>CM054399.1:2104027-2704027 GCA_028858755.1 Ara ararauna | reverse complement strand
TGTGCTCCATGCTGGAGGAGAAGCGGGCCAGCCTGCTGCAGGCCATCGAGGAGTGCCAGCAGGAGCGGCTGGCCAGCCTGCACGGCCAGATCCAGGAGCACCAGGCCATGCTGGAGAACTCGGGCATGGTGGGCTATGCCCAGGAGGTGCTGAAGGAGACCGACCACCCCTGCTTCGTCCAGGCTGCCAAGCAGCTGCACAACAGGTACCGGGCTGCGGGGAGCCAGGGCGCTGCGGTGCCCAAGGCAGGGTGAGCAGCATAGGGTGCAGGGGTACACGCAGTGCTGCAGGGGGGTCTCACCAGAGTAGAGCAGAGGGGCAGCATCCCCTCTCTGAGCTGCTGCTCCCGCTCTGGGGGTGCAGCCCAGCGCATGGGGGGCTCTGGGCTCCAGCACACTCTGAAGCAGCTCATGTTCAACTTCTTGTTGACTGAGACCCCGCTCTCCCGTGCTGCAGGATCCTCAGGGCCACCGACTCGCTGCAGAGCTTCCGTCCTGCGGCCACAGCCTCCTTCAGCCACTTCCAGCTGGACGTCAGCAGGGAGCTGAAGCTGCTTACGGACCTGGCCTTCATCCGAGGTAATGGCAGCAGCGCCGGGCACCGGCTGTGCCCATGCGGAGGTGCAGCCCCTCAGCCACGGCTGCTCGCGGGTCTGCTGGTCCCCCCTCCCCGTCAGGGACAGCCCCTACAGCCCCCAGACACCCCCCCCCGCCCCGTGCTGGGTGCGGAGGCAGCACAGGCAGGGCTGTGGTGCCATGTAAGGGCAGCAGCGGCGCCGGAGGGTGAGTACGGACGGCGGCTGCGCCGCGGCAGGGCAGCGCTTCCCCCCCGGGCAGGAGCCGCGGGGCCCTGCCGCACCACGGCGGCACTTTTCAGACCTGCTTCTACCTCTCTTTGTTTATAGGCTGCACCCGCTGCCGAGTCGTCACTGAAGTAACTGAGGCAAGTCACATCCCTGCCCCAGAGCCCGCCCCGCTCTCTCTGTCCCATCCCTCCAGCCCCATCCTGTCCCATCCCTGCTGCCATCCTCCATCGCCGTCCTGCCCCATCCCTGCTCCGCTGCCATCTTCGGTCCCCATCCTGCTCCTCTGCCATCCTTCATCCCCTTCCGTTCCACTGGTGGTGGCAGGCGGTGGCTCTGCCCCACTCCTCCATCTGCTGCCACTCCTCCTGCCCTCCCACCACCTTCTCACCCCATTTCCATCCACTCGCCCCATTTCTGTCCCTCTCTCGCCCCACTTCCATCCCCCTTTTTACCTGATTTCCATCCCCTCCTCACCCCATTTCTGTCCCCCTTCCTCGTCCCTGCCATCCCCTCATCAGCCCACCCTCCTTCTCACCCTGCCTCTGCTCCCACCGTGCCACTGGCACCCTCACACCACCGTCCTCATCTCCTCCTCTCCGGCTGCCTCCATCCTCTCTTTCTCTTTCTCTCTCTCCTCCCTCCCGACTTGCACTCAGCCTGTCTGGTCCCTGGAGCCCCACAGCAGCAGCTCCTCTGTCTCCCCGACTCTCGCTCCTCTCCGGTGCCTCCACACGGTCTCTGCAGTCAGATCCCTTTAGACTCCTGGTTGTGCGTCCGTGCGTCCGTCCGGAATGCCCCTTCCCTGCGTCTGGCTGCCTCCCCGCCTGCCGGGGGGGGGGATGCTGCCTGATGCCCGCCGGTGCCTTTCCCCACAGCGCCTGAGGCCCCCGTCATCGACACGCAGCGCACCTATGCCTATGACCAGATCTTCCTGTGCTGGCGGCTGCCGCAGCACTCGCCGCCCGCCTGGCACTACACGGTGGAGTACCGCAAGACCGACACCAAGGCCAAGGGGCTGAAGCTGTGGCAGCGGCGGGAGGAGGTGCGTGGCACCAGCGCCCTTGTGGAGTACCTGGACACCGACAGCGTGTACGTGCTGCGGGTGAAGGGCTGCAACAAGGCGGGATTCGGGGAGTACAGCGAGGACATCTACCTGCACACACCGCCCGCCCCAGGTGAGAGGGGCCGAGGGCTCGGAGCAGCCCTCGGAGCATCCCATGCGCTGCTCGCAACATCCTCACCCTTCCTCTTCCTTCCTGCAGTCCTCAACTTCTTCCTGGACAACCGCTGGGGCTTCAACCGGGACCGCTTGGCCATCAGCAAGGACCAGCGCGCCGTGCGCAGCGTGCCCGGCATCCCCATGCTCTTTGCTGCTGAGCGCCTCATGACCAGCTGCCACCTCTCCATCGACCTGGTCATTGGCGACGTGGCCATCACGCAGGGCAAGAGCTACTGGGCCTGCTGCGTGGACCCCAGCTCCTACCTGGTCAAGGTGGGAGTGGGGCTGGAGAGCAAGCTCCAGGAGTGGTTCCAGGTGCCGCAGGACGTGGTGAGCCCCAGGTGAGTGCTGGTGCCCTCCCGGCTATGGGGTACCGAGGGGAGCCCTGGAACATCCCTCACCCGTCCCCTTGCCGCAGGTATGACCCCGACAGCGGCCACGACAGCGGAGCAGAGGACACGACAGTGGAGGCCCCCCCTCCCTACGCCTTCCTCACCATCGGCATGGGCAAGATCCTGCTGTCGCATGGCTCGGCGCTCACCTCCCGCGACCCCAACGGCTGCACCGTGCCCTTGCCCCCGCGCATCGGCATCTGCCTGGACTACGAGCAGGGCAAGGTGAGCTTCTACGATGCCGTGTCCTTCCGCGAGCTCTGGGAGTGCGGCGTGGACTGCTCCGGGCCCATCTGCCCGGCCTTCTGCTTCATCGGCGGTGGGGCCCTGCACCTCCAGGAGCTGGTGGCCAACAAGCAGGAGCGGAAAGTGACCATCGGGAGCTTCGCCAAGCTGGACTGAGCCGCGCTGCAGCCCCGCTGAGTGCCGGGGCTGGGGGGTGCAGAGCAACGGGGGGGGGGCCCTGCCACTGGGAACAGGCCGGGTGTGGGGTTTGGGGGACGGGGGGGACAGGGACAGCGCTGCCGTCCCCTCCTCTCCCTCTCTGCATGCCCCGTTCCCAGCTCGGCTCAAGGCTGTGGGCAGGGGTCAGCCCTAGAGATGGACCAGGGAGGGGGTGTGAGTGGGACACGGGGCTGTGCAGGGAGGGGGGACTGCAGGTGACAGTGAAGTGACAGTGGGGTGACAGTGCGGGGTGCGCTGTTGGGTGCTGGCTGGGGTGGGGAAGCAGACGGGTTGGGGGGCAGTGGGGGGGTGGCTGGGTTGGACCAAGGTGTTGGAGACTTGTTTTATAATGGCTCATGTTCAATGTGGCACAGCCACTGGGGGTATCCCCTGCTCTGCGGGGGGGCTGCAGCGTGTCCCATGTCCCCCGGGGAGCTCCGTGCTCGGGGCCCTGCCTGCACGTGCTCCGCAGGGACACGCTGGGCCCCCGTTAACCGCAGTGGGGTCGGCATCCGGCCAGGACGGTGATCCCACACCGGCGATGCTGCACTGGTGCTCCTGCACCAGGATCCATCTGAGCTGCTGTCGTTTCTCTTGGGTTCTGTTACAGTCGCTGTATTTTCATGGTTTCCTACAATAAACTGCAATGCCAGACTCCTCCTGAGCCACCTTGCAGGGCTGTGGGGCTGGCAGCAGGGCTGTGGGGCTGAGCCGTCCTTGGGGCTGTGGCCAGCATGGGCTAATCCTGCCCGGGGCAGGGCTCGGGCAGTGCTGACGTGTCCGGTCCCTGCTCGGCCGCGTGGCCGCTGCTGCCCATCCCCTTGATATCAGGCCCTGCACAAGCCCAGGGCGGGGACAAGGGTCCAGCCCGGGGGGGGGGGGGGGCAGCGGGCACTGGGGCATCCTCTGGGGTGGTCTCAGGGGCTGGACCCGCATCCCATGTAGCTGCTTCCTGCGGCAGCACGGCACGAGGAGGGGCTGCACGTGGGGCTGTCCCTGTCCCTGTCGCGGTCCCTCGCTGTCGGGGCCGGCTCCCTGTGAACAAGCGGCTCTTTGTCGTGCCCAGTTTCGGTTCCTGCGGGCCCTGCCCAGTGCCGGAAGGGCTTCGGAGCGGGGAACGGGACGGGACCCGCCCTGCCCGCCCGCACTCCCCCTCGCCCCGTGCCCTGGGTGTGCGGGGCTGGGGGTGACACCCTCAGTGCTGCCCTTGTGCGCCCCAGCTGGAGCAGGGTCCTCTCATCCCCATCCCCAGGTGCTCCTCCTGTGCCACTCCCCCGTGCCCCCCCCTCCCTGCAGCCCCCCCATCCGTCCCCATCCCCGCTGGCAGGATGCTGGTCCCGCTGTTGCTGTTGGCAACTCTGGTTACCAGCACGGCACAAGGAGAACCAGAAGCAGCAGAGACACCCCCTTAACTCCCCCCCCCCCAGCCTTGCGGCTTGTGGCACCACCTCCTGCAGGGCAGGTCCCCCCCGGCCCCCACCAGCCACCCGCTGGCCCCGTGCCCACCTTCACAAGGGATTACGTTTGGGAAGGTTGTTTCCTCGTTCTGCTGTTCCAGTGGTTGCCAAAACCCCCCCAAGCGCCCAGCCCCAAAGTGGGGCTGCTGTGGGGCTGCCCCTGGTCAGTGCCTCACTCCCTGCCCCATGGCAAGCAGGCCAGGTCCTCCGTCCATCCCCCTCCCCACTGCTCCACCCTGCTGCCCCCCAGCCCTGCTCGCTCCTCCGCTCCTCCCCAAAGCCATCTCGGGGCTCGCTCTGGCTTTGGAGCATCCCAGATCTGGACCAGGCGGGGTTTGGAGCGGGCTCAGCCACGCTCGGCCCCGGCTGATGCCTTACGGCCCCTCGGTTACCTTTACCATCGTCACCTTTGCGTGACGCGGCGCAACCGGTTGTGCCGAACAGTTCGTGTTTGCTCATGCGATAGAAACTGGGAGCACGGGGGCGAGCAGAGGGACACGGGGAGCACTGCGGGGCAGTGACAGGGAGTGAGGGGCAGCCCCAGCACAGAGCTCCGGGGCTGTCCCAGCACCCCTGGACATGGGATAAACACCCGCGGGACCCCCCTCCCCCCCCCCGAGCGGAGCCTGGAGCCCACATCCCACAGAGAGAGATATATTTATATAAAATAACACCAAAAAAGAGCCATTGAATTGAGGGGTGAATGGGGGGGGGGCAGGAGCTGGAACACCCCCCTTGGTGCAAAGCCAAGCGAGTGCAGGGAATGGGGGGCGCAGGGACCCCCCTCCCAGTCTGGATCTCAATCCCTGTCCATCCAGTTCTGTCATGCGCATGAATACGGCTGCTCCAGAACCATCCGGCTTGGGCCGCCAGTGGTGGGGGTGGGGGGGGACAAGCCCGGGGCCGGCGCTGCCCCCCTCCAAGCCCTCTCCTTGTGCATCCCTGGTGTCACTCAGAGGTTGTCGGAGGTAGCGGAAGGGTTGGTGTAGGTGAAGGTGCCGGTCCCCGCGCCGTTGCTGCCAGCGACCTGGAATGAGCCCCCTCCTCAGTGCGGGAACCCCCTCATCCCCACTGGGTCAGCCCAAACACGTGCCCCCCCCCTCCTTGCATGGTGGGCACCCATAGTTGCCTATGGGCACACTGAGCCCCACCATGACCCCCACTGACCCCCATGGGCACCCAAGCCGTGCCATGGCCCTGGCTGCGTCCCTCCTCCTGCACAATAAGCCCAGCCCAGGCAGAGCCAAGGTAAATATTTACCCAGGCCCCTGGTGTTTACTCAGGGGGAGCTGCTCCATGGGGCCATGCAGCTGAATGCAGCTCCCGCCACAGCACCAGTGCATGGGCAGAGCATGGGGAGCACGCGGGGGGGGGCCTGCACCCCATATTGCTCAGGGGAGCCAGGGCCTGTGCACGTGCTGCCAGCTCTTGGCACTGTCCTGCAGCTCCACTTACAGAGCTTCTGCTGCAGGAGACGGGGTGCAGGATATGGGGTGCTGGGTATGGGGTGCAGGTTACAGCGCTGGCTACAGGTGTTGGGTACGGGAATCAATCCCCAGCCAAGCCCGCTCCCCGTCCATGCAGAAGGATGCCCCGACACCAGCACATGCGAGGCCCTTTGGAAGCAGCAGCCCCCCAAGGCTGTGGAGCTTCCCGATGCCGGGCTGGGTCTGCCAGCGCCGGTGTCGCTGCTCCATCCAGGCGTGAAAGTTACCTCGCAGGTCCCAGGGCCACCGGCCCCGCTGGCTCTGTTAGCCATTAACCAGCGGCCATGGGAGCTGCCGGGAGCCGGTGGTGCTGGGCACTCACCTGGCTGTAGGGGTTGGGTTTGCTGCTGGGGGACACGTAGCGCCCGTGAGTCTGGTACTGCAGGTACTCGGACATGGGGTGGTAGGAATCCTTAGTGCTGAACAGGTCCAGCTTCCCACGGGTCTTCCGGCGGCAGGCGCAGATTGTCTGGGGGGACAGGGATGGGGTTGGGGGGCTGATGGCACAGGGATGGGGACAGGGACCCACCGGCAGGAGGGACGGGGATGGAGACTCACCAGCAGGAGGCAGGTGAGGATGCTCAACAGCAGTAGGATGCAGACCAGGACCAGCAGAGCAATGGCCCAGCCTGGTACCGCAGGCACCGGTGCTGGGGACATCTCCTCTGTGTTGCCTGAGAGGACCAGAGCTGTGTCTGCACTGCGGCAGAGCCATTGGGATGGCGAGGACCAACAGCCCCGAGAGACCCTCAGGATGGGGCCTCCTCCATGGGGTCCAGTTGGTCTTCCCAGTGCACAGGGAGCCTGCATTGGCTCTGGAGGCTGCCCCCCCCCACCAGGGAGACTCCCAAAGCACCCCCGTGGGGCTCCATCCTCCCTCACATCCCCATCCCAAAGCTCTGCTCACTCCAGATGTCAACCAGCTGCAGGTCCATGATGTAGCCATCCTGGTTCAGGCTGTTCCTGAGCTGCTGCTCAACGGCAGTGCTGGAGATGATGGTGTTGCCATGGCCAAACACGAGGGTGGACTGCACGGCCACAGAGCCTTGGCTGCCCATGGGAGAAGTTTTAGTTAGTGCCCAGGTCGTGCCCAGCACCAGGGGCTCTGCATGGTGCAGCCCCACTCACCTGAAACGGAGCTCGCTGCATCCCTTGTAGCTCTGCCCACTGCCATAGACACGGTCAAACTGGAACAGAGCATGAGGGTGATGGAGACCCTATCCCTCCCTCCCTCCATCCATCCATTCCATCCCCTCGGTGCTCCCCATCACGGAACCGGTGCTTCTGAAGTGGGTACTGGGGGCACACGCACAGGGCACAGAACCGGGGACTTTGCTCTGGAACTCACCATGGCCAGCACAGCGCGGCTCAGCATCCGGTACTGCTCTGACACGGGGTTGCGCAGGCTCTCATTGAAGCTCTTGTTGAGGATGCGGAAGGACAGTGGGATGTTGAGCAGCAGCTGCACCGCAGTGGCTCTGCTAGGGCTGGGACCAGCGCTGCTGCCCGGTGCCACTGTAGGGGCCGTGACGGAGGTTCTGCGCGTGGGGACGGCCTGGGTGCTGCTGCTTTTGGTGCTGGAGGTGAGAATCACTGTGCCACTGTCTGTGTCAGAGGTGGGAGCTGCAGCGCTGCCGTTGATTGTGTTGGTGGCAATGGTGGGAGCCACTGTGCTGCTGTTGGTTGTGTTGGTGGCAATGGTGGGAGCCACTGTGCTGCTGTTGGTTGTGTTGGTGGCAAAGGTGGGAGCCACTGTGCCGCTGTTGGTTGTGTTGGTGGCAAAGGTGGGAGCCACGGTGCTGCTGTTGGTTGTGTTGGTGGCAGAGATGGGACCCAAGGTGCCGCTGTTGGTTGTGTTGGAGGCAAAGGTGGGAGCCACTGTGCTGCTGTTGGTTGTGTTGGTGGCAGAGATGGGACCCAAGGTGCCGCTGTTGGTTGTGTTGGTGGCAGAGATGGGACCCAAGGTGCCGCTGTTGGTTGTGTTGGAGGCAAAGGTGGGAGCCACTGTGCTGCTGTTGGTTGTGTTGGTGGCAATGGTGGGAGCCACTGTGCTGCTGTTGGTTGTGTTGGTGGCAAAGGTGGGAGCCACTGTGCTGCTGTTGGCTGTGTTGGTGGCAAAGGTGGGAGCCACTGTGCTGCTGTTGGTGCTGAAGGTGGGGACCAAGCTGCTGCTGTTTGTGGTGGTGTTGGTATAGGGGGTGGCAGGGCTGACCGGGGTAGGCACCATGGTGCTGTTGGCAGTGGCGCTGCTGGGCTGGAAGCTTGTGATGTTGCTTGTACTGGGGAAGGCTGTAGCAGGGGGTGGTTGTGTCCCATTGCTGCTTGTGATGGTGATGTTTGGGGTGGTGGTCATAGGGGTGGTGGTGGTCGTTGTCTCAGTGGTCAACTCTGTGGTGGTCGTGGTTGTCTCTGTGGTGGTTGTGGTTATCTCTGCGGTGGTTGTGTCAGTGGTGGTGGTCTCTGCGGTGGTCTCAGTGGTGATGGCCGTGGCACAGGTACCTAAAGGAAAACACCAGGAGTCGGTGGCTGGGAATGATTTACCCAACGTAGCTCTTTGGCTGGATGCTCCCTGGGCACCGGCAGCCACCACGACCTCAGAAGCCAACCAGAACACCCCACAGCTGGGGCTGGGCACATGTGGCACTATGGGGAGCACCAGCGCAGCAGCCCCCCCATCACCTCACCCCATGAGCCCCCTTTGCTGTGGGTCAACACCCTGCCCCGCTGAAGGCGCTGGAGGGGAGCCCGTGGTCCCGGCACTCACAGACACACCTGAATTCCAGGCCCGGGCAGAGCCGGCTCCGGCTGCTCCCGGCTGCACCGACACTGCCGGCGGGAGCCACCGGCTGGGCGAGACCCCCACGTCCCAGCTTTGCTGGGGATAACAGCCCCGGAGCGATGCAGCGGGAGAGGCGGTGACATCGCTGGTGCCGGGGTCCCCTGCTCCCCACACCGGGGGCTCAGTTCCCGCCCCGCATCGCCCCAGCCCCGCTCCCGAGGGCTCGGGGGGGCCCCGTCCGCAGCCCCTCACCTGTGCCCAGCGCCAGCAGCAGCAGCAGGAGGGTGGTGTTGGCCATGGGGCTGGTCCGGGGGCGCCGGAGCCCTCCCCTGCGCGCTGTCGGCTCGCTCCGGTCCCGGCAGCAGGAACTGGAGGGAGCTTTATAGAAACACCTGAGGCAGGTGGGGAGGCCCCACCCCGCCGCCGGCCCCCCCACCGAGGGAGGGGGTGTCCCTCCGCGCCGCTTCGCACGGGGCGCTATGGGGCTCCCGCAGCATCCTGACCCCTGGGGTTGGGTCCCGCGCGGTCCCCCGGGTTGGGGGGGGCACCATCAGCAGCGTCCCCACGCCGCAGGTGGGGACACAGGGAAGGGGCAGTGCCGGGAATCTCTGGATCCACGGGCAGGGGGGTTTGGGGGTTAAACCCACATGAACCCCATGGGCTATGCCACAGCCCCCAGGACCTGGTAGGGAGCAAGGGGGGGACAGAGCCCCCCAGTCCCCCGTACCGGGGAGGGGGGGCTCATTCTCTGTCTCAACCCTGAGTTAATCATTACCGGCCGGCCCCTGCCTCGCCCTACACTCAAATAAACACCGCTGATACCCCCCCGAAATGCTTACGCAGGTGGGGCCCGGGGCCCCATAAAATCCCAGTACCTCCCAGTAACCTCCCTGCCAGGTCCCAGTGCACCCCCCCCGGTGCTGGGTGCCACAACAGGCATAAGACCCTCATCCCTCTTGGGGGACAGCCCCTAGCGATGCGCGGTGCCAAGCCGGATGCTGATGCTCCACCCCAGGGGTACGAGGTGCCGCCGGTGCCTCCATCCCGCCCGGTGACACGTGCTCCTGGCACGGCACGACCAAACCAACCGCTCCGGTCCCTCCCTGCGGAAGAGCCCCGATTCCAGGAGGAGGCCCCAAGTCTCGGGAAGGGCTTGGCCAGGCCCCCCCTGCCCTGGCACTGCGAGCGGGGCGGTTCCGTGCAAAGGGGAGCAGAGGGGAGGGGAACTTCGGCGGTGCCCAAGCGGTGGGTGTCCGGCTCGTCAGCATGGGTTCGACAGGACCCTGCTGCACCCCGTTCCCCGACGGGACGCACTGCACTGGGGCAGCGCAGGGAGGATGCAGCAGGGTATGGCCAGCAAGCTCTGGGTGACCGTGACACCCCCTCCTCCCCCCAACACCCCCCCCCCCCGGAAGCCTCCGTTCGAGCTGACCCCCCGCGTTCTGCACTGCGCCAGCTCCGGTCCCCGGGACCCCCCCTCGGAGGAACCGATGGAGCACTCCACCACATCCCGTAGGGGGGGGGGCCTGGGGCAGGGAACGGACCCCGTCCCCCGCGGCAGCGACGCCCGGGCCCGGCGCCGTACGTAGGGCCGCTGGGTCCCGGTTGGGTCCCGTTGGGTCCCGGTTGGGTCCCGCCCGCCCCGGCGGCGACTGAGCTGCGGCGCCCTCTGGCGGACGCGGTCGTCGCAACACTCCCCGGGACGGGAACCGGGAGCGGGACCGGAGCCCGCGGATGCCCCGGGCAGCGTGGGGGGGGTTTGGTGTGTGTGTGGTGACGGCACAGCCCCGCCGCGCCGTGCACCGGACGGGCCCGGAGGCGCTCGGTACCGCGCCGCACCGCCCGCTTCCCGCATGCCCCCGTCGCGCTGCGGCCCCGGTCCGGGATCGGGCAGCGCTGTCCCGGGCATTGCCCCGGGCACCGGTGGTGCAGCCCCGCGCCCACCGCGTTGCCCTTTTAAGAGCGGGGCCCGGTGCCGCCGCGCCCATTGTCGCCGCCGTGGGGCGGGGTGGGGGGGGGGGGGGGCGGGCCGGTGGCGGCCCCGCGCGCTCCCGGGCGGGCGGGAGCAGGGAAGGAAGGGGGGGGGGGGGGGGGGAGGCACATTCCGCAGCGTTGCCGGGACAGCCGTCGCCATGGCTACCGGGCAGTGCCGCCGGGGCTCGGCGCGCACCGCGCAGTTCCCACGGAGCGGCCCGAGCGGCGGGTCCGGTGCGCGTCCTCCGCGGCGGCGGGAGGGACGGGATGCGGTGCAGTGTTGTGCTCTCGCCTACCAATATTGCACTCGTCCCGGCCTCCCGCCGCTGCGGGCTCCGCCGGTGGCACCGCCCGCGGCACCCACACCCCCCCTTCCGCGACCATCGGACCGGAGAGCACCGGGGGGGGGTGGTGGGGGTGAGCAGAGCCGTTTCGGGGTACGGAACCCCCCCCCGCAAATGAACGGGGCGCGCAGGCTAGAAAACACTTAAAACTTTATGGCCAGACTTCGGGCAGGGACCGGAGCAGCAGCGGGGGGGGACCGCGCCGGTACCGGCAGTGCAAAGTCCGCGGGGGGCCCGGAGCGGGGCCCGGCCAGGAGCGGGGCCCAGAGCGGTGCCGCCGGCGCAGTGAGGGGGGGAACCGGGCCGGGCGTGGCCGCTCACTCGCGTCCCTGCAGCAGGAACCGGCGGAAGGGCTCGAAGTCGGCGGGGATCGTGTCTGCGGGGACACAGCGGGGGGGGGGAAGCTCCGGTAAACCGGGGCCGAGGCACCCCCCCGCGGGAGATGCTCGTCGAGCTCTCGGCCGGGTAAAGCGGGGGGCTCCCGGGGGGACCCTGCTCACCGTTGCAGCGGTACTGCAGGTTGGACCAGATGATGTTCTCCTGGGAGAAGCAGAAGACCCCCAGCCGCCCCCCGCGCATCGTGGTGTCGATGATCACCCCGGAGTCGGCCACCAGCCGCGGGCCCTCGTACAGCCGGACCCTGCGGAGGGAATGGTGCGGCCCGGCCGGTCAGCGGGACCCCACCGGGGGCAGTGCCGGGCATCCCGACACGGGCTGGAGCGGGGAACGGGGATGGCGGCACCGAGCTGGGGCATCCCGGCCCGCGGTGGGATGCGAGCGCCGGCCCGGGAACGGGGCATCCCGCGGCGGGTGGGATAGGCTGAACCCCCCTCCCCGGGCCGGGCCCCCGCCGCGGCCGGGATGGAGCCCCCGGCCCCGGCCCCTCCGCCTTTGTCGGGCGCTTTGCATGTGAAAGGCTCCGGCGGCCGCGGGGTCGCCATGGAGACGGGACAATGGCCACGGGGGCCCGGCGGGGCGGACGGGACCGGCCCACGGAGCCCCCCCGCGGCGGCCGCCCCGCCGGGAGCCTTAAAGCGGAAACGCGGTCCCACCGGGCAGGACCCCTTTCCACCGACAGCGTCCTCCAGCCCCAAGAGCTGGACCACACTGGGGCTGGACCCCTCCCCAGGGCATCCGCCCACTGCTGTGGTGCCACCGGGGCTGGACTGCTTCCCCACCCCCAGCATCCTCCCCCTGTACGGTGGCTGCAGCAGCCCCATCCCATCATCCAGACCCTGCTCACCTGATGTAGCCGACCTGGGGCCTGTGGGCCAAATGCCAGCGGTAGGAGGTCTTGTCCCGCCAGCCCACGTTGCGCGGGTCCTTCCAGAGCAGGCGGACGTGGTCGGGCGTGTGGCCCGTGTGCCACAGCGCGTTGCGCAAGTGCTCCCCGGGGCCCGTCGAGGACTTCACCGCCTGTGGGTGCACGGGGTGTCAATGGGGAGGGACCCCGACCTGGCACCAGGGGGGGCCAGCACCCACCTTGAGCTGCAGCCCCGGCTCGGCCACGGCACGGAAAGGGGTGGCCTGCCAGTACGTCTGCTCCGTTTGCTTCCACATCACCACGTAGAAGCTGGCGCTGTCCTGATAGCTGAAGATGAAGCCGGCGTAGTCATCGTCGGTGACAGTGTTGACATGGAAGGTGCCCTCGAAGTCCACCCCGTTGAAGGCTGTGTAGCCTACAGGCAAGCAAACGCTGCAAGGACACCTCTCCCCCAGCTCCCTCCACCCCTCTATGGGGCAAAGAACCAGCCCTCACCCCCCAGCGCAGGGGGACAGGAGCAGAGGGGCTGCCCCACAAGGCCTAGAGGTGGGAGAGCATCTCTTACCGACAGCCAAGCCCGGGTCACTGTTCATTGTCTGCACGATCTCCATGCCCTGATGGGGACAGCCGGGTGAGGGGCATCCTCAGGGACCCCCTGGCCCTGCTCCGCTCCCCCCCCACCAGCTCCAGCCCCAGAAACACGGGGGGCAGCACCCACACCTGGTTGAGGACAACCCAGTTGGGGTCGATCTGAGCATCCCCCTCGGGGTCAAGGATGACGGTCTGGTAGGCTCGGAAGTCGGTCAGCGTCACCTCGGCGCTCTCGGGGCATACGTCAAACTGATCCACCACCGTGTCGTTGTCAAAGTCCTCTTCGCACACGTCGCCCACCCCGTTCCCTGCGGACACGCAGCCCGATCAGGCCGGGATGAGCCCGTGTGTGGCTCTGCCTCCTCCCGCCCGCCCCGCGCTCACCATCCGAATCCTTCTGGTTGGGGTTGGGGATGAGGCGGCAGTTGTCTGGGCCGGGCGCTGTGTAGTCGGGGATGCCATCGTTGTCGTCGTCATTGTCACAGTCATCCCCCAGCCCATCGTTGTCCGAGTCCAGCTGGGAGCTGTTGGGGATCTCGGCGCAGTTGTCCTTGGTGTCCTGGTGCCCGTCCCCATCACTGGCAGCAAGAACAGGGTCACAGCAGTGCCCAGCACCGTGTCCCAGCACCCTTGCCATCCCCAAAGACCTCATCATCCCCTCTCCCAGGCCTCCAAGCCAGGAATGGATGGGACAGGGTGGTGATCCCACTGCAGCGTGGTCCCTACCTGTCCTCATTGGTGTCACAGATGTCTCCTACCAGGTCACTGTCCATATCTGTCTGGAGGAGAGCAGTGCCCTGGTTCAGTGCTGCCTGAGGACCCCCCAATCCCCGCCGGGCCCCCACCATACCTGAGTGGGGTTGCTCATTTCAGGGCAACTGTCACAGGCGTCCCCGACTCCGTCCTCATCCCGGTCTGTCTGCAGAGGGTTGGGCACCTTGGGGCAGTTATCCAGCATGTTGGGAATCCCTGCAAGGACAGCACTGGGTGGATGCCCGCAGCCTGGGGTGCAGCAGGGCAGGACAGCCCCCAGAGCCACTCACCGTCCCCATCAATGTCATTGTCACAAGCGTCCCCCTCGCCGTTGCTATCTGTGTCCCGCTGGTCGTTATTGGGCACATTGGGGCAGTTGTCACAGGCGTCCCCAAAAGAGTCGGTGTCTGAGTTCTGCTGGTCCTTGTTGGGGAAGAGCCGGCAGTTGTCCTGTGAGAAAGAGGACAGGGATGCCCACGTTGCAGTGGTTGATGGGCAAGAGGCCACAGTCCCGCATGGCTCAGTGCAGGAGGATCATCCCAGAGCCCTAGGAGAAGCATCTTGAAGGAGTCAGAACCAAGCCGAAGAGAGAAGCCCCCTGCCCAGCACAGCCCCAAGAGCCACAGGCACCTCCACGTTCTTGATGCCATCACCGTCAGCATCATCATCACACTGGTCCCCGATGCCGTCGTTGTCAGCATCCTCCTGCCCCGAGTTTGGTGTCAGGCGGCAGTTGTCCTGCAGGGACAGTGTCAAACAGGAGGAGATGGGGTGTGAAGCACAGCCCCTGCCCCGTGGTGCCGCCGGTACCCACCTGCTTGCAGTGCTTGTTGTTGTCGATGCAGGGCAGGGGCTCATCGGGGTAGCCATCAAGGTCTGTGTCTTGCCCACACACATTGCCGTTGCCAGCCCAGCCCACGTTGCACTGAAGAAACAAGGAATCAGGAGCTGGGAAGCAGGAAAAGGCCATGGCAGGACCAAGTGCTGCCCGCGCACCCCCCAGCTTCACCCTCCTCCTGCCCCCATCCCCTCACTCACTGCACAGGAGATCTCCCCATTCCTCTCGAACACGCAGAAGCCGTTGACGTCGCAGGGGTTGGAGGTGGGAGTGCTGCAGGACTTCTGCGGGATGCAGCCGGACGTTTGGTTCCCCACAAACCCGGACTTGCAGGGACCACACTTGTAAGAGCCCTGGGAGAGGGAGGGCAGGGTCGGGATCAGGGAGCGGAGCAGCAGCAGGCGCCAGGCTGTAGGGCAGCTCTGCTCACCAGCGTGTTGGTGCAGATGGAGTTGGGGTCACAGCCCCCGTTGTTCCCGTCGTTGCATTCATCAATATCCGTGCAAACCTGCGAGCAGGGCGGGAGAAACCATCACACGGGGCCTTTCCCTGCAGCTCTGCCCATTCCTGTCCCTCCTCCAGCAGCATCCTCCACCCGTTCCTGCAGTTCCGCAACTGAGAGCATCCCCAGGGATTGGGCTGAGCGCCACACTCACCTGCTTGCTGGCCCTTGCGTAGTCAGCTCCCACACCAGAGATGGTGTTGCCGCGATAGCCACGGGGACAGGGCTCACAGCGGAAGCCGGGGGCTGTGTTGATGCACTTGGAGCCAGGGAAGCAAGGGTTGGCATGGGCACACTGCAGAGGGAGAAACACCACTTCACCCTCCGGCACGGCATTCCACACTTCAGGATGGCCACAGCCCCGGGGCATCCCAGTGGAGCCCTTCTGGGCGAGGGGAAGCACTGTACGGACAGCACCCACCTCATCGATGTCGGCACAGTGGGTGCCGTTGCCCTCCAGCCCTGGCGGGCATGGCCCGCAGCGGTACCCGGGGTACTCGTAGGTCTCCATGCAGTCCACGCCACTGAAGCAGGGGTTGGGGTTGCAGCGGGACCGGTGCTCATGGAAGCCTGAGGAGATGGAGGGCCGGGCAGGGGTGAGACAGGGCCGCCCTTTGCCCCCTGAGGTGGGAGCAGAGCCTCGTCAGCACTCACCGCAGACCTGGCACTCCATGATGGTGTTGCGGATCAGGGACATCTCCTTCACCTGCAGCAGCAGAGCACAGTGTCAGGGGGTGCAGCATCTCCCAGCAGCGTGCTCCTGGGAAATCCAGCCCAGGGACAGCCAGCACCACCGCCAGCCTCACCTGGTCCCTGATGTCCTCCCGCAGCTCGGTCAAGACCCGGTTGAACAGGGTCAGCTGCGTGACCAGTGCCTTGGTCTGCTCACCTGGCCGGGAGCAAAAGAACAAGGTCAGCCCCTGGGCAGATGCAGCTTCTCAGGGCCATGGGCCGGGAACTGGGAGGACAAAGATGAGCAATGGCCCATCCTCCTCCTCCCTGGTCCACACAGGATCCCTTCCCCTCTAGTGATCCCTTCGATCCACCACATCCTGAGGCCAGCAGGCACGTGGGGCACCGGGGTGGTTTGTGTAGCCCCAAACACTGCCATTGCCCTCATGCAAGGGAAGGAGGGAAGCAGAGCAGACACTTACCCAGGATGGAGGCCAGCGCGCTTGTCACTGCCAAGGAGAGAGGTGAGAAGTTACTGAGTGCTGCCAAGAGCCCAGCAGTGCAGGGCTGCTTCTTCTGGTCAATGCATGCACAGCACTTGGGCAGGAGCACCTCTCTGTGCGGCACATTGTCACCTCCTACCTCGTGTGTCACAGCACACGGGTGACCCTCTACCTGCTCTGCCCGGTGCTCGGGGCAGACATGCCATTACCTGCACTGTGAATGGACTCATCTCCTTGGAAGGGGCACTCGCTCAGGGCCCCCACACGGCTCATGGACCCCCCCAGGATCAGCTTCATCGACTCCACGACCCCCTGATGTACAAGGGGAAACGTGGCCAGATGGAGGGGGGGCTCTGCCTGTCCCCAAAGGCACAGCAAGGGGGGGTTCCCAGCACTCACCTGCATCCTCTGGTAGGCTTTCTGCCCTGTGCGCACCTCGATGGACTCCACCTCTGCCAGGGGGATCTCGGACAGCTCGGGCAGCCCCACGCTGGAGTCCATCTGCTTGCAGTCGACGTAGAGCTCCACGCTGAGCATGTCCCCCCGCAGCCCGCTCAGGCGCACGATGACCGTGTGGCTCTGCCCGTCCGCCACGTGCGCGTGCTGCAGGTTCACCGAGTGCAGTTTGTTGTCCTCCCGCAGGTAACGCACCAGGACTGCGGAGCAGCGGGATGAGGCCGTCAGCTCCCCCCTGCCCCAGCGCTGGCAGCCCCCCAGGACCAGCGTGCACCCGCTGGTGTCCCCAGTGTGCCCCTCGGGTGGTAGCAACTTGGTCTCCGTTTCCCCCTGAGCATCACGGACCCACCTTTGTTGATTTTCCCCACTACGGAGACCTCCAACCACCTCGTGTTGTCCTTCTTGGAGTAGAGGCCGAAGAGGGTCCCCCCCTGCTTGGGGGGCAGGCGGAAGGTGGACAGGAGGTAAACGTCGTTAACGGTCAGGAGCTCCATGCGGATCTTGTGTGTGATGCTGGCCATCTGCCGGGCCTCGCTCACCAGCAGCAGGTCGATGACTGCAGGAGCCAAACGCGGGGGTCACATCCTGACCGGGACCCGCAGCTCCGGACGTGCCCGGTGCGGGGCGCGCGGCCCGGCCCGGCCGAGGGGAAGGAGCCGGGGGAGGTCCTTGGACCGCCGGGTCCCGGGGGTCCGGGGAAGCCCCGAGATCCCCGGGCCCCGCCCAGCGCCGGCCCCGCGCGGTGGCGCTCCAGGACCGGCAGCGCCGCGGCCGCACCAGCGGGAGGGACCCGCGGAGCCTCCGCCACCAGCGGGACCGGCGGCCCAGCGGGGACCGCTGCCCGGAGCCCGCCCTGCTCCCCACTGCGCTCCGCAGCCGGGGCTTCCCCTCCGGCCCCGCGCATCCCGCAGCCGGGACGGCCCCGCAGAGCGGGGATGCAACTCCCGGGACCGCCCACACCCCGTCCCGGGACCGGCCCCGCCGAACCGCAGCGGGACCGAGAGCTCCTGCAGGGACGGCCCGGCACGGGGCGCGCCGGGGAGGCGCGGAGAGCCCGGTCCCGCCGCTTGCTCCGTGCAGCCGCACCGGGCAGAGCAGCAGCAGCCCCGAGAGCGGCAGCCGCGCACCGCTGGAGCCCCCCGCTGCCCCGAGCTCGCATCGGGATCGGCGGCTCTGCTTCACGGCGGTCGCCCCGCGCTCCGCGGATGAATGTCCCTCTGTCCCTCTGTCCCTCCGTCCCCCGGAGCCCGCAGCGCGGCTGCGAGAGCTCCCAGGGCGAGCAGAGCCGCTGTCAGCGGGCCCCGGGCCAGGGAGCGGGGCCGGGGGTCTCCGTCCGCCTCGCCCCGTCGCGGCCGCCCCGGTCTTCCCTTACCTTGCAGCCCCTGACGAGCCGCGCCGGCGGCGCCCAGCAGGAGCAGCGCCAGGAGCGCGCCCAGCGCCGGGCCCCCCGCGGCCGCCGGTGCCCCCATGCCGCCGGTGCGGAGCGGAGCGCGGTGGAGCGGGGTGGCGCGACGGGGGAGGGGCCGGGGCTGCCGGCGAGGAGGAAACAAAGAGCCGTCAATCACGGGCGCGCATCCCGGGGACCCCGGCGGGCGCTCGGGGCCGCGGCCCCGCCGGCGAGAGGGGAGAGGAGCGGGGCGGGACGCGGAGCACCGGGGCAGCGGGTGAGCCACCGCCGCCCCCCGCTGCCCGCCCCTGGCGCAGCTCCTGCGCGCCGGTTCACCGGGAGGTCAGGCAGGTCAGGGGCCGCCTTACAGCGAGGCAGAGCCGCCCCAGCAGCGCCGGAGCATCCCAGCCCGGGAGAGCCGGGGCCGCGGGGGCTGCTTTGCCGGGGTGTCCCCCGGTGCCAGCCCCCAGGGCGGGCGGTGCTCCCCGGCGGGAGCGGAGCCAGCGCCTGGGAGCGCTCAGCGGCATAAATCAGCGCCGGGCCCCGGCCCAAGCCCCGGAGCAGCGCGATGAGCTCACCCCGGGAGCGCCTGCCCCTGCGCCCTGGGCCGGGAGAGCGGGGCGGCCCGGGGGAGCCCCGCCGTGCCCTCGGGCGGCGGCAGCAGCGCGGGGCCCCGCGGCCATCCCTCGGTTGGGCAGTGCCGCGCGGTACCGGTCCGGTCCGTGCCGCCGGAGCCCGCTGCAGCCCCCGGGGGATGCTGAGGGCGCTCCCCGCTGAGCCCCGGCCAAGGCGGGCGGGCGGCCCCGGCCGTGTTTACCGCTGTTTTCCCCGGCTCCATAACAACGGCCCGCGGCCGCCCCACAGCCATTTCCCCGGCCCCAGCCCCGCGCCAGCGGCTCGGCGTGGAGCAGCGGCCTCGGGCAGCGGCGGGACGGGGCGGGGGCTGCTCCCGAGCCGCCCGCGGGGAGCTCCCGTCCCCCCGGTGCCAGCGGGCTCCCGGCCCCGTTCCCCTTCCATAGACACGTGCGGGGCGCTGGGACACGGGGCGCGACCGCCCCTGCCCCGGGGGCTCCGCTCGGACACGGGGCAACCCCGGACCGGCGGCGCTGCCGGTGGCGGAGCCGCCCCGCGGTGGGGACGGGCGGAGCCGGCCCGTGTGGTTCCGGGTCGGGCGGGAAGATGGCGGCGCCCATGGAGCTGTTCTGCTGGGCCGGGGGCTGGGGGCTGCCCTCGGTGGACCCCGACTGCTTGGCCGTGCTGGTGAGCGGCGGCGGGGCCGGGGCCGCCGCGGCGGCGGGGCCGGGGTCGGTGCGTCCCGTCCGGCCGAGCCCCCGCTCCCGCCGCCGCTCTCCTCTTGCAGACGTACGCGCGGTTCACGGGCGCGCCGCTGAAGGTTCACCGGGTCTCCAGCCCCTGGAGGAGCCCCTCCGGTAAGGGCCACCCCCCCCCCCCCCGGGGCAACCGGCGCTGCCCGGCAGCCGGGACCACCCGACCCAGTGCAACCTCCCCATTGCACTGCCACGTGTCCCTCTGCCTTGCACCCCTTACCGGAGCATGGAGGCCTCTTTGCCCCAGCAATGATGCCTGCACCTACCCCTCTCCTGCCCTCAGGGCGCCTGCCGGCCTTGAAGACAAGGGACAACGGCACCATCTCCAAAATGGAGCAAATCATAACTCACCTCAGGAAACAGGTACGGGGAGAATGAGGGGCACCCCCAGGGCACCGGAGACCCTGGAAGGAAGGGGCAGGATTTGGCACTTCCTTGCTGGATTGCGCCCATTGTGTTGCTCTGCAGAAGTACAACGCCGACTACGACCTCTCTGCTGCGCAAGGGGCGGACACGCTGGCCTTCGTGTCCCTGCTGGAGGAGAAGCTGCTGCCGGTGCTGGTGAGTCTCCCTGCGCATGGGGGGACACAGGGAATGGGGGATCTGCTCCCTGAGCGATGCCGCTGGGCTCAGGTGTGCCACAAGAGCCAGGGAATGGTTTGAGTTGAAGGGACCTTAAAGCTCTTCCAGCTCCAACCCCTGCCATGGGCAGGGACACCTTCCACTGGAGCAGGGTCCTCCAAGCCCCTGTGTCCAACCTGGCCTTGAGCACTGCCAGGGATGGGGCAGCCACAGCTTCTCTGGGCACCCTGGGCCAGCGCCTCAGCCCCCTCACAGGGAAGAGCATCTGCCTAAGAGCTCATCTCCATCTCCCCTCTGGCAGGGTAAAGCCATTCCCCCTTGTCCCGTCCCTCCATCCCTTGTCCCAAGCCCCTCTTCAGGTTTCCTGTAACCCCTTTACGCACTGGAGCTGCTCCGAGGTCTCCCCTTCAGGAGCCTTCACTTCTCAGGGATCAAACTCCAGGGTCTGGAGCAGCAGGAGCAGGGATGAGGCTGCTGGGGTCTGATGTGGCAGTGGTGGTGACCCCGCTGCTCCCTCAGCCCCTCGTGGTCTCTGGGGCGCTCTGTGCCTGTGTGAGCAGCGCCGGGCACGGCTTCAGCCCCACCATAGCCTGGGCAGGGGTTGTTCCCCACTGCAGATCCACACCTTCTGGGTGGACGCAAAGAACTACGTGGAGCACACACGGAAGTGGTACGCGGAAACCATCCCCTTTCCCCTGAACTTCTTCCTGCCCAACTGCATGCACAAGCAGCACCTCGAGCGGCTGCAGCTTCTGTGGGGGGACGGCTACATGGAGGATGAGGAGAAGCTGGAGAAAGAGGTGAGGGGATGTGCTTTGGGCACAGGGCTTCGGGGTTCAACCTGGCTGAGCATTCCCATCCTACTCCCCATGTTTCACTGTGTGGCTGGGGGGTGACGGCCCTCTCTCCTCCTGCTCCAGCTGTACCGGGATGCTCGGGAATGTCTGACGCTCTTGTCCCAGCGCCTCGGATCCCAGAAGTTTTTCTTCGGAGACTCGTAGGTGGCTGCAGGGGGAAGATGCTCCACACACACACACAGAGGACTGACCCCATGGTCCACAGGGGACCTGCGGCCCATGTGTGTCACTTTGGGGTCAGGCAGGCTTCCATGGCAGCAGGAGATGCCACCAGCCCCATCTCTTGTTGGAGCCAGCTCCAGAGTGGGATCATCCCGCTCCCCCCGTCCTCACCTTGGGGTTGGAAGCAGAGAGGGAGGAGGCGCTGCCTGCCATCCCCTGGGGCGCAGGGGGTGGCCCATGGGGTTGATGGCTTTGGGTTGGGGCAGTGACTCAGGGCAGGTCTCTGTGCCCCAGGCCAGCCTCCCTCGACGCCTTCGTCTTCAGCCGCCTGGCGCCGCTCCTGAAGGCGAAACTTCCCAATGGGAAACTGCAGCAGCACCTCAAGTCCCTGCAGAACCTGTGCACCTACTGCACCTCCATCCTCAGCCTCTACTTCCCCTGGGACGGAGGTGAGACACGTGCCCCCCCCCCCCCCCCCCCAGCGGGCTCAGGGTGCCCTGTGTCCTCACCACATCCTGGCTCTGTTCCCCCCAGGAGAGCACCCGGGCAGCGCCCCGCGGGCCGCGGGCACCGACGAGGCCGAGGAGGACCCACACAAGCGGCGGAACCAGATGCTGTCGGTGCTGGTGGGGCTAGTGGCCATGCTGGGCTATGCCTTCCTCAGCGGCATCGTGTCCATCCAGCGCGGCGGCGCAGGGCCGGCCGCCCGCCAGCCCATTGCCATGCAGGAGGAGGAAGAGGAGGAGGAGGAGGAGTGAGGAAGAGCCGCTCGTCCTCTCCTGGTCCCTGGAACTGACTGTTTTTACACCGGAGCGTGGCAGCATCGCTCCCTGGGGACGCTCCGCTCCGCATTCCGCCGGGAACCGCAGCTCTCCATGGGGAGCGCGCTGCCACGCCAATAAATCTCCCCGTCATCACTCGAGCCCTCGCGTCCTCCCGGCAGCTCGGTTCCCTTCCCAGTCTCCCTGCTTGCACGGGCTGGAGCGCTGCAGCAGGCACTGATGTCCCATTCCATGCCTGATCTGTCTCACTGCTGCATCCTCCCGCAGCTCCAGCTCTTGTCCCCAGCCTTGGGGCTCTCTGGGGATGGGGTGAAGGGGAAGACGGTGGGTTCTGAGGTTCCTAAAAGCATCTGTGAGCATCTCAGCAGCACTCCCTGTCCTTTCTCCAGCAGCTGTGGGGCTGAGCCCATCATCTCCCCTATCCCGCAGTACCCCTGCCCTGCAGCTGCCTGGCAGAGCAGGCAGCGGGTTCTGGAGGGCTGGTGTGCGCATGTCCCTCCACGCTGCTGCCGGCCTGGCTTTCCTGGGAGCTGTGGCATGAAGACCTGGGCTCCTTGGCAGGATGTGGCCCAGCCTGTAAGAGCACGAGCGCTCTCAAGTCCCTGCAGAACCTGCACAACCGCTGCACCTCCATCCTCAGCCTCTGCTTCCCCTGGGATGGAGGTGAGATGTGTGGGTCCCAGCCTCACTCAGTGGGCTCAGGGCGCTCGATGGGCACCCAGAGCCGCGCTCCCTGCTGCTGGATGGGTACCCGGAGCCCCGCTCCCGTTTCTGGCCCCCCGGCACTCGCAGGGTGCGGGCAGGAGCGGCAATGGCCGCAGCAGGAATCCCTCCCTGCTCTGTTTGCCTTCCATGCGCACTGCCAAGAGCACCTCCCGCGGTCGCTGCGGAGCGGGGGCCACCGCGGCCACCCAGGCACCGCGTGTCCCTGCAGCACCGCGGGGCTCCCCCGGGACACCCCATGGGGCTGCGATGGAAACGGGGCCAGGAAACAGCGCTCGCTCGTTCGGGGCAGGGACGGGCTGTGCCCCCCCCCCTCCCCTCGTGTGTGATGGCCGAGGGGGGGGGCCGCGGCGTGTGGAAGCGGAGCCGCGTTGCCAGGACCAGCGCTGGAGCCTCCCCCGTGCTGGCCCAGTTCGAGGGGCCCCAAGGGAAGGGGATGAGTCAGTGCAGCCCCCCCGTGCCAGCTCCCCCCATCACGTCACTCGGGAAGTATGTACCCGGCGCTCCCGGTTCCCATTAGCCGGGAAGGGCTGATGCTGCTCCAGCGGCAGAAACCGCAGCCGCCTGCTCTGGCTGGAGCTGCTGACGTCTGGGCCTTGTGCTCAACCCCAGCTCCCCATCCCTGCCAGCTCCTGGTCCCTGCCAGCTCCTGCTGCCTGCCCAGAGGATGCTGCAGTGGGGGAGATGGTGTCCCTTGGGGTGACAGCCCTTTGCCACCCTGCAACATGGACCCGGTCCCCAAGGTGCCCCTAGGAACCTGGGTAGAAGCCCATAGGGCTCCCAGCGGATACCTCAGCTCCAAACCTGCCTCCTCTGGCCCCTAGCGCGGTCCAGCAAGGGAGGGCAGAGGGGCTGCAGGCGAGGATGTAGAAAACTGTTTATTGTACGAAAACATCTAGAAAAGAGCAGGCATCACAGCCCTTGGATCAACCAGGTCCCCTGTGGTGTCCCCAGCCCCACACAGGGGCCTGTCCCCAGGCCCCCCACCAGCACCACACTCCTGGTGCCAGCACCTCCCTTCTCCGCCAGCCGCATCCATCCTAGGCTGGCTGCTTCCAGAGGAACGTCTGGATGGAGTCGCTGAGAGCCGTGGCCTCGATGAAGCCAACCCGTGGGTCGGAGATCCCGAAGGACACATCCACGGGGGAGCTGTGGGGAAGGCGAAGGGGGCGCAGGTCAGGAGGCAGCCGCGCTCCGGACCGGGCACAGGGCTCAGGCACTCACCGGTTCAGGACCACGAGGACCACGGCGCCGTCGGGGCGCAGGAACGCCGAGTGCTCCAGGTCACAGCGGTGGCACCTCTTGGACACAGCCAGCCCTACGCGCTGCGAGCCCTCGGGGATGAACTTGCTGCAGGGACAGCCCCAGGACAGGGATGGGGACCCCCTCTCATGCTGGTGGCATCAACCCAGCCCCACTCCCAGCCATGCCCCACCTGAAGTGCCCCATGTGGTAGAACATGGGCTGCTTGTAGAAGATGTCCTTGCTGCTGTCCACGATGATGGGGCTGTCCACGTAGTTCTTGCTCCAGTTGGGGCCCCCCTTCGTATCCAGGGCCAGGTTCCAGTCGGTCCAACCCGTCACGTAGTTGTTGAGGTTCTGTGGGGCAGATGATGGTGCTGAGCAGTGGCGGGGCGCAGGGGGGTGGCACGGCCGTGTCCTCAGCTGAGCCCTACCGTCAGGATGCTGTGGCTGTACTTGCTGCCTCGGTCCCAGCCGCCCAGCACCACCCTGGGCTCCCAAAAGTAGGAGCCGGCGGAAGCCTCGGTGGAGAGGAGGAAATAATCTGGGAAGAGGTGGTGGGTGATGGACAGCGTGAGGTCGATGGGTGCCAGGAAGTCCAGGTACCAGTGGATGCCGATGCCGCTGATGTAGCTGGCGGCCACGGGGTCTTTGAGGACCTGGCAGGAAAAGAGGGTCACCAGCACCCAGGGCTGAGAGAGCCGCGTAGGGCCAGGACAGCGGCCGTGGGGACTCACCACCTCTGCCCAGTAGGGCAGCATCACCCTCTGGTCATCCAGGATGATGAGGCGGACGTCGCGGTGGGAGCTGTTGGCCAGCGCGGGGCCCAGGTCCCGTGCGACGAAGTCCCGCTGGTGCTCGGGGGAGAAGCCCAGGCACTGGAAGGGGTAGAAGATGATCTCCCCAGCGGTGGGCTCGTTCCCTGCCGTCACCGCCCAGAAGGTCAGGTTGTGTTTGGCGTATTCATCCAGGAACCTGGGTGTGTGGCACACTGTGAATGGCCCCGTTGTGGCAGCGCCGGCCCCGTGCCCCCGGCACCCACTGCGCTCCGCAGCCCCTCACCGGATGAAGTACTTGGCCCAGGCCTGGTGGTACTTGTCCCCGGGGCTGCCCTTCAGTGTCCCCCTCCCCGTCATCGCGCCATTCGTCTTCATCCACACCGGGGAGGTCCAGGGGCTGGCGTAGAGCGACAGCGGCCGCTTGGCCATTGCCTGGGCTGCCCGGAGGATGGGGATCTGCAAAGAACCGGGATGGCAGCAGGCGCTCTGGGCATGCCTCATCATGGGCAGCAGGATGAGTGCCCTTCCTCCCCAGCAGTGGGAAGGTGCTCCCCTTCCCCAGACAACTCTCTCCCATCCCACCCCACCGGGGCTCACCCTCTGGAACGCACCTTCATCCGCGTGTCCTCCTCCGTCAGGTTGAAGTGCTTCAGCTCAAAGTCACCCTCTGCGTCAGCGTAAGTGTACAGGCGGACAGAGAAGTCAGTGCTGGCCATGGGGACGCGCACGAGGTTGTACTCGATGCCTGGGGACAGGGCGGGTGGTGACGGACACCTCTGGGGTGTCTTTGGGGGGAGCAGCCCCTTGGCAGGAGTCTCAGGAGCCAGACCCTGAGCAGAAGAGGTCAGAGCAGCCCCACTGCGCCACAGCATCTCCCTGCCTCAGGCTCACCCTCCTCGGAGAAATAGGAGCGGAGAAGGTGATTCTGAGCATCCTTGGACAGGGACAAGATGTTGATGGCAGCCGAGTCTGTGACAGAGCCACCGAAGCCCTTCACCTTCTGGTACCGCTGCGCCGTGTCCAGGGTGAGGTGGAAATCTGCCGGGGACAGACAGCATCGCAGCCGCACGCAGGGATGGGCTCCGTGCCCCGCGTCCAACCGCAGCCGGTACCTGGAGCGGCGGCGTTGCGCTGGAAGCTCCCCTGGCTGCGCTCCAGCCGCTTCCCGGCCTTGCTGCTCTCGTACCGCACGTAGGTACCGTGGGCCGGCAGCACCACGGGGTCCAGCGTGTCGCAGTACGTGGCGCTGCAGACGCACACCAGCGAGCCCTGCCCGAAGTCCTTGGCATCGCAGGGGCGGCCGCCTGCGGATGGAGGCACCGGATGGGAGCCCAGCTCACCATGGCCACCAAAGCGCTGCCCTCCGGCCCGGGGCACGGCACCGGCACCTACCTGCTGCTTGCCACGCTGCCTGAGCCAGCAGGAGCCAGCGCAGGACCCTGGCACAGCGCGGCCCCATCGCGCCTCTGGTGACAAGAGCCGGACTGGGATCGGGCTGATTGGTGTCAGCAACCAGTTCCCTGTTGGAGCACAGTGTGATGGGAACGGCTGAGGGACCTGGGGGGCTCAGATGGAAAAAAGAAGGCTCAGGGGGACCTGATTGCTCCCTACAACTGCCTGAGAGGAGGATGGAGCCTGGAGGGGGCTGCGCTCTTCTCCCAAGGAACAAGGGACAGGACAAGAGGAAACGGCCTCAAGCTGCATCAGGGCAGGTTTAGATGGAGGTGAGGAACAATTCCTGCCCCAGAGGGTGCTCAGCATTGGAACAGGCTGCCCAGGGCAGTGCTGCAGTCACCGTCCCTGGAGGTGCTCACACACCATGGAGACGAGGCCTCAGTGCCATGGGTCGGTGGTGGCCTTGGCAGTTGGGAGTGGATGAGCTGAAAGGGCTTTTCCAGCTTCCCTGATTCTGGGATTCCATGATTCAGTTCACTCCCATCACGTCCCTCCCACTCCTTGCTTGTCCCATGGCTGTGCCATGTCCCGCTGCTCCACACGTTCCCGGTGCCGCAGCCAACAGCTCCAGACTCCCAGCCTCACAAGCAGGGCAGCCAGGGCTTGTCCTCACACGGTGCTTTGGGCCTTGAGCTCCCAGCACCGAGGGGTCCCACATTGCCCTCCTCCCTGCGGGTCCTCCCACGCCGCCCTGGGAAAGGAGCTTCTCCATGGGGGCATGGGATGAGCCAGCTCCACACCCGGTGCCGCAGTGCGGATGGGACGGTGCGGGGCAGGAAGCTCACTGTGCAGGATGGGGACAGGAGCTGGTCCCGCACATCACCTCCCGCTCCGTGGGCACGGCCTCGGTGCGGTCCTGCTCTAGGGCCATCCCCATCCCCACCGGCGGCTCCGGACCCGCGGTACTCACCTGCAGCCCAGAACCCCTCTGCTGCGTCTCTGCTGGGCGCGGGCGGCAGGACCTGCTCCGTGGCTCCGCGTGGTGGGAGGCGACGGCGTCCGGTGGAGCAGGAAAGGTGAGTCGGGCCGGGACAGCTCACGGGGCTCCGAGCTGGAGCCTGGGGATGGTTTTGCAACCCGGCCCCAATGAGAGCTTTCGACACTCACCACAGCTCCCAAACCTGTCCCAGTGGGGCGCCCCCCAAGTGCCACCTCACCCAGGCCCAGCACAGCGCTCCCCTTGGGAAGAGCCCCCCATCATCTCCCCCAGGATACCCCAAACGGGCTGAGGGTCTCATGGGTGCTCAGCCTTGAGTCCCACCCGGCAGCAGCCTCCATCTCCTGTATGTGGCTGCACCAGCAGCGGGCAGAGGCATCACCAGGGCCACCGTGAGGGTGCCAAAGGTGCAATGGGGGGTTACGGGTGCTGCCCTCCGGGGCCCTGCTTCCCCCTGCCATGCGGCTGTACCCCCCCACGCCTGTGCCCCAGGCCCGCAATGGGGCTGGGTGGAGCAGGCTGCAGTGGTTTATTATCATCAAAACAAGTCTGGGCTCTGCACCTCCTCCTTTGGGATCTCCCTAATTGCAGGCACTTGCGCATCGGGAGAAACAGGAGCCCCAGGAGAGGCAGCATCAGCCTGGCCCCAGTGTGCCCCTGATGCGGGTGACCAAGGGGACAACCCCTGGTCCAGGAACACGCGGGCGATGGGGGTGACTCCTCCAGCCATGGATGTGCTCCATGAACAGCACTCAGATGGAGCCCAGTGCCACCTTCATGCCACGCTCCAGCTGTTAAACCTCTCTTTTGATGAGCTTTCCCCCAGCATCAGCAGCTCCGCAGCTCGCACCCAGGGGACTTTGCCAAGGAGCGCTCTGGCTTTCTCATTCCATCACTTCAAAGACGCTGGTAACGTTCCCAAAAGCTGGAGCGAGCAAATACTGTAACTGGTATTTAAGGAGAGCAAACAGGACGGCCAGGTAATTGTGGGCTGCAGCTCCACGGCCAGAATAGAGGGGAGTCTGTGCAGAGGGTGGCTGGATGCGGCCAGCGGGAGCTGTGGGATGGCATCGGCCTCGCTTGGCGCAGGACGGCACGGAGTGAATTCCCTTTTCTACAGCGAGCTTTTGGTTTAATAAAGAGGGAAACGAAGCAGGGTTGGGGCAAACCCAGAGCACAGCTGAAAGCCATCAGGAGCTGGCGGGCGGCTGCGGCTCCAGCTGCAGCCATCCCCACGGCAGCCCCACACGGAGCCCTCCGGAGCAGCCCTTCCCGAGGAAAACCGCGCTGTTTCCGAGCGCAGAGGGGAAACGCTGACGGGACGGCGCATACCGGAGCGGCCGCGTCACGGCTCCGCTTGGCGCACGCGAAGGGTCCATGGGAGCCACGTGTGGAAGCGAGGGCCAGGACATGGAGCAGTGGGGCTGGGGGGAGCTGGGGCGCAGCACAGGGAGCACACGGAGCCCCTTGCAGTGGTCAGCAGCAGCTTTCATCATTGCAGGGGGAACCCCGGAGGTGTCCCCGGCTCAGCACCAGCCCCAGCGCTGTCCCAGCCGTCACTGCTGGTGCCACAGGTAGGTCTGGATGGAGTTGGCCGGAGCCACAGCCTCGATGAAGCCAACGGCAGGGTCCTGGATCCCAAAGGGCACGTGCCAGGCAGACCTGGGGGGGGGACAGGAGCTGAGCGCATCAGCACGGCCATGGCCGGATGTCCCCATGGGCCGTGCCCCACTGACCTGTTGAGCACCACCAGGACCAGAGCCCCGTCGGGGCGCAGGACGGCCACGTGCTCGAGCTGGCAGAAGAGGCACCGGCGGCTCTGCTGCAGCCCCACGCGCTGCGAGCCCTCAGGAATGAACTTGCTGCAGGGACAGCACCAGGACAGGGATGGAGACCCCCTCTCAGGCTGGCGGCATCACCCCAGCCCCACTCCCAACCGTGCCCCACCTGAAGTGCCCCATGTGGTAGAACATGGGCTGCTTGTAGAAGATGTCCTTGCTGCTGTCCACGATGACGGGGCTGTCCGCGTAGTTCTTGATCCAGTTGGGGCCCCCCTTCATGTCCAAGGCCAGGTTCCAGTCGGTCCAACCGGACACAAAGTGGTTCAGGACCTGGTCAGGAGCAGATGGGGCTGAGCAGAGCTGAGCCCCCAGCCCCGGGCGGGCAGTGCCGGGGGGGCTGTACCGTGAGGATGCTGTGGCTGTAGCGCTGCCCCCGGTCCCAGCAGCCCAGGGACACGGAGAAGCGGCGGGTGAGGAACCCGCTGCAGGCCTCTGTGTAGAGCAGGAAGTGGTGAGGGAAGAGCTCGTGCGTGGCCTCCAGGCTGCAGCGTGGTGGGACAATGCTGTCCAGGTACCAGTGAACCCCAATGCCGGCGATGTAGCCGGCAGCGGTGGCATTGCCCAGGACCTGGTGGGGGGAGCAGAGCAGATGCCTCACACCATGGAATCGACTGGGTTGGAAAAGACCTTTCAGCTCATCCAGTCCAACCATTCCCATCCCCTGTTCCTTAGGAGCCCAGCCCCCTCCTGGCTCCATCCTCCTCTCAGGCAGCTGTAGGGCAGTAGGCCCACCTGGGCCCCAGGTGGATGGATGCATGGATCCCATTTCGGGGTCTCCTAGGGCCACGTGCTCATGGGACAGAGCGATGCGTGTGTGGGGCAGACATGCCCCTCATTGGGCTCCTCACCCCATGCACGGCTCCCGGTCCTCCCTCCGCATCCCCCCGCGGTGTTCTTGCCCCACGACCCTGCCGGTTGGAGGCGAGGGAGGAAGATGCTGCCGATCCCCTGCAGCCCCAGCCCTGCTCGAGCCCGCGGCAGGAACACGTTTCGTGTCCCTTCAGTCACAGGCAATTCCCACAGACAGCTCTGGGAGCACTGCGAGGGCTGCGCCAAAGCAGCCGGAGCTCTGCCTGGTGCAGATGGGGTGCGGATGCCACCTCCTGTCCCTGCTGCAGCCGGTCCAGCAGACCTGGTTTGCCTCCTGCTCTCTGCAGGGCTGGGAGAGGCCAACAGTTTGTTTTGCACCGAAACCCCAAGGCTTGGGTGGGATGGGGCAAGGAGGGAGAGGAAGGAGCTGGGGAGGGTGGCTTTGCCCATCACCACTTTGGCCCAGTGTGGGAGGTGGGTGCTCTGGTCATCCAGGATGATGAGCTGGGTGCGGTGGGAGCTCCGGGCCAGTGCGGGGCCCAGGTCCTGGACCACAAAGTCCCGCTGCTGCTCGGCCGTGAAGACGATGGTGGGGAACTGGGAGGGGCTGAGGAGCGCTGCAAGGGGCTCATTCTGCACCGTCACAGCCCAGAAGGTCACGTTGTGTTTGGCGTATTCATCCAGGAACCTGGCGCAGGGAAGGGAAGGCAGCATCAGCCGCGCCAGCTCTGCCCACCCCATCCGTCCCTCTTCCCCCCCGCCCCATCCCGGCGCCGAGGGGATGGTACTTGATGAAGTAGTTGGCCCAGGTCTTGTGGTACTTGTCCCCCGCCTGCCCCTTGAGCGCGCCCTTCCCACGGACATCCCCGTTGCTCCTCAACCAGGCTGGGGCAGTCCAGGGGCTGCCGTAGAGCGACAGCGGCCGCTTGCTCATGGCCGAGGCTCGGTGCAGGAGGGGGATCTGCAGGAGGAGGCAGAGAGATGGGCTCAGGTCCAGTCACAGCCCCCCCCCAGTAGCACCCGGCCCGGGGAGGGATTGGAGCACCTCCATGGACGCATGCAGAGAACGGCACCAGTGAGCAACACCCCATGGCACAGTGCCCCACTCTGCGCCCTGCCGGTGCCAGCCGGGATGCGCCGGGACGTGCCCTGGAGGAGGTGCCAGCTCCCACAGGCTGTCCCCATGCACCCCACGCAGGCACGGGGGGTCCCGGCACACACAGGAGCTCCGGCTCGAGAGGGGACAAGGTGCTTCAGTCTCCTACCTTCATCTTCACATCCTCCTCTGCCAGCTTGAAGTGCTTCAGCTCGTAGTCATCGGCAACATCGTTGTAGCTGTAGGGGTGCGTGGAGAAGTCGCTGCAAGCCATGGGGAGCCGGATGAGGTTGTACTCGATCCCTGTGGAGTAGGAAAGGCATCGAGCAGCACTGGAGCAGCCAGGGAATGGGTGTCCCAACAGCGGGGACAGGGGCACAGCCATCCCTGGGGACCCCCTGAGCTGCCCCCCGCTCCCTGCTCACCGCCCTCTGAGAAGTAGGATTGCAGCAGCTTGTCCTGGGCCGGCGGCGACAGCCCCAGGATGTTGAGGGCAGCAGCATCGGAGAGGGAGCCACCGAAGCCCTTCACGCGCTGGTACAATGTGGAGACGTTGACCGTGAGCAGCAGCCCTGCGATGGAGAGCTCAGCTCAGCGCACGGTGCCCGGGGCAGCGGTGGCACCCGCTCGGCTGCAGCAGGTACCTGGGGTCACGGCGCTGCGCTGGAAGCTCCCCTCGCTGCGCTCCAGCCGCTTCCCGGCCTTGCTGCTCTCGTACTTGACGTAGGTGCCCGGTGCCGGCAGCGCCACGGGGTCCAGCGTGTCGCAGTACGTGGCGTTGCAGACACACACCATGGCATTGCGGCCAAAGTACTTGGGGCTGCAGGGCCGGGCCCCTGGGGAGCACAGGCAGGGGGTGGGCAGTGGCCGGGCTGGGGATGTCCCACGCATGCCATCACCTCCGTGCGCACCCCATTGCCCCCTGGGCACGGGGCTCCCGTCCCAGGCCACCCAGCACCTAAGCCACGCCACCCCATTGCCGGCCCAGACGCCGTCCCTGCACCCACCTGCAGCCCATGGCACCGCCTGCAGCAGCAGCAGCAGCAGCAGCGGCAGCGGCATCCAGCCCATGGCACTGACAGCACTCACGGTCCCTCTGTGTTTCCCTGGGGAGCAGAGCCCGCAGGCGGGGGCACCGTCAGCCGGGGTGGGGATGGGAACACGGGCTGCGCTCCCCAGCTCCATCCCAAAGCCCCTTGGAGGAGGGTGCAGTGGGTCCATCGCTCCCCAGCACCCACCCAGCTCTGCCCTGGCTGCTCTGACTGCTCCTCCCCAGGTGGCTGCAGCCTCCCCACCTCACCTTGCTCCAAGACCTCCCTCCGCACGGCCTCTCCCACCCCCACAGCTCCTCCTCACTCCCTCCCCACCCCACGCCTTCTGCTGGTCCTGGACCATCACCGCACATCTCCCTCTGCAGGGCCGCAGCGGAGGAGCGCAGGAAGGCCCCTCTCCTGCTGCTGCCATGCGAAGGGCATCGGACCCCTGAGAAGAGAGTCAGGGATCCCATTGTAGCAGCTCTGACCGCATGCAAAGCCCCCCCAGCGCAGGGGGATGCAGCTTGGGGCACCCCTGAACCTACTGCAATGCACTGAATGCTGATTTCGTTCTTTGGCCAGGCAGGGTCTGAATGAATCCCTGCTCTAACAGCACCTTGGGCCATTTACCCCTGCCCGTCGCCCCAGGGCCCTCATTCCCCCCATGAGACCATGGGCCGTGGCCATGCATCCAGCGTGGGGAGGGTCCAGAGCCCCCCCGGCCAGGATGGCAAACGCGGCTGCATCGCCCGGTGCAGCAGAACAACCTGGTAGCTGCAGGCACAAGGGAGCTGGGGCTGCCGCCATCCCCCAGCCTGCTGCACTGCCCACCCCACCTCAGCACATGCCATGGAGGTGTAGAACAAGCAGCGAGCGGTACAAGAACAAGCAAGCAGAGCAAGAACAAGCAGCAGCAGTAGCAGCAGAAGCAGCAGCTCCTGCGTGGCCAGGGCTCTGGCTCTGCTCTCACCCCCAGCAATAGTAGACCCATACACATATAGCCAGACCCATGGAAGGGAACCTGCTGCCCCAACCCCGGCTGTGCCAGGAGCAGAGCTCAGCTCCATGCCTGCTCCCATGGACAGGATGGGATGGGTACTCCTGTTCATGCACCCATTGCTGTGGGGATACCCTCGGCCTCTCCCCACAGGGGTGGCCAAGCGGGGAGCCACAGCTCCATCTGCCCACGAGCATCCATGAGGTGCTCACCAGGGTTCACCCCCCCGCTGGCTCCCCCTCTCCACCTGCAGCGCTTCTCAGTGGATTGTCTCCTTTCCTGGCACCCCAGATGCAGCTCTGGGGCAATAGAACCCATCGGGGTTCCTCCTTCCCTGCAGGACTGCCCCGCGCTCCCACACCTCCACTGGAGCTGCCACCAGGGCACCCGGTGACGGGCAGCTCCAGAGGCAGCTCTTGGCTCTGTCCCTGTGCCCCGTGGCTCTCCCACCCCCAGCTGTGACTCAGCTGATACACCCAAGCTAATGAGCCCCACTTTTGGGAGGGGTTAATGGGTCAGCGCTGCCCCACAGTGAGCTTCGGCCACCAGCAGCCACCCGGGATGCTCCCGATGCCCTTTCCCTCCCTGTTTCAGGGCCTATCTCTGCTTACATCCCACCCAACAACAGCCCCGTGGCCAACTCGGGTCCCCACAGCTCCTTGGAATGAGAGCTGCGGAGGCTGCTGGAGCCGGTCCTTATCTACACTGGGTGATAAGAGCATCCTGCCGAGCAGGAAAAGTGAGACCCAGGGGAAAGGCAACTCCTTGGCATGGTGCAGGTGATGCCTGGCGCCCTCACCAGAGCCTCTTCAAGCCACTTTGTGCTGGGTATTAAGAACAATTCCTTCCCCAAAGGGTGCTCAGGTATTGGAACAGGCTGCCCAGGGCAGGGCTGGAGTCACCATCCCTGCAAGTGCTCACACACCCTGGAGACGAGGCCCTTTGCAACATGGGTTAGTGGTGGCCTTGGCAGCGCTGGGATGGGTTGGACTGGATGAGCTGAAAGGTCTTTTCCAACCTCACTGATTCTGCGATTCTCTGACATCGGAGGATTCTCCCCCTCTCCATTTGGTCCAGAGCACAGGGAAGAGGGCTCTGTCCCGGGATGATTCAGCATCCGGCCATCAGCTTTTATTACCAGGAAAGGGAAAACGTTAAAGGAAGCCGGTGAGTAAGAACGCAGGGAAGCAGCAGCAGGTGGAGGAGCAGCCGAGCACCCTGCACCAAGCACAGGGATGCCTGGAGCGGGATGCTGGGAGCGGGATCCCTCTTGTGGACAAACCTCCTCCGGGCGGGAGCGGGATGCTCCTGCCCCTCTGCACCGCAGCTCTGCCCAGGACGCGATGCGGGGTCCCGGGGGCCACCCCCGGGCCGTGTCCTGGGGATGTGCCAATATCCCACGGTGACGGAGCTGTGCCCGGCCCACGCAGCATCACTGCCAGCCCCGTCAGCATCGCACCTGCCTCAGCCCTTCCTCACCCGCACCCGTGACCTCCCTGCCCTAATCCTCGCCTCAGCAACACCCTCCTGCTTCCTCCCTCCCGCCTGGGTGCGCCCCGCTCGGCGCCCACTCCCATCCTCATCCCTCTTGCTCAAGCCGCCCCAGCTCCATCACGAGTGCCCTGATGCGCCCTTGAGCTGCTCAAGGCAGTGGGGACCGCATCATCCCTTCCTTGCCGGGGATGGCACCCGCACTGCAGGGCTGCTGCCACCTGGGCGGCATCGCTCTCGCTGCAAAGCCTCGGGAGAACGGTGTGGATGCCCTGACCCCATCCAGACCCGGCTCATCCCCTGAATCCAGCACGCTGTGATGCTCCTGCAGCCCTGACCCCATCAGACATCGAGGCAGCATCAGCATTTAATGGCAGAGCAGCAGGAAACAGCATTCACAGCCTGGGGGATCTCCACCCCAAAGGGCACCAGTGCCCCTGGACCTCCTCCATGTGCCTGGTGCTGCCCAGCCCATCCAAGCACTCATCTCCATTGCAGTGGTGGGACTCTTCTTCCACAGCCCCACATCTGAGCCAGTGGAGCACCAGCAAAATCCAGCCCTTGGCCAGCCATGGGCATCCCAGCCCCATCACTGCCGCTGCCACAGGTAGGTCTGGATGGAGTTGGCCGGAGCCACGGCTGCAATGAGGCCAACGCTATCAGCCAGCCCAAAGGTGATGTTCTGTGGGGACCTGGAGGGTGAGGAGCAGCGGGGTCAGCCCTGCAGCAGCTCCATGGGTGCACAGGGCGCAGCAGGACAGGGCCCCACTCTGGGTGCCTCACTCACCGGTTCAGAACCACCACCACCACGGCACCATCGGGGCGCAGGAACGCCGTGTACTCCAGGTCTGTCTTCTTGGACTCCTTGGAGGCAACGAGCCCCACGCGCTGGGAGCCCTCAGGGATGAACTTACTGCACGGGCATCAGCGAAAAGCAACCCCAGGAAGGGAGTCAGACCCCAGAAGAGCTCCTGTCCCAACAAGCTGCTGCAGCAACCATGGAGTTGGGACACAGGCAGCATGTTGGGGGGACCCCAACCCATGTTGAGGGGGTCCTAACCCACCTGAAGTGCCCCATGTGGTAGAACATAGGCTGTTTGTAGAAGATGCCTTCGCTGCTGTCCACAATGATAGGGCTGTCCACGTAGTTCTTGACCCAGTTGGGGCCCCCCTCCAGGTCCAGGGCCAGGTTCCAGTCGGTCCAACCAGACACAAAGTGGTTCAGGTTCTGCAACAGGACAGCCCAGATGTGTGCCCAAGGAGTAGGGTGCCAACAGGAGACGGGGCACAGCGCGAACCTTCTGGGGCCTGCCCCGTGTGGCAGCACCGGGGCCTCACCGTCAGGATGCTGTGGCTGTACTGGTTCCCCCGCTCCCAGCAGCCCAGGATCACATCCCTCTCCCAGAAATGGGCCCCGATGCACGCCTCCGTGGCCAGGATGAAGTAGTCTGGGAACAGCTCATGAGTGGGCACCACTGTGTCCTGTATGGGACCGATGAAGTCCAGGTACCAGTGGATGCCGATGCCATGGACATAGCGAGCTGCGTCTTCATCCTCCAGGACCTGGCAGGGGGACGTCAGCCACCACCGGCTCCCACGGGGCAGCGCATCAGCCCCGCGGGGACGTGCTGTGACCCAGGACAGGGGCTCTGCCCCTCGCCGTGCTGCTGGACCCCACGCTCACCACTTTGGCCCAGTGTGGGAGGTGGAGCCGGTTGTCATCCAGGATGATGAGCCGGATGCCGCGGTGGGAGCTGTTGTTCAGCGCGGGGCCCAGGTCCCGGGCGATAAAGTCCCGCTGCTGCTCGGCCGTGAAGCCCAGGCACTGGAAGGGGTAGTTGTTGATCAGCCCAGCCGAGGGCTCGTTCTCCGCTGTCACTGCCCAGAAGGTCAGGTTGTGTTTGGCATATTCATCCAGGAACCTGGGTGCAGAGCAAGTGGTGAGCCACGGGGTGACCCCAGCACCGGGTCTCTCCCCTGTCCCCAGGTGCTCCTCACCGTACAAAGTAGTTGGCCCAGGTCTTGTGGTACTTGTCCCCCGCCTGCCCCTTCAGGGTGCCCTTCCCCACGAAGGACTCACTGGTCTTCATCCAGGTAGGGGAGGTCCAGGGGCTGGCATAGAGTGACAGCGGCCGCTTGCTCATGGCCAAGACTCGGTGCAGGAGGGGGATCTGTGGAGGGGGCAGAGGGATGGGCTGAGCTCAGCCCCGGTACTCCCCATCCCACCCAATCTCATCCCACTCCCTCCCGCTGCTCACCTTCAGCTTTGTGTCCTCATCTCGCAGGCTGAAGTGCTTCAGCTCATAGTCAAAGGGAACGTCATCATAGGTGTAGGCATGGAGGGAGAAGTCGCAGCTGGCCATAGGGAGCCGGATCAGGTTGTACTCCAGCCCTGCAGGCACAGGGGTGGGACAGGCAGCGGTCGGCAGTGGGACAGGAGGACACCCATGTTGCCATCCCTTTTGCTTCCCCCGTGTTCTCACCTTCCTCAGAGAAGTAGGAGCGCAGCAGATGATCCTGGGCTGTTTCCGGCAGGGACAAGATGTTGATGGCGGCTGCATCAGTGAGGGAGCCACCAAAACCCTTCACCTCCTGGTACCGCTGCGCCGTGTCCACGGTCAGGACGAGGTCTGCAGGAGGGAGGCGTTGTGATGGCCGCTGGCAGGCAGGGACTGGCCCATCTCCCACAGCCACAACAGGTACCTGGGGCTCGCAGGCTGCGCTGGAAGCTCCCCTCGCTGCGCTCCAGCCGCTTCCCGGCCTTGCTGCTCTCGTACTTGACGTAGGTGCCCGGCGCCGGCAGCACCACGGGGTCCAGCGTGTCGCAGTACGTGGCGTTGCAGACACACACCATGGCATTGAGGCCAAAGTACTTGGGGCTGCAGGGTCGGGCCCCTGAGGAACACGGGTGGGCAGCGGCTGGGCTGGCCATGCCCCTGCTGCAGCAGCCTGCCTGCCCTGGGTGCTGCCTCTGCCCCTGTGATGGGCACCCCATCACCACCCCAGGCACCCCATCACCGCTCCAGCCACCCCATCACCGCCCCAGGCACCCCATCACTGCCCCAGCCACCCCATCACCACTCTGGCCTCCCCATCACTTCTCCGCCCCCCCCCCCCCCATATCACCACCCCAGCTGTCCCATCACTTCTCCGCCCCCCCCCCCCCCCCCCCCATCACCACCCCAGCTGTCCCATCACCACTCCAGGTGCCCCCACCCCTGACACCCCCCCGCTCACCTGCAGCCCAGTGCACGGCCACCATCAGCAGCCACAGCCGCCAGCCCAGGGCATCGGCCCCGGTGGCCACCATGGCCCCGTCTCGTGTCCCCAGGCAGAGTCCCGGTGTCACCCCGAGCCGAGCCGCTCCCACCGCGCTGGCTGCCCGCCGAGCCCGCAGCACCGGGCCCGCTGCCGGCCTCACCTTTAAGGGCACCCGGGCTTCCCGTTCCGCCCCCGCCCGGGGCGCCGGTGCAGGAACGGCACCGGCGCAATGGGCGGGCCGGGCCCTGGTTGGGCAACGCAGCAGGCGCGGGCCCGGCCCTACCCCGCGACCGTAACGGGGCCGCGGAGCCGCACGGACGGGCACCGGGGGGCACCGCTGGGGCACAGCGCTGGGTCGCGCCCGCTCCCGCCGGTACCGGGAGCCCCGCCCGCCCCACCGGGGACCAGGCGCCCGCCCCGCCCCTCATATGACCAGCGTCAGCTGACCCGCTCCCGCCCCTTCCCCCGCGGCACCGACGGCGCGGCCCCGGTAGAGGCGGCGATCACCTTTATTCTGTCGTCGAGCGAGGGGCGGCGCGGCCCGAGCGCTGCGGGACCGGCCCCGCAACGGGCAGCGGGGGACGGGCACGGCCAGCGCGGGGACCGCTGCGGGACGGGACGGGGCAGGCACGGCCGTCCGGGGGTACAGGCACAGCTGGTGCGGGGGGCAGGCATGGCCAGAGCAGGGGACGGGCAGGGCACAGGGCTGGGGACACGACGGCCCCGCAGCAGACACCGCAGGGGACCAGCCCCTCGCCCTGGGGAAGGGGCAGCGGCGCAGGACCCAGCCCCGCCGGGGCGGCAGCCGCGTCCGAGGACCCTGGCCCGGAGCGGGGCTCCCGCTGTGGGGTGTGGGGGGGGTCCCCGCGGTCAGAGGACGCTCTCGCTGTCCTTGCAGGTCCCGCTGAGGCTCCGCGGGCGGCCGCGCTCCAGGCGGCGGGCGGACAGGAGGCGGCGCAGGGACGAGGTGGAGCTCAGGTCCCCGCAGCTCCGCAGGTGGATGCCGTCGTGGGGCCGCTCTGCTCCGGGCCAGGCGCTCCAGGGAACCTGCAGCCCCATGGGGACAGGCTGCAGCCACGGGCCTTCCGCCAGAGCACAGTGCTCCAATCCGGCCTTGAACACTGCCAGGGATGGGGCAGCCACAGCTTCTCCATTCCGCCCATTCCAGTTCCCCAGCACCCTCACAGTAAAGAGCTTCTTCCTTATCTCCAACCTGAACTTCCCGTGTTTCAGTTTGAACCCATCACCCCTTGCTCTATCGCTACAGCCCCTGATGAAGAGCCCCACTGGGGCCTCCTGGACTGCGCAAGGTGTCCAACATCCCTTAAGCCAAGGCTGGGACATCGCAGTGGCTGTTTCCGGGCTGTGGTGACTCAGGGGCACAGCCAGAACCATTGCAACACGCATGATTTTCCCACTCATGGCTACAGCTGGGGACTAAGGGAAGGAGCTGTCACGCCAAGGAGGGCTGGGCAAGGATGGTGACACAGGAGGAAGCTCTGCCCACAGCCCCTGCCTGGAGCTTGGGTGCCGACACCATGGGGTGCATGGCAGGGGACCAGAGACCCTGGAAGGGCTGGTGGGGAGCAGAGGGAGGAAGAGGGTGTGGATGGGGCTCCCTGCGAAGGAGGAGCTGCCCCTGTCCCACTGGAACCCACCTGCTTGTGCCCCTGGGAGCTGTGCCCGGGCACCTCCACGCTGCGCTTGGGTCTCTGCAGGAACCTGGCCACCAGCCCGCGGGTGCCCCGGCAGACCTTGAGGTCCCCCAGGGATCGGGTCGTGCTCTTGGAGAGCTGCTCCGTCACCTTCTTGGAGGGCAGCGCCTTGCTCTTCCCTGCCGAGCCGACCCGGAGCAGCGGTGGGGAGTCACAGTGAGAGCGGCGGCACAGGCAGGCCTCGGAGCACAGCCCTGCGGGGACATCACCATCACACCCGGGGATGCTGCTCCCAACGGGACCTGTCCCCGAGCCCCAAAAGGGTGAGCCTGATCCCCACGGGCTACAGAAACACCCCCCACCTCCTTGTATAGCCCAGTACATCCCAGTGCCCTGACCTGTGTCCGCCGAGGAGCTGGACATGGTGTCCTCCAGTGCTTTGGTATAAAGTACTTCCCTGAAATCTGCAGGGAGCAGAAAGAGGTCTCAGGCTTTGGCAGCATCCTGCAGCCCTGTGCAGGCCCCAGCACCAGCCCAGGCAGCACAAGTCAAAGCAATCCCTCCTCCCAGGGCAGCAGGCAGGGACACCTTCCACTAGAGCAGAGTGCTCCAAGCCCCTGTGTCTAACCTGGCCTTGAGCACTGCCAGGGATGGGGCAGCCACAGCTTCTCTGGGCACCCTGTGCCAGCGCCTCAGCACCCTCACAGGGAAGAGCTTCTGCCTAAGAGCCCATCTCCATCTCCCCTCTGGCAGGTTAAAGCCATTGACCTTGGCCTGTCCCTCCATCCCTCGTCCCAAGACCTCGTCCCAGGTTTCCTGTAGCCCCTTTACGCACTGGAGCTGCTCTAAGGTCTCCCCTTAAGGAGCCTTTTCAGGGATCAAATCCCAGGATCTGGAGCAGCAGGAGCAGGGATTTACCCTCCCTTAACCTGAACTAACATCATTTAACCCAGCCCCATTGAACACCTCCGCTGCGCCCTGGCTGCATCCCCATGCCGCATCCATCGCCACCTACCAGCGCGTCCGGCCGCGGGGACGCCGGGGTCGCTGTGCGCCCTCACGAGCGGGCGCTGGCCCGGCGCGGGGCCCGGGGACGAGGGGCAGGAGGTTTCGCTGTTGCGCCGGAGCTGCCCGAGGCGGCCGGCGCCGAGCCCCGAGGGGCGGCCGCGGCCCCGCAGCGCCCCTTTGTCCTTGAGCCGCACCTCGGGGAAGCAGGGCCCGGCGCAGCGGGACAGCCCCTCGAGCCGGTTGCAGCTGTGGGTGACGGCTCCCCCCACCAGGACGCCGTCGTGGCCGGGGTCTGCCGCCGTGGAGCAGGAGTAGGAGCGTTCCCCGCGCACCCGCGGCTGCGGCACCTCCTCGAAGGGTCCCTGCAGACCCAGCATGGGGCTGCGCGGGTGGTGGCTGCACTGCACGCAGTCCACGCTCAGGCAGTAGTCCGCGCGGCTGCGCTGGATGGAGCGGAACAGCACGTAGTCGACGGAGCGCATGGAGCCCTGCAGCTCCAGCAGGCACGAGTCCTCCGAGGGGCTGCTGTCCCCCGGGATGTCCATGATCTCGGACATGATGAGGGACCCGCTGTCCATGGACACTGCAAGCAGCGGAGCGGGTGGGAGTGAAGAGCTGCTGGGAAGGAACAGTCCCCCCGCAGCCCCTCTCCCATTCCTCAATAGGGCACAAGCACCTTCTCCGCTGAGCACGATGGAGGGGACGCGGTCGCAGGCGCAGGCGTGTGAGCCATCCGTCAGCGGCAAGTCAAAGAGGGTGGCCTGTGGGGTGACACAGTCAGGGTGCAGGCAGAGCAGGAAGGAGCCCAACGTGCCTGCCCCGTCCCCTGCCTGTACCTCCTACCTGGCTGTCCCCCCGCAGCCCCATCACAGTCTCATAGGAAGGGGGGAAGTCAGTCGGGTAGAGGGGCACGGGGCTGTCCATGGAGCCGTTGTAGGTGATACTGTGGGAGCAAGAGCAGAACAGCCGTGCTGGGTGGGACAAGCCCTGCCGGGGGCTCACGGACCCCCGGCTCCACCGGCCTGGCTCCAGGCAGGTACCTCTGCGCATCGGTCTCCGAGCTGCACGTGTACTCAGGTGGGTAGTAGGGCGGTGGCGGCACCGGGGGCACAAACTCCTCGAAGTCCATCATGCTCTGCAGAAAGGTGTCGGGGGGGGACGTGCATTCCAGCGTTACGGAGCTCGAGCGCTGCGGGACCAGCTGCAGGGAGAGGGGAGGAGGAAGAGCCGGGACCCCCTGCCCAGGGATCCAGCAAGGGATGCGCATCCCAAGCCTTCATCCGGCCGGGGCCAGGTCCTGCCCTGGCACCGCAGGGAATGCCAGTTGCAGCCCCATCTGCTCCTGGGCCAGGGCTGGGACTCACCACATGGACGATATCGAGGGAGAAGATTTGGATGCAGCACACAACAGCAGAGAGCGTGCAGATGATGGTTGAGAAGACGGTCAAGCCGCAGACACTGAAGAGGAGGTCCTGGGGGGCAGTGGGGTGAGTGCAGGCGCCCGCAGAGCGTGGTGGGGTGCCCCAGGGAGCCCTGGCCCCACGCAGGGTGTCCCACCTTGAGCGCCACGCGGATGCTGTGGCAGTCGGGGTTGGGGAACATGGTGAGCATCTCGCCCTGCCGGGTGCAGGAGGCGGGGGGGGGCTCCGAGCGGGCCTGGCAGCAGACACACGAGTCCCTCTCCTGCGGACAAGGAGCACCATGAGTGATACCCCTGAGAGCCACCCCGTCGCACCACCGGACCCCTGCCCCACAGCTCCCTGTGTGTCCAGAGCCCAGCAGCCAGGACTGAGCTGTGCCCCACAGCCCCGGGGCCCGTCTCACCCTCTCACAGGCCTGCAGGGACTTCACCAGCTGCGCGTTCTGGCAGGACAGGATGGACCCGGCGAGGCTCAGCATGATGCCCAGCACCGACAGCAGCGTGAAGAAGGTGATCTGTGGGCACAGGGAGCTGATACGTGCAGCCATGCATCCACAGGGGTATGAGGGACTGCTCAAACGCCCTCGCTCTGCCCTCCCTGCCTTGGTCCCCCCCCCAGCACCTACCACCAGCGTGAGGGGCCGCTTCCAGTAGATGATGCCGACAAGGCCGGACAGAGCCAGCTGCAGATGCACAGGCCCAGGGGTGAGGATGAGGAAGGGTCTCTGCCAGGCAGTGGGGCCCAGAGCAGGCCCCCAAGCCCCTGCGCAGAGCCCCCTGAGCCCCGTGGGCCTGGAGCCAGCCCAGGGCCATTCAGGCAGCCCTAGCGCTGCAAGCCAGGCGAAACTGCTGATTCAGGGCCCCGGGGAGCCTGGGGACTGCAGGCGGCTCCGTGCTGCAGGGGCACCGTGGGGCCTGCGGGGGTCCTGCCCTCACCCCACACACAGCAGGCAGAGCACCCCAGTGCGGGGCTGGGGAGCAGGGCAGGGCTGCCCGGTCCACCCCTCCCGCTCCCCTCCTTCCCAGCACAAACTGCTCAGGGTCTGGCTAGGACCGAGTCACCCCCCCCCGCACCGCTCCTGGGGTCCCCATCCCACGTTGTCACCCTGGAGGAAGCCTCGGGATTCTCCCACAATGCACCACGGCAGCCACAGGCAAAGGATGGGGGAGCAGCGGGGCCACACTCCCTTGGGACAGAGCTGAAGGCACCCGGCAGAACGGGGCCGGGCTGCCCCGGACTCACCGAGAAGCCGGCCCAGGACGGGCAGGAGTGCCGGATCCTGGTGGAGGGCGTGATGGTGGCCGCCACCAGGCTGAAGGTGACGATGAGGACGCCCAGGATGACTTGGATGAAGCCGAGCACCAGCAGGATCTGCAGCCAGGTCCTCTGGACGCGGAGGTGGGTGAGACTGCGGGACGTGCCGCCGGTCAAGGAGCGGCTGGACTCGCTAGGGGAGGGCATGGCTGCCCCGGGCGGCGAGCGGCGGCTGCGGGCCCCGGAGCCCCGGAGCAACCGGCGGCACCGCGCCAGGACGGCGTCGGCCCCGGGGAAGCAGGAACGGACGCTCTGCGGGAACGGGCCGGGCTCCACCTTTCGCCTCCCGGAGGATGCTGACGGCGGCGCTTCCCTGCCCGGGCTGTCCTGGAACAGAACCCGCCTCACCGGTGCCTCCGCATCCCCGGGAGAGCCGGGCCTATGGCTCCCGGCGGGCGGCAGAGCGCGGCCCCGCGGCTCCCTCCTCTCTCGCCGTCCGTGTCTCGCCGGGCCCCCGCGGGGGGCTCATAGCGCGCTGCCGACGCCGGGAACGGCCGCCCGAGCCCCCGGGGCAGCGCCGGGACACGGGAGCCTCGGGCCGGGCCGCGGGCCCGGGCGCCGCCCAGGAGCATCCTCCGCGGGGAGGGGGGTCCCGCTGCCCGGAGCGCCCCCGGTGCCGGATGCTGCGTGGAGCGCGGCCGCGCATCGCCCCCCCCCCCCCCCCCGCGCCGTGCTCCGGCGGCGGCCCCCGCGCTCCCCGCTCCGCCGGGGCTCAGCGCCGCTCCGGGCTCGCTCCCGCCGCCGCCCGCGCCCCGCAGCGGGGCCGCCCTACCCGCGGCACGCCGGGAGCTGGGGCTGCGGCACCGGCCCCGGGCCCGCCCCCCCCCCCCCCCCCCGCTCCCGGTGCACGGAGACGCAGAGGCACGGAGCGAAACTTCATTTATTCCTTAAATAAAACCCGAGGGCGGTGTCGGGCACAGCAACACGCGGGGCCGCGGCGGGAGCAGCCCCCGGTGGGGCGGCAGCGGTGGGAGCAGGGACCCCCCCCCCGAGGCCCGCACAGGAACCCGGCAGAGGCACCGGCCCCATGGATGAAGGCACGAACCCTCCCCACCAGCCCCAGAGCAACGGCGACAAACCCGGGGCACTGAGAGGAGATGGGGCAAAGCAGAATGAGCAGGACCCAGCCCAGGGCTCCCCGAGGGGATGAGGGGCAGCGGGGGGGACACAGGGCAGCGCACAGGGAGGGACAGGCTGCAGGTGAAGAGTGCAGGGCAGGGAGGCAAGAAGGTGATGAAGGTGAGCGAGGGTTTAGGGGTACCGGGGTCCCTCCTTGGTGCCCGGCCTGGCTCTGGGCTCCACCACAGGCCTGGCTCAGCTGCTGTGGGGCACACGGCTTCAAGGCCAGCAGCCCCCCCCCCCCATTGCCCGGTGCATCACACGCTCTTTATTCCTGTGCCTGGAGCAGGCTCAGCTTTAACAGACAGGGACAAGGAAGGGGGACAGAATGGGGGCTGCCCCCCAGCTCAGCACCCTGGGGACAGAACCAGCCCCACCACCACCAGAGCAAGGCTCCTGGGGAAAGCAGGGGACGGATGATGCTCTCGGCAGAGAATCGGGTCCTGCAGCAGAGAGAAGGCAGGGAAAAGCCCCCAGGGAGAAGCTGGGGGCACACGGATGGGGAAATGGGAATGCCCAGGGAAGGGGAGCAACCATTTCGGTCGCTGTCACAGATCTGGAGGAGCCTCCTGCCCCCAGCAGCTCAGTGCTGGAAGGGAGGGCGATGACAAGCACAGGGCTTGGCCACAGCACCTCCCAGCCCGCTCCATCCCCAGTCCGCTGAGGGGAGGGACCAGCACAAACCAGCGCAGCCTCCGTCCGTGAGGAAAGGGGTTAGAGCAGCAGACGATTCAGGCACCAGCACTTCCAAGCTGGGATGAGGCAGCCTCTGAGAGCTGATGCAGACACACGGGGATCCAATGAAAGTGCAACTTGGATTTCCTCTCCCTCAGGAAGAGCCCACGTGCGATGAGGAGCCGGGGCCCTGCCTTAGGGCGCCCGGAAGGCGTTGGTGGCAGCACCCGCAGCAGCGTTGGCCGCCGCGTTGCGCACAGCCTGGTTGGAGAAGACCCCGGCAGCAAACTCCTCCTGTGCCTTCTGGAAGCTGGCGCCCGTCCGGCGGTACAGGGAGTGGATCTGGGATTGAAGAGAGGCGAGCAGAGCAGTGCCTCTGGGCCTGCCAAAGCCACCCCAAAGGGTGCTCCGGCCCCAAGCTCTGCTCCAAACTCACCTTTTTCAGCATGATGATGCCCAACACAGCCACTGCTGTGAAGGACAAGGACACCAGGATCATCATCACTGCCACGGCCGTGTTCTTCTGCAGCGCTATCAGGCTCAATATCCAGCCACTGCAACACAAGAGGCGGTTGTACAGCACAGGCTCCCTCCTGCCCACCAGCCTCCTCTCTTTCCGCAGTACTTGGCAGGCCAGGGCTCCCCGGCTCTGCACAACACACACCTGAACCCCCAGTTCGGGATGCCAATGGCCTGCAGCACGTACATCACGTTCTGGGCAAAGAAGACGAAGAAGAAGACAAAGAAGTTGAAGGAACTGTCACTCCTGGGAGAAAAGAGACAGGCGAGGTTAGGCCACAGGAAAGAACTCCCAAACCTTCCTTACAGCAGGGTGGCAACAGGAGAACACGAAGCTCAGTGCAGAATCACAACAGCCCCGGACCCAAAGGCCACCAAAGGAGCTGGGACACCCTCAGCGTCCCACTCGGCACCAAGCCCCAGCCACGCAGCCTCCCCACACCGCTGCTTTGCTCGCCTGGGAGCAGATACACACCTGAAAGCTTTGTACATGGGCCTGTACCAGCAGACAAAGGAGCAGGGCGTGTAGAGGAGAGCCCAGAGGATGGAGAGGCCGAACCCAGAGCCAGACGAGGGGTCCACGCAGAACCAGGCCAGCGAGGACAAGAAGTTCAGGAAGAGAGCAATGGTGCTGGCTGAGAGAGAGGCGATGTCAGCGTGGGCACCCCAAGGCTCCCCACAAGCCCCCGGTCCCGCACACGCTGCTGCTCTGACTCCCGCCGCGACTCACCCATCCAGAGGTAATACATGGTGGAAACGGTCTTCTGGAAGTCGGCGGGGATCTCCACCGGGATGTCCTGGTAGAAGCACGGCTTCACGGGGCAGAAGGACGGCAGCGGCGGCCAGTTGTTGAGCCTCGCTGCGGGGGGGAAGGAGGCGAGAGGCAGAGAGCGGCGGTGCCGCAGGGCGCCCCGCGGGGACGGTCCCTTCCCGGTCCCTCCGATCACTCACTCGCGGTGCCGCCGAGGGCAGCGCTCTGCAGCTCCCTCTCCCTCCGGTCCAGCTCCTCCGCCTTCCGGTTCAGCTCCTCCTGCCGCTTCAGCAGCTCGGCCGTGGCGGCCGCCGCCGAGGCCTGCGGTGGGGGAAGCGCAGGCGCTGGGGCTGCCGCCGGCTCCCCGCGGCGGCCGCGGTCCCCCCGCCCCGGTACCTGAGTGCCGTAGGAGCCGTAGTTGCGCGGCTCGGTGGGGCTGGCTCTGCGCGGGGGCTGCGCGGCCGCGGCCGGGGCCTGGTACGGCGGCGGCGGCTGCGGAGGGCAGAGGAGCGCGGTGAGGGCCGCCCGTCGGTTCGCGGAACCCCCGCCCCCCCCATCCTCCGCCCGCCCCACCGGGGCCTCACCGCGCCGCTCTCGAACGGGTTGTACGCGTCCAGCGCCGCGCTCTCGGAGCCGGGCGGCGGCAGCGCCGGGTCCTGCGACACGCAACGGGCGGGGTGAGGCGGCGGAGGGAACGGGAGGGGGGATCCGCGCCTCCGCCGCCGCCCCCCCCCCGCTGCCCCGGCCCCGCACCTGGAACGGGTTCTCCGGGAGCACCGCGGGGCCGCCGCGCTGCGCCATGGCCGAACCGGGACCGGAGCCGCCGCCGCCTCAGCCCCGGCAGCCGCCGCCCCGCCTCCCGCCGCCGCCGATTGGCTGCCGCCCGTGACGTCACCAGCCCCACCGCCCCCCCACCGCCGTGAGCGCGCCCCAGCACCCTCATAGGGCAGCGCTCGTGCCCAAGCTCCCATCCCCATCTCCCCTCGGGCAGGGTAAAGCCATTCCCCTTTAAACCGATCCCCTCTAAACCCATTCCCCTCATCCTGTTCCCACGCCCGTTGTCCCAAGCCCCCCGCTCCCGGTTTCCCGTAGCCCCTTTAGGTCCCACACTACCCCCAGGTGAAGCTCCCGGTTTCCCGTAGCCCCTTTAGGTCCCACACTACCCCCAGGTGAAGCTCCCGGTTTCCCGTAGCCCCTTTAGGTCCCACACTACCCCCAGGTGAAGCTCCCGGTTTCCCGTAGCCCCTTTAGGTCCCACACTACCCCCAGGTGAAGCTCCCGGTTTCCCGTAGCCCCTTTAGGTCCCACACTACCCCCAGGTGATGCTCCCGGTTTCCCGTAGCCCCTTTAGGTCCCACACTACCCCCAGGTGAAGCCAGGCTTCGGCTTCATCCCTCTAAGCGCTGCCAGTCAGTGCCAGGACAGCGCCTGCCACAGGCAGATGGTGCCACAGCCAAGCGCTAAGCTCAGACCAGGAGTGCTCCGTTATTGCCACCCCCCCAGCACCGCTCTCCCAGACACGCTGGCAAAGCGCCTGCACTGAGCTGGAACCACGTCTGAAACAGCCCCAGCAAGTCCCAAGGCAGCAGCCTCACTGCAGGGCTGGTTAAGAGCCACAGACCCCAAGGTGGGTGCTTGACATCCCTTTTGCTACACCTATCCCCGAGAGCGGCTGCTGCTGCCTCAAACCCAGGACCCGGGGGCTTTATTCACTTCATATTTATTTCTCCACAAAGACTGTACAAAATTCTTATAAAACTCTGGTGTGGGGATGGGCTATGACATTGATCCAAAAAATAATTCCCACACAGTCCCACCAGTTTCATAACTTACAAGGAAACAGAGAAGCTACAGCGAGCTGCGAGTCCTGGAGTATTTACACCAAGGAGGGCAGGAGGAGACAGAGCAACACGTGAACAGAGGTATTTACATATGGACATACAGGCCCCCTCACCTCGTGATAACGGCAGCAGCAACAGTAGGAGGTTGGGCCCGTGGTGCTCAGAGGCCGCTATAGAATATGGGCTATTTACAGTATCTCACATATTAACAGCTTTACAAACCTGTCCGGGGGAGTTTTACTCATGTATAAAAAAAAAAAAAACAAACCAAACCAAAAGCACCAAAAGTCTGAATAGAAATGACACAGGCCTCCACGGGGGCTAGAATGTGAGCGCAGGCTGGCGCCCGGGCCGTCACCGGCTGATGTCCCTGCTCGAGTCCCACAGTTTTGTGCTGGGCTCCATCTCCAACATGTCAAAGAAGGGGTGTTTGAGGGCTTCAGCCAGGGTGAGGCGCTTGGAGGGCTCGTACTCCAGCATGCTCTCGATGAGGTCAAAAAGGCGGTGATGGTCCTCGGCCTCCGAGGTCAGGTATCGCTGGGCAGATGGAAGGGGAAGGTTAGTGCTGAGGACGCTGCATGTGGCCCGCTCACAGGGCTTTCCCTGGGCTGAACGGCCAAGATGTAGGAAGGTTTGGGTTGTTCAGACCATCGCTAATCCCAGACCTGAGCTCTACGCTTTACCAAGCGTGGAACTGCTGAGTTCCCCCTGCCCCTGCCATCTTTCCCCCCATGCACTTCTCCCAGGGTCTCCATGCCCTCCTCCCTCCACCTCAGATTACGCTCAGGCTGCTGCAGCCTTCCTAACTTATGTCTGGAATAGCCAACGCTCCTGCAGGAACACACTGGTCTGACTCGGTGGCCCAACCTTGCCCACAGGAAATCTTCACAACTGGGGCAAGAACTAAAAGACTCCGCAATGAGAAGAGGCTGAAGCAAGCAGGATTCCTGCCCACCCCTCCTTACCCGCAGTGGTTTGCAGTTCTCCCTCACGTAGCGGCCAGCAGAGGTGTTCTCATCCCAGTCCAGACGGCCATGGTAGAAATACTTCTGTTTCCTGCCAGAGTACGAGGTGGGAACAGGTTACTCCCAACACCAAATGCCTTGGCAGCAACAGCAACACTCTCAGCAGGCAGCTTCAAAGCTCAGCTCCTCAGAGAAGTGCTACCCTGAAGCGGGAGCAAGCCTGCGGTACCCAAGCAGCCTTGCCCACCTCGTCTTCCGGATCATCCGAGAAGGAATAGGCCCCAAGATCCTCTCCATCATGGCCAGGTGCTCCCGGTTGTCATGTGTCTGAGAGAGAGAAACACAAAGGGAAGGCATGGAACAGATTCCAATCATTCCAGCTCCAGCCCTGGGTACTCCCCTGCTCAGAACCCCTTGCTGGGCAACACCTCAGTTGTCTCTACAAGACTGCAGTGATGGAGGAAAGCCCATGACTCCCAGAGGCTCCTGGCTGTACTGGGGAACAGCCAGCATCCTCTTTCATCAGTTGTGAGGTAGCCATACAGCGTACAGTTCTCACCTGAAAGAGGGTGAAACCCACATAATACTCAAAGATGATGCAGCCAATGCTCCACACATCACAGGGCTGGCTCCAGCCAAGCTCTAGAAAACAATGTGGTTTAAATAAAAGATCCAGTTATGGCCTAAGATTCCAAATCCCTCTCCCTTTTAGAAACAAACAACTGGAAAAACAATTCCCATTCCAGCCAGGCTCCTGATACACTGGTGGCAATACACTGGCCAGCCGGAAGCAACGCCAAAACACCAACTTAGGAGTTGCTGCCCGCCCCCCCACAAAACAGCACTGTAGTGCATGTTAAATAAAGTGTTTCTCATCTCCCAGGGTAAACTCAGGGCAGCTACTGAAGGATGTGGATGCAAAATGCTCCTTAATCCAGCAGGTAGCACCCAGTGCCCCGGGGCAAACGCCTGCCTCTGCAGAGAGGCCAAGGGGAACGTACCCAGAATGACTTCTGGGGCTCGGTAGTGCCTGGTAGACACAATGGTGCTGTGATGCTCATGGTCAAACGTGGCACTGCCGAAGTCCACCACTCTGATGGCTGTGCTCTTCACGCTCCGCTCATCCCGCTTCTTCACAAGGGAGAACAGCATCAGTTACTCAGGAGCTTCAGGACGCAGACTTAGCCCCTTCCTTACACAGCTAAGGCTTCACCACAGGGCAGGGGAAGGCTTCAGAGGCTACGCTAGCGCTAGCACAGCCACAGACTAGCTCCCACCATCAGCCAGGTAAGCCCGTGGTCCCTATGGCTCCCTCACAGGCCACACAGGCAGCCTGTGCAAGATACAGGCCCTGAACAAGTGCATGAACGTAGCTGGTAAACCCCATGTCTCCTGTTTCCATGTTCTGACTCCTCCCTCCTGCTGCTAAGGCCAGAGACGGCAGAACCCAAGAGAAGAACCCCAGAAGCACCGTTACCTTTTCCAGGTTATAGGAGAGCTCATAGTCGGAATTCACAAAGAGGATGTTCTCCGGCTTGAGGTCGGTGTGGGTGAGTTTATTGTCGTGCAGAACTGAGGGAGCAAACAGAGTCGGGTGACGGAACAGAAGCAAAGCGAGGCTACACCCACCCGAAGAGCGAACAGCACTGATTCAGTCTGCTCACACTGGCACCAGTTTAGCCCGCATTTACAACGGGGTGTGAACAGGCTGCTCCAGGCCAAGATGATTTGTCAGAAGCACATTTATCACATTGATCACCCAAATGCGTAGGGGGGTGGATGCTGAAGCGCTCTAAGCTCCTGCCAGCCCACACGCATCGGAAAACATTACAATCAGGAAAACAAGCATCCATTCCAAGCATGTGTTCACCACTGGAGGCAGTGCAAGGCTTGGGCTCAGAACTGGCACTGCTGGGAGCTGCACAGCCCCCCAGGTCAGCCAAGGAGCAGTGGAGAAGCGCAGCGAGCACTTACATTTCACAGCCTGGCACACCTGGTAGGCCATGTGCCGCACTTGGTGGATGGGGTAAGGCAGGTAGTTGTTGTCCTTGAGGAAATCAAAGGTGCTGAGCCCCAGTAGCTCGAAGGAGATGCACATGTGACCGTGGTAGTCAAACCAGTCAAACATCCTGACGCAAAGACTGAGGGCAAAACCATGAGGCTTGAAACAGATCTGCACAAATCACCCCACTGTTATCCCTGTGCCTGCTTCCTCCTTTCCTTCTCATCCCACAGCAAGCCAATATGCCCCCAAATTGTAGCCACACGCAGACTCAGTCACACAACATCAAGTACCTCTCTCATTCCATCCCTGCAACTGCGCTAAGGCAAGGCTTCCCCTTCCATTGTAACACCAAGAGCCCACTCACTTGGTGTTCTCGGGATCCTTCTCGTTGATCTTCTCCAGCACGTTGATCTCCAGCCGAGCAGCCTCTTTGTACTTCTCGACGTTTTTAATGATTTTGAGAGCAACACGGGCACCAGCCCTAGGGGACAAACAGGGATAAAGCTCAAGATCAACCCCGAGCTGGGCCGCAGAGCCTGTGCCCTGCTAAAAGGGCTTTCTGAATCAGCTTCACCCTCTGCAGCACAACCTTCCACCACCCTTCCCAAGCCAGGAGGTGGCTTTTATTAAGGGCTGTCATAGACTGGTTTGGGCTGGAAAGGAACTGAAGATCACCCAGTTCCAACCCCCTGCCACGGGCAGGGACACCTCACACTAGATCGTGTTGCCCAAGTCACTGTTCAACCTGGCCTTGAACACTGCCAGGGATGGAGCACTTCCCTGGGCAACCTCTGGCAGTGCCTCACAACCCTCACAGTAAAGAACTTCTGCCTTATATTCAACCTGAACTTCCGCCTTATATTCAACCTGAACTTCTGCCTTATATTCAACCTGAACTTCCCCTGTTTCAGTTTGAACCCACCCCCCCTTGTCCTATCATTCCACTCCCTGATGAAGGTCCCTCCCCAGCATCCCTGTAGCCCCCTTCAGACACTGGAAGCTGCTCTGCCCACCAAAGCAGCGCCTCTTCCCTCCTTACAAGCACCCCCCGCCAAGCTCCCACTGACCCTCCTCCAACACATGGGCAACCCGAGAGGTTGAGTGCCAGGACCAGCTGAGGAATCCTGGGAACAAAGAGGCTCATTTCACCCCCAGGCTCCCATGTTGAGCACGAAAGGCTCCATTGCCAGCTACGGTCTCTCTTCACCCCTCACCACCACATCCCTGCCCACATACCTTCGGTGATCGATGCACTGCACCACCCTGCCGAATGTGCCTTCCCCTAAGGTGCTAATAATCTCATCTGGGAGGGAGAGAAAGAGAGGAAAGCGGATGAGAGAGTGAGCACGACCTGGATGCAGCGCATACACAAGGCAGAGGAGAATGCATTGCAACACCTAACCTGCACACAGCTCGAGAGGCCGGAGCAGCGGAAGGCTGACACCGGCTGCACAAGGCAACAGCCCTAATTCCCTGGCACTTCAGTAACAATACAAAATATAAACGTAGCTTTAACAAAAGGGGAAGGAAAAAGGAGAGGGTTTCTCTTTAATAAACAATGGAAATAAAATGAAACAGAAAGATAAGACAGATCTGCGACTGCGATGGGAGCTTAACTAGAGAGCTAAATTATGTTACGATTTGGCTGTACATCTTTCTTGTAGCCAGTCGCCGACGCGATAGATCAGATGCCCCTCGTCGTCGTCCTCCACACTCTTGGCCCTTCTGCTGCTCTGTCGACTCCGCTGCTGGCCCAGGCAGACAGGGAATTCATCATTCACCAATCACATTTTCAACCCAGCGCAGCAGCCAGCGTCACGCATTGGTTGGTTTGGAAATTCACATGGTTGTTTGAGGAGGGGTTGCAGGAGGAGATTCCCAGCCAATTCATACGGCACAGAGGAATATATAACGATAGGGATATTGCAAGGGAACATGTCAAGATACAACACACTAGCTCAGAAAAGAAAAAAACAGTTTGCTTTTCGTTGTAGCCAAAAAGGAAAAAAAAAAAAAAAGAAAAGGAAAACAAAAGGAAAAAAAAAAAGAACCAAAAAAAAAAAAAAAAAAGAACCTACAAACAGCCCCACCCGAACCAGTGTGAGAGCAGAGATGGTCACAACAGGGCTAGCAGAGGGCAGAGCAAGGGGGCAGCTGCCCTCGCTCCTAGTGGGGCTCCGAGAGCAACGGCACTGGCCTTCGGGTCCTGGTGACGCCAAGAGAGCGCGGCAGAGCCTCGGGCAGAGGCTCCTTCAGCCCCATGCAGCTGCTGGGGAAAGGCAGCAGAAGGTGGGTGCTGGCAAGTCCTGCACAAGCAAAGACCCGGGCTGTCCCCCACATCCCATTCCAACAGCCCCCCCCAACAGCGTCCCCCAGCCCCAACACTCAGGCAAAGATGAATTCAGAGGTTTCAGAAGCAACTCTCAGGACAACGATTCATCCAAACCAGAGAGAATTGTGACTGCCTTGGGGAAGATGTGACCCTGCTGCCTACACCCTCCCCTAACAAAGCTGATCCTGGAAGGACTAGCTTCCAGGAGAGAAGCAGAGGCCCAATAGGGAATAGGGACAGCCTGGGATGAGGCAGATAAGAGGCTTATGCCAGAGAAGAGAGAATTCCTGCCTTCAGTTCTTCAGCTAAGTATCCCCACACCTGGGAGCAACCATCCGGCCAAGCACACTTGGGACCTGAATCCAGCCCCCAGTCCCATCCCTGGACATACAGCCAGAACCAACCGGACAACACTGAGAACTCCACATACAGAGCAGAGAACGTGTCTGGGGTCTAACAGAAGTGGAAGGTGAACAGCAGAACAGACAAGAAGAGAAAGGCAGGGACACTGCTGGGAAGAGCCTGCGATGACTGCTGCCTCCACCTGAATTGATCAGTCCACAAGCTTCACTCCTTTGCAAAGCCCCCACACGACACCCCACATCAGCTGAGCCCACCCAGAAGGATCCTGCTCTGCTGCAGGACCTAACCCTCAGAGACAGGGAGGCTTCCTGCCACTGAACACAGAACCAGGGACCAAGCTGCCTGTGGCAGGCAGGCTGAGCACTCTGGGACCAGGATCAGCTGGACCTCACACAAAAGACTGCTTGGCTGGGGTTCCTAGACAGCTCTTAATGAGCACCACCAAACAAAAGCAGTGCTCTGCAGGGATAAAGGAGCCGAGGCCTGCTGCACCACCCTGGGGGGGACATGCCAGCCTCGCAAGGCACAGCCTGTCCTCCTCCCACCTCTGAGCGGGCAGCACTACGTGAGCGGCTGAGCCGCCTGGGCCGGGCTGGCACAGGGCAGCCCCTGCTGAGGCGCAGCAGGACGGCGGACACGAGCTGCCACCTGCACCAAAGGTTTCTCTATGCACATCTCAAGCTGCGTCCGAGAGAGCAGTTAGAAAGTGAGTTTTCTACTTACCCAGCTCGGCACCTGGGAGAGAAAGGTTACAGGGGAGGCCCAGCACAGCAGGATACTCACCGATGAGGAGCGACTAAAGGACCGGCTGCGGCGCCGCCTCCGCCTGTGCTTACGCCGGCTGCTTTTGCAGCTCCGGTAGCTGCCCTCGCGGTCCCGGGAGCGCCGGTACTCGTAGGAGTGACGGTACTCGGGGTCATAGTAGGCTTCCCCCCGCTCGCGGCTGTAGTCGTTCCGCCGGTAGCTGTCACAGTAACGCCGGTCGTAGGCCCTCCTGTCTGCTGAGTGGTCGTCGTAGCTGGGGAAGGGGAAGCAAGGCGGGCAGTCCATTAGGAACACAACCCGGCTCAGAACACAGAGCAGAGGAGCTGCCTCTGGAGGAGCCCCACCCCGGCCTTGCAGCCTCACCTCCTGGAGCGAACGTGGTAGCTGTCCTCCCGCCGGTGCCGCCGGTCCCGCTCGCTGCTGCTGGACCGCGACCGCGTCCGCCGCCGCTTGTGCTTGCGGCTCCTGTAGCGCTCGTGGTAACTGCCCCGGCTGCTGCGCTCCGACGAGCGGTACCTTCGGGAGTGAGGCATCTGCAGGGACAGGAGAGGACTGTGAGAGGCAATGGCAAGGGAGAGAAACCAGCGCAGAGCATCCGCAGCCAAGGGGCTGCCAGGGCAAGGAGAGGGGAGGCCACCTGCAGCGCGTCTGATCACGCAGGGGGGGATCTGAGAGGGAGGGGGTGAGCTTCTGAGAGACCCCAGGTGACAGGATGTGACCACCCATATGGGCTGTGCTTGCTGCAGTTCTGGTTGTCAGGCTGCTTTCACCTCTTCACACTCATCTCTACTGGCCACAGCTCCAGGAGCAGCATTTGAACCTTCAGAGCTTCCACCTTCTTCTCCCTTTAAACTAAGGTGCTCCTCAGGAAGGAGAGAGCAGCACCGAGGAGAACTGAAGGAAGGTCAAATGAAGCTCAGGATATCACCAAGCGCTTGGCCCAAAGTCCGTGCACCCCAGTACTGCTGCGCAGGGACTTTGTACGGGAGCTCCTGAAGAGATGTCTCTGGTGTAATGCCAAGCGAGAGACATCCACGCTTCCCACTGCCCCATCCAGGGAGCAAATTCACCCTGTCCACACGCAAAGGCATTCATGAAGCCTTGCACACCCCTCCTCAGTGGGATGAGCTCTCTGATGGGATGCAAGCATCAGCAGGAAGGAGGCTGCCCCTCGGCAGGATGGCAACCTAAGTCCCAGCTCATACGATCCTGTGCCCATCCCCAGCTCTAACCCATTCCCCACACATACTTGAGCTGCAAACCAAACACCTCCACCTGCTCTGCCTCCAAAGGCAAAAGCCCGGAGCTCCGCTTGCCCACAGACCTCCCAACGGCGGCTCTGCCCCCAAAACGCACACAGGCTGCACACCTATCCCTGCATTACGGACCCGGCTACCGAAAGGGCGAGGTGGCGACTGGAGGGCACGGGCGCGCTATACCCCACCCCGGTCCCGGCGGCTCCTCGTCCAACCTCTCATTAAGGACAACGCACGAAGGCGCCCCGTCCCCGAGCAGGCAAAGCCCGCACCGGCGCGTTCCAAAGCCGCTCTGGAACCGGTTTGGGGACGATGATGGCGCCCGCGCTCCGCCGCCGCCGGGTGGGGCCTCAGCGGCCGAGCGCCGACAGCGGAAGCACCGGGAGGAGGGACGGGACGAGGCCGCGAAGCGGCGGAACGGAGCTCACGCACCGGGAGGCACCGGCACCGACGGGAGGGGCTGCGGAGCAACGCCGAGGCCTCACCGAGGCCTTCACCCCCCCCCCCCCCAAACCCCATCCCGCACCGCCCCGTGCTCCGCACCGTCCTCGCAGCCAGCCCGGTGCGTTTATCCCACAGGAAATCCGTTTTGGCGGCCGTGGAGCCCCCGGGAACCCCGGGATCCGCTCCGTGTGCTCCGAGCCCCGCCGCGCCCCGCCGCCGATCCGGGTCCTCTCCGCCGCCAGGCCGCGTACGCACGTACGCAACTGCGTCAGGCGGGGCGGGGCCGGGGCGGGGCTCCGTCCCCCCCATAGCCCCGCCCACCCCGGCCCCGCCCCGCCCGCGGGGTCCCGCGCTGCCTCCGCCGCCGCTCCGGTGCCTCCGGTGCATCCCCGTTAGCGCCGCGGCCCCGCTGCCTCCCCCCGGGGTGCGCAACAGGAGGGCGGCCCTCGGAGCTGCGGACAGCGGTAACGGAGCGGTGAGCGGTGAGCGAACGGTCGGGACCGGCGAATTGAACACCCGCCCGCCCGCCCGGGGCCGGGCATGTGCGGCGGGGCGGCGGGCAGAACGCCCGGGCAAGGGCGTTTGAAGGAAACGTGAGGCGGCGGAGGGATGGACGCGGCACCGGGCAGGAGCCCCGAGCAGCGGGAGAAGGCGCCGGTGTTGGATGGAGAAGCGACAGGAGCGGCCCCGGCTTCGCCGGTGGCGGCGGAGCAGATCGTGGCGGAGGGCGAGGCGGCGGCGGCGGCGGGCACGTTCGTGCAGCGGCAGCTCGGGGCCATGCTGCAGCCCGCCGTGAACAAGTTCTCGCTGCGCATGTTCGGCAGCCACCGGGCCGTGGAGATCGAACGGCAGCGGGTGAAGTCGGCCGGTGCCTGGATCATCCATCCCTACAGCGACTTCAGGTGGGACCCGCTCCCGGTCCCGCGCGGTGCCGCTGTCCCTGGTGCTGAGCGCCGCTCCTCCGCCCGCCCCGCCCCGGCCCCGCCGCCGGCGACCGTCGGGGCAACAAGTGACGGGCACCGGGGCTCCGCAGCACCGGGCCGGGAGGACGCGGCTCAGCACCGCAGCCGCGGGGCCGACCCAACCCGGAGCCCGGGGCCGAGCAGCCCCAGCCCCTGCCCCGTCCTTGGGTGATCCTGCGGGGGACACCGGTGACTTCCTCCTGCCTCAGTCCCCCCCCACCCCACCGGGCGCCGGGGCTCCCGCTGGCCGGGGGCAGGCCAGCCCAACCGGGGCCCCCGCGGCCCTGGGCGGAGCAGGAGGAGGAGGAGGAGGCAGGGGCCGCCAGCCTTCATCCGCGCAGCCCCCCTCTTGCCGACGCTGTTTGTGTCTGGTGAGGAGCTGCGTGACCCCGGTGGGGACACGGCCCTGCGAGCTGCCTGCAGAGCCTGGGAGCTGGTGGCAGGGGACAGGACGCCCAGCACAGAGCCAGGCCTGGCTCACGGTGTCACCGGGATCACGGGGAGGGCTCAGGGACGGATGATGTGGGAGGAACTGGGTGTCACGGGGATGTTGAGTCATATAGGGTGGGCTTTCCGTACGGGGAATGGAGCCGCCAGGCAGTCATCTCCCGCTGCAAGCTGTGACACGGCTGATGTCCCCGAGCGGTCCCTGGTACCTGTAGCCAGCTCCTGAGCCTGACGCCGGGGGCTGCCAGCCCTCGGAGCCCTTTTCCCGGGGAAGCTGCCCCAAAGTTCGCGAGCCTGCGCTCGGCAGGAGCAGCTTGTGCAGCGGTGCCATGGAGCGAGCTGGCAGGTAGACAGCTGGCGGGATTATGCCGGTGTTTATCACATTATAGGGATACATAAAGGCCACTGAGATCAGGGCCCTGCGTGTTCGGCCTGACACAGAGCAAAGGACGGGGCTTGCCCTAAATAGCTTAAGCCTGAGGCTGAATCAAGAGCTCTGGCAGCCGCGGGGGCCGGCGGCTCCCTGCTCAGTGAGCAGCTCTTGGGGCACAGCGTGGGGTGCAGGAGGCAATTGCTCGGTCAGGTCAGGCCCCTTCTGCTGTGAGCAGCATCTTCTTGCCTTCCCCAGCCCATCTTGGCCGTGGGCGAGAGGGTGTTAATGTGTGCAAGGCCTCTGGGTCCTAGGGGAGCCCCCACGTTGGTGGTGCCCCCTCACTGCCATGGAGCTCCCTCTTGAAGGAGCCACGACTTCTGCTCCCTCCTCTTCCCCACCACTTGCAGAAAGTGGTGCCTGGTGAGGACACAGGGTAGGAGCTGCCTGCAGGTTTCTTGTCATTGCAAAGGCCACTTTGGGTCCATGAGGCACCGAGAGTTGCCCTGAAGTCACCTTTGAAGATTTCAGGTCTTTACCCACAACTGGGCCTGGGGCTAATGGGGCACCCGAAGGTGGGAGCTGGATTTGCTTTTCCAGGTGCCCATAAGGACTCGGAGCCCGTTGGTCCACCAAGCTGCCGCAGGAGCCATCGCAGGCCTTGTGAAGCAAAGTGTGTCCATGTGTTTGTGTGAGGAATGAAAACATCCCAGCCACATTTGCATGTGAATGGGGATGCTGGGTTTCATGGCATGACCAAACACCAATCAACTGCTGCCCAGTGGCTCTCAGCTTTGCCTCCAAAGCCTCTGAGCTTGTCCACTCCCAGAGAAAGGAGGGGGATTGAAGGGTCCTGCAGGCCTAGGGCTGAGGAACTCCTGCCCAGTGCTCATGAGTAGCCCCTTTGGGGTTAGACATGTTCCTCCCACCTTCCCTATGGTGACGGCACTTGTCAACCCTTGCTTGGCTCATGCCTGGTTCCCCCATGCTGCAATCCCAACAGCGTCACTGGCCCCAGGTCAGAAGAGGGAGCAGCGCCAGCCAAGCCACAGCCCTCCATTCCCACACGCATTGGGTGATGTTTGCACCCCCAGACCCGCCTCTTGGCTGATGCCGGTGCAGAGCTGCTCCTCTCCGCACATGTATGTCCCAGGCAAGCAGCAGCGTTAGTCATGCGTGTGGGCAGGCACATGTGTGTGTGTCCTGAGTGCCCGTCTCTCCACACTGCATTGGACTCTCTAACTTTGAACTTGGGGCTGCTTCTAACCTCCTGCCTCTCCCTGCTTCTCCCACCCCCTGTGCTCCATCCCTGCAGGTTTTACTGGGACCTCATCATGCTGCTGCTGATGGTGGGGAATCTGATCATCCTGCCCGTGGGCATCACCTTCTTCAAGGATGAGAACACCCCTCCCTGGATCGTGTTCAACGTGCTTTCAGACACTTTCTTCTTGGCTGACCTGGTGCTGAACTTCCGGACAGGCATCGTGGTGGAGGACAACACGGAGATCATCCTCGATCCTCACACCATCAAAATGAAGTACTTGAAGAGCTGGTTCCTGGTTGACTTCATCTCCTCCATCCCGGTGGATTACATCTTCCTCATCGTTGACCTGGAGACGCAGGTGGATTCGGATGTCTACAAGACAGCGCGGGCGCTGCGCATCGTGCGCTTCACCAAGATCCTCAGCCTGCTGCGCCTGCTGCGCCTCTCGCGCCTCATCCGCTACATCCACCAGTGGGAGGAGGTGAGAGCCCCTTGGGGACACGTGGCCCCTGCTCAGGGCCTCACGCTGGGGACCCCTGGCTGTGGGGTACAGCTGGTTGGGGGGTTCAGAGCTCTCATGGGACAAGTGCCTCTGTAGCTCCAGCTCCTGCCTCTTCCACAGATCTTCCACATGACGTACGACCTGGCCAGCGCTGTGGTGAGGATCTTCAACCTCATCGGCATGATGCTGCTGCTGTGTCACTGGGACGGCTGCCTCCAGTTCCTGGTGCCCATGCTGCAAGACTTCCCCAAGGACTGCTGGGTCTCCATCAACCACATGGTGGTAAGTACTGGCCATGCAGGGAAGAGAGGATTTGGTCACACATCCTCTACTCAAAGGCTGGAGCTGCCTGGATCCATGTGCTCAGAGCAGAGGCCCTCTTCTGGTCCCAGCAGTGACATGGGGTAGAGGGAATCTCTGCATCACCTTCCTGTCTCAGCCCACTGCGGCTGCTGCTGGGGTTGGTGGGGCTGCAGGGTTCAGCCCAGCAGCTCCTTCCAGCAGCCCCCAGCGCCGCTGTTCCTCACCCGCAGAACGACTCCTGGGGGAAGCAGTACTCGCACGCGCTCTTCAAGGCCATGAGCCACATGCTCTGCATTGGCTACGGGCAGCAGGCGCCGGAGGGTATGACCGACGTGTGGCTCACCATGCTGAGCATGATCGTGGGCGCCACGTGCTATGCCATGTTCATCGGCCACGCCACCGCCCTCATCCAGTCGCTGGACTCATCCCGGCGCCAGTACCAGGAGAAGGTCAGTGCGATGGGTGGTGGGTGCCTGAGCACTGGGGAATGGTGCCCCCCGCGCAAGTGGGTCTGGCTCTAGAACCAGCCCTGCCCCGCAGGTTCCTGCCCTCATCTCTGCCACTCACCCGGAGGCATGGTCGGGGACATCGGGCTGCCCATTTGCAGAGAGATGCCCCATTTGTAGTGTTGGGGGTCACCTCAGCACAGTGAGGCCCCATCCTGGCCTCTGACCCGGGGCCCTCTGCATCCTGAGTGCAAGGGGTTCTGTTCTCTGCCCTGGACATCAGGTTGGAGATAGGGCAGAAGCTCTTCCCTGTGAGGGTGCTGAGGCACTGGCACAGGGTGCCCAGAGAAGCTGTGGCTGCCCCATCCCTGGGCCAGGTTGGACACAGGGGCTTGGAGCACCCTGCTCTAGTGGAAGGTGTCCCTGTCCACGGCAGGGGTTGGAGCTGGAGGAGCTTTAAGGTCCCTTCAACCCAAACCAGGCTGAGACTCTTTGGCATGGCTTTTGAGGGGGTCTGGATCCCAGTCCCACCGTGCAGCTGGGTTCACCCTGCGTGGCTCTGCCTTGTCCCCACAGTACAAGCAAGTGGAGCAGTACATGTCATTCCACAAGCTGCCTGGGGACACGCGCCAGCGCATCCACGAGTACTACGAGCACCGCTACCAGGGCAAGATGTTTGACGAGGAGAACATCCTGGGGGAGCTCAGCGAGCCGCTGAAAGAGGTACGGGCAGGCACCCACTGCTGGTGCCTTGGGTGCTCACCAGGGCCAGGCTTGGCGATGTCCCTGTTGGTGATGTGCTCCTCAACCCCACAGGAGATCATCAACTTCAACTGCCGCAACCTGGTGGCCAACATGCCCCTGTTTGCAAACGCGGACCCCAACTTTGTGACAGCCATGCTGACCAAGCTGCGCTTCGAGGTCTTCCAGCCCGGGGACTTCATCATCCGCGAGGGCACCGTAGGCAAAAAGATGTACTTCATCCAGCACGGAGTGGTCAGCATCCTCACCAAGGGCAACAAGGAGACAAAGCTGTCTGATGGCTCCTACTTCGGGGGTGAGGCTGGGCTGGGGCACCTGGAGAGCAGTGGGGACCAAGAGCTGCCGGGGGGCAGGAGCTGGAGCATCCACCTCATGCTGGGCTCTGGGGCTCACAGTTCCACCACCCCTGTTCTTATGGGGTACCTTGTCCAGCAGATTGAGTCCGGGGGACCAGAATCCTGTCTGGCTTGGCCAGAGGGGGCATCACCCCACCTCTGGCCTGAAAGGAGGGTGGTTTAGAGCAGAGCATCTGAGCCAGCTGGTAGGCTACAGATTTGGGAGAGAAGCGAGCAGAGCAGCCATGGCCAGGGGTGTCTCCATGGCTGTGCCTGGCTGAGGACACAGGGTGGCTGTCCAGGGTCTGTCCCTCTTCATGAGTCACAGTTTCTGTGCAGGGTGTGGGAGTGCCAAGCAGTCCCGTCCCCATTCCAGCTGCCCTTATCTGGGAACATGGTTGGGAAGGGGATAGATGGAAGCGCTCAGGACCAGGTTGGATGGGGCTTGGAGCAAGCTGCTCTAGTGGAAGGTGTCCCTGTCCATGGCAGGGGTTGGAGCTGGATGAGCTTTCAGGTCCCTTCAACCCAACCTGTTCCATGGTTCTATGGATGCCTCATCCTGACACCCAAACCTGCGTCCCTGCAGAAATCTGCCTGCTGACGCGGGGCCGGCGCACGGCCAGCGTGCGCGCTGACACCTACTGCCGCCTCTACTCCTTGTCCGTGGATAACTTCAATGAGGTGCTGGAGGAGTACCCCATGATGCGCAGGGCCTTCGAGACCGTGGCCATGGACCGGCTAGACCGCATAGGTGAGGAGCGGCCCCTGGGCCCAGCACAGCCACCCCTGTGCCACGGCACCCCAGCCCCATGGGTGCCCAGCAACAAGGACGAGGGGGATCAGAGGGAAAGGAGGCTGCCTCCAGCATCCATCTCTCCCAGGAAGATCCAGGCAACGCTGTATGATGGGGGGGCTGTCACCCACTCCCTTCTCCCGTAGTTGCACTGGCATTGCCCAGCTGCTTGTCCTCACCCCCCTCACCTGCAGAGGACAAGCAGGACCGTGGCCTCCAGCCTCCAACCTGGAACCTTTGGAGCTGGGACTCCCCTGGTTTGTCCCTGCTTTCCCCTCTGCTCCAGCCCAAACCCTCCCTAGGGGCGCAGAGGTGAGGCTTTACTGTCCCTTCCCCACCGCCTCTCCCAGTGATGCTGCTGCCTCCCCCCAACACAGGGAAGAAGAACTCCATCCTGCTCCGCAAGCGAGCCGAGCACAGCTCGGGGCCCATGAACAACGAGATGATCCAGCAGATCGTGAAGCACGACCAGGACGTGGCGCACAACATCCAGGACCTGCAGCAGATGGCCATGGGCCGGGAGCTGAGCGGCAAGCCGGTGATCTGGGAGCCGCTGGTGCACGCCCCGCTGCAGACGGCCGCCGCCACCACCAACGTGGCCATCGCCTTGACCCACCAGCACAGCCTGCAGGCGCACATCTTCCTGCCGCCCTCGTCCATCGCCAGCCCGCTCTCCCCCGAGGCCACGCTGCTCACCAAGCCCGTGCGCCGCTCCCAGCCCAGCCTGGGGGGCTCCCGGCCCTCCTCCATGAGCTCCCCGTCGGCGCCGCAGTCCCACCTCCAGACCCCCGCCGCCGGGTCCCCGTCCTCGCCCATGGTGCAGCCGCTGGAGGGCGCGGGGCAGAGACCCAGCCCCGGGGCTCAGGCGCTGCCGCGCCCGGCCCCCAAGGGGGACCCTGCGCCCGCGGCCAAGCAGCCCCCGGCCGGCTCCCAGCCGCAGCTCTCCCGGTCCCGAGGCACCTCGGTGTCCACGTCGCTGCTGCAGCAGGCGGCCGGGGCCCCGTCCCCCAGCTCGGAGCAGGCGCTGCCGCCCGGGAGAACGCTCCACTACAGCCTGTCCCGAGCCACCGGCTCCCACATCTCGCTCCTGATGCAGCCGCAGCAGCTGGTGAAGCACCGGAGCATCCAGGGCCTGCCGGTGGGGCGGCTCACCCAGGACGTCCGGCTCCTCTCCGCATCCCAGCCCTCCCTTCCCAACAGAGTGGCGCAGCAAGGCGAAGGGAGCTCCCTGCAGCAGGGCAGGAAGTCCGCGGGGAGCCTGGCCCGCCGGTCCTCTCCCTCGGTCGCCGGGCTCCTGGCCAAGCCGGGCCCGGGGGTGCCAGCCCAGCACTCGCAGCAGATGCCTTCAGGATCGCTGGCTCAACCCAGCCGCACCATGGCCGGAGCATCCACGCCGCAGTCCCCGGTGGCCGCGTCCCGGCAAGCAGCAGGTCCCTCCCGCAAGGGCTCCGTGGCCTTCAGCCCCGAGGTGGAAACGGGGAAGCCCAAGCTCCAGTCCAACATGTGAGTCCCGGCTACAGGCAGGAGGGAGCCGGGCACCCGGCGGCACAGGTGAGGGGAAGAAGAGGTGAGAGGCAGCACCGTGGCTGTGGACTGGCTGCTCTGGGTGTGGGGCAGCCCCTCGGTGAGGAGGGGGCTTTGCCAACTGCCCCATGGGTCCCACCCGGGCTCTCCCCTTGCTCCATCACCATCCACCCTCCTCCTGGAGGCAACAGGACGGGCCAGAGCCCTCGCCTGACTCCTGGGGAGCCGTCACCCCACAGCTGCTCTGGGGGGTCCATGCCCCACTGCGCTCTGCCCTCGCTCCCCACTGCCCCTCCTTGGGGCCAGGCCAGTGCTGGGGGCTCCTCCAGCTCCAGCTTGTCCTGTCGCAGCAGAGGCCGCCACACACCCACCTCGATCCCCAGACAGCTCTGCCAGCACCTTTGCTTTCGGGGGACGAGGGAGAGGCCCCGGTGCTGGGGCAGAGTGAGGGGTCTGGAGCCCAGGGCAGGAGCCAGGTCCCCCTCCCTGAGGCCCTGGACACAGTGCCCTGACCTGGGGGTCCAGGGCAGGGTCCCCCTGGGGTGATGAGTGCCAGGCAGCAGAGCTGGGAACAGATGGGTCTGCCATGGAGCAGCCCCTGGGTGCCTCTCCCCAGCTTGGGGGAGCATCTTGCCTCCATCAAGGGGTCCGGGTGCTGTGACCTGGCCCCTCTCCATGCTCCGTCAAGGGGGCAGCCCTGGGGTGACCCCGCTGCCTGAGGGGATGCTCAGCCTGAGTTCTCCTTCCTCCCTGCACTGTGGTCACAGTTCCAGGCACCGCAGTGGGCAAAACGGGTGTCTAGAGGAGATGCAGCGCCCGGGCAATGTGTGGGGCTGTGGAGCTGCCTCCCCTCACCCTTCCGGGTCTCTGTTTTGGGGGGGCAGGAGCGTGGGTTTCCCCATGGCCAACCCATACCACCCCTCGGGAGCCAGTAGTCAGCAATGTGTGTTCGAGCTGTGGCTCTGCCCAGCCGCTGAGCTCTGCTTGCAGTGTCGCTTTGGGCCACCCGTGTTACCAGTCCTGGTTAAAGTAGTGTGTCCCCCCCCCGTCCCCGCCACGCTGCGCAAGCTGCTTCCCACTACCGGGGTCAGGAACCATGGCTTGTAGTTGTGCTCTGGGGCTCGGCTGCCGCCGAGCAGGGCCCCCGTGCAGCGGGCGAGGGTCTTGTTCCACTTGGTCCTTTCTCAAAGTGAGTTCTTCAGTTCCCCCCCCCTCTCGTGTTTTGGGACGCCGGGACCGATGCAGCCCGCAGGGCACCGCAGCCCGGCCGGGATCCCGCCAGCGCATCCAGCGGAGGGGATGTCCAACACTGCCTTCTTCCTATGGACCTCACCTCTTCCCTGCCCGCATCCCGTTCCATCCCCATGGTCGGTGTGTCCCCGGCAGCCCCTCGGGAAGGGGTCTGCGGCGGGGCCGTGTAGTCAGACGTTCCCAGGCTGCGTGATGTAGATGTGTTAACCCATCCTTAGGCATCCCCGCAGAGCCCGCGGGGTGGCCCGGACGGCCCCGAGCTCAGCTCTGCCCCGTTGCGGCCGGAGCCACCCCCGGTGTGGAGGCAGGAGGGGCCGCCGGGGGTGCTGGTGTCTCTGCGGCGTGCGCGGGCACAAGTCTAAGCCACCAAAGACCACGCTCCTCCACTCGCCCTCACGGCAGTCGATGTACAGAGCTTGTAGTTTTCATATCGCAGAGGATTTAAAAGCGTTTTTTTATTTTTGGTCGTTGTACATAACGGGTTTAAATAATAAAGAGAGAATCTGAGCTGCTTCGGGGGGAGCCTCCTTCGGGGGCAGCGGTCCCAGCACCCTGCCCGCCCGCGGGGATGGGATGGGGCATACGGATGCTCCGGTGGGAGCCCAAAGGCAACAGGTCCCCTCCTGCCCACCCCGTCCCTTTAGGGCCTGGGGAGATTAACGTTTAATCTTCAGTTATTTTCCCCTTCCCTTTCTTCCCGGGGGGATGGGGAGGTTTGATTGCAGAGCAGACTCTGGGCATTAACTAGATTAAACGAAGGGCGTGCAGCGCGAGATGGGCTGCTGGCGGCACAGAGCTCCCACCACGGCCACCCGCAGAGCCCTGCAGCAGCCCCTGCCCTACCACCGGCGAGACTTAGGCTCTGTGACACACGATGCGATCAGAGCTGATTAGCAGTTTCTTTCTAATTTGATTATTTCAGCTTACACCGAAGCCAGCCTGCTTATGAGCGTGTGTAGCCAACAGTCCCCTGCCCCAGCGCCCCGCTGCAAGGCTGGGATGTGCTGCCAGAGCCTGGATCTGGCTCTGCAGAGCCCGCTGGAAAGGAAAAGAGCTTCTCCCTAGAAGCACAACCCCAGCCTGTGCATCCCCTGCCCAGGGCTGGGCTGCGAGGGCACCCAACGCACCCGGAGGCAGGAGGAGGCGAAGGGACCTGCTGGCTCCGCGAGGGCACCCTGAGCTGGCTCATCCCCAAGCCCCCGCGTTGCCGGCTGGAGGGGTGACGGGGGGATCAGCAGCCCGCAAGGCAGAGATTAATTAAACCGGGGTTAGAGGGGATTAGGGCATCGCAGCAGATAAAGCGCAGATTGGCAATCAGCGGGGCCGGGAGGGGGCCGCGGCGCCCCTCGCTGTGCCCGCAACTGACGGAGGCCTCCGTCCGGATGGGTGATGGGGAACCAACCGTGTACCTGGCGCCGGGGCTCTCTCCTGTGCACAAAGGTGTGGGGTGCACCCCCCCTGCACTGCACCCCCCCGTTACACTGCGCAGTTCTGCACAGTCCCAAGCTGTCCTGCATCCCCCCCTTGCACTCCTAGCTGCCTGCACCCGCCCATTACCCCCCAGCTGCCCACAGCCCCCATGCACCCCTTATGCACCCCCAGTTCCATGTACCCCCATGCACCCCCTATGCACCCCCAGTTCCATGCACCCCCTATGCACCCCCAGTTCCATGTACCCCCATGCACCCCCTATGCACCCCCAGTTCCATGTACCCCCATGCACCCCCTATGCACCCCCTATGCACCCCCAGTTCCATGTACCCCCAGGCACCCCCTATGCACCCCCAGTTCCATGCACCCCCTATGCACCCCCAGTTTCATGTACCCCCATGCACCCCCATGCACCCCCAGTTCCATGCACCCCCTATGCACCCCCATGCACCCCCATGTAGCCCCATGCACCCCCATGTAGCCCCATGCCCCCCTATGCACCCCCATGCCCCCTATGCACCCCCATGTACCCCTATGCACCCCCATGTACCCCTATGGACCCCTATGCACCCCCATGCCCCCCTATGCACTCCCATGTACCCCTATGCACTCCCATGTACCCCTATGGACCCCCACGCACCCCCCGTGCACCCCTATGCACCCCTATGTACCCCCATGCACCCCTATGCACCCCCATGTACCCCCATGCACCCCTATGTACCCCTATGGACCCCCATATACCCCTATGGACCCCCATGCACCCCCCATGCACCCCTATGCACCCCCGTGTACCCCTATGCACCCCCATGTACTCCCATGCACCCCTATGCACCCCTATGCACCCCCATGTACCCCTATGGACCCCCATGCACCCCCCGCGCACCCCGCGCCCCCGCGCCTCTGCCCAGCCCTCGCCCCATTGGCTAACTCCACCAATCAGCAGCATCGGTCCCGCCCTCCCCTCTCTTCTATTGGCTCATCCTCCTCGGGCTCACCCTCACACGATGGAGCGGACCAATGAGCGCGGGACGCCGGCAGAGGCGGGCGGGGTCGTCTCCCTCCCGCGCGGGGCACGCCGGGAGTTGTAGTCCTGCTGCGGGCGCTGCTCCGGCGGCCCCGCGGCTGCGGGACTGCGGTTCCCAGCGTGCCCCGCGCGCGGCGGAGGCATCGGACGGGGCGGGCGGGGACGGGGACCGGGACGCGGTTCCCCCCCCCGAGGTGCGCCGTGAGCGGCGGCGGAGCGGCGGTGGCGGCGGAGCGGGGTTCCCCCCCCCCCGAGGTGTACCATGAGCGGCGGCGGAGCGGCGGCGGAGCGGGACGAGTTCCTGCGCTTTTTCCCGCAGATCGTGCGCGACCTGACCGAGGGCGGGCTGGGGCACCCCGAGCTGGGCGATGCCGTGCGCCGTCTGAAGGAGGTGAGGACGGCGCGGACGGGGTTCGCCGTCGGTATCAGCTCCCCCCGGTGCTGCCCGCTCCCGTCTTTGCCCGCAGGTGCTGGAGTACAACGGGCAGGGTGGGAAGTGCAACCGGGGAATGACGGTCCCCGCCGCCTTTCGGGAGCTGGCGGGCCCCGGGCAGCAGACGGCAGAGAGCCTCCGGTGCGCCCTGGTGGTCGGTTGGTGCATCGAGCTGGTGAGGGACGGGGCGGGAGGGGGGTCTCGGGGGTGCCCCCCCCCCCCCCCCCGGGGAGCCCCCCACCCCTAACGCGGCCTCTCGCAGCTCCAGGCTTTTTTCCTGGTGACCGACGACATCATGGACGGGTCCCTCACCCGCCGGGGGCAGCTCTGTTGGTACAAGAAGGTGGGAGCGCTCGGGAGACCCCTGGGAGGTGCTGGGGGGGGGGGGGTCAGGGTGTTTTGTGACACCTCCCTGCCCACCCGGTGCAGGAGGGGATCGGTCTCGATGCCATCAACGATGCCCTCCTCCTGGAGTCCTGTGTCTACCGGCTGCTGAAGAAGTACTGCGGGGAGCATCCCTACTACGTGCACCTCCTGGAGCTCTTCCTGCAGGTGAGCCAGGCCCCTGCATCCCCCCTGCGCGGGTACCCCGGGATCTGAGAGCACATGGATCCCCTTGCTGAGGCTCCTGAGCATCCTGCCCTTCCCTCACACGCAGAGAGGAGCTGAAACTGGGCTGGGGTTTGGGGTATTCACCGCACTGTTGGGGCTCCGCATGAACCAATCCTGCTGTTCCTCTTCAGACTGCCTACCGGACTGAGCTGGGGCAGACGCTGGACCTCATCACTGCTCCCGTTTCCCAAGTGGATTTGAATCGCTTCAGTGAGGAGAGGTAAGGAGGTGGAAGGGATGGACGTGTGGCAGGGTGCCTCTGCTCGCAGACCCTTCCATCTCGCCAAGCTCTTGCTCGTGCTGTCGGAGCTTGCGGGCTGGTTTGAAGGGAGATGCTGGTCCTGGTCTGCAGAGCCCTGTTGGGAGGGGAAGGCCTGGGCTCTGGCACTGAGCGGGGTTCCTCTGCCACAGGTATAAGGCAATTGTGAAGTACAAGACGGCGTTTTACTCCTTCTATCTGCCTGTGGCTGCCGCCATGTACATGGTGAGTCTGGCCGGTGTCTTAGCACTTGCCCTTGCTGCCAAGGAGGGCAGGAGCTTTGGGAGATGGGAAAGGGTGGAAGGCAGGTACTGGAAGGCTTCATTCTTTCTTTCCTTCCTTCTTAGGCTGGTATTGACAGCAAGGAGGAGCATGAGAATGCCAAAGCCATCTTGCTGGAGATGGGTGAATTCTTTCAGATCCAGGTAGGTGATGCTTCCCTGTCCATCCATGCTTATAAGATGCTGATTGTGGCACTCAGCGTGTTGCCATCTCCGTACAGGATGATTACCTGGACTGCTATGGAGACCCAAAGGTGACAGGGAAGGTTGGCACTGATATCGAGGACAATAAGTGCAGCTGGCTGGTGGTGCAGTGTCTGCATCGGGTCACACCAGAGCAGAGGCAGATCCTGGAGGTAACGCCACGAGGTTCACAACCCACTGAAGGAGGGGAGATGTGGTATAGAGGGGGTGTAGCGCCCTATTTGTACCCCCTGCAGTCTGGTGGTTGTGAGTGGTTGGAGCAGTAGCGGGGACACCAAGAGGTGACTCCTGCCACCCTTCGAAGGATCAGCTGTGGCCGTGGCCGGATGCTGGACCTCAGCCTGACTCGTCCTGGTGTTTTCTCAGGAGAACTATGGCCGTAAGGAACCTGAGAAGGTGGCAAAGGTGAAGGAGCTCTATGACACCCTGGGCATGAGGGCTGCTTTCCAAGAGTACGAGGAGAGCAGCTACCAGCGCCTGCAGGAGCTGATCAGGACCCACAGCCACCGCCTGCCCAAGGCCATCTTCCTTGGCCTAGCTCAGAAGATCTACAAGCGGCAGAAGTGATGGTGGGGGTGCCCCTCTGCTGCTTGGCTGCTGCTGAAGGGGGCTGCTGGCCGTTAGGGTCTACCCCCGGGCTGGAACTGATGCCTGACCCCGTGGGGTGGGATCCGGGGCTGGTCGTGGACCGGCTTTTGGGGCCGGGGGGGGGCGGTTTGCCTCGCGGTTGTCAATAAACGTTAAGTTATTGATTATCCGTGTCCATAGCAGTGATTGCGGCTGCAGCGCTGCCGGATGGTGGATGGGGCGGGGGGGGGGGGGGAAGAGGCGGGCGCATGCGGCTCCTCCGGCTGCAGGGGCTCGGGCGGGCGGGGGGGGGGGGGACCGCGGCGCTGCCACCGCCTCCTCCCGGCCGGGGCGGACCCGGGGCGGCTCCGGGGCGGAGCGGTGGCGGGGCCGCGGCTCCTCCTCCCGCCGCAGTCGCCGCCGCAGCGCGGGGAGGTGAGCGGGGCTGGGGCGGGGGTCGGGAGGGGGGGGGCTCCGGGCGGCCGCACCCGCGGGGCCGCGGCCGCTGCAGCTCCGGGGCCCGGGGGATGCTCAGCGCTGCGCGGCCGCTGCCGGGAGGTGCTCGGGGCCGAGCGGGCGGCGGGGGCGCTGCGGGAGGCTGCGGACGGGCGTCTCCTCGCCAGGGCCCGGGGGCAGTGCCGCCGCCCCTCGGCCGGGACCGGCACCGACCCCGGGGAGGCTTCAAGGGCGTTTTCTCCTTGGTGGCATCCTCGGATGCTCCTCAGCTCTGGGGGGATTCGGCCCTCCCTGCGCTGCCCTCTGCTACCCCGCACCGCGCTCGGGTCGTGCTCTGGGAGTCGTCCCCCCGCCCCTGCCCGGCTGCAGGGAGGAGCTGTGGGGCAGCCCCTCGCTGCTGGGCACGAACCCACAGGCCCCACACCGACCCCCCGCGTTCGGCCCTTCCCGGCTGGGCTCGGGGGCTGCCGCAAGGTCACCATCGTCCCTCCCGCCCCGTCTGTTCCCCTCCAGGTTCGTGCTCTGCGCTCTCCCCTGCCCGCTGAAGGGGTGTTTGCTGTTTGCAGGGAGCCGGATGGTCTGAAGACAGGAGCTGGGGGGCTCTCTGAGGAGCCCCAGCACCCCCAGTGAGGCAGCATCATGTTGGCTCCGAAGAAAGGCCTCCTGTGCAACCTCAACCACATCCATCTGCAGCACATCTCCCTGGGGCTGCACCTCTCCAGGCACCCGGAGCTCCAAGAGCCTTCTGGCTCCATGGGTGGAGGGGACCGGACCGGCTGCAGCGACTGCCCGGAGAACTGCGAGCAAGTGGATGCCAATTCCAACAATCCCTCCCTGAAATGCCGGTGTTGTGAGTCCCATCCTCAGCAGGCGGTGACGCTGGGTCTCCAGAACCAGACAGCTCAAGAGGATTTCCCTTGCCTGCATGCTGGGGACGATGTGGCTTCCCCTTGTGATCTGGCTTCCTCCTCCTCCTCCTCCTCCTCCTCTGTCAGTAGCTGCTCGGATTTCAGCTTGGATGACTCCCCAGTCTCTGTGTACTGCAAAGGGCTCCCCAGAGAAGAGCCTCAACCCCTTGAAAATCCACCCAGCGTCATTCCCACAGAAGGTGCCCGGGATGGGCAGTCACTCGGTGACCAGGGTGGGACGAGGGATGGAAGAGATGCCAACCTCAACCCCCCGGTGCCCCAGAGACCGGCCTCCCTGAGCGGAGACAGCCCCGACAGCCTTCGCAGCAGCTTCTCGCTCGACTCCCGCGGTGATGAGACCTCCCCCAGAATCAGGGATGGCGCCGGCATCAGCGCCGACCTCGACCCCAACTGCAACCCTCTGCCCGAGGCTGACGCTGCCTCCCCGGCACCGCCTGTGCCAGGGCGCAGGGATCCTGCTCTGAGCAGAGCGCCGGAGCTGCGGCCCCGGGCTGGAAGCATCCCCCCACCAGTGCCCCCCCGGCCCCGGAGGCGCCTGCAGGTTCTCAATGGGGACAGAGCAGAGCAGCCACCTCTGCCTGCGCGGCCGCTGGAGCTGGAGCCCGGCTCGGGCGACCTCTGCAGAGACGTGGGCAAGAAAACCATCACCTCCTTCCATGAGCTGGCGCAGAGGAGGAAGAGGAACGGCGCTGGGCCTGCTCCTGCCCAGGCCAGGGCTGACCGCAGCGACTGGCTCATCGTCTTCTCACCGGACACGGAGCTGCCTCCCCCCAGCGCGCTCCTCTCCAGCACCACGGGCCAGGAGCCGGCCCGGCCCCAGCTCCAGCGGGAACCGCCACCGAGACCCCCCAGCTCCAGGCAGCGCGAGGTGACCACGTTCAAGGAGCTGCGGTACCGCAGCGCCTCCAACAAGGCCAAGGGGCAGGAGCGGGCAGAGCTGGGGGCATCGCAGCACCCCCCTGCACCCCCGGAGGTGGCCTCTGGCAGCGACGGCGCAGGCTGGGTGCCACCAGTGCCTGTGGGGGGGCAGCTGCTGGCGCCTATGGACAGCCACCAGCTGCAGAGGAGGAGATCGCGGCCGGGGCTGCAGCCCATAGCGGAGGGACAGCCCGGGGACGCGGAGGAAGCGGGGCCGCCGCTGCAGAGCGCCCGTCCGGGGGAGAAGGGTGCAGCGATTCGGAGGCTCAGGGGACCCGGCGGCGCCCCGCGGGTGCCCGGGACAGCCGAGAGAGGGGAAGGACCCCGCAAGGAGGGTAAGCGCTCGGGTCCTGTGCGGGCACGGAGCGGGGCCGGCGGGGGAAGGACGGGCCCCGAACCCCCCCCCGGGGGCCGCCCCGCCGCGCCGGCCCCTCCTTCCCCCGCCCCGTTCCGGGCCGCGGCGGGGCCCGCCCCAGCCGCTGCCCTTCGCCCCGCCGCGGCCTCCGGCTCCATGGGCGAGCGCGGCCCGGCCGGGCCCGGCCCCGGTAACCGCGGACCGCCCGACGGGGCGGGGCTGCGGCTCCCCCCGCCAGCGCCTGACGCCGCCGCGCTCCCCGCAGCCGAGCCCCCGCCGTCCGCCGCTGGAGCCGCCGCGGCCCCGGGCCCGCCCGGAGCGGGAAGCACGGACGGAGCCCGAGGGGAGCAGAAGAAAGGTAACGGCAGCGGCCGCGGGCGCGGGCGCGCTCCCGGGGCCTCGGGAGGAGGCCGGGGTCGGCCGTGGCCGCTCCGGTGGGGCGGGCAGGGGCTGCGTCTCCGCCCCGTGGTGGAGCCGGGGAGCGCGGGCGCGGCGCTGCTGTTCCCCGCCCTCGCCTCCATCCTGGCCCGGTCCCCTGGGGACCGCGGGTCCTTCATCCCGGCACGGTTCCCATGGCAACAGCCTGGATGCTCCTTGCGCCTTCCCAGCGCTCCTCTGTGCCTCGGTGTCCGGAGCTGCGGCTGGTGCCCAGCGCACGGGGGGGCTCCGGGCTCAATCGCGCACTGAAGCCGGGTCATGGGGAGCTTCTCCTCACTCGACACCCCCAAGTCCTCCGCGGGGCTGCTCTGAAGCTTTCTTTCTGACACCCCCCCTTCCGCTGCCCCCCAGCCCTGCTGATCGCCATCAGCGCCGCCGTGGATAAGGTCATTGCCCACTTCAGCTCCGCGCGGAACCTGGTGCAGAAGGTGAGGCTCTGGGCTGGGGTGGGCAGGAGTGAGGGCAGGAGGGGTCTTGGGACCTCCTCCCTGCAGGCTCGGGGTCGGTGCTGCCGTTCCCTTCCTCTCCTCTCCCTGTGCTCCAGGCCCAGCTGGGCGACAGCCGGCTCAGCCCTGACGTGGGTTATCTGCTGCTGCACACCCTGTGCCCTGCGCTCTACGCCTTGGTGGAGGACGGGCTGAAGCCCTTCCAGAAGGATGTCATCACAGGCCAGAGGAGGAATTCCCCCTGGAGCGTGGTGGAAGCCTCCGTGAAGGCAGGTCCGTGCAGGGCTCCCATCTCAAGGAGCCTGGAATCCTTCTCCACCCCGGGCTGGAGGGATCTGAGCCCGGAGCAGTGCCTGTTGTGTGTCCCACAGGCCCCGGTGCGTGCTCCTTCCACTCGCTGTGCTGCCACGTGGCCGGGCTGGCCCCGCTCCACAGCCCCAGGCAGAAGTTTCATGCCTTTATTCTGGGCCTTTTGAAGTGAGTTTCGGCCCCACTGGCCCCTGCTGCAGGTTGGGACAGTCCCAGGAACTCTAACGTTGGGTTCCCTTTGCCTTCTCAGCATTAAGCAGCTGGAGCAGTGGATTTCTCACCTGCAGAAGAGCCCAGGTAAGGAGACAATGTCCAGGAGCTCCCCATCCACGTCCTCTCTTACTTGCCAGGTCCAATACATAAACAGGTCTAATGCCAGCCCCGTCCCACCCACGGTGCTTGGCTGCGGTTTGCAGAGTGGAAAAGGGCATCGTTTTCCATGGTGCCCCTTTAATGCAGCTCCTGTGACCTGCTGGGACAGCCCCGCTGGCCCTGCCAGGGCACTTCGCAGCCCTCCAGCGCTCTCTGTCTCTCGTAGGTGTCATCTCCGTGCTGTACTCACCCACGGCCTTCTTCGCGCTGAGCCAAGGCCCCGTGCCCTCCCTCGCTGATGAGCTGCTGCTGCTCATCCAGCCCCTCTCCGTGCTGACTTTCCACCTGGACCTGCTCTTTGAACACCACCACCTCTCCATGGACGTACGGCCCTTGTCCCGCCGGCCGTGTCCTGCCCACGGCTCCGCTCCGGAGGGGCTCTGCAGCGCTGCGGCATCCAGCCTGCAGGAACAGACCCCCCCTGATGCCGCGGGGAGGGCAGCGGGCGCAGGGGGCAGCCCACGGCCCCAGCCCCGCGCTGCTGCGCTGCTCCCTGGTGCCCAGGTCGGGGCCGCTCTGCAGCAGACCCTGCAGCGCGTCCTGCGCTGGGGCGACCGCCTCGGCCGCACGCTGCTGGGGGCCGACAGCTCCCCGGAGCCCCAGCGGCCGCAGCCAGGCCCTGGGGATGCTGGGGCTGGTGCCGGGGGGTGGTGGGGGCAGCCGGGCCAGGCCTCGAGGGTCTGCACCGCTCCCAGCAGGGAGAAGCTGCCCTTGGTCTGGTGGACGAAGCTGCGCGTGGCTGCGGCGGATCCCAGCCCTGGCCATGCTCTGCCGCCCCTGGGCCACCCCAGCGGCACTGAGCTGCGGCTGCTTCAGACCAAAGCAGTCCCAGAGCTCCCCGCGGACACCTCCGGATCCTCCTCCCCCGAAGCGCTCATCCTTCCCGCGGGAGACGGAGCATCCCCTGCGCCCTCTGATCCCGCTGCCGGAGGGAGCCCCCCGGCACCGCCTGCTGCGAACGGGAGCCGGGCAGCACCTCCTGGCGCTGACAGCGGCCGTTGGATGGGTCGGCTCTTCGGGGCACCCGCCCCCTCCGCCAGGAGCTTCCCTCCCGGTCCCGACGCTGCCTCGGCGAGGTCCAGGTAAGGCCCAGTGCAGGCGGGCGGGGGGGGGGGATGCAGCAGGGCTGCAGGGCTCACCGTGGGGCTCGGCTTTGCCGCGCACCTCGCGCTGCCCCTTACCCGGGTTTTGCGCTCTGGGGCCGGGTCGTGTCCTGCGCTGCTGCTCCGTGGAGCTCGGCAGGGCCCCGGCGGCTCCCACGTCCCCAGAGCGGGCTGAGCTTGCGGCTTCTGCTGCGCGCAGGAGACCCTCGAGTTGGCTGTCGCCCAGCGCCCGCGTCCTGGCTGCGGTGGTGAAGGGGTTGGCGGCTGAGAAGAGCCGCGCTCCCGAGCAGGCAGAGGGGACTGTGTCGGACTCACCTCAGCCCTGCAGGTGATGGGGGGCACCGCGGTGTGTGGGGCAGGAAAGCTGCCGGGGGGGGTGGGTGCTGCGCTCTCTGCTTTGGTGGGACGTGATGGGACCCGTGGTCCGATGGCTGCTCCTCCATGAGCATCCCGTGGGAGCCGCTCCCAGGGGCACTGGGGGCGCGGTAGGGGGGGGGTGAACGCGGATGCTGTTTGCTCCGCAGGGCGGTCCGGGCGCTGTGCGACCACACGGGCACGGCCGACGGGCACCTGAGCTTCCAGAAAGGGGACGTCCTGCAGCTGCTCTCCACCGTGGATGAAGACTGGATCCGCTGCTGCCATGGCAACAGCGCGGGATTGGTCCCCGTGGGTTACACATCCCTCATTCTGTGAGGGACGGCTCCCGCCACCTCCTCCCCACCCTCGGAGCATCCCCCGCGGGATGACGGTACCGCGGTGCCCGGCCCCACCACGGCTCCCATAAGGGACCCGCTCACGCTCCTGCGTCCTCAGCTGCTGCCGCCTGCGCCAGGGCCGGGGAGCTCCCTGTCCCTGCTCCATGCCCGTGCCATTGTGTCCCCCCCCCCCAGGCCCGGCCGCACTCTGTCCATGGCTGTACTCACGGGAACGCGCTGATTCCAAGGGGAAAAGCTGGAAATAAAGGTCGTGACTCACGTGGCTGCGAATGGGTCCTTAGGGGGGGAAGCGGGTGCTGGGGCTTTGGGGAGTGATGTTCTTGTTCCCATTTCCCTTTCAGCTGAGGGACATCGTATCTTAATGGGAATGGGGTTTGCCTTAAGGGGGCTCGATTGGATTCCACCCCGGGCTTGGAACTGGGTCAGGCCAGGTAGGTCCTCAAGTGGGTTTAAGTAAAAGCAGCACTTCACTGCTTGGGCTGCCGGCTCTGGTTCAAAAGGGACCGCAGGGGTCCAGGCTGGGAGATGGAGAGGAAAATCAGGGCACAGGAAAGGGGCGGCCTTGAGAACCGCTTTCATTCATGACATGAGCAACCACCTCTGAGGGACGGCGCTGGGTGCCAGGGGCTGCACCCGCACAGGCACTAAAGCTGCAGGTTAAGGGCTCGGGTACCCGTGTGCCACCCACGGCGCTGGCTCCGCGCATCGGCATCAACCCAAACCCTTGCAACCTCCATCGCCCATCGGAGAGCGGGGCCTACCCCTGCCAAAGCAACGGGAAGAGTCGGACCAGCAGCAAGGAAAAGCCCACAAAGGCACTGATAGGAAAAGATTTTCCATTTAATACTAGACTCTCTCAGGATTGAGATGCAGGCTTTTTATGCAATTACATCCAATGTTAAAATTGGTAATACATAATTTACAAAGATTAACATCAAAACAATGATCTATTTAGATATGCTTTGTAAAAAGGAAATATATTAGCAGCATTTATTTTCAGCAATCACACAGCCTACACCCATGCAGACTAAGAGTTCATATCTATTTGCAGTAATGTAGTGCTTCCTGGTCTGAAAACAGCGATCCTGGCGACCCTCCGGTCTTCTCGTTATTATAAAATAACCCCAAAATAAAAAAAAGTCCTTAATTTCTACACCAGTAAGAAAAAACGAAGTCTTTGCACTTACCTAACGTTTGATTGTCTAAAAAACATCTCGGTTTAGTCTTTCAACGAAAGAAAGATACAATGAGAGAGCTCAGGGCGGCGCTTCCGTACGCACTCGGCTTCTTAGAAACTTCTTTCTTGTAGTGTTTAACACCATTGGAGACGATGATCGCGGGGTCGGAACTAAAGGAGACGACTCAAGGGGGGGGGGGACATGCGATATTCCTACTACACGCACGAGTATTTTATACTCAGGGCTCCTGGTTCTGTACAGTGCTTCTCTACAGTAAGAAAATATTCCAAACTATTTTCTTAGGTTTTGTGTTTGGGTTTTTTTTTTTTTTTTGCCTCTTTTTTTTTTTTTTAATAAAATATTTGTGGGGTTTTATTTTTTTTTTTTTTCTGGTGGGTTTTTTTGCCTTTTTTTAATCTTTTTGTCCTTTTGAAATCAACACGGAAAAGTTGAATGGAATGAGCCATGTTCCACTAAGAGTAAAATAATCATCGTAATAACAAGAATGTACATTAGGACGAGCTTGGTCCATTAAAAAGGAACATGTAACTACTGTATTGCTTTACATCCACGCAGCAGATATATACAACTTGGCACATTAAAAACTGGTTTTCTTCGAAGAACATCTAAAACAGGACTGTATATGCATATGTACGTCTGAAGGACAAAAAAGCAAAGCCATTTCCAAGGGGCAGCGTAGCCGACCCCCCCCTCCCTTTGCCCCTTCCTTTGCTCCATGGCCCGGGAGCAGGCGGGGGGGTCCCGGGGCAGCCCCACACTTGGGCACGTTGCGGCTTCATGCAGCGAGCAGCGGGTGCCTGGGTGCCGCTTGCAGGGCTGACGCCCCCCAGGGCAGAGGGAGGGCGGCACGGGGTACGCTGGCTCTTCAGGTCCGAGACGGACAGGTTAAGCTGTACAACCAGAACACGAGGGTAGTGTTAGCAGTTGCTATATCCTACAGGTCACAACAAACACTCGCTGGGAATACTGCTCGACGGTTCATGTAGTGAAGGGTTCCTCTGGCTTTGGGGGGGGGTTTGCTTCTTTTGAACAGGTTTTCATTTGCACAACACACGAGACACATGAGAACCACAGCTTCTCCAACCCACCAGCAGCGACGGTGGCGGCAGGGGCTGACCTGCGTTAGAAAACCTCTGCAGAAAACAAGTGAGAAAGAGAATCCCCCCCCCCTCCCCATCCTACGCCGCGGAACAGCGCCTCAAGCAGCCAACTCCTGCCTCGCTCCAAGAGGACTTTGGAAGCTGCTCCTTGTCACACACGCGCGCATCGGCCGCTCCGCGCTGACCCTGTCGCATCTCCAGGGACGTTTCTCTCTTCTTGGAACTTGTGCAAATCAGAGGCCACGGCTTTAGGGCCGCCTTGCATTGGAAGCCACTGGGCCTTCACCCTCCCATCTGGATTTCATTCACTGCCATGGGCCACGGTGGTGCCAACAGTATCTTGTACAATCACAGGTTAAGTGGTGAACATGGGGAATATTCTCAGAGTAGCTCAGTCCTTTTCCTTCTCACCTCCCCCATTCCTGTCCTTTTTTACCTCTTTTTTTCCTTTTTTTTTTCTTTTTTTTTTTTTTCCTCTGAGTGGGAATCTCAAGCAAAAATAAATTAAATTTGACCATCCTGGACAATAACCACGAGGTTTTTCTCAGTACCTAACATCAATACAAGGCACGCCCAACAACACACACACCATAAGAGCACTGCAGAGCAGGGCAGGGCAACCTGCCAACCCAGACATCTAAGTGCTAACTGTTTGTATATTTGTCAGTTTGCTGCTGCCCTCTTTTCCTTGGCTGGTGCAGAGGAAGTTGGGCTCCTGCCCTCAGTCCTCAGCAGACCTTGTAGCAGACTCCAGACCACAGCTTCCTCTGGTGGCATCACTTCCTGAAGCTGCTCTCTGGGATGGTCAGAGTTCGCCGCCGCAGTTTTCTTCCTGATCCTTCCTCCAGCAAGTAAGTGACGTCGATAGCTGCAACAGAGCACAGGCTTTTGGTAAAGGAAGGTGACAGCAAGAACAGTTTTCCCACTTCCCTACTCACGGCTCTTTTGAGGATGTTTCCATCCATAGCAACTGGAAAGGTGCTGAGCAACCTGGCTGCAGTTTGGAGTTAGCCCTGCCCTGAGTCTTGTTTGTACCAGACGATCTTCAAAGACCCTTCCAAACTAACTGATGATTCCATGACTACTTTGCATCAACTCCCAGAACATAAAGGAGACTGGACAGAGCTCATCCTAAGCTTTAAATCAAAACCAAACACATTTAACCAGGGCAACCACTGCACCCTAATTCTACAGCTTAGACAGTGCCTACAGAAGTTACCTAAAACCCAATGGAAAGCTCATTAAAGGTCAAAAGAGACTTTCCAAATTCTCTTCAGTCTCACTCTGTGTCTCTGTTCAGTTTCTGAGCTGGGGGGAATGTCTTCAGAGAGTTCTGGTATAAGCACACTGACAGTTGTAGGAAATTTCTTTGGGATTTAGTGGAAATTGCTGCTGTTGCAATAGAAAACATCGCTGCAAAGAAACCCATTCCTCATCATGTCCACTAGCAATGAATTCAGCCAAACCCATTTATTGTATTTCCACAGTCTGCAGGGAACTGAAGCCAAACCTGCAGAAGAAACGCTTCTGTGTAACCAGAGAGGAAAATCTCACCGTTTTTCCCTGGGATTTTCTCTAAGAGGTTTAGCAGGATTTGATTCAGTCTCTCCCTCTGAATATGCCGCCTTTCCTCTGGAGTGCAGAGCTGCCTCGTGTCCGAGCTGCTTTCTTCTACCTTCTTCTCAGCTTCACAGCCCTCACCGGAGGCTGCCTCTTTTTCTGACTCCTCTAGGGTAGGCATCTCACTTGAGGTTTGCTCTTGGTTTCCCAATACATCTTCCATCAGTGGAAGAGAATCTTCTTCTTGGTTTAAGTCTTTAATCTGTGGTTTGGAGCGATCTGTTTTCCAGGATGATCTAGCAAGGAAAGAAGGGTTTAACTACCACAGTTTTCCAGACTGAAAGGGCAGTTACTAGTGAGCCAAGGACTTGTCAGCAGCGGGAGGGGGGGTTCTGGAATCTCAGTCACTTGACTTACTATGCACATTCAAACCCTTAGTGCAGGAAGGCTGGGTGCTCTTGTCCTGGGATCTGCCGTCTCCCACATTCAGCTGCTTTTGCTACCTTTCAAAACAGCTTCCGTACTCTTCCTTACCTCCATTATTAAGGAACACTAGCACTGCTTCTACATTCTATCCTTCCTCACTTGTTCCCTTTTTCTCTCTTCGTTTAGAGAGATTGCTTTAAATAATTTAAACTTCTTATTTCCATAGCACCCAGGGGAAGCGGGTACAGAAAAGAGTGGACACTTGACAGACAGGATGATCTCATCTCTTCTCAATGAACAATCTGGTAGGTAAGACTCACCTGCCTCCATTTCTCTTGTAGTTGTCTGGTACATAATGAGGCTGTAAGAACAGTAAAGAGTATGGTTAATACCAAAGAAAATTCACAGTGGAAGAATGGGACACAGCCAGCCTCACCTCCTCACATGGGACTGGATGCTGTGTGAGCCTCTGAAACATATCAAATAATTGTACAGCTGCAGAATTGTGACCAAAAAGTGAGTTTTCAGATTTTTTCATTCAGGAAGTGAAGCCTGGCAGTGTTCAAGGCCAGGCTGCACAGGGCTTGGAATCGGATGAGCTTTAAGATCCTTTCCAATCCAACACAGTCTGGGACTCTATGATTCTATGAGTGGCTTAAATGAAATTAGCACCTAGATTTCAGCCAGAAACCACAATCTCCAAACTTACACATCACCGTTCATTCCATATCTGTTGGCCTTTGAACTGCATATTCTCTATCTCCAATCACTTTTGCTTTCCAAGCTTGCTTTCTAGACAACCTTCCCTCCAAACTGTGTAAGTTCATGTGTTCGCTTCCTTTGGTTTACCAAGCTTCTCTCACAGGGAGCTAGGGGCTTTCCAAAAGTATGGCCAGTCTTGCAGTAAAAAGGAAGGAAGCCAAGAGAAGAAATACTTACTGAAAAGTCTCTCTTGGGTGTGAGTTTCTTGGGAAAGTGGTCAAAGGCATAGGGCTTGGTGCAGACAGGATAGCGGTTCCGGTGGATCTTGTAGAAGAGGTGAGCTGATTTATCCAGGCGGTAATCACAGATATACACATCCTGCTCCTTCACACCTTTTGGCCTCCCTGCGTTTGGAAACAGAGCAGGAAAAAATGCCAGTGAGATCAAGAGGAAGCTCATGGTACAGCAGAACCACAGCAAGCCATCCACAGTGTCAAAGAGGCGTAGGGGCTGGCAGAGCTATTCGGTGGGATGGCAGTTAGAACTGGATGAGCTCTAGGGTCCCTTCCAACTCAAACCAGTCTGAGATTCTTTGATTATGCAGAGGAAATTGGAAAATATTTTGATTACTTACTCTTCTACTTTTATTCCAATTATTAAGTTGTTCTTATCTCAAACCATGGGTTTTACCTTCTTCTGACTCTCCCCATCCCACTGTGGGGTGAGCGAGCAGCTCCGTGGTACTTAGTTGGGGGTTATATGACAGCAGCAGTGGTGCACTGTATTTAATTTCTCCTTACCTTTGCAGTAGGTGTAGAGGTCAAGAACACAGCACGTTCCCACCACAGCCTCCAAGGGGATGATTTCATACAGCGGCACCCGGAAGAGCTCATTGTGATAGAACTTTCGAGAAGGGGAATGATGTGTTTCATGTGGACGGAAATAGTGATGACCAAAGGCAAACCGTTCCTCTCTGCAGGGGTGAAGTGAGAGAAAGAGAGAAACAGCAGGGGAAAAGGGCAAGAGATGATGTCCATAAGCCCAGGTACAACTTCACTTCAAACCCTCCACTTCATTTGGAACAGTCTTGCATTTTTGCAACGACTGAGATGAAAAGCAAAGTCACACGAATGTTACACATTCAATTTTAGCCCCTTCAGTAAGTGGAAATACTCCTAGTGTGAGTTTTATGAACATAGCAGACTTACTATGCTGCTATCATTGGGGCATTTAATCACATTACAGTGGCTTAGGCAGTGATCATGAGCAGTTAGTGTGTATTCTCAGCCTGTTCTAACAGGGAGGAAACTGCATCAACTGATAGCTCTTATCCCTTGTTTAAACCTCCAAACTTAGATGCTTTTACTTCGCAGTCACGAAGCACAAGCAGAGGCATCATGAAGCCTCTGTAACTGAAGCGTGTTCAGTCCTGCATTTTCAAGCTATGATCAGACTTCTGCAAAAGCACTGTGTTCAGCCAGGCAATGTCCCCAGTTCAAGAGATGCCCTGAACATACTTCTCATTTTTCCAGAGCTTTTCGATGCGGAATATATCGAGTTTCTCCCTGTTGATGTGGGACAGGAGCCGGTAGGACTGCCGCACGGGGTGGCCATCCGGAGTTCTGCGGCTGTCCCTCATCAGGTAAACACAGTCACCTGGCAATGGGCACAAAACACACACCTGTAAAGAACTTGTCATCAGTCCAGCACCAAAAATAGAGTAAATGCTCTCATTAAAACTAACATTCCAGCAGAACTCCAAGAAGATGCACAGATCAGCACTGACAGACTCAGGGTTTTGAAGCAATGTCCAGAAAGATACACTTCAGGGAACGAACAAGCAATAAGCTGACATTTTAATGACCATTCTATATTAAAACACTGAAGACCTAATAGCCTCCTTTGTCTTTACTTCTAAATGTTAACTACAACAAGTTGGCTCAGCATCTTCCTTCTCTGGCCAGGAGGAGAGCCCTATCTGTGCTAAAGGTAATTATGTTGCTTCATCAACCAGCCTGTGAGAACTCTTACCACATGTAACTCCCATAATAGCAAAGAGTGCAGCTTTCTACTTGTAAGAAGATAAAAGGATTTTAAACAGGGTGATGCCAAAAATCTCTGTACTCTCTGATCTGATGGAAAGCACAGCAGCCACCAGGGTTAGCACATACCTTGGCGCAGCAGCAGATCATCCCGTAATAAGCAAATGTAATAGACACAGCCAGGCTGGGCATAGTGGGGACGAGGGATCATGGGCACCTCCTGGATGAAGAAAGAAAAAAGGAAGGAAATGCTGTGATGCTCACCATAATCAGTGCAAAGATGGGGCTGAAATCCTTTTGCAGAAGTGGACAGAGAATTGGTACTTAAGGGGGTTAAACCTAAACCAAGGAAGCTACTCTATAAAGTGAGAATCCCACACTGGTCTGGCCAATCTCAATAAATACAAATGCAAGAGCTGCTTTAGTTTAGTAATGAAGAGGAGACTTTTTCTTACCCTGTTGACTGACCGAGGTTCACACTGCTCACACAAGTAGTGTTCAACATCCGAATTCACCCCCATACAGTCACAGTGCTGCCAGACCTAGAAAACCAGATACATCCCCGTTAGAAATTCCTGTGACAGACTGCATTGACAACTGGCATTTTCTCATGGAACTATGGAGGAAAGCAAGCAAGCAAGTTTCCCAAAGGAAGTTCAACATTTTCTTTGAGCTATTTCAGAAGACAGACAAGGTCCTCATGCAAGTGTGTGCCCCACAGTTAATTCTGCTTGCTCAAGGGCAGGAGCTGCTGATAGTCTCAGGGAAGTGCTAGCTCCTCTACAGAGAAATGCAAATTGCATTTCTTCTGTGAAAACAGACTTTCAATTCTTTTGGAGAGGAAGTGAAGGTCTGCAGAAGTAATTCATGCTACCAGCTACACGAAACTGCTAGTCAATGTTTCACTGGGTATGGAGAAGAGCACCAGGCTCTGTTTTGTGTTCCCCCTGCCTCACCATGCACTTTTCACACTGGATCATGAGTCCTTCATCTTTGTAAAGGCCACAAATGCATCTGATCACGTCCTCGTCCTTCTCGTGCCCGTTTTCTTTCTCGCAGACCGATGTCTCACTGCTGTCGGCCTCACTTGCTGTCTCGCCCACAATCTCATCAATCTGAGCCGCTGCCTCGTGCCGGGCGCTGTAATAGGCCTTCCGCAGGCGGCACACGTCGCGCCCCGTTGGGGATTTCCTGCCATAGTATTTCTGTGTGAAACCAAAGCAAAGAAACAATTAAGGTCCTTTCCAACCCAAACCAGGCTGGGATTCTACCATTCTATGTCTGTTCATCAGAAACAGAACATCACAATGTCTCCTCTTCCAAAACAGTTTTCTTCTCCTATTACTGTAAGAGTGCTAAATGAGGCTACGTGCCCACTGTCTCTGCAATAGCTTTAAGGCCAGAGAGAGCCTCACCTCTGCATTCCGGAAGACCTTCAGCATGTCCCCATCAAAAGCTTCCACGGTTTTGTAATAGCCAGTCAAGATCTGCTTCTCAATTGTGGCAAGGTCCAGGGGATCAGAGATCTTCTCGTAATAGTCCGCATTTCTACAATGGGAATGTATGCACAATGTCATTTTCACTAGCAAGTCAAAGCTGTGCAACTCCATTACGGAAAACTATGGGTTGCTCTGGGAAGCAAGTACTCACTTTTTCTTTGGGGGGAGGTTCAGGAGAGGAGCTGCAAGAGCCTGCCTGGAAGAATCTGTAACAGGAACACAGAGTTCAACATTTACTTGAGTGAAAACTTCAGAAGACAAGTAACTAACACCACTCCATCTAGGTTAAAAAAAGGCTCTTCTACTATGTGAGGCAGAGGGAACTGAAACGCTTTTGCATTTCTACAGGTTGGTTGCTGCAATGGGACTACAAGTACCAAAATGCATGATATTTCCTGGCAATTCTGTCAGTTGTACCACTTTGCTGAACGACTCAAAAAGCGATTTAAAAGGCTAGCAACATCTGCAGATTCTGGTGGCAGAGGAAGGGGTTGGGGATAAAGCAAAGTCATTAAAGTTATTACTGGCAGCAAGAGAAAGGGGGGAGAAAGAAGGAAGGGTCTTTAACACCCTGAAAGAAACTATTTTTTCTCCTAGGATTTGCCATTCGGTTCATTGCTTCAGAGGCTGAGAAAGTCTTCAGGGAGGCTTTTTAAGGAGTGTCACCTTCACCTTTATAGGCGATGATGCTATCACATATTTCCTTAAAGATCTGGGCAAGGCGGGCAGCACGAGCCACCTCAATGTTCTCCTCAGCTGCAGCCAAGCGGCGTGTTCGCACGGAGCGGGCAGTCTGAAGGGCTGAGAACTGGGTCATGAACACATCTGAAAAAGGGCAAAAAGAAAGATCCAATCACAGCCTCTTTTTCCATCCAGCAACTCCCTCAGTTATTAAAATGAACGTGTTTTCTAAGCTACTACAATAGTAAAAGGCTCCAGTTTCATATTCCCAGGTCAACTCTCACTGCTTTGAGCTCACCTAAATGCTTAAGCTGGTTAGCAAAGGATTTTATGTTGCTGGAACAAATACAGAATGTCACTGAATTCACCTAAAACACTTCCCAGCTCCACCTGTACCTGACAGTGGGACCCAGTCCTGCCTGGCTGTGAAGATTAAAGTCCTACAAAGAGAGAGTGCTATTTTTGGAGCAGGACTTTTGTCCCGTTCCCATAGTTGCATGCCAAAACCCTTCGTTCTCTAAAGGCCTGAATGCCACTGAATTATGAGGATAAATGACAATTGCCAAAGTCAGCACAACTGTTTCTAGTCTAGGGATACAGAATGCAGCGAACAGCCCTTCTCTGTGAGGGTCCAATCATGGAAGATGTTAAGCATCATCTTCCTCCTCTTCTGATAAACCACTCCTGATGCAACACGAGACACGACAGCTTATACCAGAACTGAGAGACAACAGGGCTGCTGGAGGAACAGGAACGGATCCAGCAACCACACCAATGGTTTAGAGAGTCCAAAATTCTCATCCTTAAGCAAACAGCATTAAGTGTTTCAGAGGAAACTGCAGAATCCCATTATGCAAAAACCCCACTGAAACAGCAAAGGAGCTTCTGTCTTACCCTGCTATGTAAAGATGAGGGCATTCATACACAAACATTTATGTAGGTATTTCTCTCTGTATAGCACTCCCTGCATGCGTTATAAAAGGTACATGGTGGAATTTTGGTAACTCTACATTTGATTTATACACAGAGCTTAAACTTTTCACATAGGTTCTCAAAGCAGCAACCTGAGGAACCTCACCAGATTTAATGTTCCCATCATCCCGACAGATCCCGTTCCAGCGGTTGTACAGTGATGTGCTGTGGATATTGTCACTGACATGCTTCACTTCCTCTTGCTTCTGTCGAATCTTCTCCCAGTTTCGTACCAAAAATACATGGTGTTTCAGCACAAAATTCCTATGGGAATTAGAAAAGCATTCAAGAATCACCTTCTTACTGTAAAATCCATTCCTTAATGTGGGGAAAAAGGTACTTAGAGGTACACTTGTGTACCTTCTCTACTCAGTGGAGAGGAATTCCACCCTAGCTGCTTAAAGGAGAACTAAGAACTGCTTACTCAGGCATTTCATGAGGCATCGCACAGAAACAACATTTGCACAAGGCTCCATTTCTGAGGGGAACCCCACTGAAAGAATTCCTCACCTTTCCCTGTTTGACATGGGCTTCATCTGCAGCTGCGGCGTCAGCCTTGTTGGTGCGTTCACACTTTCACTGGGCTCCTCTGGGATGTGACCCCTCTGGAAAACACATCATTCTGATAGACAGGAAAAACTGTGCCAAGAACTTGGCAAAGCACGAGAAGTAGCTGCTGAGACAGAACCTGCAGTATTTCTCTATAGTATTTCTCTGAAGTTCAAAATACACAAACCCAGGGTTTTTGCTCTGATGACATGAACCCATTTCCTATCCTTTATTCACAAAACCCAGCTGGGTTTACTACTTACTCTCTTCTTTAGTTTGTGCTTTGACTTCCTTTTCTCTTTTGACCGTCCAGGCCTTCTGTGGGTGCTCACAGGCTGATTGCTTTTGCTTGAAAGCCCATTCATTCGCTGACTTTTACCCCCGATTATTCCTCTGCATTTGTCAAAACCACATTTGCAGAGTTGCTTTGAAAAAGAAAACAGAAATATCCTTTTAAAATAACCCCCAAACCATGCAGGTTCTCTCTCAATATTCTAAAGAACCTGCTGTGTCAAATACAACACAAAAGCCTTTGTCAAGCGACCTTCAACTTGACACAACTGTTTGTCCTGGCTGAGTTTTCTCAAGGCCTTGCACTGGGAGCCTTACCTGTTTTTCAACATTAAAGGAATGAAAATTGTAGTCATAAGTCAGCTCGGTACCAGCAGGCATGTCTTTAAGTGCATACAATCCAATCCTGTAAACACCATTCACAGACCTGCAGGGGAAACACAGGAAAAGATTCCCAAGAATTACAAAGAAGAGGCTTTGTCCACATAGTGGAAGAGTTAAGAGACAGGAAGCAACCCTTCTGCTCTGCCCTGGATTATGCTGCTTCTTCATTTGTGCGATCCTTCCGTTTCTCTCTCGCAACGAACTTTGGTAGCCAAAAAAGTGAATCCTGGATTTACAGAGAGGAGGAAGCTGTGCTTCAAATAGAGAAGCTCCAAATTATATTGGCTGTCGTGGCAGACCTGCTTCTCAACCACCAAGATCCAGGCCCTCCCCCTAAATCGAAAGCTTACCTTGACCATCAGACCCCATTTCACAACATACACTAAAGTGACCTGCCTCTCCAATACCTTTACTTCTTTTGTGCTACATTTTCCAATGTAAAACGTGATTATTATTGCTGAAATCCACTAGAATTAGCTGGGAATCACCAGCTTTGCTGCCACCATCTTATCACAAGCATCCGCCACTTCACTCTATGTTATTCCCTACAAGTTTCTCAGAAGTGCTTCCTACTAGTCTGGCACTGGCTTGCTTCTGATAACAGAGTACTGATATGACACAAGGTTTGCTGAAATCAGACTACTTCCCTCTTTGCCTGCTTTAAAAAAAGAGTATTTGAATCCAAGGAAAGAAGAGACACGCAGAGATTATTTTTGGCATTACCCAAGCTCCAAAATGTGGAGCAGATTAACAGCATGACAAACAACAACGCTAGATTTGCCTTGCTAGTACTTAGATCCTGTCTCCACAATGTCCAATGCTTGAACACATTACATCACTCCTCTTGTGCAATGCAAGCATCATAGAAATGTTATTCACAGTGTTCAGCTTGATTCCCCTCCCTATTTTTAGACGAGATTCTCTTGATGCTCTGGTTATCTACATGTTAGTCACTGCCATCCCAGTCTTCCAGTAAACACAAAATGTTTCTCTTACCATTTCTGCATCTCACAGTTAGGATTACAGCTGTGGTTGATAAAACGAGCCTCATTGCCCATACGATAACTATCTATCACCATTCCACTGTCTAAATTCAGGCAGTAATGATCACTGTGATTATGGTACTGTTCAATCATCCGGTTCCTAGGAAGCAACACAGGAAAGTTATTTGTGATTCTGCTTGTTGCTGCAAAACAGGGAGTAACAAAGTCATAGAGCATTTGAGAATTCTGAGAGAGGGTTTGGAAGGAAAAGCAATGATCATCTTTGATTTTACAGAACCATACACCTCGAGATGGAGGAAAACCATTATTATACCTATTTTTATAAGTCAAGGCCACTGACAGAGCTTGCATTAGAATTTAGAAATTTGCTCTTCTGGAATGCTCCCTTTTGGGTTCTGCAGCTTATCTGTCTACATTTCATGGTGATAACCTGTGTATGGAAGAGAAAATGCAAGTATACATTCTTTGGTGTGTATCTGTATGCATGTGTACAACAATCAGCTTCTTTCATTAGCTGGGACCGGACACAATTGCTGGGTTGACATCCATGGATTACAGCTTCCTCTTTTTAGCAAGAGAGCAACAAGAGTCAGCTGTGTTAGCAGGTATTTCTGCATGAGAAGATTGCATTTGTCTTCTGATGGGTCTCTAAGAGCAAGTATGTCCCTCCAATCTCAATTGTCCTGTGATGCCATGGAGTTAAAAGACTACGTTCATTATTAATGCTCCCACTTGTTCTTTTTCATACCTATCGGCAGAAGCTGACCACTCTTCCTGCTCCATTCTGCCCCTCAGTTCTATCTTGCACAGTTCAAATCCTGCACAATCCTCATAATGACAGAAAAGTCACATGCACTTGTAGCATTTGGCATTTCTAGCGCAGATGTGGCAGATGATGCATTCCAAACACTAATCATGCCTCTCTATTTGACTGAGATAAACTTGGTGGATCAAAAGAGCTCAACTCTAGGCCTTCCTTCTGGTGGCTGTGACCAGTAAAGCATTCTTCCCCCCCTTCCTCTCCCCTTTGTTTCTAAAGGTTTCCCAGCAATGATAGCAGATGCTAAAGTCATTTATTGAGCCTCCCATGCTAAAGCAGCAAATAAATATTTCTACCTGAATTCTTGCTCACTAACAACTTCTCCCAGATATTCAATGATAAACTGTCCTGCTTTCAGGGGTTCTTTGGTACGAATACCCCATCCTTTCTCCTCAGCCCGGAACCTCTCCAGGCACTGCACCCATTCATGCCTCTGTATCCGCTGATTGCAGCACTGGTCGCCACAAGGGCATGTGTTTGGTGAACACTCCGCAAAGATCATCCTAAAATAGAAAGCAAAGAAGTTAAAGGAAGGTGCATGGCCTACTTTCACATCTATCACACAAAGGGAAAAAGAAACACCTTTGTTAAACACAAGTTACTAAAGAATCACAGCCTGGTTTAGGTTGGAAGGGACCTTAAAGCTCATCCATTTCCAACCCCCTGCACGGGCAGGGACACCTTCCACTAGAGCAAGGTGCTCCAAGCCATGTCCAACCTGGCCTTGAACACTGCCAGGGATGGGGCAGCCACAAAGAACTAAAATGCTTCTTGTTTTCAAGGGATAATTCACACAGAGATTCACAGCCTCTCACTGCTATTCAGAGATCAAAATGAAGCTTTTAAAGGCATCTTTCCTCTGAAGAAAGAGGTGGGGGAGCATACATGCAGCAGAAAGTTACCCTGTATGCGCTGGAACAATACTTTAATTTCTGGGGTTGCATCCAGCACAACTCTTTTCTTAAGCTATTATTAATTGATGTGAAATACTACATTTATTGAAACTGCCTTCTCATCAGTCAACCTCTTTCTAACCTGTTGAGACAGTCCTCCACACAGCCCTTCCCGTTGTCATCATCTGGCTTCTTACAATTGCAGGTGGTGGCCTCATAGCCAGAGAGAGGTTTGACATCCACATAGACATCTGGAGAGAAAACAAAACAACAAAAAACAAACCCAAACAGGGAAAAAAATTCTTTCCAGGTGAAAAGCAGAGTGATTTCTCTACAAGACTTTCATTCCAATTCCATAGAGCAAAAAGGAGGAGACAGAAGTGTCTTTGGGAGGATGGAGAGCATGACAGACAGGAGGGGTGGCAGAAATGAACACACTTGAATAATAAGATATTACTTACTAGAACGGATTTTTTTATACAGTGGGACATCTGGCTTTTTATACAACTAAAACGAAGAGAAAGCAAATGTTAATACACTGCAGAAGTGCTTCTGTTAGTCAAAAGAATCACGGAAATTCTGTTCTGTACAGAGAGAAGCTTGGTAATCCCTACAAAATACAGCTGCATTCTCTTCTTTAGGCTCAGACAACATTAGCAAATAGGTCAAAAGAAGTACCTGGGTAATAGAACTTAAGCTAAAGGAGTTAGCTGAGCATTCTGCCTAACATAGAGTTTAATCTTCCCATACTCTGAACAGAGCAGTACGGATCATGAGGACAGACTAACCTGAGCAACGTTGCTCTTTGCAATACTGAAGAGTAAATTAAATCTGCTTTGGAGAAAGCATCTTTGGTGGCATTACCGTGTGCCAACACATCATAACAACGGTCTTAAGTGTCTTTTCCAACCTAAAGGATTCTGTGATCCTACGACACCTGTGACTACAGGTAGGAGCCAAGAGAAATGCAGATTCATCTTCTAGCTAGAGAAACTTCCTCTGCAGATGGAGATGACTGAGGAAAAAGGGAAGTTCAGATCACATTTCATAACCTCCTACATATTCCATCCTTTCAAACAAGCTTTAAGGAACAATTTCATATCATTACATATTTCACATCCATTTACTGCATTAACAGCCTTCCTGCAGTGCCATGTGTGGCCAAGAGACACCATGTAACCTGCGCAACCACTGTACAAACAAAACTGCTCTGGAAAGGGTTCCCAAATTCTAGGTAGATACAGAAAATGTCAAGGAAATAGATCGCATATGTATTATTTATGCAATAACGAATAGATAAGATAGGCAGATGTAAGTAATCTTCAATACACGGCAAGAAGCTGAAATGTCAACCAGGAGCATTCAATTTTGGTGCCATTACAAAGAGTAGCTGGAGCCACAACCACCTGGGGATTTGTCTTGTTCATTTACAAGCTTAAGTTACATGTCACCGAACACTCCCTTGCTGTAAAGCTGGGGACAGATTTACTCTCCAGCCTTAAATCCTGTGCTCAATCACTCAGTGGAAACTTCTCAGGGAGAAAACAAAATAGTCCTATTTTTAGGTTTGCACATATTTAAAGCTCTTTCAAAAGAATGAGGCTGTTCAAGAGTTTCTCTTCTTTCCTCAGCATGAAAATCTCAGCTTGCAAGTGAAAAATAAATTCCACTCTGCTGGGATTGAGCCAAGAAAAATAAGGGCTGAGACTTCTCAGTGCTGTTGGCAGCACATCTGAATTCTCCGGAGGCGTGCCTAAAACAAGATCACTGCAGAGAGCAGCCACACACCAAAATAAGAGTCTGCTCCAAAAGGAATGACTTCTTGCAGCAGAAACCCCTGGGATTGCTATTTTGCAAGAGAGGGAATAATGGAAATTATTCCTATTAAATACATATGCAAATCCTTTTCTTCCTCAGAGAGTGGCAGCCTCAAGAGTATTCACCAACATACGGGGTATAGAAACAGTTTCATGCAAGAGTCAATGCTATTTTCTTTCTAAGACTTTTGATGGTAATCTTGGCAACCCAGGAACTCCTTATCTTGTACCTGATTGTGTTTCCACTGCCAGAGGATGTCGTAAGGCAGCTGGAAGTCGATCCTCTTCTGTCTGAGATACTTTCCTGAAACAAAAAAGGTCTGTCAGTGGCACACACTCAGCTTCCCATATCCCCAAGGGGAAACTGAGCTGCTCCCAGGCACAGTGCCAGCTTCTGATAGGGCCTCTCCACACTGGAAAGGCCAAGAGGCAGAAGAGCAGAATCCTCCCAGAACATTTTGTTTGTCTGGCAAGCCCAGGAAAGAGCCCTGCACAAGGCTCCCTTCTGCATTCTGCCCTGGCAGGTTTGAACCTTTCCTGCCAGCGAGGAAACTGCTGCCTTAGATAGGAGATGCCTGGGGAGGCCGGTGCAGAGCCTTCTGCATTGATGATGGTGTTACAGATGCCACCAAACTCCCAAGAGCAGTACCGGGAACCTGCTGGGGTCACTGAACCTGAGCTACACAAGGGACAAGAGCAAATAACTGACATGAATTCAACTTTGTGCCTCACGGTGGCTCCTGGGCAGGAATCTCACAGCTGACACTTTCCTGCATCCGCATGAACGCAGTGATGTGGCACAAAGACCAAATCTGCCTGCACCATCCATACAAGCTGGTAAATCACAACGTCGTACTCAAAGAAACCAAAGAGTATCCAAGCCTGCTCCTATGACCTTCACAAAGAGAGACTTAAGAACAAACTCAGACTTGGCAAACACATCCCTAAATGATCTGGAAAGACTTCAAGCTGATCTATGTTTTCAGCAGTAACTGACACTCATTTTAGAAAGGAGTTACTACGCTCATTGCAGATTTAGACTCTATTCCAAAATTTACTGTTACCCTGAAGCCTTCCCCAAAAGAGGGAAACTGACCCATTATATACTTTGCTAATATGGGACCTGAGACCTGGCACAGGCACTGCGTTAGTTCTGGCCAAGCTTAAAATATTCTCTCATCATTCTGCTTTTGGACAAGGGCCTGTAGGGACAGGACAAAGGGGAATGGCTTTAACCTGCCAGAGGGGAGATGGAGATGAGCTCTTAGGCAGAAGCTCTTCCCTGGGAGGGTGCTGAGGCGCTGGCACAGGGTGCCCAGAGAAGCTGTGGCTGCCCCATCCCTGGCAGTGCTCAAGGCCAGGCTGGACACAGGGGCTTGCAGCAAGCTGCTCTATGAAAGGTGTCCCTGCCCATGGCAGGGACTGGAACTGGAGGAGCTTTAAGGTCTCTTCCAACCCAAACCAGTCTGGGATTCTGTGAATATTGTGTCACAGAACTGAAGTGAGGAGGGACTGAGGATGAACTGTCAGCCCCATGCCTGATTTTCCCAGCTTTTCTAACTGTTAACAAGTGCCTTTCCCACCCCTCCAGCTGGAAGGGGTCTCATATACATTCACACACATGCCCTCACCACTGGAAAATAACAACTGTAATGTTTTCCTTCCAATTTACCCCTCAATTACTCTCCATTTTCAATGCTGTATTCATCCATTGCAGGTTCCAGGAAAGAGCTAAATCTGCTGGGAATTTGCTTTCACTTCTATGACCTCAGCAGCGAAACAAAAGGCTCTTTCAGGTGCCCTGGCACCGTGCCTGGATGCATGGCATGTCCCTCCAGCCCTGTCAAGTGGGCACTAGTGCAGTCATCTGGCAGAGAGCTAAACCTGGGAGCTCTGCAGTTAAACCACCCTCCAGTTACCTGATACAGGGTAACTGAAGCAGCTTTAACGTCAGAGCAGGAGCTTGTTTGTGTCTGCTACACAATCAACCACGGGGTCAGGGCCTCGTGAAGAGAGAACAGGAGCATCCTGACAGATGGTTTGGTCACACACCAGTTCTGTGACCCAATTTCAAGAGGAACTGAGAAAGGTCATGGGTTTGAGGATTTAAATTAACACCTTCAGGCCCGAATTTGCAGTTACTGCTTCAGCCAGAGCTGTCCAACTCTTCACTGCCACCGCCTCCCTCTGAAAGTCCCTGTTGTGTAAGGAGCAAGAGAGTTCAGTTCAAGAAGACAAACCAATGACACATTTGTACTGGATGGGACAAATATTCCCCCTGAATACCATGGAATTTCCCAAACTAGCCCAGTCTGGTGGAGTAACTTGTGAGCTCCAATCTGCAACTCTGAGTTCTACATGCTCATGCCACAGGTTATGGCACAAAGAGAAGCCCTAAACCTCATTTCTGTTCTACCCAAGGCCTCAGTCTATTAAAACCCCAATACTGCCTGCTTAGTTTCTGAGATTTAACAAATGCTTATAGTAGTCTCTGGCTATTCTACTGTAAGACCAGTTTGAAAAGGAGACTATTTACTGTACTGCATTTAAGCAGAAGTATTCTGGAGTTAAACCAGGTTTGAAACTAGACTGGTTCTTTCTAATGGCAAACAAAACCTGAGAACAAAGTTCATGCAGCAAGGGAATAAAACAGCCTTTTCAGTAAAGCTTTTGCACTGCAGGACACAGGCGGATGAGTGTGACCTTTGGCAAAGCTCCTGTGCTGAAAGACATGAGTAACCTGGCAAGGGGCTGCAAGAAGAAAGGAAAAAGGGAGACTGTGATCCAGAGTACTTCCATGTCATCTAAGTGTGATATTTGTTCCCAGCAACTCAAACACACATGAAGTACCCACCGACGTGAATAGGGGCTGGAAACAATCCATGCTCATGCTCTCCAGGAGTGTACTCCAGCTTTTCTTTCTTCAGTTGGATGAGGCGGCTCTTGGGACTGTGGAGAACAGTGACAAAACCCCATCAGGATGAGGAACAGTCATTTGCAACCCCCATCTTTTACGGTTAATTACGGCACAAATGTCCAGAACAGCAGGAAAGAGAATAACAACAGAAATGGAGGAGCTTTAAGGTCCCTTCAACCCAAACCAGACCATGATTATGAAGAGGAAATGGAAGGTCTTTTGCGAAGGCAAAGTGTGAACGTCCATTTCCAAAAGGCAAATCCTTAAGCCAAAGGCATGGAAAAAAAGGAAAAACATTCAGTGGAGAGGTGACTTAATTCGAGCCAACTGTGCACCTTTTAACACCCACATATTCGCTGGAAAGGAAGGCAATGGAAAAAGAAATGATGGCAAATAAGCTGCAAGGAGAAAAGCAGAGTGGAAAGGAAATGCAGAAGGCAATTATCTAAACCCACAAATAGCACATGAATTCCTCCAGGCACTGCAGACACACCCGTGTTAGAGCCAGCCACAAAGAACACTGGGGAAAGCACCTACACTGGTTCCCTCCTAAACCCAGCAGTGAAGTACTGTCAGAGGCATGTAAAAACTCTTATGACAAATCAGGGCGCCGAACAAAGGCCACCAACACTTCAGGGACTTCAGAGGCAAAGGCTGAGGGGCCAAAATAAAGCACAAGTCTTCATTAAAAGGAAAGGAATACACTCAATCAAGTACGAACAAGACACAGTTCTAGAAACACCAACACTGCAAAAAGCACCTCATGAATTAAAAAAGGCCTCTCCACACCAGCAATCAAAGGTCTGTATTAGCAGGTCCACACGTTCCCACTGGGAAGGCGAGGAGCTTTTTTAGGCTGGGGTTTCTCAGCAGGCAATAAAGGTTCTGCATTTGTGTTCAGCTACTATCTTTATGAGATCCCCTTGCACTTCGCTGCTAGCCTTGGAGAAGCTTAAATTCAGAGTTCAAGCGGCACTAACATGATCCTGACCAGCTCCACAGGAGGTTTCCATCCACATCTCTGCTCCTGGAACCCAGAAACCCATTTACACTCAGCCCCTGCCTGGCCTATGTGGTGTGCGTGCACCCACCTGCAGCTCAGCCACGGGAGCTGTGGATCTGGTGGCGGCTGAGCCATGCTCCGGCTTCCTGGCTTGAGTCTGGACCTGCCTGGCAATGATGGACTGTGTCTGACCCTGGTTACCATCACCAGACCCGATCCTGACCTGCAGAGTGACCTTCCCCTTTAACCTTGGCTTGCCTCATCACCACAGACTGCTTTGGCAAACAGGATTCCCGGTGGGTACCACTGCCCAGGCTGTGTGAGTGCCACTCGTGGGGCTGTGGCCATGACAGCGGGTTTCCTGCCCTACTGCTCAGATCCAGGGCTGTTCGTGTCACTTTCTACCTAAGCTGGAACGCCTGCCAGCCAGATACACCTCCCTCCAGATGGTGCAGGAACAGGAATTCCCAGGACTAAGCCTAAGTCCTTGCAGCCTCCCAGCACCAAGGACAAGTACCCTGGCTCATTTTCATACATGCTTTCTAAGATGTTTCCCTCTATAAGCAGACATAATGAATCCTGCAGCTGAAAAGCAAAAGATCTCTCCCGAGAATACAGAGCGGATTTACTGGATACAGGGACTAACACTGAACTGTACCATCACTAGAGGGTGCCCTACGATTAGAGCTGCATTTTCGTTCCCAACCAAGATTCTGTTTTCTGACTCCTACAGCAGGAAGTGATACAAATTCTGGGCTAACAACATTAACTTCTGCTCTCCTCTTGCACTGGCAGATGTCTGACTGCGCAGGAGAGCTGCAACAGCAAGTTAAATCACTAGAAAATGGAATTACAACCAAGTGACTCTTGTTCTTATTTAGTTTGCTGAACCAACTTAGTGAGGAAGTGACGCAGTGCTAGAATGAAAGGAAGGTGGGATGAGCTCTTCAAGATGCAGCTTGCTGTAAGACAAGACACCTAAATCGAGATGGCCATAGTTCTGTCCTTGCCATCTCCATGCCTTGTTTTAGTATCAGTGTTCGAACAACCCTGCAGAGTAGTTCAGACTCTGTAGGTAGGATCTGCTTCCCTGGTAGGGCAAAGATTCGTCAGAGTTCTTAAGCAGCTTATCACAAACATCAGGACCATTGCAAGCAAAGAACTAAGCATGGGGAGCAGCAGGCAAAGGCCAAATCAGACCTCTTTAAGCTTCAAGGGAAGTACAACACAAAGTGCATCTGAAATTCTCTCACCCGAAAGATGACCAGTTGTCATCATTCAGTCAATACAAAGAGAAACCTAATGGCTCCTTTTACGTAGACATTGTCCTCAGGACCTGAACACCTCAAGCTCCCCCAGAACTTTGGCTGCCATCAGCATTAAGATCGTTGATTGAAGCTCTCTTACCTTCTTAATCTGAACCACTTTCAGATTGCTTGAGGCTGCTTTCTGACTGGGGTTACCTTTTAAATCTTCACTGGCTCAGACTCTGAGAATTATCATGCATGTAATTTTTCACAGCCTTGAATTAAGTTGATGGGCTTATTTCAGCTACTCAGTAGTGGCAGCTCTGTACGGTTCTAGGTGAAAAGAGACAGTTTCCACTGGAATATCAGCAGCTTGGCAGTGGTGTTACTTACTCTGTGGTTTTGTACACATCAGAGTAGAGCCCTGCCTTCTGGTACTTCTTCTTTGGGGGTCGAGGGGCTTTTTTCTCACGCTGGGCTAGAGTTGGCAAAGGCTGTTCAGTGTTTTCAGGTCCAGGTGGTTTCCCAAGGGCATCCTGTGGACTGGGAGGTTCGGCTGCTGGCTCAGAGAAACTGGAAGGGAAAGGAAAGACTGAAGATTCACCACAGTTCATTATTCCTCTCTAGACCCTGGTCAGCAGAAAAAGCAATGCCCATATTTCTGAGTTAGCAGATGTCACTCCAATGCAATTCAATGATCATGATCAAGCGGTGGTTAAGCACAATCATAAGAAATGTAAGATCTTTTTATAGTAGAGTTATTAATAATTACACGAAGAATGTTGTTTGTACTTGTAACATTTATCCCTTGGCGTCTCAGTTGAGTAATGTAGAAGGTTCCAGACACAGTCTGTGAATCTAAATGCCTACATTACAGTATTCATTCCTGAAACACCAATATGGGGTTATTTTTCAGAACTAGTCTGAAAACACACAAAGGAACACTTATGGAAGAGTTTGATCTGTTTGTATTGATGGGTTTGGGGATAAGCATGTGAAAACTAGACCAGGAGGTAGGTTTCTGGTGTGATCCTTTACCAGCCACTGACTGCAGAGGTGCACACCTTAACTCCTCCTTGCTGCTTGGTTTTACTCTTTATTTGCTGTATATCAACTGATCTCACCTTATGCTCTGTATATTCCCATGGTGCACATAAGATTCCCATGGTGTATGTAACCCTTTCAATTCCTTATTCCAACAGGATGAAGGAACAATCTCTGCTATGGTACCTCATCAGTAAATTCGTTACCAACTCATTAAAAGTATTCTTCACCAAGACAACCATAAAGCTTGCTTCCCTTGAGACACAAGCACAAAACCAACAGGCTTAGATTACCTGAGATTCCATCCCATCACGGTGTGTTCAGTAACTCAGGAAGACCCTAAAGCATACTTAACATTGACATGCTAGTTTCCTCTATACTGAAAAGCAAATGTAACAAGCAGAGCTCATTCCAGTAGGATTCTTTCATGGCCTGAACTGATAGGAAACCAACAATGACTTTTACTGATGGCACAAAACTGTAAGGGAATTACCTCTTATTGCTCTCCTGCTCGTCTTCTGGCAAAGGCTTTTGGCGTTTCCTGGCCTGCTCCTCTGCAAGCCACCTCTTCCTCTTCCAGCCTTTCCGGTGATCTGCATTCAAGTTCACACTCTGCACCACAGCTTCAATGACATCTGTGATGGTATCAGGTCCCAGGTGTAAGGGGCTGCTGCTTTCTTCTCTCTTCTCTAGCTCCTGGCTCACCAGTCGAGCTGCCTGGAAAGCCTGCATTGAGACGACAGCCTGGAGCGGGTACTTCCGAGGCCTCCCTGGCCTGCGCTTCACAAAGTTATTCCCTGTCCGTGCCTGCCTCTGCAGCTTTTTGGCTTTCAGGATCTTATTGACGTGGTCCAGATTTTTTTTTGTTGCCAAGATCTTGTTATAATTGCACATTTTCCTGGCTTGTCGCTGCATGGCTTCAACCACGCTCCTCTTGAGGTGCCGTGGGGAGTAGCTGTTTGGTAGCCTGTCCGACAGAAGAGAGATGCTATCGCTGCAGGAGCTGCTGGGAATTGCTGGAGCTCCAAGGCTGTCCTGTTTCCCCAGCCCTCTCTCCCTGTTGTGGTTTCGAGCAGGACTAGCTGATGGTGGAACAGACACATTTGCCATGACTGCTTCTAAGGTTTTGTCCAAAGTAGCCTGGCCTTCGTGCTGCGCCATGCGCTGCAGCAAGGTATCCACGGGATCATCAGTACTTGCCAGCCTTCCTCCACGGGCAGGTACTCCCATCACTGAAACACAAATACACACACACTGAGAGACCTGAGGTATAACCAGATGGGCTTGGAATGAAACCAGAATAGCTGGATAGGCTGACAGGCTTTTATATCCTCTAATTGCCCAGAACTCTGAATGAGAAGACACCAATTTCTGGAACACAAGTTCCAGTAGGGAAGGGACCCAGTGATGCAGAAATGGAAAAGCTACGTTTTACATCAGCTTTAACACAATTATTTTCTCTTTCTTCATACACAGTCCCCATTTCTTAGAGCTGCAGAAAAAGAGTTTCCAGGTCCACCATATAGATTACGCTGCATCAAAAAGGGGGTCTGCTCCAAACCACAAGCTTCCCGAAGCTGGTTCTTCATGATGGCATTTAATCAGAAGCAGCGCTGGTTTTTCTGGAATAAAAAGGATGCTGCCTTCTCCTAAACAGATCACAACTGCACATTAACATTTACAACAGAATGTTACTGCTCCTTGAGGCCAGTTATTTACATTAGATCTACTTAAAGCAGTGGGTCTGAGGCTGCAGACTGAAGAGCACGTGCTAGTGCAAAGGTAAGGGGAAGGCAATAGAATGTTTCTATAAAAGGGTTTGACAGGAGGGAGATAATGCATTGCCTGACAAGAGAAAGCACAAACAACTTCAGAGAGTGCACAGCTTAAACAAGGAAGTTTTAAATCCTAAAATCCTCCTGTGAACAACATTCTTCCTATGGCTTGGAAAAGGAACGCAAAAACTTACGTATTTGTCAGGTCAGTGCTGCAAGCACTTGGAAAACCCAGGAACCTGAGCAGCTCTGGGAGAAGTGGAAGGATTTACACGTCCAGCTTTCAATTTGAGATGAAATAAGAAAGAGAATTCACTGTTGGTTTTCTTCTGGCCTTAAATACACGTGAGGATGGAGCTGAGAGGTCCTCACAGAAACACGTTTAGCGCAGTGAGCTCTCTAAACAGCTGCCCCATCCAACGATAACCAAACTCTCCAACACATTTGGGCACCAAGTCTAATGGACGCCCTTGAACTAGTGCTTCTGTTTGGAATCTGATCCAAAAGGCTGGGACAACTGAAGGCTGTGATCCCCAAACCAGCTGCAGCCCTGGTGAGGCACACTCGCAGCCCTCAGGAACAAAGCAGCTCTCTGACAAACACACTGAAATCCCACATGCATTCCAGATCCATGGAAATCCTAACAAAGACTCATCTTTTCAGCCGCATCATCAGTTCAATGACTTTGAAGTTGATAAACTTGTGATTCCTTCCATTCCTCTGCTCTCCTGCACAAAATCTGCCTGAACTTTTAACACCTTCCTATCCACAGATGTACTCTGCCTGCAGCTGCCCCTTTAAAATGAGTAGAAGTAAGTTAACAGGACAGACAGGAAAAGAGAAAACACTTCCTCGCTGTGATGACTTTCTTTAGCAGATGCTGATTAAAGCATCTCTTACAACTATCTGTTTTAAGGGAGGAGGAAATAGCAGTTCTGGCCCATTCTTCCTATATGGAAAACATAACTAGTTCTGGAAGTACCAAGCCTTAGGATATTCACTACAAATTGGTGTCTAAGAATGTCTGAACTGTGCTAACAGGACCTCTTTGCAAGAGAAAGCTCAAAACAGATAAGGAGTACCTTGCCCTAGGGTCATTCATGACTGGGATGAGCTGCCTGTCATCCTCCATCACTTTAGCAGGATTCTCACACGCTACCAAGAGAACATAACAGCAGAGCCCACCTTCATCCTAACAGTTGTCTACCCAAGAGTAGAAAACTGTCTCCTTTCAGAGCAGCACGGAACTCAAGCTCTTCCCCATGGAGGAATTAACCTACTCATCTAATCCGCTGATTAACTGGAGTGTCACAGGTCTTGCTAGCATTAAAGCACTGAGCTTCCTGAAGACTAAGTGAGGAACCAGACTCCATTCTACCATAGTTATGCTGCTGGTTCTGGAAGCACCAGCTCTAGTTTCCCTATTTTGCAACCCAATTTGCTGTACTTGCATCCTAAAATGCAAGCAGAAAACCTCCCTATCTCCATGAACACACCGCTGCTCTTAAAACTGTCCCAGCAATGCTGCCTCAGCTGTCTGTAGTAGCATAGGTCTTCCTATAGCAGTGGTCCAGAAAATGAGGCCCCCAGCCATGACTTGCCTGTGGAAGATGTGCTCTCAGATGTGGACCTCTTCCTGGAAGGGCTGCAGTTTGTGCTCTCTGGCTGCCTGTGGGAAGGTTTGTCCTGTGTTGGCAAAGTGCCTGAAAAACAGATCAGGGAAGAGAAAAGCAGAGAAAGACTCGTTTCAGTCTGGCAGTGCCAATACAACATGCTGCAGATGCTGAACATTCAAAGTACGACTCCTCTGGTTTAGCTTTAGGAACATTTGCTCGCTTTGATGCACAGAGGTGGAGAAGGGCAGAAGTGGACCATCAAGAAGGAATTTCTCGTAGGCTAACAGCACAGGTAGGACAGCGAACAAGCCAGGAGGAAAAGCCACCGGATCTCATCAGAGCATTAGCTTTTATGTAAAAAAAAGAAACCAACCCCCCATATTGCTACTTCAAATGAACCCCTTTCTTCACGTCACATGAGATCTGGCTTTTCCTCCCTTACGCACATGGCAAAGCTCGCAATTCCAGAGTGGTCTTTGCTGTCAGTCAGTTGTGCTTCAGCTTTGTCTGAGGCTATGAAGAGAGCAGCCATGACAAGGTTTGGTCTTAGGCATTCCCAGCAGCATCTAGCAACTGTTCTGAGGTACTGCTGGAGGCCTCAGGTCAGGGATCAAAGCTGCACTGTTTGAACTAACTAAAACTGAATTCCAAAAGGAAAAAGAAGGAGTTTTTGAACTGGAACTGTTATTCACAATGAGCACCAAGAGCTGGTCTAAACCAGCTCAACCAAACTTCACCCCAAACAGAAACACAGCTCTTCAAGGCTCAAAAATCAAGAGAAATTTCAGATCGATTCAGCAGAAGGTTAAAATGGGAAGGAAAAAGAAAAGACCTTTCCACAAGAAAACATCCTCAGCGTAACTCCACATCCTGCTGTACCAAAGCAAGAGCAATCTGCTGGGAAGAGGTACTTCCACAATCCACGAGCAGCTCTGGAGGAGACACTCTGTTAGCCAAATGCTGCCCAGAGCAGCGTTTAACAGGACAGAGACCTCCCGAGCGAGAGCAAGAGCAGGGCTGGAATTCAACACCGGAGGATTCCTACCCAGGCAGGGCTGGCCCTGCCCTCCTGCTCTAGCACATTTGGTCCAACACAAAGCAGCAAGGCCCAGGAAAGCACACTTGGGAGTCCTTACCTGTGAGCGGCTGGAGGGCCTTCTCCATGGAAGGCAGCGGCTCCTTCCGGAGGGGCCGGGAGAGGGGGGGCTCCTGCGCGCCGAACAGGCCGGGGCTCTCGGGCAGCTTTTTACGTCCATTGGCGCCGGCGGAGCCGGGGCCCCGGCAGCTCCCTATTGCACTTGTGAAAAGGTTCGTGTGCTCGTCGCTGCTGCCGGGCTCCGAGCTGGGGGTGAACCCCCCCAGGGACAGCCCGGGGGGGGTTTCTGCACAGTCTATCTGCAGCGGGGTCTGCAGGCCCAGCGCTAAGGAGTTGGGCTCCGAAGGCTCTCTCCTGACCCACTGCTCGTCTCTGCTTAGCAAACCCTTGGAAGGTGAGAGGTGCGGACAAGACATGTGACATCTGTGTTTCTCTTTGTGTTTGTACCTCTCCCCAACAGCCTCCTTCCCAAACCTGTAGCGCTTCAGGGACTCCAGAACTGTTCGAGAAGAGCTATTGGCCGTTATCGTGTCCATGGAAACCTGCGGCTGCTCGGAAGAACGATGCTCTCTGTGTTTGTGGCGATGCCTGTGCTTATGTTCGAGCATCCAGCCGTAAGCCATCTCCGGTGGAACGCTGGGGTACGTGCTCATGGACAAGAGCGGAGTCCTGCTCGTGGTGAGGAAAGCCTCCTGGCGCAGAAGTTTATGCTTCTTCTTGTGGTATTTGGTGGGATTGAGAAGCAAATGGCCTGTATGCATGTACGAAGGTGGTGGCAAGGGGGTAGTAAAAGAAGGAGAAGGTGGAGGAGGATAAAGAGTTGGAGGGTACCTTCCGTAATAACCTAAGCCTATGGGAGCAGCTGCAAGGGGAGAAGGAGAGTAAGGCATGCCATAAGAGGGGTAGAACCCGGTACTGGAGAGAGGAAAGCTCAGGCTATGCATAAAGGGCATTTCTGCCATTGCCTCCCGCATTTTGGGAGGCCTGCCTCTCTTCTTCTTTAAATCAGGTTTCCTGATGTAGTGCAAAGGATCTAAAGGAAAAGTAGGATGGGTATAGAAGCTATTGAAGTTTATCCTAAAGATGGTAGGCAGCAGATCTCGGGGTATAAAGTGGTGACTTCGGTGGGTTATTCTGATCTCGCTCAGCCGACTTATCAACTCCTCCAACTCCGCGAGGAAATCCGGGTCCTGCCTCCCTCGAAGCTGAGGGTACTTCTTTTTCCTTTTTCGCTTCTGCCTCTTCATTTTGTCGTAACTCAGGTAGTCGTGGCTGCGGCGCTTGCACTTGTGCTTGTGCTTCTCTTTCAGGTTACTTAAAACAGTGGAGGTTTCGGGTGGGATGAGGGAAACGTGGTCAAATGAATGCCTCTTCTTCTTCTGCCCGCAGAACTTCTCCGCTCGGTCTGAGGTGCTGTTGTTGTCTGTCCCTATCCCGCTGTCGCTGGGGATCGTCTCGTCGCTGTGGGACTCGCTCACAGGGGACGGGGTGGCTTCCTTCAGCGAGGTCAGCTCGCTCAGGTGGGAAGGAGAGTTGGGCAGCAGCGTAGGTGGAGATAACCTCCTCCTGCCCTTAGCAGCCTTCTTCATGGCGAGGGTCTGAACGACCCCCCCCTGCCTGGAGTGGATGTGTAAGTACGGCACCGAGCTGGGCTCGATGAACCCAGCATCGCTGCTCACGGGGCTCTGGCCCCCGCTCACTGCAGAAGACTGGGAGCAAACTGGCGATGGAAGGATCTCGGAACTGTTACTCGCTGCAGGCAGCAAGTGGGGAAGCACTTGCCCCAGGGATGTACCAGGAGCCTGTTGAGCAGACTTCTCCAGAACTGTCAAACTGGCCGAGCTGCTGGTTAAAATACCATTGAGGACAGCTTTAGGTTTCCTTCCTCTCCTTTTTCCTATGTAAATCGTTCCTTTCTTGCTGACGTTTATTTGCTGGCCTAATTTCGACCCGAACGTGGCAGCAAGAGTGGTCACGGTGTTGTGGAGTTTAGATTGCACTTTCCCTTTGTTATTTGGTTCCACTGTACTCGACAGAATCTGATTCAGGAGCTTCTTTCGCTTCAGAGTTTTCATCTTATTTATTTTCCGAATGATGGTTTTCATCAGCTGCCCGTTATTTCTCTTGGCAACTTTTCGGTCCGAGTCGGCTTCCAGATCGCTCATGCTACAAAGAGCGGGCTTTTGCACTTCTTCTGGCCCTCGGAGCTGGTCCTTTCTCTCAAAGAAGTCCCCAGCTCTATGTTGGTCGCCTTCAGAACCCATCTTGCTCGAGTTCTCTGTGCCAACAAAAGGGGCCACAGAAAGAATCGGTGGCTTCATTTTAATCGAGGACCTGATCTGTCTTTTGGGCCTCCCTCTCTTTTTAGGAAAAGGTTGTCCTGGTAAGCTCTGCTTTAAGGAGGGAATTTCTACTTCAGGTTGCAAGATCGGAGGCTCCTGCTCCTCTTTTGACTGCACTGAAAAGACTTTTGATGCTGGGATCTTTAGAGTTCTTTTGGGGGGACCTTCGAGCTCTGGCATCTCCTTGGCTTTAGGTCTTCCTCTTTTGGGTTTATACATGTCAGGTAAGAAATCATCTGACATACACAAACTAGAGGGTTTGTGAGCGCTGTAGAACTTTGGAGTTTGCTTGTCAGTCTCAGCTAAGAGTGCAAGAGGCTGCCCATTAGCTTCGTTCAGTTTTGGCAGTTGATGTTTGACAAAGTCATGCTCCACAAACGAAGACGTTCCTATGTTCTTCAAGAATTTGGCCTGCTCCAAGTTACTGCTTGACAGTGCACCGTAGGAAATGTTCTTAAAAAGCTCTGACCTTTCTAGTTCTAGACCCTTTGGAGGTCGACACGTGGCTCTTGACACCACTTTGGTCCACCGTGGTTTCCTTCCTTTTCTCTTCTTTAAAGGTTTTGATTGCTGAGTAGTGCTCAGAGGCTTTGCTCCTTGGCAGGATTTCTCCGATGCAGCTATCGCACCGATCTTTAGGAACTGCTTGCTACTAAACAAGCTCGTGAAACTAACTACTGAAGGGGTGACAGTAGCATGAATGCTCGTTTCAGCTGCCAAAATGGGCTTTTTCCCTGTAGGAGTACTAGTTCTTGAAGTTTCTATGTAAGTAGCTTTTGAATCATTTAAGTCTTTCTCAGCACCTTTAAAATCGGTGCTCAGCGTGTGGTTCAATGTTCTGTTTATATTCAGAAGTGCACTGTCAGAGGAAAACTGAGTTTTGCCAATCTGATCTGAAATCCCTTCTAAGAGATCTGCTGTGGAACTTAAATGCAACGAGTTCGATGCTAACTGGGAAGATGCTGTTGAGAGGCTCCTGTTTAAGGTGGTAACAGACACTGTGGGTGAAGGCGATGGGAGATTGCCCTCTCCTACTGCACTAAAGGGGGACTTTGCTGTCGATACGTCTGAAGCACCTCCTGTTCTGAAGTCTGGTGAAGTGCAATAGACAGGAGGCTGTTTTTCATGCTTGGAAGTTTCATAAATCCCTTTTTCACTGGTCGAGTAAGCATCCTGTGGAACGCAGATTCCGTCACTAAACATCTCTTTGCCTACATCTGCAATTTCCTTCCGGATTGAGAATTTTTCCAAGATGCTCTCCTTATTCTGTCTCATAACATGCTTTTCAAATGTTTTGCTAGTAGTATTTTCCTTCAGTACATCTGTAGTCTCATGGCTTTCAAGGCTACTGAGGTTTGAATTGCAAGGAAGCTTAAAGGGCTCCGAGGCAGGCAGGAGAGAATCTGCTTTCAGAGTTCCAGAGTCCTTGTTAACCAAACCAACCGGACTGCCAATTCCTGCTGGCTTCTTTCCAGAGTCCTTGCTAACCAATCCCACTGGACTGCTAATTCCTGGCATCTTCCTCCCAGAATCCTTGTTAACTGGTCCCACTGGGCTGCCAATTCCTGGTGTCTTCCTTCCAGAGTCTTTGTTGGCTGGAACTGTCGTGCTGCCAGTCCCTGGCATCTTTCTCCCAGAATCCTTGTTAACCAATCCTGTAGGACTAGTTATTCCCAGCAACTTCTTCCCAGCGTCCTTGTTAATCAATCCTGCTGGAGTGCCAATCCCTAACGGCTTCTTGACAGATTCCTTATTAGTCAATCCTGTTGGAGTGCTGATAGCCTGAAGTTTCCTCCCAACATCTTTGCTGATTAATCCAACCGCAGAGCTGGTCACTGGCGGCTTCTTTCCAGAGTCCTTGCTACCTAACCCAGGCGGAGTGCTGATCCCTGGTGGCCTCTTCCCAGAGTCCTTGTTAACCAATCCAATCAGTGGGCCAAGCCCCTGTGGCTTCTTCCCAGAGTCTTTGTTAACCAATATGGCTGCACTCCCAATCCCTAATGGCTTCTTCCCTGAGTCCTTGTTAACCAACCCAACAGCAATCCCAGATCCTGGCAATTTCTTTACCAAATCTTTACTAACTAACCCACTTGCAGTCAGAGATCCTGGTAGCTTCTTCCCAGAGTCTTTAACCAAACCAGATGCAGTTCCACTTCCAGGCTTCTTCTGCTTTGTTTTGGAAGACTTTGAAGGAGGACAAGTTGCAATAAGTTGAGCCAATTTCTCTGTTACAGTTGTTGCTCCGTTAATCTGTGTTCTATCCTTTAAGTCAGAATTATGGCTACTGATAAGAGTCGGAGGAGATGACTTTATATAATCTGTCATTTCAGAGTGCAATGGGGAAACTTTCTTAGGTAAAGGATTTGTTTCTACTTGTATACCTTCTTCCACATGTAATTCAACTGTTGCAACTTCTCCAGCTTTCTTGTAGGACTTTGAAGCATCCTAGAAGTCAATAAAAAAAGAATCTTTAGGAACAGAGCAGAAAGTCCCTAAGCAACAGGGGATCTAGAGAAACACACATGATCCTGTTCACTTGAATGCAAATACATTTCAAAGGAAGGGATTTCTGATGTTACGGAAAACCAAACTTATTCCCAGTAAATGTAGGGCCTGTAGGGACAGGACAAGGGGAATGGCTTTAACCTGCCAGAGGGGAGATGGAGATGAGCTCTTAGGCAGCAGCTCTTCCCTGGGAGGGCGCTGAGGCGCTGGCACAGGGTGCCCAGAGAAGCTGTGGCTGCCCCATCCCTGGCAGTGCTCAAGGCCAGGTTGGACACAGGGGCTTGGAGCACCCTGCTCCAGTGGAAGGTGTCCCTGTCCGTGGCAGGGGTTGGAGCTGGATGATCTTAAGCTCCTTAAAGAAGGAGTTTTACATGTACACACACATTAACATGTAGCTGCTGTACCTCTGGCGAGGGCACAGGCTCCAGTTCAAAGGAGCATCCTGAAGAACCACAGGATTGTTTGTGTCGCTGTGGCATTGATCTATCCTAGACAAGTGCCCCAAATAACAGTGACTGAAAGTGTGTTTGCTGCTTATTTTCAACACCAAGAACTCTGTAGTCTTTTCGAAGAGCAAGTTTTAGCTACCTCCTGGGGAAAACAGAAAGACTTTGTGTAGTCTCAGACTCATGTCCCAGGAAGGGAAGGGAAGCCTTGAACACTCTCAGTCAGCGGCTGTGATTTCATCAGCAAGCCTTCCTCCTGTAGAGCTTCCCTCCATAACCAAGGGTAATAGAAAGAACTACAGAACATTGTGTTCAGCACTTTCCCACAGCAAGGAGATGGAGCAAAGGGGCATGCTCCAACTTGCTTCACTGGGACTGTTTTAGAACTGCAGCAGGCTGTTACTATTGCTTCTCACCTTTCTGTTCTCTGAATCTTTAGTAATGCAACTCTGCTGTGTCACTGGCTACACCTACCTTGCAAGCACGGGTAAAGCACACACATGGGCTAAACTAACCAAAGCAAGGTTTGTGTTTATGTCTGAGGCTCAGGTTTTCAAGCTTGGCAAAGCTTCACCAGCCACACAGCAGTGTCTGTCACAGGCCACTCTTCTGAAAGAAAGAAACCCAGGTTTCATGCTCAGCCTCAAAAGCAAACCAAAGAGTGATTGGTTTTGCTATTACAGGAACTTCTGTTTCTCTCAGCACTGGGGATCTTGGCCAGTTCCAGGTCTCTTTTCTGCTCTGATTTTCTCTTCAGAAGATGATTAACTTTTGTTGCCTACACATTGCTGGAGGACTAATGGTGAACATACAAACTACCCACCTCACCTCCTTCAGGATGGAGATAACCCTCTATTGGCATAACAGGAAGTTTTAAGAGTCCTTTCAGCACTAAGCTTGAGATGGAATCACAACTGTCAGAGATGGGAATGCAAAGTAGTTTCCTACTATTATAGTTTTTACACTGATATTCCCAGGAGACAATTTCCACTACTTCTCTTTGTCTTAGTATACCGCCAGTATACTCCAGTATATGTACCTATGAGTATGCTGGAAGGGCTAAATTTTCAGTCTAATTCTTTATTCCTCCTGTAACAGCACAGAGAATACAGCCTCACAGCTCAAAGCCTTGTCACACCTTGCTCCAAATTGGATTTATCTGTTTCCCCCCCCCAATCAATGAAAGATTAAAGGCTCACTTTCATTTTCTGCAGTGTTAAAACTTGATTTATTTCACTGCAGTAAGAAAAAGAACAGACAATCCCTCAGGTATTGTATTCCAAACATGCAATGGCTTTAATGGGTTTAAACCACGTTTACCATTTGCTTCCACAAAGCCACTTTTTAATCACACGTGCTCCGAACCGGGATGTTGTAAAGTGTCATTTCAGCCAAAGTGCTGGCAGGGAACAGTCAGAGTTAAACAACCTAAAACCGCTTCAGTACTGTTTGAGAGGGGAGCGGAGTATCTGAAGTGCATTAGCATTACTCAGGGATTTTAAACTACTTTGGTTAGTTGGCAATCATGTATACAAGAATAAAGACCAGGCTGTAACAGAACCCTTCTAACATTCAGCATCTCTGCAACTGCATTTCGAATTCTTGCCATTTATCCTCTTTTCCCTATCTGTTATTGCTGCTCTTACTTGTTACATCATGCAGATCATAAAAAGAAGACATCCTCAAGGCAGGGCTATCACCTTACACCTGGAAAATACCTGGCACACCTCTCAAGCCACTCCATTTTCATGCAGTTTATTATGGGGCTGTTTTCTAACACATCTGGAGAAGTATTTTTTCTTTGCAGACACTGCTCACTATGTTCATCACAGAGCATCAGTTAAACGACAGCCAAACCAATGCTTCTAACAGGTAAGAAAACATAAAGCATAAACATACTAAAGACAAGCACAGCAAATACACAGCCCCATTTAAACAGAGATAAGACACCCCCCCCATCTTCTTCTGTACAAAGGATTACAAATTAGCTGTTACTTTCCAGAAATGTACCCATGATGTTCACTTCAAGTTAACATGGGAATTATCTTTTACTACTGTAAAAACCCAACACTGACAAGCTGCAAAAGGGCAAAGCCATTATTCCTTGTCAATGGAAATGAAATCAAACCATTTCTAACTTCAGAACCTTCCATACCAGAGCTTACATGGCTAAACAGTTTGTAGAACATGGCTGTGCAGAGATGCTAGAAACTTTTGAACACCGTTTAAATTCACTACGACTCGCAAAACACTACGCAAACACACCACCGGGACGAAGGGACACGGTTTAGTGGTGGACTTGGCAGTGCTTAGTTAACAGATGGACTTGATGATCCGAAAGGTCTCTTCCAACCTAACTGATTCTATGATTCTACTCACTTGTTTTGAAGGACAGTGCTCATTCTTCTCATCTGTCATCTTCCCACTCTTGGGGGCCCTTCTTGGTTGCTTGATGCTGGTTTTTATAGCAGGCCGGCACACATAGTTCTCCAGGTTCTTGGGAGGCTTTTTTGTTCGCTTTGCCTGGAGTCCAATCTTCAGCTTCAGGTTCCCCTCAGAAAAGTTGGTTTCCTTCACTGAAAACTGTTGCTGGGCCTCAGCGAGAGCCTCGTTCTTCCCATCCTCAGCACTGGTCCCCTCCCGGTTCTTCTTCTTACTGTCGTCTTCTTCCTTGGTGCAACTTTCCAGCTCTACTTCTCCTTTTCCCACCAATGTGCCAAGATTTACCACAGAGGGGCTTTTTCCAGAAAACCCTTCAGAATCAGAACCCAAGCCTAACATAGCAGTATTCCGAGGGTCCATCACAGGAAAATATGCCTTCAGGTAACTGCAGGGAAGATTTAGAGAGCTATGTTCCACAGAAGATCTGTTCTACTACTGGCAGTCAGCATCTTTTACCCTGTAGAAGGAAAAGACAGAATTAGCCTTTCATTTTCTAGCAGGAATTAAGCGACTATTAAAACCAATCCAAAAGCAAACAATTCTGTTTCAGACAAGCAGTTACTCAGCCGGAAACACCAACCTGCCTGTAACCTACTACACAAATACAATGTATTGTAAAGCCACTTTTAAATGATAGGTGAAAAACCAAAAATAGGTGATTATTGTAAAGTAATTGCCAATTAATCCACAGGACACTTCAAATAATGATTAAGGCTTTTAATAATGATCATCAAAGTACTTTCTTTATGTAAAACCAGAGCCTGGCTACTCCTGGTTCTGCCGCTCTTAGTCTGGATGCACTGCAACAGTTGTACCTAAGGAATGATGTAGCTAAAGAAACCTATGCCAAAGCATCCGAACCCCAGAAACAATCCCATTTTCATCACCTAAGCCACCAGAAAAGTTGAGTTTAACCCAAGTTATGCACTGGTTTGCAAACATGCCACAAAAGCTGCTCGTTAGTTAAGAACTTTCCACAGTTCGGGAAGAAGGAGAGGAGAACAGAAGGAAACCCACAAAACAACCCCACCAAACATGTGCACACACAGATTTGTACTTCCTGACGCATAGGAACAGAGAAATCCACACTTCTAGCAGCATTCTTTCCTATTTATCATAAGATATTGGAGGGAACTTTTTCATCTTAACTAAAGCAACAGTTGATTTGAGCCAACTTGCTAATGCCAGGGCTTCAAATCCCAACTACTTGTGCAGGGTGCTCTCCTTTCCCACCAAGCCCAACGCTCAGTCCATTAGGCTATAGCACGTCACCGCACACACACAAACTGTCCAGCAGGAAAATAAGTCGAACCTCACACATGAAGTTTTATTATTCAAGTTCAAGAATAAGAATCCTACAGGCCACCATGGAGCGCTCAAATCCATGCTCACACCACCGCTTCCTTCTCTAGTGCCAGGGGTTCACAACAGCTACAACACTTCAGTTGTTTTCTTACATACAAAGTTGAGTCAGCTTAAAATCTGAAACCAAATTAGACTGAAAGAGCACCATTTATCCTGCTGTACTTAGCTCCACATGTACTTAATAGCAAGACTTGAAGTAATTCCTCTTATATACCGACCTTAGAACCTGCAAGACCAAGACAAAGCGCACACTAAGAATTAAAGAACTGCGTTAAAGCGTTGTTCTGTGGTAACAGCATCAGTACCAACCCTAGAAACAAAGGCACAAATTGATGCCTCTCATAAACACATAGCAGGTCATTTTATTTAGCCATTAATTCCTCTCTACACAGGCAACAAAAATGCTAATCCTGGAGCTCAGCATCATTTTGCCTCCATTACTGTAATCTCCTCTCTGACTCCCCAATTACCCCACTCTGTTTCACAGAAAACTTGACAACCGAATCATTTCCCAACCATGACCTGATGAGATCTCACCTCTTTGAGGCCCCACAATGCTGCTTCTTCCCCACCTGATCAAGTGCAAGCTTCCTGGTGTTGTCCTCAAGGTGTAACTGTACCCTTGGTTCTTCTCTTGTTCCTGCTCCTCAGTGCCTCTCTTTCACCAGCGACAACATTCCATTGCACGGGTTCTTTCCTTCATCCCTCCCCCTCTTAGTTAAGTAACACCACTGCTTTCCCTGTGCTACTCTTCACACTTTGCCTACAGGATCTTTACCGTTCTTCTTGCAGCTCCTGCCTTAAAATCTCCATGTGCAACTGCAGCCAAATGCTGACAGCCACAGTTCCCAGGCAGGTACACAAGACTGAATTTCCTGGACTAAGAACCATCTTGTATCAATCTCTACACGGCCTTACAAATGATGCCCAAGACATGCCCTAACCATCACCCCAAGAAGCAAACCAGAGCAAACTGCCAGGCTCTCATCCAGTATATTCCGTAGGTCTCAAATCCCTCCTGGGATCATTCTTAGCCATAAGATTAACTCGGAAGCATTTGAACATCCGCTTTGAAAAGTGCTACCTAGAACTAAATGCTGCTCACTAATGATTTTTCTAAGGCCATCGACAGGTTTCACACTTTTTATTCATTTTTATTTCCCTGGTGACACATCCAAAGCCCTTTTTGCCCATCATCTTCTAAGATTCCTGTACCAAGGGCTGACTTCCACTGCCAGCTCCTCAATCCATTTCTCCCCATCCCATTAGCAATATTAAATCAGATTTTGGTTTCCTCTGTCCAATTTACTCCAGATCTTCACTCCTGCTACTGCTCCTGTTGATAAAAACACTCAGGGATTTTCTAGTTGGAAGGTATTTTACTTTTGTTCAGCTTCAGCTCCAAGGAATGTCAAAAAATCCAGCGGAGTGGTTGAAATCCCAAACCATTCCTAGGAAGTCTTTGGCCTCCTATAATTGCTTCTCATAGGCCTTGTCTTCTTTCTTGTAGGGCTGTAGGAAGAGGTGCATGATGACATTCCAAGAATGCTCCAGTGGGAGGGAAACTTTGGAAGCAGATGTGATGTTCCTTCTGGGATCTTAACCTCTGGTGTCCTACCTTAACCGAAAAGGCTGGAAGCACAAGATTCCCTTTGGACTTGCCTGATCATTCTGATGTTTCATTACCCATATGCAAAGCACCATGAAACTGCCAAACACTGTGTAACGAACCCCATATTTGGTCAGACCAAAGGGTCATTTAGCCTTAGGCTGTTAGTCCTAGCACCAGGTATGGGACACAGAAACCCACTGTTCCACTTCCAGCGTCTGAAGGGGGCTACAAGGATGCTGGAGAGAGACTGTAGGGACGGGATAACGGGCGATGGGTTCAAACTGAACCAGGGGAAGTTCAGGTTGGAGATAAGAAAGAAGCTCTTCCCTGTGAGGGTGCTGAGGCGCTGGCACAGGGTGCCCAAAGAAGCTGTGGCTGCCCCATGCCTGGCAGTGTCCAAGCCAGATTGGACACAGGGGCTTGGAGCACCCTGCTCCAGTGGAAGGTGTCCCTGCCCGTGGCGGAGGACTGGAACTGGAGGAGCTTTAAGGCACCTTCGAACCCAAACCATTCCATGATTCCTGCCATAATGTGCAGACAATGCCTTTGGTTACACCAAGAGCCCAGTGCCAGGATGGCCACACACCACACAAGCCGTGCGGCACAACAGGTAACACCAGGGTACAGACAGTTAGGAACAAATCCGGATTTTGCTTTCACAGACTACGAATTCTCATTCCTTCTCCTTTCGCTCTCAGGTGCGCCCTGCCTTGCTCGTACAGGTTCCCACTGCGAGGAAAAGTTAGCACGCAGACTTTTGGCTTTCCTTTCTGGAAGCTGGGAGACGAAACACATCCCCAATGGCAAACGTCCTCCTCTTGCCAGCAACCAAGTTACTTGAATGAAAAGTCAACAATCCATCTGACAACAATACCTATTTCAAACCCACTGTAATTCAGGAACTGTATGTGCTCCTTCCATTCCTCTCTTGTGCCAACAGCATTACAATTTCCATCCATAAGCCCATCCCTTGCACCACGGGTGTAAACGGCTTTTTGTACCCTCGAGGACAGCTGAAACTTCCGAAAACAACCAAAACCAAGCTGCTGCTTTCTGTAAATCATGACTCAAGCTATTCTCTGGTTTATTACCACTCAACATTAAGCGCTTTCTAGATGCTGTGGACTGCACCAATCAGATGTAACTGAAGTTCTGGCTGCCAAACGGAGCCGAGATTTGTCTTTACACCCAAACGTAGACCTCCTCAAAAGAATAAACCCAAAGTCTTATTAGACAGCTTAGAAAAGCTACTGAAGCTTTCATTTTCAAGTACAAATGCTGCTTAAGAACTCAAGTGTGCAGACAGATGATGATTTTAGAGCCCATCTTTACCCATATGTTCAACCAGCTGCTAGAACTTCCCCATTCACGCAGAGGCAAGAAGCAGCAGGGATGGGCTGGAGGTCCTCAAGGATGACCATGCGAAACCCAATCTTTCGGGATCCACCAAACCCCCCTGCGTTCTTTGGCACACATTGCTTTGCAGGTGCCATCTGGATCAGCGCACGGAAAACAAGCAAAACAAACACCAGAACATGCAAACGAGGTGTCTGACAATGGAAACAAAGCGCGTTTAAATGTCAGGTCCCAGAGTTTTAGCACGCATCCATCCCTGCTCCCCACATCTCTCCTAACAAGCCTGGAAAGCCAACGTAAGAACCCACTACCTCAAGTTTGGCTCCAGACAACACACAACTACCAGGAGAGCGAATGCGTGTCCCGAGGCCATCTGATGGGAACCCACATTCCGAGCCCTTTCTACTTCTCTGCTCCGTAATTAACAGTGTGAAGGAACCACAAACCAAGGGTGAAACCCAGGAGTTAGGAAGTCAAGAGGCTATCTAACACTAAGCAAAGGACAGCACCACTTTGGCTCCCGAGCCGAGAGGCGGGCCAGGCTAAGGTACATTAGGCACAACCACCTCATCCCAAATTACCGGTTGATTCAAGCAGGAGAGGATAGAACCGCAATAAAGGCGAGATTCCAGCAGTACGACGGAGGGGACCGCAGGCAGAGGAGCCCACAAGGCACTGACCCATCACCACCACCCAACAAGCGGCACCCACAGCTCCGCGCGCCCGCCGCCGAGGGGCCGGGCACAGCCCTCGAGTTCGGGGCTACGGAAGAGACCCCGAAAACCGCGACCCAAGGGGGGGGGGGGGCCGGGGCTGACCCGCGCCCGCCGCCCCTCACCGCGGCACCGGGCCAGCTGTCAGGTGATCTCCCGCCGCCCCCCCCCCCCCTCCCCGTGGCCCGACACAACGCATGAGCGCGGCCGTGAGGCAGCGGCACCCCCGCGGGGCCCGGCCCGGGGCCGCCGCCTCCCGCAGGCCCCGATGCGGCCGCCGGGACCCCCCCCCCCCGCGCCGTGGCAGGGATCCCCCGCCTCCCTCTCCCGGCGCGGGCCCGGCTGTCAGGGATCCCCCGCCCCGCTTCACGCAGCGGCCCCGCCGGGGTCCCCCCGCTCCAACTCCGAGCCCTCCCCCTCCCCGGCCCCACGCACTCCCTCCGCCGCCTCCCCCCGTGCCCCCGCGGCCCGCGAACGGGGATGCGGGGCGGCCCCCGCGGCGCGGCTCCCCTCCCCCCGAGGCTCCGGGCCTGAGGCGGTCCTCAGATCCCCGCCCGACGCCCGCTCGCCGCGCTCCTCACCGTGTCAGCGACACCACGAGCGGGGCCGAGCCCGGGCTCCTCCGCGCCGCATCGTTCCCGGCCGCCCGCTGACGGACGGGGCCAGGGCGGGACCCGCACGGACCGGCGGCCGCTTCGGCCCTGCTCCTGAGCCGAGGCGGCGAAACCAAAATGGCGGCGGCTCCTGCTCCGCCGCGAGCGAGCGCCCCGCCCGCCCCGCCGAGGCCCCGCCCCCTCCCTCCGCCGAGGCCCCGCCCCCTCCCTCCGCCGAGGCCACGCCCCCCGGGGCTTGGCCCCGCTCGGCTCCCGTCGCGGCCCTCGCGTGTGGCGGCGCGGCCGTCGGTGAGTGCGGGGCCCCGCGGAGGAGCGGGAGGGGGGGAACGGGAAGCGCGGGGCCGGGAGGCGGCTGTGGAGCCGCTCTGCGGGCAGCAGGCAGCGGGCTCCGGGCTGTGTCCGTCCGTGCTGCCCGGTTCCTGGCGCTTGGCTTCCTTCGGCCGGGGGGGGGGGGGGGGGCGCAGATACGGCTTCCAGGGCTCGTTGCAGCGGTTCTGTGCTGATCCCTAAATCCTTTCCTAAAGACGAGCGGGGTTTGTACCGCGGGGGGGGGCAGTTTGGATCCGCTCCTCTCCCAGAGACGGAGAACCTCGCAACTGCTGTGGTCCCGCTGGGAGCGGTGCCCTAAAGACACAGAACCCTTCCGTGGTGCTGGCGCAAAGAGCTGTGCCATCCCCTTCTCCCTTCAGCTGGGATGGGAAGCAAACGGGCTGTGCTCATGCGGAACAGAACTCCTTCCTCTCCTGTACGAGCATGGCAAAGAACAGGCTAAAAGAAGCCTCCCCGGGCCCATGGCTTCGCTTTATCCTTGAAATAGCAAAAGTGGGGCTTGTTTTCCGGCTCCGGATTGTGCGGTGCCTGTTGGAGGAAGGGACGTAACACGGCTGCAAGGGAAGAAAGGCCCTTCGTGTGTGGTGGGCTTTGCTCGTCCTGTGCAGTTCAAGCATCCTGGGCTTGCTGCGGTTAAGCACCGACCCCACTACAAGCCGTTCCTGCTAAGGGATTACAGGGTAATGATCTGCCTTTGAATGCATTGGGGTGACTTCCCACAACCAGGAATTCTTAAAGCATCCATCTTAGGTATTGTCATCGTCTTCTCCTCCAGGAGTGGGATGAAGAAGGCCTTGAACGCCAGCAGGGCTGACAGATTCAACCATTTACTGACCTTTGTGCCTGCCTTTTTGCATCACAATTGCTCAAGTGGTTTGGATTGGGGTTTGGTTTGGAATCAGGAGATATTACTGTACATGGATACGAAGCATCTTCAGCCTCTGCATTACTCCAGTGTCTTCAGAATAATCCCTGTGTAGCTGCTGCTTTCACATCTGTTTAACAGCTGCACTCAAACTAATGCCCTTCCCCAGGAAAGGAATTTGGCCTCTTACTGGATGAATGAAGTATCCTGACCTCTAAAGTGAGCTTTGGGTTTGGTGTTTCATTCTGGGGTTTTTTAATGTATCTCTGAAAAAAGGCAAGACAAGAAGGGAACAGGGTTTTATTAGGCAAACGATGCTGGTTACCAGCTGCCGCTGCATGGCTGCAGGTTCTGACAGCTTGTCCATATGATTTGTGTGCCAAGACTTGAAGCTCTCCGGGCAGGAACCATTCTCTCCCAGCGTAAGATCCATGAACCGTAATAAATCCCCCTAAAAACTCCACTTTTTCTCTGCAGGAAAAATGCTGAGGAGTTTGAAAGGACTTCTCTGCCATCGTCTAAAGGTAAGCCCTGCAATGGTGCGCTGCTGCTTCTGGTGTGTCAGCTGTCCTATGAACTGCAATGACCATTTGCGACGGTCAGAGGTGAGGTGCTGCTTACATCTGTCATCTGAAGTCTCGGTGCCTCCCACAAGTGTAAACTCCCACTGTAGGCAAAGGGAAGAGAGACAGCTTGGGTGTGTTAGTCCTTCTGCACTTCTCTCTGTTGGCTGGAGAGAGGACACGGAGCAAGGCAGGAGCGCTGGCTTAAGGCATCTGTTAGGAGATTAAAGTTTGGCGTTCTGCAACATCCAGAATGCTGGAATTCCACACCTGAGCTGCGAGCGTGGCTCAGAAAACAGAGAATCGACTTGCTCTGCACTGCTGGCAAGTACAGAGGGAGAAGCCCTTTCCAGAACAGATCCCCCAGCCTTGCACAAAGGCTGCTGCTGGTGGGAAGATAATTTTGCATCGGGTGGGTGTAAGTAATACCATCTCTGCCACAGCAACGCAGCAGCGCTGTGTTAGCAGAAAAGCTTCCTTATACTATAAACAGCGCCCTGAGTTTGGTGGTGCAGGTCTGGAATGACTTCACAGGGGGAAAGAATCTCAGTGGGTTGGTTTGCTCTTGTCCTTTCAATGCTTTTTCACTAGCATATCCTGACATGCAGCCATTAAAGAGGATGCTGTATAACTGCTGCTTTCCAGAGATGAGATTCGGGCTGTACAGTACTGATGACGGCAGCTTGATGAGATAAACAGCCTTTTCTTGGGACTATGTGGAAACATGTAGGAACAGCTCCACCTTATGGCACATGACTTTGGGATTAATCTCCATGTACCACGTGATGGTTTGCTGCCATTTCGGGGATCCGAGTTTTGCTACTCTGCCCTTTGGCAGATGCAAACTTACTATGATCCCTACACTACCAGGAAAACAGCATTAAAAGGTGATGTGAAAACCTGAGACCCTTCTGGACACGTTAGGGTTTACTGTACGGCTCTGCAGTGAGCCAGAAAGGTGCATGGATGTGTCTCTGGCATTCTGCATGAAGCCGAGGGGACCAGTGGTAAGCCACTGCCTTTTGTTCAGGAGGGGGGATCAAGTGGCACGTTGTTGCTGTAAAGCCAGAGTAGATAATGCATTAGCAGAGTGAATAACCAGCTCACTACGAGTAGCGTTGTACTCACTATGGTAGGAGCTTGTGCTGATTTTGTAGCACTTCAGAGGGTTAGGCAAGGGTTACATGCCCTCAAGTGCTTAGAAGCTGCTTCTGCAGCCCAGCACAAGCTATATTCCACATAGGGAAAGTTCCAAAGCACTCAAAGCTACCCAGGCGTTCTGAGGAAGACTGATCACGCTAAGGTTCAAAGAAGTGATGCTCTAAACCAGGATCCTTCCAGGAGGAAGTAGGAAGATGGGATATCTTCTGTTGATGGAAAAATAGAAATTCCATGTACTTGGCTGCAGGAACAGAGGGCTGCACTTCAAGACAAAGTCCTTCTCTAGGCACACAGAAACTGAACACACAGAGCAAGAAGTGAGTCCTTGCTTGATTTTCATCCCCTGCTCCACAGGTCAGGATCTGCATGGGACTCCTGAGAAAGGATATCCCCAGAGCAGTGTGCTTGCCTTGAAGTGAGCAAAGCTCACAGCCTCAAGGTGTTCACTTGAGAAGGAGGGAATGTGGGATGTTCAAAGGAAATGAGAGGGACCATGATCCAGGTTTGGAGTAACTCGGGGCTGACCTCTTCTAGGTGAACAGGAGACAACAGTTGCATGCGCTAGTTATCCACGTACGACATTATCATCTTGGTGCCTTGCTCTAGCCTGTAAATGAAGACACTTCTGTGGATTTGAACTGAGCACAGCCAATGAGCCCCCTAAACTGATGGTTTGGATTTAGGAAAGGACCATTGTGGGAACAGGAGAAATATGTGGTGACAAAACGGAATGTTTAGTGATGTTCTCTATTTCCCCTGCAGTTAGATAGGTATCTAGCGCTGAGTCCAAACCAGTTGAATTCCCTCCCTAAAAGGAGAGGGAGTGTGGAATTGCTGATTCAGGAGCCCACTGTGTGTTTGGGATGTGGGGTAATCCAACATTACACTTTCTTCTTGTGGCTTTCCAATGACCCCCTGAGGAAAAGTGGGATGACAGCAGAATTGCATCACGCCACGGAGAACTGAACCAGCTGCTCCTGTCTCTAAACTTTGCTTAATGGCTACTCTCATCTCTGCAGACAGACAAAATAGGAAACTACTTGCTCTGTTTACAGCTGGAGCCTGCAACTGTTCCAGTCAGTAATGGGAAGGGTGACTTCCAGTTTTGCTTTGGTCACAGCCTCTGCTTGGAGGGTTCACTGCTTTAGTCCCTGACAAATGCTTCTATTTTCTTTCACCACATCATAAAATGCTTGACCTTCTCCTCCTCACTTTCTTGCCTGGTTTGGCCCAAGCTCTTCAGGCACCCTTCAGCAGCCTCTCTATGGAAAAAAGACCTCATCAGCTTAGCTGTCCCTTTCTCAGCCACGTCTGTGTTATAATGAAAGAGTCTGTATGCAGAGACACAGTCAGGAAAATCAGCGTAGGGAATGCCATTACAAATACCAAATAGGGGGGAGCACTGCACTAACCTCAACCACTGGCATGATTCTGGGTTACTAGACAGCTGGAGTTTTCAAGGTACTGGGATTTACTGGCTGCAGTTCATCAGGGTAGGCAGAAACATTGGGAGAATGTCCCATAAGATCTCCATGGTTGTACCTGTGCTCTTAAGCAATCTCGAAGGGGATAGAGAACCCTTCCAGGAACAGAGCTTGGCTCTCTAGATAATTTATATGGCAGCCAACTGAAGCAAATGGCAGTGGTTTAGAGGCAGCCTCTCAATATGACATGTGGCTCTACACCGGGTGCTTTTTCATGATGAATTTACATTCTAAGGATGAGGTTTTATTCTCATTGCAGAGAACTGTTACGTAGCGCATGCCACCCTTACAGCCATCCCCGTGTGCGTGCAGCGAGTGTACAAACCAAACCACCAGCTGGCTTCCTTTGGCTGCTGACAAGTTTGGTGTCTGTTTGCCTTTTCCTTTCCTTAGCTGGACCATGGCTGTGCCCTCCATATGGCAGCCAAGGATTGCTTAAGTGCTGCTGTCAGCCAGGATGCCCAAACCCCAGCACCTACACCAAGACCAATTTTCTACACCAGTGAGAACAACCCGGTGAGTAACTGCCACAGCAGCCACTGCCAGACAGCGTGTGCCTGGGACATGCTGCAGCCAGGGGTGCTCACTGGGCTTGTGTGCTTCTAGCGAAGGTGAGGGACTAGATGGGTTTAATACCAGGCGTCTGGAGCATCCCCAGCCCCAAGCAAACAGGCCCTGGCTGTGCACTGCACCTGCCTGGCTTTAAACTCCCCAGGGCTGGTCCTCTGCCTGAAAGCTCCTGGGAACAAGTATTGATTCCTTCTCTCCAGTTGCCCAGAGGAGATAGGCTGTGTACTGTAGGAGCTCAGATGTGGCTTAGCTTGTCATCAGGCACCATTAATTTCAACTCCGGGGTTATTCTTCCCTGACTAACCTCCCCAGATTGGCTATGAAGAGGGGTAAGAAAACACACCCCAGCTGACCTCAGCACAGCACAGCTCTCCGGCATCATAATTCCAGCCTCACACTCTCCGTCTCAAGCACAAAATGAAGGGGAATAAATGAATGGAATAAGCCTTTGAGGTGCTTTGCTGCTGCCTCTGTAATCGGAGTCTTTCAATACTGATTCCTCTGGGGTCTCTATGGAAACAGCAGCATGCAGATGATCTCACTCACGTGATGCAAGTGTCTCTATAGATTGCACAGAAGAGTCCAGATGGCAAGGATTGTCCCCACTGTCCTGTGCCTACCATTTAGGTTGCCAGGCAACTGGCTTTGGCATTCTGGTTTCATGTGCCTGATGTTTGGCGACAGCCACCATTGCTTATTCATTTATCAGGTCAGTGTTCCTTGGACTTGCTGTGTCACACATCACGTACTGCAGCAGAGGGGCTCTGCTGCTCCCTGCAGCAGCACCCGCGCTTGTGCGTAAAGCCCCACTAAAAATGGGTCAAGATGACCACATAAAAACTAAGACTTAGCTTTTCTACACCTTCCCATTAGCAAAAGTGCCTAAACGTGAGGGTAAAGGTATGACCCACTTTACAGAGGTAGGAGATGGAAGAGTGAAGGAATTTGCCAAGGTTATGCAGCAAGTCAGTGATGAAGCAGAAGGAAAATGGTCTCTGGAGTACTGCTCTTCTGCTCAAGTCCATTGGTAACACTGCCGTGCAGAAGCACAAGAGCTGTTAGTCTGTGTCCAACACGTGCAGGAAAGCTCCAGGGAATCCAGCCCAGAGTTTGAAATGCAGCTCTGCCTGAAAGAAGATTGAAGTCTCTAGTAACACGTCTCCTCTTCAGCCTATGTCCAAGTAAGATACAGCAGAGGAGCTATTGCCCAGCAAGTGTATAACATTTCTTCCTGTTGCTAAGATTTACTGACCAGTAAACACCACATTGGCCACTTAAGCACCTTAGAGAGCGGTTGCTGAAGTTACCAAATGGTTTCTTACTATAAACGGTCTGGCAGATCTGTGGGTACCAACTCCTGCAGCTGTACCAAGGTGAACATAGAGTCGAGGACACAGTGAGCTGTCCTAGGAGTACCTGTCCTCAGTAAGGCGTGGAATGGAGGTGTCATTAGCATGGGCTCTTCAGAGTGGAGGGGGCAGAAGATAAGAGAACAGGCACGCTGCATGCTGCAAACGTCATCTGAGGAAAGCAATGCAGCAAGAATCCTGGGCTAGAGCACTGAGGGCTCATCAGGCAGAGGTGAGCCACCAAGCCCAGAGTAGAACTGTCTCCTCTCTTCTGGCCTCAGTAAATTAAGCCCTGGGTCCACAGCAAAGCTAATAGGGAATACAAGGAAAGTGTGGCTCAACCCCCAGACCTGGGAAAGGTGGCAGAAAAAATGCCTGCTGCTTTTCCTTTCTGAATAGGAAATACAACTATTCCTGGATCATTGTTATGCAAAATAGAGAAAACAAGGAAGTTGTTAGAGTCTGGTTCCGTCTCAACCCAAATGGAACCCGGAAAACCAAGGGTTCAGATATAAGCTCAAGGAAGCCCGTTATTGTTTATTGCCAGGTAGGATCCTTTCTGTAGGCTCTTTCTAAGCATCTGCCATTAGTGTCCTGGTACTGCCACTCCTGTTTAACACAGTAGGAGCTCTGGCTCTAAGTAGACCCTTGCTTTGAGTGTTCCCTCCCTGTTCGGTTCTCCTGGATCCACAAAAGAGACCTCAGGCTCTCCCAAATGTCGCAGTTTGCGTTTTACCTTCCCAGGCCAACCACGGAGAGCAGCACGAGGGGCGCCACTACAGCATTCCACTGGAGGAGGTCAGAGCAGTGTTCCCACATGGACTGCCCTATCGGTTCCAGCAGCAGGTACTTGTCTTGGAGCAGGTTTGTGGGGAGAACCAGATCCATCGGGTAGTTGGGATGCTTTCCTGTTGGAATAAGAGAGTGATGTGCTGCAAGAACACAATTATTCCTGGTCCTTACTGTCATTTTCAGACCACAGTGGACATCCAGAGATAGGGTCATGCCAGGAAGAGCTGTAGGGAGCCAGCACTCAGCTTCTTGTTCACCTTCTCTTCCTTTTCTCAGATTAAGACCTTCAATGAAGCCTTCCTGATGGTGCGAAAACCAGCTCTGGAACTCTTCAGCTACCTGAAGAGCTCCAACTTTGCACACCCGGCTGTCAGATACGTGATCTGTATCTTTTACCACGTGAGAGCAGAATGCAAGTTAAATAGAAGCAGGCGAGTTTACCCACATCATCAGCTCTGGTGTACTGGGGTGGGATATATAGAAGGAAGAAATTCCTGAGGCTAAATTGTCCTGCTGGACAAAAGCAGGATGGAACGCCATCCTTGCTTTGATGACTCTCGAACTTCCTTATACCTGATCTGGTCAGGGATACACTGAAGTGGTTTTTCAGAGCCTTTCCTTGACAGTCCATTTTGGAGATGGTGAGAGAGGAACAGGGAAAACCATGACCCTGTGCCACGTGATTCACTACTGCACCAGGCAAGGCTGGCTGGTGCTGCACATCCCCGATGGTAAGAACACTGATGCTGTTGTGTTACTACGTCAGCTACACATGGGATGCGGGAGATGCTGCTGCAAGAGGAGGGTGGAGAAGGCTTCTAAAGCACAAACCCCACCAAATAAAGTAGAACAGAATGACAGTTACTTTCACGTGCTCTCACATGCTTATCATCAGTCTTTGTGTGCTGGTAGTGAGTATGACAAGATGACATACTGTGCGTGGGTCTGTGTAACCTCTTCTGCTCTCAAGGGAGAGTCTTCTCTGTTAAGGATGGTGGGGTTTTCTTACCAGTGTAGCAGAATAAGAGCTGCAAACACCCCCTAACTCATACCATTCTTTTGACTAAAAGAAAAGCAACTGTTTTATCTTGCTTTCAGCTCATCTCTGGGTGAAGAACTGCAGGGAGCTGCTGCAGTCTTCCTACAAGAAAGAACGTCTTGATCAGCCTCTGCAAGCATCCTCCTGGCTCAAGAACTTCAAAACCTCCAATGAGCGCTTCCTAAAAGAGGTCTGTAGAGCCTGTCGGGTTGCCTTGGTTGGTAGCTAAGAACTACCCACTGGATTGTCTCTTGCCCGCCAGCCTTGCTCAAGCTGCCTTTGCACTGCAGAGTTCCCAATCTAATTGGAGTTCTTTTACTGCAGATAAAAACACAGAGAAGATACGTGTGGGACAAACGAGAAAGCACAGAGCAGGGCAGGCCCCTGGGTGAAGTGGTGGAGCAGGTAAGGAGGAACAGCCGATAACAACTGCTTCTGGCTTTGTCTCACCTGCTTTGGAAGATCCCATCATTGTGTACGTGAACACACTGTGTACGCCTTGAACACTGCCAGGGATGGAGCAGTCACCACTTCTTTGATGCTCAGCCCCTTAGACCAGATTGCTCCTTTGAAAGGAATGAGCAGACTGACTCCTGTTTCATCTTCCTACCCCCTTAGAGAGTGCCCAAAGCCACCAGAGCTCTGTGTTACCACGAAACCCAACCTGAGTTTTGTGCCTTCTCCTCCCGGCAGGGTTTAGCTCGTGTGAGAAGTGCCAGCGATGCTGTCGGGGTTGTGCTGAAGGAGCTGAAGCAGCAAAGTCACCTCGGCTCCTTCAGGCTGCTCGTGGCAGTGGACGGCGTCAACGCGCTCTGGGGACGGACGACGTTAAAGAAGGAAGACAAAAGCCCTGTAAGAAGTGCTCTGCTCTGGTGCTGTTCCTGCATTGCCACTGCAGGGGGGTTGTCCAGGTGTTCCCTGGTACATTTGGCTTTGCTGGCGCGGAGGGACCTGCACAATCTAGTGCCTGAGAGTTCTTATTGCAGACAGTTCCTCACGAAGAGAAAAGTGGAGAAACATCTTAGGGCTGGGCACTTCCCTGGGTAACGTCACTAAGGCCGAGTGCTAAGTAAAAGCAAGTCAGGAAGTGTTCCTGAAGGCTGCATCACATCACATCACATCCTTCCAGTGTGATGTGAAGCAGGGGAGGGGAATTGAGGTCTCGAGCTTCTGGCAAAAGCAAGTGACCCAGCCACTCCTCACCAGGTCTCTCCAGAGGAGCTGACGCTTGTGTACAACCTGAGGAAGATGATGATGAATGACTGGGTGAGTTCCAGTCTCTACCTTTGGGGTGTTCTCCTTAGCAAGTAAAGGTACATGCCAAGAACATCGGACTGTGCTAATCCCAGCCTGGTTTGGGTTGAAGGGCTCTTAAAGCTCCTCCAGCTCCAACCCCTGCCACGGGCAGGGACACCTTCCACTGGAGCAGCTTGTTCCAAGCCCTGTGTCCAACCTGGCCTTGGGCACTGCCAGGGATGGGGCAGCCACAGCTTCTCTGGGCACCCTGTGCCAGCGCCTCAGCACCCTCCCAGGGAAGAGCTTCTGTCTAAGAGCTCATCTCCATCTCCCCTCTGGCACGTTAAAGCCATTCCCCTTGCCCTGCCCCTCCATCCCTTGTCCAAAGCTCAAGGTACCCTGTAGCCCCTATAGGTTTGGAAGCCCACAGCTCTTTCACAAACGCTATGCTTGCGGCTCAGAGGGTTTCTAATCTGCGTTTTAGACCGGAGGTGCCATCGTGACCACCCTCAGCCAGACCGGCTCCCTCTTCAAACCCAGCTCGGCCTATTTGCCCCAGGAGCTGCTGGGGAAGGTGAGTCCCGGCCTCTCCTGGTGCTGGAACTGACTGCTGGAGCGGGGCTGGGCCGGGGCCCCCCCTCTGAGGGTCCCGCTCCAGCCCCAGCTTTGCTTCCCAGGAGGGCTTCGATGCTCTGGACCCCTTCGTCCCCATCCCTGTCCCCAACTACAGCCACAGGGAGTTCGAGAGCTGCTACCGCTACTACCTGGACCGCAAGTGGCTGCAGCATGAGAACGGTGAGCGCCGCACACCGGGACAGCGGCGGGGGGGGGGGAGGCCTCGCTCACAGCGCCCCTTGTGTCTTGCAGCGCGCACGGAGGACGGGAAGGAGGAGCTGCGGTTCCTGAGCGGCTCCAACCCGCGGCAGCTCGAGCGCCTGGCGGGGCCGCTTTAACGCAATAAAGGCGGCGGCTCCCGCGCCCTTCGGTGTCCGCGTCCGTTTGTGCGGGACGGGACGGGACGGGGGGGGGGGGGGGCGGTGCTGACCGCGGCTCCCGTTCCCCGCCGTCGGAACGGGACGGGTGCGGGACGCGCATGCGCCGCGGGGCACGATGCCGGGCGAGGCGGTGACGCTGCAGCTGGGGCCGTACGCGGGGAGCGCGGGAGCGCATTGGTGGGGACTGCAGGTGCGGGACCGGGACCGGGACCGGGATCGGGATCGGGACCGCGATCGGGACAGGGTCTGACCCCCCCCCCTTCCCCCCCCCCGCAGGCAGCAGCGCTGCGCCGCCCCACGGAGGCCGCCGAGCTCCGCTCGTCCGCGCTGCTGCGCCCCGCGCAAGCGCCCGGCGGGCGGGAGAGCCACGCACCGCGCCTCGTGGCGTTGGAGCTGAAAGGTACCGGAGGGGCGGGGGGGGGCTGCGGGGCGGCCCCGCAGTGACCGCGGTCTCTTACAGGCGGTGTGGGAGCGCTGAGGACCGGAGGTGCGGGCGCGGAGGCTCCGGGGACCTGGTGAGTGCGGGGGGGCGGGGGGAGGCTCCGGGGATGCGGTGAGTGCGGGGGGGGGGGGGGGGGGAGGCTCCGGGGATGCGGTGAGTGCGGGGGGGGGGGGGGGGGGGAGGCTCCGGTGACCCCGTGAGTGCGGGGGGGGGGGGAGGCTCCGGTGAGTGCGGGCGCGTTGCGGGGCCGCCGGCAGCCGCCCCGGTTTGTGTTGCAGGAACGGGGCGGTCGCTGCTTACCTGGAGCGGGACCCCGGGAGCCGCGCGGTGCGGGCGGGCGCGGGCAGCGCTGGAGCAGCGGTAGGGGCCGGGCCCGCGCGGTTCCCGCAGGAAGAGGCCTCCTCCTCCGGCAGCGCCGCGGCTCGAGGTGCGTGTTGGGATGAAGGGACCCGAAGGCTGCTCCGGCTCCAGTCCGGGGCCGGCGCTCCGAGCCCGTGTCCAACCTGGCCTGGAACAGCGCCAGGGAGGCGGCGTTGGTGTTGCCCCGGGGGGGCTGGGACTGATGTTGGCCCCCGTGTCAGTGAGCGAGAAGGAAAACTATGGGATGAGGTTTCCTGCTCATGGGAAGATGGGTCAAAGAGCAGTAAATAGGTTAAGAAACGGAACGAGAGGAACACAGAACTGGCTCTTTCTCATCCAAGCAGCTGTTGAGAGCTGACAGGAGCTTCCCTCTTCCCATCTTCCATTCCAGGTCCAGCTCCTGCCCCTTCACTGCTCGCTGCTGCCCAGGAAGGTCCCTTGGGCAGCCACGTGCAGCTCTGGTCCGACCACCCCACTGTGCAGTTGCATCCCAAGAGCCTCTATGTCATCCGGCAGTACATGCACGATGGGTATGGGCTGGAGGGGGGGTTGGAATCGCTTGTCTGGAACAGGGGCTTCCTTTTGCCTTCAAGGAGGCATTAAGGGGGAACAGAATCAGCTTCGTTCTTATTCTTCCTTTTTTCCATAGGGACTGTGGGTGTCTGGAAGCCTTTGCCCAAGGGGAAGGGCTCCTGCAGGATGCTGCCTGCATGGAGGAGCTGGAGGATCGCTTGCACTACTTCGTTGAGGAGTGCGATTACCTTCAGGTTTGAGAGCTCAGCCCCAACTGCCCTCTGCTTTCAGGACCCTTCCTGTTAAGGCTCCGAAGGCTCTCAGGTGCTGCCCTTGTTTCGCACAGGGCTTTCAGGTTCTCTGTGACCTCCACAACGGCTTCTCGGGAGTTGGTGCCAAGGTGACGGAGCTGCTCTGTGATGAGTATTCAGGAAAAGGAATCCTGAGCTGGGGCTTGACTCCCGCCCTGAGCAACGTGGCAGTAAGCAGGCAACGGGAGAACGCCAAGACCAGGCGCTGCTCCCGGGCCCGGCGCGGATCGGACGGGTCCTTGGGTGCAGATTGTAACGGTTGCATTCTCCCGCTCCAGGATTCCCAGAGGAACGCCTACAGACTGATGAACACAGCCCTGGGAATTGTCCATCTCTCCACTCACAGCTCCCTCTTCTGCCCGCTGTCCCTCAGCGGGAGCCTGGGACTGAAGCCACGACCTCCTGTTACATTCCCGTATATCAGCTATGATGTACGTGGGCCTGGTCCCTGCTTTGGCCCTGAGGCTTCACCCCCAACCTCTCATTTTCATAGTGCAGCCAACAGGACCCCGTTGCCTTTGCTCTCCTGATGCACTGCTTCAGTGGCAGCAGTGACAAAGTGCTTGCTGTGGTGTTCCTCCTCTGCAGTCTGGCGCTGCAGCCTTGGCTCAGCAATCAGAAGCTGCTGACAAGAGGACGGGCACCAAGCAGATGACATTAGCAGAGAGCCTCAACTGTTACAGCACAGCCTCTGCGAGAGCACAAATTGCATCTGCTGCACTTAAACACACAACCAATGGACCCCGTCCTGTCACGGCTCCCTTTGTGTCCCTCCACAGGCCTCACTCAACGACCACAGCAGCGCCATCCTGGCAGCAGCCCTCGATACTCTCACTGTTCCCTATCGGCTCAGCTCCTCCCAGGGCTCCATTCTGCACCTCGCGGAAACACTCAACTTCTCTGGCAGAAAAGTGAGGGTTAAAGAACAGCGACCTCCATCCGAGCCCGTCGGCTCCTCCTGCACAGGAGCTGTTCTGCCCCACATCCATCACCACCCGCAGGGCAGGCTGCGGGCAGCGGGTGCTAGGGCATCGCTTATCACCCCCTCTCTTGTAGGTTGCGGCTGCGTGGGTTTCTGTTCCCTTTCCTGCCCTCCACGGCTCCTCCCTCCCTGATGCTTTGTGCACCCACCGGGATGTGCCCTGGAAGCCCCTGGCTTCGTGTAGGGAGCGAAAGGGCAGCTCCTGCTTCGCTCAGTCCGTTGTGCTCCGAGGGGTTTGCAAGGACAGACGCAGCAGGTGAGGAGCATCTGAGCTGCGCTTCAGGCCCAGAGCTCTCCTTCCAGCAGTGTCTGGTGCTGCAGGCAGTTGTACGCTACTCCCTGCATAGCAAACCAGCAGCTCAGGCCCCCCCGGGCTCAGGCGAGTGCCATGGCTTGGGTTTGAGCTGGTTTTCTTTGCAGCACCTCTGCAGGAAGGCAGCCCCGTTCTCCCCTCCATGCCTGTGAGAGCACCGAGCACGTCCTGCAGCATTACCTACACACTGTGTTCCCCGGGGCATTCAGGTGGGTAATGCGGCTTTAGGCTTGGGGTTAAGACCAGGGAACACTTAACTGGGAACTGAAGGGAGAGGGAGTTTGGGGTGACTTCGTTCACCCTCTGCCTTGCAGCACATCCCACGTGCTTGAGCAGCCGTGTTACACCCCACCTCCGTACCCCCAGTTCTTCTCTCCTTGTCTGAGCAGACAAGGCTTCCTCCTGGACAAACCTCCCACTTCCTCCCCAGCAGGTAACGAGCTCCCCTTCAACTTGCTTTGCAATGGGAAGAGCTGATGTGGGGCTGGCAGAGGGGAAAGGAAAGGACTCCAAAGCTCACCTTTGGGGTGTTTGCAGGGCAAAACCCTGCTGTGCTGAGGCCAAGCAAAGCAACTGCTCGCGAAGCAGCCCAGGGCAGAGAAACGTTCTGGTGGCTCTATTGACACAAAGCCGTTTGTCCCCTGCAGCTGTCGAAAGCATCCCTGTGCTGGCAGCCCTCCAGTCCGCCCCGCTTCTCCACACGCTCCTCTATGGCTTGTACAAGGACCTGCAGAAGCTGAACACGCGGCGCTGCGCCAGTTTCTTCTCTGCTGGAGTGGAGCAGGATGACTTCCAGGAGGCCTTGCACAAGCTAAGGACTCTCTCCCAGTGCTACGAAACTGAGCTGGAAGCAGATGAATCTGAAGACGAAGCAGATTCAGACTAACTCAGCTTTATTACTAGAGTGGAAGGAAGAATCGCTTTTAGAATAAAGGGAATGGCTTTCAGGATGGCCCCACTGCTGCTCGCTTCTCCTTTCAGCTAAACCCTGTCAGAGGCTGGCTCAAGCCCTGCAGCTCCCTGCACTGGGCTTGGAAAGGAGGACAGCTGCTTTTCTGAGGGCTGCTATTGTATGGGCTGGGGGCTTCTTCCACCTTGGCTCTGTCAGAATCAGCCCATACAATAAATACACAGCTCAGGGTGGAGCTTCCCCGCCTCCAATCAACACAAGGGGAGAACTTAAAACCCCTCCACTCATGCGTTTGTTCCGCATGAAAACAGACGTCTTATGATACAGTATTTACACGGTTCAAAGGCTGTGGTGTGCACAAGCATCCCTTCTGCTGCTGGAGGTCCCCATGTAGGTTCTAGAGGCTCTTACACCCTAACACCTTTCTCCAGTCCTTTAGTGCAGCTTGACAGGAGGGTAGCAGGAAAACGAGCCCAAAACCACCCTGAAAGGTGCCATCTTCAGGGCCTGTGCAAACGTTTTTCCTTTACCCACAGCACAAGTCTAGCAGCAAACTGGCAAACAACTCCCCTTCTGTAGCTTAAGCCCAAACCTCCCCTCAGTCATCAGGTTCCTCCTCAGAAAGCAGAAGATCTTTGTCTGACAGCTGGTCTGTGTTACTGGTACTGGTAGCATCCTCCTCATCTTCAGAGCTCCCATCACAGGATGTGTGGAACAGCCGCATCAGTTCTCTGAACCTGTGGGATACCTGAAGGACAAGGGAAATCCAAGCTGAGGCTCTCTTTTGGTGGGGCACCAAGGGGATTTCACAGGCTGAAGCTGAGGGTGTTTCGTGCTTTTATGGTAAACCCACAAGCAGGTTTGTACGCAAGATTCAAGCAGAAAGGGGACTGGGGAGAACACTGGGTGCTTCAGCCCCCTCTGGCAGAACAGTTCTGTTTGGCTGCACCAGAACACACCACGGTTTGGTTTGAGCTTCGGATTTCCAATCGGGATTACCTTTCCCTGATGCAGCATCGAATTAAAGCCCCGAGTGGGAGAAGCAAAGCTCCCCTTCTCCTTCCTTCCCCCCCGCCCCGCTCACTGCAGCGGGGAGCAGCCCCTCACCTCGCTGGCAGTCTTGTTGCCCAGCTTCTGGGAGATGGCGTGGAATGTTTCCAGCTGGGCTCCCTTCTCCTGGCACGTGGTGAGGATCACTCTGTCGGCCTCCCTGCAAAACAGCACAGGAACTGGGGGGCAGCTGAGCAACACCTGACCCAACGCGAGACGCCTGCTCCTGGAGGACAGCAAAGCAAGTCCCTGCCTTGCTCCTTTACTCACCCATCACAGGACCCTGCTCGAGGCAGAGCTGCTTTTGGCCCAGTTTTAAAGCAAAGTGAAATCTTTCCCAGCTTGAAGCATTGCAATTACACTGCCACAAGCAGACCCCGTTCTCACTGAACCACCAATGAGAGACTGTGGTTAGAGGGAACAAGGCAGGACCAAAGGGAGGGGGCAGAAGGCATTTGAAAATGGGAATACAAAACAAAGGACTCCGTAAGATGGAAGGTGAGGCCAAACACCAAGTGCTCCGAGGCTGGAAGGTGCAGCTCAGGCAGCTCTACCTGGTCCAGAGGACAACCTTCTCCCCGGTCGAGCTGACTTTGCTGTTCTTGGCACACACGGTTGCTTCGGTGACTCGCTGCTGTTGCTGCTCCTCATCCCTTTGCCCCAGGGAAGCGGGAACCCCTCTGTCCTCTCCCTGCTCGGAATGCTGATGCCCCTGGAAGCAGCGCTTTGCATTGGACTTTGATCTGCTCTCAGTGCAGCCCAGCGCATCCGGCTCCAAACCACAGCGCTCAGGGGACCGGGAGCTGCAGCTCTTCCCCGGTGCTGGTTTTCTCCCTGCTGTTACCCAGCCCTGCTTTGCTTCAGGTTTTCCTTGCAGAGGCAGAGGGGAGCCCTCAAGTTCCTTCACACCTGATTCCGCAGCGTGCCCAAAGGCAGCTGCTGAGCCAGGATGAGGCCCTTCAGTCTGACACAAGCTCTGTCCACAAGAGGAACTCGATCCCATTAAACCCTTTTCTGCAGCGGAACGAGAGGGCGGCAGCAGCTCTGCAGCTCCTTGCTGCTGGGCCAGGCCCTCGCTCCCCGCAGTGCAAGGGCAGTCTTTGGTTTCTTGAGGTAGTTTTAGAGGAGCCTTTTGGAGCTGTGTCCATGTGGGGCCGCTGCCACAGGACCCACTGTGCTTCGCAGCAGACACAGCAGCTCTGGCGCCCGCCTCTCGAAGCCGGCTCTCAGGCAGTGCAGGCTCTTCAGGAGGTTCCTGGCTGCTGGAGATGCTCTTCCCTTCCAGGTGAGATCCTGTGGGAAGGGCACACAAGCTGAGATGAGCGCATCGAGAACCTGGGGAGGTTTCATTGCGGTTTTTGCATGCACTGGGAATGAGAACACGGCCCCGGAGCAGCGCTGCAATTCCAGCTGCAGTTTACCCATCCTGGACTGCAAAGAAGTCAATGTTCTTCACCACCGCGGGTTGTTACAACCAGCTGCTGGGTGAAGAAGTGCAGGGGGTTGGAACCAGAGGAGCTTTAAGGTCCCTTCCAACTCCATGATAATCGCACGTTTGGAGCATCCAGAGTGGATGAACGCAAGGTAAGAAAATGAGAGATTATCAGGCTTCCCCTCTTTCCACTTGTGTGAGCCAGCTCAGGTCACCGACAGAACCTGGCTGGACACAGGCTGTTACGTACCTGAAGCCTCTGCTTTCCTAGATCCAGTTTTCGGTTTGCTCTGGACATCCTCTCCCTCATCTCTGCTCTCCAGGCTTTCCTCTGCCACTTCCTTGGACGTTCCAGAATCCCTCCCTTCAGGCTGAGGACTGGATTCCCGTTGACCAAGGTTTGCACTGAGCTCTTGAGCATCCTTGTTTTTATAGAACTTGTTTTCACACACCTGCAAATAATCCAGAGGGATACAGTTACAGCTGGGGCGGGTACCCCCTCAAACCTACCAGCTCAGCCTTCGCTTCCACAGCATTCCTTAGCCCTCGCAAAGGCTTCAGTTGGCACTTAGATGACTCTTTTTCCTTACGAAGAGGCACAGTTCTTTTCACAGTGGCCACAAAAGCATCTTCCATTTAAAAAGCTTATTCTTAGAAGGACACCCAACTTCACATTACTGAGCACAGCGAGGAGGGGCAGTGGAAAGTGAGCAGGAGATGGAGAGGGGAAGGGCTGTGCAGTCAGAGCTCAAAGAGGAAGATGCTGTTGGTCATCTTTGGAGTTACTTCTTCCTCGGCACATCAAGTTGGAGACACGAGGCTGGGCAGATCATCGCAACAGGGGACTCTTGGCAGGGCTCTACTTCCCACTCACCACTCCAGTGACTGGGCCTATCAACTAACCTTACTACTACAATGGCTGCAGGTCCTCCTTTTGCTTTTCTTTAGCTTGAGATCGCTACTCCCTTCATGGCAGGAACATGAACATTCCTTCATCCCATCTACCCACTCGACCTCCTGGAAACAGACATACTCCAGCTGACAAACGTGCATGGAACACAAAGATGAGAGGCAGGGGAAGGTGAGCCCCAGAGGGAGCAGCAGGGCTGGGCCACTCTGCACACATCCAGAGAGGACTGAAGCAATTTTGCCGCTGGCCAAGCAAAGCACAACAGGAGCCTTTCAATCCCCTTTCTTCAGCTCTTGCCCTGCCTCTCAAGAAGACATTTACCCTCACGGGCACTTGCTCAGGGTGCAGACACGTGCATTAGTGAGACACCCCAGGCCCACCTTGTCATTGTTCTGGCCACCGATCTCTTTCCGCTTCTTTGCTCTGGAGGCTGCGTGCATCTTGGGTGGTTCATCCTCCTCCTCCACATCTGGCAGGGACACTTCTTCAAACCCATCGAACTACAAGAGAGAAACACAGACCCTGCTCCATCACGACAGACTCAACTTCATTTCCCCCACGACAACTGAGCTCAGTCCCAGGACACGACAAGTTCAATTACGTTAGAACAGACATAAATGCAGGAAAACCATAGAACGGTTTGGGTTGGAAAGGACCTTCAGATTATCCACTTCCAACCCCCCGCCATAGGCAGGGACACCGCACCCTAGGAACTCTGCTCGGTCCATCAAGAGCTATCCCAGCCCTCTGCTTCCCTCGCTCTGCAAAGGCAGCCTCAAGGCGAGGTCTTCAAGCTCAAACAAGTCCAGGTTCTCCTCTTTTAGCTTTTGGGGTCTTAGGGAAAAGATTGCTCCACCTCGTATTCCTTCTCTTCCGTCCAGTTGATCTCCTCGAAGTCCCCCATGCGGCTGGCAGAGGGCCGCAAGTGATCAAAGAAAACGGAGAATTCATCCTGCAAGTGGTCGTGGCCTTTCAACAGTTGCCACATTTGGGTCTTCAGCTGAAAGGGAGAAAGGCAGAGAAAAGGAGGCTTTCGTTCCACGTCGGCACGTTGTTCTCAGAAGGGTTTCTCAGAGCAAGGCGAGCATCAAGGCTTAACAGCCCCCAGCATGGCAGTCTATGCCTCCATCGGTACTATTCATGGATATCCCGAAACCATTGCACATCCTTGTAACAGCCTTCCAATACCTAAAAAGGGCCATAGGAAGCCTGGAGAGGAGCAGGGGGTTGGAACTGGAGGAGCTTTAAGGTCCCTTCCAACACAAAAGCTGCGATTAGCATAGAAATATCCCTCTAAAAGCCCAGGCAGGCTCTGTAGCGCTAAACTAGAACAGATAAAAGCAAGGTGGGGGTAGGAGAGAGGAGACAAAGAGGCCAATTAATTATAAAGCCTCTTGAAGGAGCAGCTTCAATTCTCTACCACTTGAGAAACCCTCGCGGTGTCCAAGAGCAGCACAAGGGAACACTGCAGCAGGATAACTGCGGAGGAAGGAGGTACCTGGATGCCCGCTTACCTCGGCGATCTCCTGGGGGAGGCAGTCAGTGCAGCTCTGCAGGACTTTGATGATCTTCTGATGGTGGGCAGGGTTTTCAGCAAAGCAGATCTCCAGCTGCCGGAGGAACTTGCGGCTCTTTTCAAACGCCTGCTGCTCCTCAAACTGACCAAAGGGAGAGCATTCAGCACTCCTGCCCAAGAGCCCGTGCCCCAGAGCCTCTCGCCGGCTACACAGACTGCAAAGCGCCCGGCTTGCGGCTTCTTCCCCCTTCCTATTGACACCCAATGCAAACGTGGGAAGAGGTGGAACAGAAACAAGTCTCTGGAGAGCAGTATTTCTGGAAGCTCTAAAGCTTTGCTTTCTGTCCGAGGCACAGCAGAGGGGAAAAGCCAGAAAGGATTTTTGTAGGATAGAGGGTTCCAGGTGAAAACATCTGTCCTACAAAGTGGAAGGCTGATCTGTGAGACAAGGGAACCATTCCACTCGCTGCGTCTGCACTGTCTCTGCACTTAGATTCTGATTCTCCAAAGTAATACTGAGACTTAACCACTAATTAAGAAACCAACAAGGTAAGCAAATGACTTACCAGCTCTTTACCTTTCTTGCCCTAGAAAGAACTCCTTATTCACATTGTCTGCTTAAAACCCGGCCTCCTCCTCTCATTCTACCTACCAGGCCACACTCCAAAGCTTGCTCCGGCAAAAGAAAGGCAGCAAAATCTGTGAGCAACTGTGGCCAGTCGTGCAACAGCTTCTGGAGGGTAGAATAGAGATCCACGGCTGTTCGCTTGTCTGTGCTGATCTCAAACTCGTAGATAACCCGGAGAAAGTCTTCATACTTCCCAGGAACGTGCTGCAAGGCTTCCCGCACCTGCAAGGAGCATCAGGACTACACGTTAGCCACGAGGAAACCGCGTTCCCTTCGGAATCCTTCATCTCTTGCTACTTGAGCAGTGTTAGAGGACTCCGAGTGTCTGTCACTCCTCTTTCTGGTTCACCCGCTGGCCTGGCTTACCCTGCTTAGGTAGGCTTGTGCAAACGCCAGATCCTTCTGCTCCCGCAGGGGATCTCTCTCCAGGATGTCTTCATCATACAAGAGCAGCAGCTTGGATGTGTCTTTGCTGGCACGAGCCCGTCCCCTCTTATTCCTGGTTCTGTGGGAACTCCTGCTTTTCCCAGGAGCTTTCATGTTTTCCCCTAGGAAGAAGCACAAAGCAAGTTGGACAATTCCCTGGGCTGGCGGCCAACTCCTCTCCTAGATCAGTACTGCAGTAGGAAAGAAGGCTTCCAGGGTTGCTGAGGAGTTACCTGGTTACACTGTGTATGAGCAATGCAATGAGGCTGCTAACACCTTTTACGTTGCCTGGTTCTCTTCATAGCATCTGGCAGGCAAAGCCTCCGGGTACAGCAGCAAATCCGTCCTAGCTCTTACTCAGATCGACTAAGAACTAATAGCTACATTACATGTAGCTACTGCACACCAGGGGCAAAGCAGTTGTAGTGGGTGAACAGAGCTACGCTGCGAGCATCAGAGCTGGATGCTAACACTTGCAAAGGGATCTTTTAGCTTACTAGCTCCAGGAATAGTCAGCAGCCCAGATAAATAACCAAGTGAAATTAAACCCAGAGACAGTTCCCCCATCCCTTTGCTGTTCACGCAGAAGCAGCTCCATTGCCCCATGCCCTGTGGCAAAAGAAACCCGCAGGACTCACCTGCTGGAATTCTGTGGGCTTCCACCTGCGGGGCTGCCTTTGTCAACGGGAAGGCAGATTTGGGTTCCCCTGATGTATCTCCACATATTTCATCATCTTTCTGTGAACTCTCTATTCCTTCTCCTTCCTCCTCCTCCTCTTCCTCAGGCTCAGAGTTCTCCTCCTGGGAATTCTCTTCCTCGGAATCTCCTTCTTGGCTTAAACGTCTCTTGGTCGCCAGCCAAGTCAGTTTTTCCATTGTCTCCTTAGAAAGCAACAACAAAACAACATCAGCTTGTTGCCTTTCAGTGTTTAACATCATCCAGCAACCAGCTCCCTCCAGGAGCAATTACTCCACTGGGAATCCTAACAGCCAATTTCACAGCTCAAAATCGGACCAACAGAGGGTTCCACGGAAGGGCCGGAACCCAACAAGCCCCAGCTTTATTCGTGTACTCCACAATCTGCCCCTTCTAAAAGCCTGAAGTCGGACACAATTCCTTAATGATCATCTCAGCTCCTAAAGCCTTGCTGGAATTGGGAGCTGGAAAATAACTGCCACTTGAAAGTCCTTGCTATTACACAGCTGACAGGCCAGCTTTCCAGCTGGATTCCAGCTGTGATCTGCCCTGACTCCACTGCGGTGTTTCAGAACAGCAGTAGTTGTCATTGGCAAGGTTTAGAAGCTTCTGCTTGCTCTTACCTGAAGCTCTGGCACCGACAGAATGGATTCTTCTGAGGCTGATGACATTTCTTCATCCTCATCTTGTGTAAAGTCATCAAAGTCATCTTCTTCTTCTTCTTCTTGCCCTTCTCTCTCTCCTCCAGCTTCAGGGCCAGCCGGGGTCCCCACAGACTGCCCATCTATGCTGGATGAATCCTCTGGTCTTCCCAGCGGACTACTGAACTCCGCCTCAACATCTGCTGTGTAAGAAGGATGCTTTGGAGACTCACTGCTTACTTGTGGTCCAGCGACACCACCTCCATCCATCTGCTGTTCACCACGGGGAGATGACTGCAAAGGCCAGCGTTGTTCTTCTCCCTTCTTATCACACAACAGATGTTCCTGTTTCATTTCTTTCAGGTCATCCGAGCATGAACATGCAGCCTCCATGTTCAGCTCCTGGCCGAGATCCAGCATGAATTCCTCCTTCACTTCAGCGCATACAAGATCCCTCTTCTGCACTGGGTTTACTTCCTTGGTAGCATCATTCGATTCTTCAGATTCAGTTTTCACTGTTTCATCTGGATCTTCTAAATGAGGCAAAAGGGCCACAGACAACGACTCTGAAGTGTTCTCCTCTCCTTCCACCACTGTCCAGCTGCAGCAATCACTCTTATTCACCTTCTCCTGACTGCCATTATTTGCAGTGGCAGGATTTGTACTGCAGTCCTTGGGGGAGACAGCAGAGCATGAAGAGTACAACTCTGGGGGTTCAGCCTTGGCCTCTGCTGTACTTTTGTTGCTTCCAGCAGAGCAGGAAGGAACCAGCTTCAGCTGTTCCTCATTTTCACCAACAGATGATGCTGAAAGACCAACAGGATTAGGAGACACAATCAGCGAAGGGATTGAAGAAGTCACTAGAGGCTGATTTAATGGACAGGGGAAAGTGGACGGATTCACCAGTAAGGTTGTAACTGGAATCGCCTGAGTGCCTCTACCAACTGTGGTATTTATGGGCTGAATCATATTGCAGCCGTTGCCTATATTAACCACTTTCACTGTGGTAGCAGGCACAGTGAGGATGACAGGAGATGGCTGAATCAAAGGGGAAGCCTTGATCAGTGGGGCAGATTTTGCCCCTTTTTTCCTCTGGTACCCCTTACGAACACAGGGTTTGCGCGCTTTTGCTCCGGCCAAAGCTGGCAACATCACTTTGGGCTGAATAGCTACTGGATTGGAGGACACAAGAGCCGGGGGTACAGCAGCTGAGAAAGCCTGTCTGGAGTCCGAGTGGGAAGTGGAGAGCACGTTCTGGAATTCCAAGCCATCCCCACTTCCTACCACTGCTGGAACGTTCAAGGGCTGCGCTCCCGGCACCGCCTGCACGACCGGAGCTGGCTGGATTAGCCGCGGAATCTGAAGCATCACTTTGCTGGGAGGAGCTTCCGACTGGGGCAGCTTCACAGCTCTCTGGATAGTGTTGAGAGTGTTAGCACTGGGCTGCAGGCAGGGACTCGGCCGGATGAGGACGGGCTTAAGAGCTGAAGACCTCTGCCTCCTCCATGCTCTCCTAGAGAATCGACTGGCAAGGGGCTTTAGGGTCAGGACGAGGCCCTTTGGCATGAGGAGAGGGTATTTTTCATCATATTCTCTGTCTGAAGCTTCCTTTCCTGTCCCCAGGACAGCTTCGGCAGCAGGTGAACCTGGTGCCTCCTTGGCATCTTCTGCCAGTTGCTTCAGCTCCCTCTGAATGGAGGGCAAGCTTGCCTAAAGGGAACAAGAGTCTATTACTTCAGTCCTTTGGCTGCTCCTCTTATTACCACCTTCAAACAGCACCACAGAAGGCAACAGAAAGCAACTTGCTTCTAAAAGTAAAGCATTTTTAGTTTAGACTACTGCTTATTACTGTCTACCGCTTCATATTTACTGTATATTACTTTATACTCGTGGCATTTACTCAAAGCCTTCAAAAGAATCCGAGAGCCTGCAAGAAACAGGAGAACTGAAGTGCTTCAGAAAGGCTCCTTTAGTAAATACAAGGCTCTGGGGGAAGGAAGCTTCACTGTAGCGATGAAGTACAGTGGGTGATTAAGAGAACTGGATTTTATGGCATCCGAGTCTAATTCTTTCCTCAGACACAGTCCTCTGACTCACTATGGCCACTATGCCTCCAACTCTGTGCTGATTAACAACCTAACCAAGCCAAGTAGCAAACATCAACGCATCAAACCAGAGACATGCAGCAAACCAAGGATCACGTGTGGCCACGCTAACTTCAATCAGCTTGGCAGCTGGGCAGACAAGCACCAAGAGCAGCGTCTAATCCTTACAGGTTGCTAAGTACTACTGAGTTTGCCACATTCCCTAGCTAGAGTCAGGACAGCAGATAGTCAGGATGACAGCAGTACAATCAGGCTGCGTTTTGGCTTCCGAGCTGTAGCTTACCCAACAAATCCCTCTGGCCATAGGCTGTAAAGAAAGAGAAAGAAAAACCCACCACCACCACCAAGAAAAAGAAATCGACCAAAACCAACCACCCCCACTATGTTTATAGCAGGAACTACCTTTAGCCAAAATGGGAGGCGATGCTCTTCTCTCTCCACAGGAGGCTTCCACTCGTCAGGCTGGATTTCCTCACAGCACTTGAACAGAACAGGCAACTGCTTTGTCTTTTTGTAGTACTACATGGAAAGAGGAGAGGATGCAAGACAAAAGGACTGTGGTCACCTGTCTGGTGCAGGATAAGGGCTTTGCTCTGTAAAAGTGTTCATGTGGATGAAGCGATGCTCACTACTATAAGGTAAGAAACATTAAAGAAAGAGCAATGAAGGCGGACAAGAGCTTGCTGCCACCTCGGGTTCTCAAAAAGGAAGCATGAAGTTCTAGCAGATGTGCACCTGCTTTAAGTGCTTCTGGTTCTTACTCTCACTTCAGCAGCGGCTGCAGCTTATGGGACCTGCTGGACCCTCCCCACAGCTGCAGACAGCCGTTTCGTTTCACTACTCCAAGTTCATTTGGTCAGGATTACTGAAGCCACGGTTGGACTGTCTGCGCATGCTGGTCTCTTTAGAGGCAAAACAGTAAGAGCAATACTTGCACAGCGCAGAGATTGAGGTCTTTGGGAAGAAATCCTCACTGCTAAGAAAAGGATGATGCTTTTGTCAATGAAAATCGAGCGCAGACACAAAATGATCCATGGAACAACCAGCACATCCCTTCCTGTACAACAAATCAGCAGACATACAAAGCCGAGAGATACCAACCCATAAGCTAAAGGCACCACTTACTCTGATGATGTTATCAGGGGCTCGGTTCATATTGAGGTTCTTGATCCTCACTGTGAGCTGGTGGGCAGTTTTTGTTGGCAAGAGGTATTTGCTGATCAAAGGCTTTGGAAACTCGGTCCCTTCAAAGTGTTTCAAACCTAAAGCTAATAAACTGAAGGAGGAAAAAGGGGGAGAAGGGAGAGAAAAAGCCTTTTAGAGAGGATGGGAGACTGCTGTTTGGATGCGCTGTGACACAGGACACAGCTGTCCCCAAGGTTTGCATCCTAGAAATGCTCCTTAGCAAAGCAGCCCCATTCATGTGCATTTCCTTCAACAACCCTAAGCTCTTACTTATCCTCCGCCTTGGTGAAGATGATCTTGTCCCGTGGAGGGTTTGCTTTCAAGGAACATATTGGCAGTAACTCGGGATACATAAACACTCTCCTTGTTGCCAAAATCCATGCCACTTGCTTCGGTAAACACGGGAATTCATTGGCTGTGAAAAGAATTAACTCACTGCGGTGCAAGCTTAAGCAGCAAAAAGGCAGTCAATGAAATGGGTGGATTTATGGAAAAATACCCCACAAAATCAAAGGAAACCCATTCCAAAGAGCAGCCTGAAGCAGCTCTCATCTGGAGATAACGCTCACTGTAAACACCTTCCCATGGCTTCTCCCTTGGGATACTCACCACTCTTCTTCACAGCTTTGCGAGGGCTCCAGTCAACTTGGACTTGGGCATGAAAATCCTCAATGAGCTGCAGTGCTCCCTTCAAGTTGCAGGGCTGGAACATGGTCTGGAACTTTGGATTGAAGGAGAGGCGAAGGAGCGTGGAGCTACGAGCAAAGTTCCCAAGCTCGCTCTGCCAAGTCGAACACAGGGAAACATAAACCAAGAGGCCTTCCGATGGAAGGTGAAGACAAACGCTTCCTTTCAGTATTTCCAAGGAAACAGCAGAAGAGAAATGACAATTCAAAGCACTGTTATCAGTGAACGCAATGTGAATTATTTCTCTTAAGTATCGAGCATGTTCATAGTAAGCTCACATCATCCCCTTGGCGAGCGCTAGTTTCATTTAAGGGCATCGATAAATTTCTCTCTCTAAATACCTCCAGTAACCAGCAACCATTAACATTCACTTTTAGCTCGGAGTGGAGACGTATCCTTACCAAAAACATCCTGGTGGTGCTGGCCTCTGAACTTAAAGCAGGGTTGGAACTTGCGAGGAGATGGATTTGAGTCAGAAGCTGAACATGCTTGAAGAATAAAATCAGACAAATGGGGGTTTGCTTTCAGTGGATCAGAAATCCAAGAAACTGGAAAGCACAAGTATAGAGGTACAAGAAATAGCTCCTGAGCACCCCAAAAATCACATCTGGACTCAAATAATCTTTTAAGCAATAGAAAGCCGAGGGGAAACTTGAATATCCATCCAATTCCAACTGTCTCTCAGTGGAACTGGGCATATAAACATCACCTCCAAGAGCTCCAGCTTCAAACGTGGCTTCTTCAACTCACTGCTCTACGATAGCACACCCCCATGCTTGCTGTACCATTGCCATTCCCTGCCCCTCCAGTATCCAGCAAATACTCATTAGGTCAGACCAGGTAACACTTTATTACCTGCTGCATTTGCTGCTGGAGCCTCTTTCTTTGCACGCTGTCCAGAACAAGGCTCTGGAGAGGCTTCTCATTCTGAGGTTTGGATTTTTCCATCTCCTGTGGTGGCTTAATGGAGGACTTCTTCATTCTCAACTGTTCAAGCTGCTCCTTCACCGTCCGGTGTTGTTCATTCAGTAAGTTGGCCAGAGGCTCTTCAAACCTGGTGGAGACCAAAAGAGAATGGTATCCCCCAAGCAACACTCAACCCAGCAAATCCATGGTTTGCCACAAACCGACTTGAAGAATCTTGTATACAGCTAAAACTGGGGAAGAAGCAGCTGGGAGAACTGCCCCCCAACGAAAATGCACACAAATAGCTATTGTCGAATCATACAAACAGTAAGAGAGAGCATCTGGTTTCCCTGCTTTTAGTCTGTAGCTGGTTGAAGAGCTGCTGCACTCCCCTCTGGTACTGCTCATCCCAGAGAGAGTATCAGGGAACTCCAGCCTTCAGTTTAGCTCCTTTCCCAAACAGATACAGCTTGATCTGGAGCCGATCTGCCCCAAAAACAAGGAGACACCATTCATGCTGCAGTTCACCTTCAGCTGCTTTTTGTAACTGGTTAAACAGATTGACCCAGAAAGAAATGCTTTAGACCCTTCCTCTTCCAAGTGACTGTTTCAAGTATAACCCATTCCAAAAGTCCTCAAAAGCCAACTTCCAAACTTTATCAGTATCTCAGCCCCAGGCCTCAGCTATATTAAGCAGTCTTTCCTTAGAAAAGGCCACCATTACATCCAAGCTATTTACTTAAAAGGCAAAGCGACACCTGGCCAAACCAGCTCCTCAAGTTTCTTGTCACCAAGCAGTGGCCTGTGCTGACCAGGCATTACCTCACTGGGGGATGGCACAGGAAAGCTGCAGGTAACCACAAGCTTTTTAGCATAACAATGTAATTCTCCAACCATAACCACTGATCCTACCTAAGTGCCTGGGGTGTATTGAAGTTTGGCCGTGACTCTGTAACATTATCCTCATCTTCCGGACCTTCATCTTCCATGTTGGAGAAACCCATCTCATCCTGAAACTGAGAGCAAATGTGCAGCAGCACTCAGGAACAGAAAGCTCAAGTAGCACATTTGCCACCAACTGCCTTTAGCTGATGCAGCTCATGACAGTCCTCAAGCACAGACATTCATCTGCAGGGATTTAAGGAAGTTCCTACGTATGTTCCTTCCCACGGCTAAAAATGACACTTTCACAACAGGACCCCTTTGCACATAGTCAGCGCTAAGCATCTTCCTGAGACCACCCCCTTTAGGGCTTAAAGATTTCATGTCAGAGCTGAGAAAGATGTGTTCTTCAGTGCTATACCCAATGCATCACTTACTGTCTCAAAGAGCTCCTCCATCAGTTCATTCACTTCCTTTTCTGCAAGTAAAATTAAAAAGCATGAAGATTTCTTTTCCAAGAAACACTGTCATAATATCAAAGTCATTGAAGGAATCTCCCTTGGAAAGCAAACCTCTCCCCTTGCAAAGAAAGGGCCAAGAAGGAAAGCCCCCCCGACATTACACTCCTTTTTAATGCTGGACCCCAGAAAGCTTCAGCTGAGACTGTTCTGAATCAGAAATGGAATCTAAAAGGTAATTTTCAGAACTAAGGTGAAAGTTAACCTGGGATAAGCCCTAAACCAAGGGGGCTTTGTTGAGAAGATGAAAAGTGCTATGCTTAGAAAACTAACGTCAAGACTGAAAGGACTTGGCGAACATTGAACTCAAGTCACAGGGCAAGCATCCAGTTCTGCACTGGCCAAAGCTTTATGAAAGACTCTGCTAGCACCTAAGGCTTCAGTCTCTGCTATGGAGTAAAGCTGCATCTGACAGCACAGCAGCTCTGGCCAGAGCCTTCCATGCATGCACAGAAGGGCAGCTTCGCAGAGGAAAGCTCTTCAGTCAGTGTGCAGATTGGATTTAGCTCGCCTACACAGCAAAAATCTTGGCACCAAAACGCTTCTCAAAGTGAAGTATTAATCCTACCAAGAAAGGAGCTGCGATTCCCATAGGAGGTGTGATTCCCAAAGGACTTACTCGTAATTCTCACAGCCCGATCATTTCTGAAGTCTTCTGTATCTGGTTCATCCAGATCTTCCAGGAAATTGTACTCAGGGTCATCATCATCATCTGCTTCATCTAATAATAAGCATGTTTTAAAACATCATTACCCTGCCCCAAGACCAGTTGCCAGGAGCAGAAGCAGTTTGTTTACTGCCATAAAGAGCATCCTTATTTGCAGCCGTTCCCATTTAGGAAAGGTGAATTTATTCTCTGTCGCCCGAGTTTCGGCTCAATTCAGAAAGACTGAGGTAGCACTATTGCAATTTGTGCTTTACATTCCATGTGCGCAACTGTAAGCAACTGGTAAATTGAGGACAAAGGGAAGTCGAGTCCCAAAGCTTATTCTTGGTCCTTCTCAAAGAGCAAAAGAGTGTTTTTGCCAAACCAAGTCATGCGCCAACAAGGAGCATGATGCACTCCATAGATTCACCTGTATCAGTGCTCAACTTCCTGACACAGCAGGCTGGATCAAGGGCTGAAACACATACATTCACTGATGGTTACCTTCGTTCTCCACATCATCGTTCATGAGTCCTCCAAGCCACCTTTTCCATTCTTCATCATCTGCAGTGTTAGGATCATACATATCAGGTGTGATATCCGGGGCTCGGAGCTCAGCCTCCAGCTGGCCAAGAGGAACATCCTTCAGTGGTCTCTTGGATCGGGTTCGGAAGGCAATGAGGCTGTCCTCCAGAGACTGAAAGGTGAAGGAAAACCACAACAGAATTACAAATCTCTGCTTTTCCCAGTTTCTCTGGCAGCCAAAAACTCCCAGTACCAAAAAGATGACATTCCCGACACAAAGAATCCTTTACTTTGGTAGAAAGCCAAACTTTCATTCCTTTTGCTATTAAACTGCTATTGGTGATAAACATATTCTTGTTCATTTAGCTTGTGTTAAACTCTTATCTGCTACCAAAGCAGCGACCCCCACTTGCACTGTTTTTCTCACTATTACAATGAAACCATGTTCTCTTTACAACCAGCTTCCTCAGGGGTTACTACAGACTTGCCTGCAAAACGCAACTACGCTGACAGGTTAGCTTTCAAAAGGAAAACTCTCTTCATTGGTCATGTCAGTGTCGTAGATTACATTTAACAGTCAGAACAATGCTAGTGAGAGTCATGAGCAGAAACAGAAAGTGTAGTTACAACACAAGAAACTGGAAGGATACGTCACTAACACCGTTTTACTAACAGCTGCCTTTATCCTCTCACAGGGCTGGCGTCCTACACACTGTGGAGATTCAACTCACTACGCAGAGTTATAAACCAAGAGCAGAATGCACTGAAAGGAACAGCAGAGAACTAAACCCACACTCTTACAGCATCCCCAAACCAGTACCTGGTAAGAATCCATGCATACTGGGCTGGAAGCCAGTTCTTCATCCACTGCATGCAGCTTCTCCATGAACGTGCTGTCTTTGTTTTGCTTTGGTTTTGGAGGTGGTGGAGGTCCCATGGGAACTACTTCAGCACTAATATGTCGAACAACAGGCGTAGTGATCTTTTCCATCTAATTAAAAAGGCCTTTGCGTTACAAGGGAAACGTATGTTCTAGATAAAACAAGGACAGAGCAAGTCTCCACCTGCTTGACCAGAGCCTAATACAACCGAAACGAGAGAAAAGCTTCACAGAAGAAAAGGGATTCTTTATCCTACACTCACTTTATCTCTCAGAAAGTGCAAATAAATTCACTGTTGAAAAGACATGCAGGCAAGGAGACATTTGGAAGAGCTGAGTATCAGCCTCACCATTAACTGGAGCTGATAAACCTGAACGCTTGCAATTGTGGCACACTCCCAACCCTCCCAAAAGCAAACGCATGGCAAGCAGAAGGTGGAAATACCAATCCATTATTGCTCTTTCTTCGACTCCAGTGGCAGTGGTCAGTTCCCACGCATGCTTTCTCATTCCTGGCTGTTGATACTCGACTCGCACCACGCTGCACACACTCCCACTGATTAACAGTCCCCCAAAATAACCCGCTTTTGTCAGCACCGCTTCCTCCTCCTAAGCCAAGCGCAGAAAGGAATTCCCCTGCACTCCTCTCACACATAAGCAGAAAACCAATTATTATCTGAGAAGAGCCTCTTCCTTCCATTGCCAGTGGTTTTAAGTAACTGTTCATTTTAGACAAAGCTCCTTCTGCAAGGGTTGCACTTCACTGCTTAGGCAGGAACCGCCGCAGAGGGACCCTAAAGCCACACAGCACCTCCCCACACCACAACTTGAAGCAGTAATGTGTCTTCTTGCTTCTGCATTAATAGCTTAGGAATAAAGACCCTAAGTTGTTTCTAAAGACAGCAGTTTACCTCGCAGAGAGTCCCTCCCTCTTCATCAGAGGATCGCCTCGTCCTGGATCGCTTTGCTCCCCGAGGAGAAGAAGCAGTGCTCTCTACATCACTTTCCAGTAAGCTCTACAGCACAAAAGATGCAGAAGGCAATCGGACACTGCTTCAACTCACATTCCAAAGACCCTTTCTTTGTCAAATGAATAATGCAGCATTGAAGAAAGATTACTAGAAGGTCTGGGACAACTCACAAGTTTTCACAAGTGTTAAGATAAAGAGCATTCTATTGCCTCCATGACAAACATGCAGACAGCCCCACGCTGAACACATCTTTGTCCAAGTTGCAGTTACCTCCTCTGCAGTCTCGTCCTCATCCTCATCCTCAGGCTGGTACTCTTCATCGGATGAATCATCTTCCTCAAGAGGAATGTCCACAAACTGAGGAGGCTGCAACAGAACAGAACAGACGACTTTTTACAGGCGAGAAAGAGCTGCACTGTCAGATCAAAGGGTTCCAGCTGAGGAAATACCCTGAAGCTCAGAGATGAAGGAAACTGCTGAGAAAAGCTGAAGAGACCGAAGAAATTCCTGAAGTACACTTGGTAAAGCAAAGGAAGTGCTTGAAAATGCACAAAGTATTTACATTTGTAGGATGGCAACACTGCATGAACAGCCACTATCTGAAAGATATGTTTCTAGGACCTGAATGGTCATTCCCTCCTGCCCCACTGCTGGATCCTGCCTACACCTGGATAACAAACCTTCTGAGGCAGCCTGAGATTCAGGCTGCATTTCCAGACAGTCCTACAGCACATAGAACATGAGGTCTGAGCACTAACATTCACCATCGGACGTTTCACCCAGGTAGAGGCTGCTGCAGTACCAAGGTGGGAAGCTGAAAAGACGTCCCTATGGCATGTCATTGCCTCATCACATTCTGTCTTCCTGTAAGGGCAGCTCTTTTGGGCCCTCTGTGCACCCACTGCTGTTAAGTGCCCTGTCCTGTTTGCAATGCTCCTGCTCACTGTTTTGGCCACGTTGGACATGAATCTGCTCCACCCCTGTAAAGGATTCCTTGCGTTCAGGCTGTCTCTAGTACAGTCTAACCTATTACCCAGCAGTAGTTCACTTACCTTCACCTCGTTTGCCTTCTTGATTGGAGAAATATTCCACGTTGGAATCACCTAAAGACAGCAAAAGCACTTTAGCTGCCTCTGAAAAGCACGGTACACACAGCTTAAATCAGCTGTTAGTACTTGAGCTTGAGGCCTTGTTCTCCAAAGTAGCCAAGTACCAAGAGACTTCCAACAAAGGATTCTGAACTGCCCTGTGATCCCTGCAGCGGTAACTTCAGGACTCGGTCAATTCACTGCATTTTCTAACTCTGACCTGGTTCTCTTCTGCCCATCTAAAAGTTTTGCACTGCTTTAACTTATTTTTTCACGTGAAGAATACATCACATAAAAGCACTTCACGCTTCCTTTAGAAGACCCAACCACCAAAGCCATTGGGCAGGGGGAGGCTGCAACAGTAAAAGCAGATCACACACTTACCACTCCTTTCTCCACAACTTCCTTCAGTTTGGAACGAGTCATTTTGGGCTCCTGAGGGTTTAAAAGAAGACAACGGCAATCCACGCAGCTGCAAACTTTTCCCCAGCAGCTCTTCACTGCAAGGGGCTTCTCCCTTCTTTACGTTCATTGCCTTTTAGGCACGATCAGAGTGACATCAAAAATACCCCCCCCAATCCTGTTTCAGCATTTACACTCACACACAGACACTACTCGCTTCATCCAAGCGGTAATGAAACATCAGTTATGGTCCTACCCATTTTCTCCACACCACATCATGGACCCAGAAGATAGAGTGGTGGAGGTACCATGCGTTTGGAACAACTGAACCCCCTTTTTACTTACGAACAAAGGGATATCTTCTGTCTCACTGATGGCTGCTTTCATCATGGCAACCACGTGCTCATTTGTGATCACTTCCTACAGGAACACAGACAGAAAAGGATCTTTTACACGGCTCGTGAAAAAGAAACACGCTTAAGGTTAAAATAAACTAGTCAGAAACATGATGGAGAAATAGTGTACGATGGACTTTGTAATTATACAAGGACAAAGGAAGACTGGACAAGAAAAGATGAAGTACGCATAAAGAGCGGTAAAAGCATCTGCACCACACTGCCTGGGAATGTTCCACAGGAGAGATTCCCAGCAGAAGGAAAAGCCCACCCCAATTCCCCTTCCTTCGTGTCACATCATGAGGAGAATCTCCCTGGCACATGAGAAGTGCTGCCACGAAGCTGCTCCAGCTTCCAAACGAGTAAGGGTCTAATTCTCTAGAGAAAGCACTGAACGATCTACTCTTGCACATCGCGGTCCATCGTTTCAGACAATGCTTTCTCAATGTCAAAGGAAGGCAGAAGAGAGCCGGTATCTGCGACTCCATCTCCTGAACGCCACCATAAGGTTCCAGGGAGCGTGGGCAATGCTGAGGTATTTACAGCCCCCACACAGTGCCGTGTGACAGGGAAAGCTTTCATTTCTGGCACTTGCACAGAACCGGCTGCTGCCTCTGCCCGAAAGCACAGCGGCAGCCCCCAGTCTGTGCGCCCCGGGGATGGCAACAAGGGAAATCCTTGAGCTGCCCCGGATCGGAACGGTACCTGCGCAAGATAAACCCAAAGCAAAGCACACGCACGCACACGAGCATCAGCTTGAAGTCGAGAGCGCACCGTCTTAAAAAGCCGAGCGCTTCCCTCCCCGTCGCATCCCTCCACACTCACGTGCAGGATATTTCTGACGTTGACAACTGTCAGGTTGTGTTGTTTCGCCCCATCTTCTAAGGTGCGATCAAGGGTATCATCTAGCTTGATGTCACAAGACAAAGAGCCCTCCTCCTCTTGACTTTTCCCTTCTCTTTTCCGTTTGGTTGCCTTCCTCCTCCTCTTCCTCCTTTCAAAATCCTCTCCATCTTGCTCCTCTGAAAAGGAATAAACACGGAATCACCTTCAGTGCATCCTGACAACCTGAGTTAAACCACCCAAAGCCCAACAGCTGGAGTTCTGCAGATGCTGAAGTGACAGCAGCTTTTTCAAGAGGAGCTCACCAACTGCAAACGGCCAGAAGAGCCAGGACTGAATGCGAATGTTTGAATGACGGACTCAAGCTCTGCAAGACCCGAGCGAGTCACTCAAGGAAACAAAGGTTGCCTATTTGCCATCTCTATTGCCTTGAGCTTACAGAATGCTCTCAGCAGCCTTTTCACCCCTTTTCCACAAGGAGGTGTTTGAAGTAATAAACAGCCCCAAATCCTCCTTTTCCTCGCCCGTCTGCTGGGGCCGCTCACCAGCTCTGCTGTTCCTCAGTGGCTTCAGCACAGCAGGACCGCGAACAGCCACCTGCAAAGAGCTTCTCCCTGGAGCCTCCTGCGCTGCAGGCTGGTTTTCCGGCAGGTACGGGTCTCTCTGCACGTTCACCTCCAGCTCTGTACACAGCTTGGGCATCTTCCCTGTGAACAGAATACCGGGCGCTGCAGTCAGACACCGCACACAGCACAGCTACGAGGCTGCTGCGCTTCCAAAAGCTTAGCGGGGGCCATTCAGATCCCTTTAAACCGACTGCAGGAGTGTACCCCAGCCCGGGGAAGCGATGCAGACAACACAAGAGGCTGATTCCTTCAAACCAGGGCTGTACCCCCCGCTGTAGAAATGCAGCTGCGACAGAAAGCAGCAGCCAGGGCACACTGTAACTGGGTGCAACGTTAGGATGCGGTTTCAGAGCCACCTTAGGCCGCTTTAAAACCACACCGGCACTGACGGGGGGGCCGCATAACCCCCTGCTCCTGTTCCAAGCCTGTCTTGACGTGCTGCCCCCCCATCAAAGCAGCTCCAGAGAGCCAGGGGAAGGGAAGCACAGGCAACGTGAGGAAAGGGGGAACAAGAAGGTTTCAGTAGGCTTAAAGATGACGGGAGCTCACTCAGCACCACTGTGGCGGTGAACGCCTCTCGCCTCCCTCATGAGCTCCATGCTCGCCCTGAGCTGCGTCCCGCTGAAGGGCCAAACCCAGGGGCAGGACTGGGAGGCCGGGGGTGAATCTGTACAACCCAGGGCGCGAGGCTCGAAACAAGGACCAAACCCAAAGCAGCCCCGGGCGCGCTCCAAGGGAGGAGAACCCCAAACCCCGGAGAGCGCCATCGCGTCCGCCTTTAACCCCTCAGGAAAGCCCCGAACGCGCACACCGCACACCCCAAGCACCCAAAGCAGCCGCGGCGCTGCCAGGGCCGAGGCCGGGCCGGGGCAACGGCGAGCGGGAACCCCGCCGCGAGCTCCGCCCGCCTTTACCTTCCGCCGCCGCCGCCGCTTCGGGAGCGCCGGGGCCGTCGGGGAGCAGCGCGTAGGCCTCCTTCGTGCCGGGCCGCTTCCCGCCCTTCAGCGGGGCCTCCCCGGGGCCCCTCCACACGCCGGGGCCGGCGGACGGGGGCAGCGCTCCGGCCCGGGCCGCCGCGGCCGCTTTGGCGGAGGAGCCGCCGTCCGCCGAGGAGGAGGTCCCGGGCGGGTCCCCGTCGTCCCGCGGGCCCTGCGGCGGCGCCGCCACCGCCGCTCTCCGCTTCTTGCAGGGCAGCATCTTCAGCGACAGCGCCATGGAGGCGGCTGCGCCCGCCCGGAGCCGAGCGCCGCTGCGCCGCGGGACCCGCGCCCGCCCCGCCGGGTCCGCAGGAAGCGGAAGCGCCGCTCCGCCGCGGAGCCCCGGTGAGGGCCGCTCCGCGGGGCCGTGACGCGGAGCAGCGGCCGCGGCCATCATCGCTCCGCGGCGCGCCCCCGCTCGGAGCGCATCGGCCCCGCAGCGGGCGCAGGGAAGAGGGGGGGAGCGGCGCCGGCTCCGCCCCGCAGCTCCGCCGCCGCCGCCGCGTTCCTGTGCCGGGAGGCGCGGCCACAGCCCCGGCTCTTGCCGAGTCACCGCCGGGCGGCCGCGGGGCGGGGCCTGCGGCGCGCCAGGACCAGTGGGCAGCTCCTGCATCCCGGGCTCCGAGCATCCTCCGGGCGGGGGCCGGCAGCGCGGCGCCTCCGCACCGCGCTCCGCATCGCGGCCTCAGCTGGGCCATGGCGGAGATCACCAGCGTCCACCCGGGCTTCGGTGAGTGGGGCCCGGCCCCTTCCTCCATCCCGACCGCGCTCGGTGCGCGGAGCCCCGCGGGCCCCGCTCCGGCCTCCGCCGGGGCGGTGCCATTGCTCGGCCCCGCGGCTGCCGCCGGATCGCGGCCGGGCCCCGGGGGGGGGCAGCAGCTGCGCGGCCCCCGCCGCATGATGCGATGTCTGTGCCGGGCCGCGCCGCGCCCCGGCCTTTGTTCGCGGCTCCCCGGGGGCCGGAGCGGCTGCGGCACCGGCGGCGAGGCGGGGCCCCGGGGGGGGGGGGGGGGGGGGGGGGCTGCGGCGGGAGGGGCCGGGGCGGCGGCCGCGCAGCGGAGCGGAGCGGGGGGCGAAGGGGCCCCCGGGGGCGCCGCAGAGCGGCGGTGAATGACGGAGATGGCGCGGCCGGGGGTGCGCGCAGGGGCCGTGCGGCGCTGGGGCTCTGGCGGTTGCGTTCTCCGGGGCTGAGGGTTCCGAGCGCTGCCTCTTTCTGCCCTGACCTTCCCCGCGCACCGTAAGGCCCCGTAGTAAAGCGCAGGTGCTCCGTTGCCACTGAATGCTGAAGCACCCAACAGTAATCCTCCGCGCTGCAGCCCAGCGCGCTCCCTTACCTTTGACACCCACTGCTTCCTGGGATGGAGGAGCCACGTGCTGTCATCATGGAGCCGGTGGCCACCATTAGGATAGAATTCCCAACCATCCGGTTTAGGAGGAAGCTTTCCATTCTTTTCCGTTAGTCGCAATGCGATTCCATCTCCCCCAAAGCCGGGTTTGGCATCGCGTCGGAACACAGACCTCTTCTGCACAGTTTCAATTCGAAAGGGTGGTTCTGCTCTTTCCGAGAGAGGAAGGAGGCTGCGGTGCCGTTGAAGTGGACGTCGTGCAGAGCAAAGCTGCAGACTCGCAGCTAAAATCGGGTTTAGGCAGCTTCACACAGGGTACTTTTCAACTGGAAGGAACTGCAGAGACCGGGCTAATGAATGGGTGGAATGATGACCTAAGGAGCAACTTCCAGCCAGGATAAGAGCAGGGAACCACATCATGGGGGAGTGTTTTGTTAATCGGACAGATTCCTCTTGCTTGAGGCTGTGCTTGCAGTGGGGCTGAGCCACGTTGGGCTCTGAAGCCAATGCCCATTGCAAACCATTGCAGGCACTCCCAGGGACAGGCTGGGAAGGTTTCTCTCTTGCCAAAAGTGGCTTTGCCATTTGTGCAGGAAGGAGACGTTTTCTCTTGGAAACCAGTTTATTCCCGAGCCTGTCGGGCGCTCAGGCTCAGTTCTGACCTTCACCTCAAGAAACAGAGATGTGGAGAGAAACTGAACATCCAGGAGCTCTCTGGAGCTCCGGGGATGATGTGGGCACATCGTTGTCTCCTGTTCAGGGTTCAGAATGAAGATGGGGAAATCAGAGCTCTGCTTTCAGCTCTTGCGGCTGTACTCTCAGTTTAGCTATTGCAGGTTGCACGTTTGTGAAGCTGTAGGGCAAGAGGGACGTTTGGTTTGCTCGCCTCCAAAGCAAAGGAGCAGTTGCTTCCATGGGTATTAAAGCAGCGATACAATAAGGAGTTAGAGGAAGAGCCTGACTCTACCTTCCCTATAACCTCCCACCAAGGAACTGAAGGCAGCAAAAGGAGCTCTCCCTTCTCTTCCCTTGTAAGACTGAACAAACCCCGCTCTTTCGCCCTCTCCTTGTCTTCCCTCTGCTGTCCCTTCTCCATCTACTCCTGGAATTCCTTGAGGGTTAGGACAAAACCATCAACCCCTTCAGGCCACAGTGATTAGAACTGGTCATGAAGAATAACTCCAAGTCCAGTATTTGTTACCCCCTTCCCGTTGGTCAGAGACAATTGGGGAATGTTTCTGAACAGGGCATTAAAACCCAAAGAAAAACCCCAAAGCCAATGCTTCCTGCAAAGCAAGAACCACATTCCTGTGGAGATGCTGGTGGTGGGGGAGATCTGAGCAGGCAAGCACTTGTTTGACATTCCCAAACCTGGCTCAGGCCTTGGGAGCGTGAAATGTTTCCCATGTGGGGAAATCTAAGTGAAAGGATCCTATTTTATTCTGGGGAAGCTTTGATACCCACATCATGGCATTAAGACCAGCACAGTAGCACTGGGTAGATCTCCATCCCCACGTGCTTGGCTCCACGGGGGCACAAGCTGGTTCCTGACTGCCTTGTCTCCTCTGCAGATGTCTCTCCAGTGGTGGCAGGCCTCATTGGTGCTACTGTCCTCGTGGTTTCTGTCTCAGTAACAGTCTTTGTGTGGACATGCTGTCACCAGCAAGCAGAAAAGAAGCACAAAACCCCCCCGTATAAGTTCATTCACATGTTGAAAGGCATCAGCATCTATCCAGAGACCTTGAGCAACAAGAAGAAAATCATCCGGATCCGGAGAGACAAGAATGGCGCTCCCAAGGAGGCTGGAAGGGGAAACCTCTCGGTGGATGCTGCTGAATCCGGTTTAATAGTCTCCGATAAAGCTCCGGATGGGCCAAACGCAGCCCCTCCCGTCGACCAGCTCCCCATCAAAGTCGATTATGGAGATGAACTAAGTCCAGATCAAAGCCTCACTCCAGGAGGAAGCAAAACGTCCTCCCCATCGTCTCCAGGGGATGACGTCCTGTTGGGTGAACTGACTTTCTCAGTGGACTACAACTTCCCTAAGAAGGCTCTGGTAGTTACTATCCAGGAGGCTCACGGGCTGCCGGTGATGGATGAGCACACTCAGAGCTCTGACCCCTACATCAAGATGACAATTCTGCCAGACAAAAGGCATCGGGTGAAGACTCGTGTGCTCCGCAAGACACTGGAGCCAGTGTTTGATGAGACCTTCACCTTCTATGGCATCCCCTACAGCCAACTCCAGGACCTGGTGCTTCACTTCCTCGTGCTGAGCTTCGACCGCTTTTCCCGCGATGATGTGATTGGGGAGGTCATGGTGCCCCTTGCAGGGGTGGATCCGAGCACTGGGAAGGTTCATCTCACCAGGGAGATCCTCAAAAGGAACATACAAGTAAGTCACTTCAGGTAGTGTGACACAAGGGTCCTTGCTTGTAGCTGATCCCAGTTCTTTTGTTCCAGGAGCCTCTGTGGTCTAATAAGCAGGAATACTGCAAATCCTTAGCCATGAAACCCGTTTTTCCACAGATCGTATGATGGGTATCAGATGGAGATACATAGGATGGCTGTTAGAGATACATATGATGGCTATTAGAGATACGTATGATGGGTATTAGATGGAGATACATATGATGGCTGTTAGAGATACATATGATGGCTATTAGACAGAGATACATATGATGGGTATTAGATGGAGATACATATGATGGGTATCAGATGGAGACACATATGATGGCTATTAGATGGAGATATATATGATGGGTATTAGAGATACATATGATGGGTATTAGATGGATACATATGATGGGCATTAGATGGAGGTACATATGATGGGTATTAGATGGAGATATATATGATGGGTATTAGATGGATATATATATATGATGGGTATTAGACAGATACATATGATGGGTATTAGATGGATACATATGATGGGCATTAGATGGAGGTACATATGATGGGTATTAGATGGATTATATATATGATGGGTATTAGACAGAGATACATATGATGGGTATTAGATGGAGATACATATGATGGCTGTTAGAGATACATATGATGGCTATTAAGACAGAGATACATATGATGGGTATTAGATGGAGGTACATATGATGGGCATTAGATGGAGATACATATGATGGGTATTAGATGGAGGTACATATGATGGGCATTAGATGGAGGTACATATGATGGGTATTAGATGGAGATATATATGATGGGTATTAGATGGAGATATATATGATGGGTATTAGAGATACATATGATGGGTATTAGATGGAGATACATATGATGGCTATTAGAGATACATATGATGGCTATTAGACGGGAGATACATATGATGGGTATTAGATATACATATGATGGCTATCAGACGGAGATACAGATGATTGCTATTAGATGGAGACACATATGATGGCTATTAGAGATACATGTGATGGGTATTAGATGGAGGTACATATGATGGGTATTAGATGGCTCTTTCAGTCAGGCAGCTCTCTGCTGTGTGGTTGTGGTGATCTGGTAAGGCCCAGAAGTGATGAATGTTATAACTGATGATGCTTGAAAAAAGGCAAAGTCCCATCTGCACCTGAAGGAGCTGATGTGGTAACGGCGCGTTCATCTGCAGAACCAAACCGAAAGCAGCTCAACGCAACCAGAGTTCTGGTCATTGCTTTTCTTCCCCGTGGTTCTTGGGGTGCTTTACATTACAGCACAAGCGGCCCCTTTAGGGTCTTGTCATGGTATTCTTCTTGGTGCATTGACCATATCTCTTCTAAGTGAGAGATTCAACAGAGAGGGGAAAGGTGACGCTAAAGAGGAGGAGGTTTAATGGGGGATGCAAATTCTTTGCCATTTACCTTTTGTCAGGTATCAAACCTGGGAGCCCAGGGTCAGAGCAGCCTTCTCCAAACCTGGAACTCAGGACTGCATCGACCCCCAGTAAATGACTGCATTGAGCCAAGCCAGCAAAGGTGCATCCCCTGCTTAACACCCCCTGGTTTCTGAGAGTGGAAGAGTGCAAATTGCTGTGAAGTAACTGCACTAAATCCAATTCACATTTCCCTTCCAGGGCCAGGAATGTGTTTATTCTCCATCGGGGATTTTACAGGAGCAGCAGCCTCTGTTCCTTGCATTGGAAGCAGTGGCTTAACCCCCCCAAATGATAACGGACATTGAAGGTTACACACCCAGGTTTTCCTCACAGCCGCAGTTGAAAGAGCTCAGAGCATTTAGAGTGACAGTTACCGCGGTGCTTCCCAATTCCTGCATTTGGGAATTCCCCCCCCCCCCCCCCCCCCGCCAGGTTAACAGCACCAGGCTCCGTACGAAGAGTCAAACCCCTCAGCAGGCCTCTGCTTGAGCTGTTGCACTCATGCTGCTCTCGGTGTTACTGGCACACAAATTCATTGCCATTGCTAATCCTGTCTGCCCGGAGAGCAAAGCAGCTTCATGTAAATGAGTGTCAGGGACAGGTAATGAACAGCATCTGGAACCCCAAAGCGATCAAACCTTCTGCCAGAGGTTCCCTTTGCCATTGCCTGCACCTCCTTTTCCCACTGCTCAGGCACTAAGCACAGGGAAAGGGGATGCTGTTGGTGCCCATGTTTCTGAGAGCAGCTTGTCCTGAGAGCTTCTTTCTGCTTCCCTTCCCCAGAAGTGCATCAGCAGAGGGGAGCTGCAGGTCTCCCTGTCGTACCAGCCTGTGGCTCAGAGGATGACTGTGGTGGTGCTGAAAGCCAGGCACTTGCCAAAGATGGACATCACTGGCCTCTCAGGTAGAAGCTATTTTCTCCACCTCGAAATGTGTAGAACAACAAATGTCCCAAGACCCCTTTGAGCTCTTCTTATAGAATCACAGAACACTTTGGGTTGGAAAGGACCTGAAGATCCTCCAGTTCCAACCCCCCTGCCATGGGCAGGGACACCTCCCACTAAACCCTGGCACCCAAGGCTCTGTCCAACCCTGCTTTGTCCACACCTTTCCTCCCACTGCTCCTAAGGGCAATGGGTCACCAGGAGTGATCCATCATCCCCAAGGGAGGGTGACCAAACCCTTCCTAATGCGAGACCAACGGCTGCACCCCTCCGGCACCTCTTTGTTTTCCAAATCCAGCAGATCTCCATGTTGCTTTTGGGCAGATCATGGATGCTCTGTGCATTACATGGAGAAACAAAGCTCTGTGTGCCTCGGGCTTCGTTTTAACCCTCAACAGAGCAGATCAAAGTGGGGCTGAGGGAGAAGGGAGGGTTTGGGTTGAACTTTCTGCTTTTCCAGTAGCCTCAGTTTTCCAGCTGTGAATTCTTAACCCCATTGGGACACTTCCGTGGGTTATTGCCTGAAATAGGGGAGAAATGGTTCTTGTTAGAGATGAGCATTGCCCAGCACTGAGCCCACCAGGAAGTTCTCCCCACCATTGCCATGCCGCTTGCTCCCCCCCAGCCCCACGTCCTAGTGAAACTCCTCCAGACCTTCCAGCAGTAACCTTGGCAAGGAGAAAACACCAGGGGCAAATCCAGGGAGCTGAACCCCCCCTGCTCCTCCAGGAGCATCCGGGGGCTGTGTTATTGGTCCCTTTCTCTCTGTCCTCCCACAGATCCCTACGTGAAGGTGAACGTTTACTACGGCAGAAAGCGCATAGCGAAGAAGAAGACTCACGTGAAGAAGTGCACTTTGAACCCCGTCTTCAACGAATCCTTCATCTACGACATCCCCGTGGATCTGCTTCCCGACATCAGCATCGAGTTCCTGGTCATCGACTTCGACCGCACCACCAAGAACGAGGTGGTGGGGAGGCTGATCCTGGGCGCGCACAGCGTCACGGCGGCCGGGGTGGAGCACTGGAGGGAGGTGTGTGACAACCCCAGGAAGCCCATTGCCAAGTGGCACAGCCTGAGCGAGTACTAGAGCTTGTAGGGCAGCCTTAAGCCTTGTTTTAGCTGTAGGACTAAACCTTGGTAAAGCAGCAGCAGCTGATGATGGGGTTCTCTTGTGATGGGATTTCGTACAGGGCACTCAGATTCGAAAGAGCAGTCAATGAAACCCAGAAACACAGATATATATAACAGTGTACTCACGCTATTGCATGCTAATACAAACTGAAATTAGTATAACTACCAATATCAAGTTGCAGATTTTAATACAATTAATTCTCTGTCACTATGGAAGTTGTGTTTGTGCCGAACTGTCTTTGCTGGTATTCACCAAGATTGGCCTGTCTTTAGTAGGCTTCTCCCAGAGTTTAACCTCTAGTTTCTTGTTCGTTTGCCTGCCCATTGGTTCTTGCGGTTCTGTTCTTTGCTGGTTTGGGAGCACCAACCACAGTTCCATGTAAAGGTGGTTCAGAATTCTGCACTAGCTGAAGGGAAGCCACAGGGAAACGGCCCTTTCCTTCCGGGAACAAAGTTCTCTCGTCAGGTCCTGGACCTCTTGCCACTGCCACGTACTTGATGTGGGGCTCTAAGGTCCCAGCAGCAGAGATTTCCATCTCCAATTCACACCCCACCAGAGGGATCACTTTGGGTGATCTGAAGGCTCTTTCCAACCCAGACCATTCTATGAAGGGCCCAAGAGCACAAAGGGATGAGTGAGTGATGGGTCAGGGAACTCCTGCTGAGTCTTTTGAGCGTTCAGTGTGGGATTCCGCATGCTCAGTTCTGTTACAATGGCCTAATGCAGCTGAGATAGGAAAATGGGGGGGGGGGGGGAAGGATCCCAAAGCTTCCTTTCGTTCAGTCTGCATTCGAGATGATGGGTAGCCAGCTCCCAAGGGAGGTAACCCAGGGCAAAGCCTGTTTCAAGGCGGTTGTTCAATTGTGAACGACTCAGACTTCCATAGGTTTCCATCACCTCGGAGGTGCGAAGACCTGGAGCACTCGGGCTCTTAACCCTGCCCGTTCCACAAATGCCAGCTTGGAAGTGGCTGCGTTGGATCTGGTGTTAAAGACACCAAGAAGCAGCATCCTGCCAAGTAACTTCATTTGGCTTCTTAGCACGATCAAGGCAGGAGGGTGATGACTGGCAGCAGGTTGGCTGTAGCCAAAGGGAGCAGAACTAGGACCAGGCTGCAGGAATTGAACTCCTCCTGAGCTCTGCAGTGGAATCTGAAGCAGAAGGGAGCTTGCAAAGAGGCTTTCAGGTGGCCTTCCGTTGCTTCCAGGCAGCGGGGCTGGGGAATGGCCCTCATGGATCCTAGCGATGACGTTTGAAGCTCATTTCACTGCTCGCGGGCCTCGACTCCTCAAGTTGAGAGCCCTGATGGAAAAAGGATCCAATGATCCCTCCCCCTTCCTCCTCATGAACGATGGAGGGGGCCTGGCTGGGGGCCCCCTGCAGCCACACTACAGCAGCAGTGGGAGGGCTCCTCAGGCACAGGCAGCACGTTGGGAGCTGGCAATCCTTTGGCATCTCTTCCTTCTTTCTGGAAAGCTGGATTTTCTCTCTCATTGGAACTTGCATGCAGGCAGAGTCTCTGCAGCAGCAGACGCTGCACTGAGGCTTCATTCCTGCTGCATTGGACCCTACACAAGGATTTCTGCCTGAGGTTGTAGATTGTGTCTTTAATGCTCTTGTAGTGGCTCAGAGCCACAGCCCGAGCCTCCCATGGACGCTGGGGCGGCTCGAGCTCAATCCTAGGTTTTGCACTAAGCGATTGCGTTGCTGCAGTTTAGCGACTGTCAGGGCTTTTCCTGGGAGCACGCTTCCCAGCACCGCTCCAGGCGTCGGGATGAGGCGGCCCCGGCACCACCCGGGACGCTCCCTCCTCCCCCTCTGCTGTGCAAAGCGTGCTTCAGCCTAGGGGATTCTCCTGGAGACTCCTGGGGTTGCAAAGGAAAAGCTGAACTTCTCGGCAAGGAAACATGCTCAGGGTAAATAGACGTAGGCCCTCGGGCAGGTAGGAGCAGCCCCAACCCTCTATGGAACAATAGGAAACTGAAGATGTGCAGATCTCTATATTTTTAAAGCATCAAATAGACAGTAAGCGACAGGAACTCACTGTACATCCCCCGCTGTGGTTGGTCTTTACCTTCTCGTGTCTCCTCGTGTCAAATTAACTTGGGAAATTACAACTTTGTGTGGAAAAAAGAAAAATAAAAGGAAAAAAAACCCTATCTGGACATGTGTGAAAGTGCATCGTGAGTGAGGTGCTCCATGTGTGAAAGTGCATCATGAGTGAGGTGCTCCATGTGTGAGCTGAGCCACGTGTGAGCTGCTCCATGCCGTGAGCTGCTCCATGCCGTGAGCTGCTCCACGCGTGAGCTGCTCCATGCCGCGAGCTGCTCCATGCGTGAGCTGCTCCATGCCGTGAGCTGATCCATGCGTGAGCTGCTCCATGCCGTGAGCTGATCCATGCGTGAGCTGCTCCATGCCATGAGCTGCTCCATGCGTGAGCTGCTCCATGCCGTGAGCTGCTCCACGCGTGAGCTGCTCCATGCGTGAGCTGCTCCATGCCGTGAGCTGCTCCATGCGTGAGCTGCTCCATGCCGTGAGCTGCTCCACGCGTGAGCTGCTCCATGCGTGAGCTGATCCATGCCATGAGCTGCTCCACGCGTGAACTGATCCATGCTGTAACCCAAGCTTATCTGTTGGATTTGTTATCGCACATGGAGCGTGCAAATAAAGCTGAAATCACTTTAGCTGCTGCCTGTGCCATGACTGATGTTGGCAACATGGACAGGATGAGAGCTGGAAGGGCTCAAGACCAGGCTGGGCACAGGGGCTTGGATCAAGCTGCTCCAGTGCAAGGTGTCCCTGTCCGTGGCAGGAAGGCAGAGGGGCTTTAAGGTCCCTTCATCCCAAACCATTCCATGGTCCTATGAATTTAAGCACTGGTTCCACAGACGGGCGTTTCTGCTCTGACAATTCCCAGGCCAAGCACACGCAGACTAAAACTCCCAAAACTAAAGGACCAGGACACAACCCCAGCAAATGAAGCCGCACACTGATACTGAAGTGTTGGCACATCCAAACCCTCTCCACGACCCACACAGCATTCCCATTTGCTGTGATTTGGCAGGAATGGATATTCTTCAGCTCAGTGAAACAGAGGACATGGGATGAGCAGGAGCAGCCGCAGTGGGATTCTAACAGCGGGAATTCAGAGGCATCCCTGGAGCCCTGGCAAAAGGGATGCTCCGGGCGCTGGGCAGGAGGCTCCAGCCTCTCCCGCGCAGGGATCTGGCTCCTGTGACTTGCTCCTGCAGCTCCCGGCCCTGACCAACATCACTGGGCACAAAGCCACGGCTTCGGTAATGCCGGATCCTGCAGAGCCCGGAGCCGTTTCCCAGCAACCCCGAGCACAGCGGCTCCCCCCCTCCCTGGCAGCTCCCACGCACAGGGCGGGGGGGGGTTCGGTGTCTCTTTGGGGGGCTCCAAAGGAGCCTCAGGTCTGAGCTTCAGGAACCTCACATCGCAGGGGAAGGGATGGGGCTCAGCTCCAGCACACCCCATCAGTGGCACTGCCAGGATGCTGAGCACACGCAAACAGAAGGCCTCCAGGTTCTCATGCACAGGACCCGTGCTCCCGTTCAGAGCCAGCGCCCAGTGCCCGGAGGCACCGTGGTGCCCCTCACGGTGGCACCCACCAGTGTTAGAGCCCAGCCGAAGCTCCCCCAGGGATCGGTTTCTACTCACTGGGCAAGACGGGAAAGCAAATCTCTCCTCGCGCCTCTTAACAGAGGTCCCTCAGGTTCCTCCATTGAGCTGCAACAGCAACAAAAGCATTTGCATGAGAAAAAGTCCAACAAGAAAGCACCGGGAAAGGGGCTGCCAAGCCCTGAAAGGAGGAGCGGGCTTGTGCAGAGCATGGGGGCTCCGCTCCTGCTCCCTTCCCACCTTCCTCAGGACCTTGAAGCCCCTTCTCAACACAATTGGGTCTCTCCTCCTCCTGCGCCTCACCCAATTCCCTTGGGAGCAGCCGCGTTGCCAGGGCAATGGGACTCACTCACAGCAGCCACCTCCAGGCTCCATCCTCCCCTCAGGCAGCTGCAGGGAGCCCTGAGGTCCCCCCTGAGCCTTCTCTTCTCCACACTAAACCCCCCCCAGGTCCCTCAGCTGCACTGACTCCTTTTGCTTGGAGCAAGACACGCATTTCCCAGCAGAATTCCAGGCACAACGCGAGCTTTTCCCTCCTGAGGCTGACCAGCTCCAACCCATCTCGCTGGGCCCCCCAGAGGAAACATCAGCTGCCTTTGTATTCCAAATGCTATACTGTGTCAAAGAAACCAGGAATTCTGCCTATACCAAATGCTACATTGTGTCAAAGAAACCAGGAATTCTGTGTATTCCAAATGCTATATTGTGTCAAAGAAACCAGGAGTTCTGTGTACAAATTCACAGGCGATAAAAATAAAGCTCTTTTGATAACACTGTGTAAAACCAAAGCGCCCGCTGCTCCTCCCATGGAGTGACTGCAAGCAACAGGCTCACCAAGGCAGCAGTAAACACTTCCATTGCATTGAAGGCATCCCAGAAGGCACAGACATCGGTTAAAGGTGGAAACAGGCCCAAAGAGCTTCCAGTGCTGCTCACAGGTTCCCTGTCAGTGTTGCCTGACACTGACTGCAGGGGCTGACCCCTGCTTTGTGTTATCAAGGAGAAGCAGAGGGAGAACTTGGCAACAGCATCGGGCCCTGCTCTGCCTTTCCTATGACAGAGCAGCAACTTTGCTGTTGCCTCCTCCTCCAAGCCAGGGCTTCTCGGCTGTTACAAACAGCCTTTAACCCACAGGTGGATGAGGAGGGATCTCGGTCCTAAAGCAGTGACTACTGAGAGGATGCACACAGCTGCTCACCCGCTCACAGACAACAGGGCTTAAATCCCAAGTTCTCACCCATGTGAATTATCCTCAGCCTTTCCAAACGTGTGACTGTTACCAGTGGAGACACTGGAAAAGAGAAACGAGAACCAATGGATCTGTTCAGCTCAGAGCCGTGTAACCCTCCTCCAAATGTCTTCCCTTGGGCTGGTCTTGGCTTGCAATCCAACACTAAGAAAATCCACTTCAACCCTACAGGCACAGAGTTTCCAGTCATACCTTAAGCAGTAAGGAGTTTAGCAGGAAAAGAAGGTGAAGTTAAGCCTTTGCTCTCCTCGCTTCTTGTACTAATCCTGTTCCAGAGGAGGTTTCAGTTTTGACTGCACCCTCACGTGCAAGCACACTCTGACGTTAGAGTTGGCTTTGGAACGAGATTAACAGCGACTGACACAGACGATCAGAGAATAATGGAAGCTCTCCTACACTCAGCCTACAAAGCTCTTTCCCTCTGAAACAGAAAGATTCCAGACACTCAGTTCTCCAGGAAACCTGTTTTAGCCATGTCTGAACTACCCAACTACGGTTTGTGCTGTTATTAAACCCAAGGGGAACACCAGGCATCGTGTCTCTGCTGGATTTAACTCCGTAACTGATGTGGGTGTCAATCAGCTTCAAAGCAGAGAACAAGTCTATGTATGGAGGGTCTGTGCCGGCAGAGCTTTAACCAGATCGTTCTTTGCTGAGCGTAAAACCACCTGCACATGGTCAGGATGTGACCCTTCAGGGACTGTCACTGTGCCCAGCTGATCCCTTCCTTCCACTGCATCAGCAATTCCACTTTTAAGACTGCATTGGAAGCATCTTACCCTAAAGTCAGGGGTGTCAATTCCAGGCCCAGGTTCCTCAGGATCAGGCGTTTGTCTACAAAGGAGTTATCACAGGAAATAATCTGGAATCACTACGTTAGAGGCTTCTACTTAGCAAAGCTCCTGGCTCCTTTAGGACAGGAGCATAAACCAGAGTGGAAATAAATAAGCCAGCCCCCCCTCACAGCTACGGCTTTCAACAAGCAAGTTAGAGAACCCAAAGCTGGGGTTCCTGCAGCTCCGTGACATGACACATGCTGTGGCACCCAGTAAATGCTGTGTACAGGAGGAAAATGTTCCATCTCCACGGCTGTTGCCAAGTTACAGCTGCCATAGGAACCAGGATTTGCTGCTTCTGACTTGGTCTGAATCCCACTTCCACCTCTGCTATGAACTCACCACTTCCACACTGGGGCTGGAAGGAAATCTATGACATGAGAACACCAGGACCCCAGCACGGCTCCTTTCAGTGGTACCCACACCCAGCCAAGGCTGCCGGCCATGCCGAACCCTGTAAACTGCTCCTCACCACAACCTCAACAAGCCACCCCTTGGGATGTGGGTCACTGTTCCAGGGCGCAGCAACCTCTGCTTGTGCAAACCACTAGAAACAGAGGATTCATGAGGTTAAATTGGGGAGAACTTCAGCAATATCCTACACAATTGAGCTGCCAGCACGCAGCGACGGGAGAGAAACGTTCCAAAGTGCAGGGCCACAAACCTACCAGCATTTGTAACCAAGCTACAAGCAACGTTTGCTGGATCCAGTCCAAAAATGACAACAAACGACAGTACAACTGCTACTGCTCTGAAGTGAAATATCCAAAATGAAGGGAGCATCATTCTAAACAAGAACTGGTAAAAGTTAGGTTTTCCCTCATAGAAGTCCATTCAGGCTTAAAACACCACCAAAACGTTGTCACTAAACTGCTTTGGTTCCAAATGGCTGTTCACAGGTTTTGTTCTATGTGCAGACAAATCCTCTCTGTTCAAGTGACTGAATCTTTCTTCCTTCGGAAGGGGGACTTCAGCCTTTTCCACACGCTGCTTTTGGGTTTGGATTTCTTCTCCATAGCCATCACTGCTTCCTTCTCCTTCCTGCGGATCTCCCGCACCAGGGCATGGAATACGTCGTCGATGTAGTAGCGGAAGGCGGCCGACGTCTCGAAGAAGGGGCAGTTGAACTCTCGAGCTAAAGATGAGCCTTCTTCTTTGGAGACCTGCAGTAAAAACCCCACTCGTCAGGAAAGCCAAAACCAGAATCATGGAATCAACCGCGCTGGGAAAGACTTCAGCTCATCCGGTTCAACCATTCCCCAGCACTGCCAAGGCCACCACTGACCCATGGCACTGAGGCCTCGTCTCCACAGTGTGTGAACACCTCCAGGGACAGTGCCTCCAGCACTGCCCTGGGCAGCCTGTTCCAATGCCTGAGCACCCTCTGGGGAAGGAATTGTTTCTCAGCTCCATCCAAACCTGCCCTGATGCAGCTTAAGGCCGTTTCCTCTTGTCCCATCCCTTGGGAGCAGAGCTCCATCCTCCTCTCAGGCAGTTGTAGGGAGCGATCAGGTCCCCCCGAGCCTTCTCTTCTCCATCTGAACCCCCCAGCTCCCTCAGCCCTTCCCCATCACACTGTGCTCCAGGCCCTGCACCAGCTCCATTGCCCTTCTCTGACCCCGCTCCAGCACCTCAATGTCTCTCTTGTAGGGAGGGGCCCGGAGCTGAGCACAGGATTCAAGATGCAGCCTCACTACAATCCCTGCCCTGGCCCTGCTGCCACACTGGTGCTGGTACCAAGGTTATTTCTCTGCCGCTTCTTGTTCTGCCTGCTGTGGAGCTGTGCATGCCGCTTCCCAGTTCATTGCCACCGATTTCTACATCCTTCTCTGAAAACCTGTTTTTCTTTCACTTTCACTCCTCACTTCTGTAGCAACGCAACCACCTGCAGGACACTCATGAAACAACAAAGTCCTTTTGGAAAGCGGAGAAGAGAAGCTGCGTGGAGACCTCAGAGCAGCTTCCAGCTCCTGAGGGGGGCTACAAGGATGCTGGAGAGGGACCTTCATCAGGGACTGGAGCGACAGGACAAGGGGCGATGGGTTCAAACTGAACCCTTTGCATTCCTGCGCTTTCCAACAGAAGGAGCTTGCAGCTGTGGGCCTAGTCCGTGCCATTTACCTGCCGCAGCTGTGTCAGGTCGGATTTGTTCCCCACCAGCACCACGGGGGTGTCGTCAGTGCGGCGGACGCGGTAGATGAGCTGCTTGAACTCGCGCACCTCGTGGAAGCTGCGCCGGTCTGTGATGGAGTAGCAGATGATGAAGCCCTCCCCAGCCCTCATGTACTGGTCCCTCATGGCCGTGAACTCTGCCTGCAGACAGACGAGGACATTTCAGCTGCACAATCGCTTTCTGATCTGCTCACAATGGACACTGCATGCACAGGAGCTCTGTGAAGCAGTGCTCAGCCAGGGGGTGAGGCGCTGGCACAGAGAAGCTGTGGCTGCCCCATCCCTGGCACTGTTCAAGGCCAGGTTGGACACAGGGCTTGGAGCAAGCTGCTCCAGTGGAAGGTGTCCCTGCCCGTGGCTGGGGTTGGAACTGGAGGAGCTTTAAGGTTCCTTCCAACCCAACCCATTCAATGATTCTTCCAACCCACACCATTCTAATGTCCCATTACTGCAGGATGAGGCAGTACATGTTTGGGATTAACACCGAGTTTCCTCGTTAGAGAGATCACACCAACATGCTGTTTATCACCAATACCTTTGCTTGTCGATCATGAACAGAAAGGTGCAACAGAGAAAGCACAGCACCATCCTGAGGTGCCTAAATACAGAGTGTGATACAGATGCTACGAACAATGCAGTGCTTAGGAAAGCTCAAAAAGCAAAGACATGAATACTTTTACAGGGTTTCTGTCCCTGTGCCTGACCGTTAGAGACTTTTAACATCCTCCTAAAGGTTTTATTACTGCCATACCTGTCCTGCTGTGTCCAGGATATCCAGATTGGCAGGTTCATCATCAATGCGTATCCGTATTTTATAAGCATCCTCTGTGAATTCACAGCACACGAGAAAGAACAAGGTTGGCTACAAGCACACTATGCAGGGGTTATCAGGTCTCAAAGAGAATGGCACACTGGAAGCACCCAAGCTGGGAACCTCCCTCTACCACGTTGGTCTGAGCTCCCTCTAACACCAAATGATGGGATTTAGCATCCTCCCGAACGTCCCAGCACCGTCCCTGCTCTTTCCAACCCCACTCCATAACCTCACTTCGGACGCTTCAGTTCAAAGCGCGGAGGAAGAGCATTCAACTTCTCCCAAAGCCAGAACATGCCCGGAATCCAAGGAAGAACTGCCCCCCCCCCAGCTGCTCTTCCCTTAGAAGACGATGAACGTTGTGTTCCTCCAAGCCCGCTCTCCCACACTACAGCAGTGCTTCCAACAAGAAGCCGGCTGCTTTTCCCACTTTTCCTTTGACGCTGCTGGGAAAGGTTTCTCTTAAGATGCTGCAAAAGTTCTGCAGCAGCAGAGGAAGCTGCCGAGCGCTTTCCTCCCTCTCCATTTCTAAACCACAGAACGCAATTGGGCCTGACAGGCTCCCAGCAGAGAGCTGCTCCCCAGCGCGGGCAGCGGATTTATAGGCAACTCATAGTGACCCCAGCAGGTTTCCAGCCTTTCCCTGCCGACATACAAACGTAGTCAGCGAATGGCCTGAATATATGGGACAGGAAAAGCACGGAGGAGCTAAACCTCAGGCTGCGTCTATGCCAGCAGCCTCAGAACTCTTCATGCCTTTAACTGAGCAACCTAAAGGGCTTTGGTCCTCCACTTCCATCCCAACGCATAGCTCGCTTTCAACTGAGCGCTTCCAAGCAACACAAGAGCTTCACCCGCCAGGGGAGAGCCTTTCCTTACCAATCGTGGGATCGTGATCCTCCGGGAAGCGGTGGCTGATGAACTGCATGGTCATGGCTAGAAACGAAAGCCAGAGGCACAATGGCACGGGCTGGGCAGCACCCGCGCCGCAGCATCCCGCCCGAGCGCGCTCCTTCCCCGTTCGGAACCAAACCCACGCTCGGTGCGATGCCCCCGTCCGTCCCCCCCGTTCGGAACCATCCTCCCGCGGGGCCGCCCCGGCGCTCACGCACCGCTCTTGCCGACCCCGCCGGCGCCCAGCATCACCAGCTTGTACTCGCGGGACTGCCCCGCGCCGCCGCCGCCTCCCGGCCGCGCTCCGGGCTCCATCTCCGCAGCCGCGGGAGCGCGGAACGACCGCGGGCGGCCCCCGGGGCTCGTCCCGGCCCCGCTCCCCTCCGCCTGAGGCGGCGGCGCCAAAATGGCGGCGGCTCCTTCCCCGCGCCGAGGGGCGGCGCTGGACGGCGGCCCGGAGGGGTCAGCGCAGGCGCGGCGGCGGCGCCGCTCCCTCCGCGCTCTCCCCCACGGAGGGACCCGCGCCCCACGAGCGGCCAGATCCGGACTCTCGGTACTTTTAATGGTCACCAAAGGAAGGGTCCGGTATTTACAGCGGCGATACCGCGCAGCCCCGGTTTAAAGCCGCTTGTCCCGTTGCAAACGCCGAGCATCACCTCCCTTCTCCAGCCAAAACAGTTCCGCACCGCCAGGAAAACGCCCGTTCCAGTTCATGTCCATCACCAGGCCAAGAGCTCGGGCCCGCCGTGACTTTGTCAACCACGAGCCAGAAGGGGTGGAGAATGAAGGAAGAGATGGGAGCAGGAGTCCTGTGGGACCGCGGCACGGGACCAAGCCCGGAGGGAGGAGAGAAGATGGAGATGAACCCATGTGCGCCCCTGCCCTCGCATCCGGCTGGAAGGAGGTGTAAAACCCCCGGTGCTGAGTTACAGGAGGTACTTGAGAAGTAAAACACAAAGGAAGAGGTTGAAGAACCCTGCTTCTCAGCTTCGTCAGAGCGATTGTACATTCCTTTCCTCGGCTCAAAGTCCCAGCATTGAAGCTGTGGTCACCATCGGGTCAAACAGGGCTGCAAGCACAGGCTGAGCACAGGAGCACTCCACAGAACACAAGCACCAGGCGGAGAGTGAAGGCAGCGGGACTGCCTCTGGCCATTTTTAAGTGATCCTGGAACAATAGAGCCTTCCCTCTCGTCTCTTCACAGTGCTTCTCCCACTGCACAAGGGCCTAGCCCTGTCACCACTAGTTCAATTCATGATGGGGTTTTATTTGACAGAGTCACTGCAGAAATAAGGAGTTTAAAAACGATGGATCCCTTTCAAAGGGGGGAATACTGAACCTTTTAGCTTCTGCAACTGTAAAAACAAGGGTATTTGCAAAGTTCAGGCTGTAATATACATGCATTATTGCTAAAGGGGGGGGAAAAGGAAACCAGATGAATGAAAACTCTTCTCTGCAGCTTTAAGGTGCCATCCAAAATGGCATCTGTTGTTTAGCTCGCTGTTGTGAGGACGGGTACTGGTACCCCAAACTCCATCCCTGTGAAAAGGTACTTGCGGTTTTATGGCCCCCGTGTTCCTCCTCTTCATCTGATGAATCTCCAGCATATGCCACTAAACCAAAGCCCTTTTCTGCAGTTTTCATCTTCTTTGCTTGATGATCTAGGAGGGGAACACAAAACACCCCCCCCCAGCCCCCAAGAAGGGAAAACCAAAATAAAAAGAGATAAAATGCCCCAAAACGAGTTAATAAAAAAAGACGTTAATTGTAAATCATTAGTTGGACACCATTTTGAGGTCACAAGGCCAATGGTCATCCAAGGTCGAAGGCCACACGCAACAGCAGCAGCAACAGCACATGTGATCCATCAGAACCATGTAAGAGAACAGAGAAAGAAGAAAGAAACACACAAGAAAGGTCAAGTTAGCAACTGGGTGTCAGCGATGGCAACGTCACCGTTACAGAGATCAACGCGTCAAGAAAGGTAGGAACTTAGCTCAAAAGCAAGCTAACAGAAGAACAACCTCTGGGAGCCATACTGCAGAGAAACTGCGGTTAAAGAGCCTAACGGGAGGCACCTGCAGACCTGCCAGGCACCAAACCACCCCAAGAGTTCAAGGGATGCCTTGTTTTACCAAGCTGCAAACACAGCCCTAAGAGAGGATGAGCTCCGAGAGCACTTGTGTCCTTCGCAGACATAACTCATGTCTGTGCATACACACCTGAACCACAGCTCCCACCGACAGGGCCTCTAGAGAGAGCTGTTCACAAAGTAAAGCCACAGGACATCTCTGCTACAAAACAAGCCTGTGAGATTGTGTGCCTCTGCGTCAAAAATACCTGTCCTTCAGTCCATTACACTCTCCTCATTCATACAGGTACTTATTGAGGTTCTAAGAGAAGCATCGTGTGTTTAATCACAGCGGGTTTAGAGCAGTGCAGCATGAGCTGCTTTTCATCTAGACAGTCTAAAGAAGAGCCAAAAAGAACCCCCACTGCTTTAAACACATGTTAAGACCAGTGCAAACCCGTATGGGAAAAGGAAACTTGACTTACAAGTGTCTCTCATTCACTGCACTCACCATGGCTGCCTGGTAAAGACCCCGCACCATTTCTGTCTTCAGAGTCCGATTTCATCCCAGTGACAGGAAAAGCTGGCGGAGGCATCAACTGCCTGTTTAAAGCAATGTGAGCCCTTAGTTCTTCTGGTTTAAGCAAGTAGAGAGTCAAAGGTAACAGTGTTATCCGTCAAGTGGTGTCCCTCAAGGGTCCGTACTGGGATCAATACTATTTAATATCTTCATCAATGCCAGACAGTGGGACCAATGACACGGAGCTGTGTGGAGCATCATCTAGTAGATGTCCCTTCCCACAGGAGAGGGGGTGGCCCAGATGCCCTTTCAAGGTCCCTTCCAACCCAAACCATGCTCTGGTGCTATTTCACAGCAGAGAACATGAAACACAGATCACCTCGGCTTTCCGTCAGGATCAGGAGAGACCTGGATGTAATCCTGCCCTCACTCACCTGTCCCTCTCTCTCTCCTTTCCTGAGGAACTTGCTGCCTTCGACCCGGCTCCATCGAGTTCACTCTGACTGGAGAAGCCTGTACCTAAATTAGTCATATGAATGGGTCCATGCTATGAGCAGAAAAACACACGGCATTAGCAAATCTACCACTACAACATAAGCTACAGCTCCTTAATGATAATGATAGGAAAGCCAACTTTTCAGGGCATATTGCCAACTAGCAGAAGAAACCACTAATCACCACGGTTAAACAAAAGGCTTTCTCCTAAAGATACTGAGGGTAATGCAGTAAGGAACATGCCTGAGAAGCATGAGGGAAGACACCTCATCACCTACTCCACCTCAGCAGTAGCCTTAGCTCATGGATAACTTCTTCCTTCCTCACTCAGCTAATTCTGAGCACTGTACAGACCTCATGCCACACCAAACTCTGCTGGAAATGGTCATAGTAGGGCTAACAGAGAGGCAGTTGCTTACTGTCTCTAGGCAGAGGTTTTAGCAAGGGTTTCTACCTGTGAGCAGGGGTGTATCATCTGAGGAGCCTTTGCAGAAGCTCCCTTTTCTCCCATACAAGCCTGAAGAACTCAAAATTACTTTAATTAAAAGCAACTGCTGTGCTATTTAAAACAAAAATAACTATTTCTAACTCAGGCTGCTTGAAATCCTCTCAAGTGCAACCTGCAAGGAAGGTAAATGGGGAAAACCTGGGAGTTACTACCACAGTTCCCCCCCACCCCTCAAACAAGCCTGCAAAAGACCCCCCAGACCCCAAAGAATCTCCCTTTAAACTAAGCAGAAACACACTATGGGCATCTCTTTGACCTGAATGCACCAGTAGCCTTCAGGAAAGATTGAGGTACCAAAACCAAGGTGCCAATGCATCAGCAAGTCACAGTTTAACAACAGTGCATCCACTCAAAGAAACCAAAGCGTGGTCTTGAGGTTGTGCAACAACTGCAGCCACCTGCCAAAGGCCTTGCACGACTGCTCCCAGGTAAACTGTGCTAAATCATCTCTCTCCAGTCAAGTTCTGCTTTGGTGAATGAAGTAAAATGGGTGATTTTATTCCACCTGGTATCCCAGCAGTCCTGACTCTCTCTCATCCGGCAGCTCCTCAGTGAAGCGTCTCTTTTGACCCTGGGGATGGGGTTGGACTTGTGGCTGTGTACCAGTCGGCAGGGTGGTTTTAACTGGGGCAGCAGGAAGGAAAGGACCGCTCAGTGGGCTCTGGCGTGCAGAAGGTGAAACAAAAGACAAGAACATTTGATAATAGGCATTTATATGCCTACATCATGTATACAGACATATACACATATATATATACACAAAAATAATATACATGTGTATACATCAAACGTAGCCTTTCAGACACAGGAGCAGAACAAATAGGTCCTCTTGGCAGAACCTAAGAGAAACTAGAAGGAAATTCACAACTTCAAGATGAAACAAGTATTTCATTTCTACAAACTCATCACTGTCTGTACCTCCAACTCACTGTACCTATATAGAGCAGCATCAAAGCCTGTGGGATGGAGCACCCATGGGAGTGAGCACCCCCTGCAAATATCCTTTATGTTCACAGGATATGAAAGATAAGAGGCTGAAGCAGCCATTCAACAATGTCATTGCTCAGACAGAAGTAGCAGCAAAGCATTAACAAATCCAAAAGCCCTAAGGAATTCTCCATCTGGAACTACTCCAAGTACTTTCTTGTTAGCAAAGAAACAACTTAATAAACTGACAGCTACAGGGCAAAAGATTAAGTGCGGCAGTACCTGGCCAGTGCTGGCTGGAGGCTGTACTTGAGATATGGGATACTGTGTTGGCACAGGCGGAACTCCTGTAGGTAGCGTTGTTAAGACTCCAGGTGCCAAAGGTACTGCAGGTGGTACTATGCCTGGTACCCCATATGGTGGCTGAACTGGTTGTTGAGGAGGAGGAACAACAGGATAACCAGACTGATAGCCATTGGAAGGGTAATACGAGGGCTGGGAAGGTACACTGTTGATAGCCGCAGGCTGGGTGAAGCCTAGAGAGAGCAAAGGGAAAACAACATCTTCAATTCAGTTTGTCACCAAAACACCCAATTTCACTGCCAAAAACGAAGGGTTGTAAGTTCAAGACTCCCAAAAAACTAACTGCAAGTACAACTCTGCAGAATGCAACTTCAACTGCTTCGGTATTGCTGAGGTTTACCTGCTAGGGGTACTGCAGTGGTTATCTGATTCACAAAGCGAGAGTACTCAGCATGAACCTACAAGGAATGGGCACAGATTAGACAAGAACCATTATGAGAGTATTAACCTTTCGCAGGCAAAAGGCATTTGACCACACAACTGTAAGGGGGCTTTGCTTTCAGAATACAGCATGCAGAGATACAGCAATAATCCCCACACACACTGAGAACAAAACCCCACTCATCCTGCTGGCTCTGGGACAGATTCCTGTAACACACAGGATCATCTTGCACAGAAAATAGAGTGGCAAACGAATCACTCCAGTCAAAGAATCTAAAAGCTTCCATCTATTCAGAAGAGGCTTTGCAGTCCACACTCCATTACCAATACAGAAAGACTCAGCAGTGCTTGGAAGGGAAAACACCTTTAGGAACTCAGGACACGCGGACAGTTTGGCTGAGAGCACACAAAGCAGCAACAGCCAGGCACACACTGGAGCTGTGACAGGCTCTGAAACCTCCCAGTTGTAAGAGCTACTCACGGTTTGCAATAGGTTCTCACACAGCTTTTTAGCAGCTGCCAAACCTTCTGGCTTTGGGTGACTGCAAACACACACAAAGGAATAGCTCATAAGCACACGTTTCTGTGAGCTCCTTCCTTCATCTGTTTCTGTTTGTTTCTAAACACCCCTCATACCTGATGTAAATGTACATGGGTTCAAAAGCTTCTCTGCCCGATGCTGGTTCTATGCAACCTGAGCCTTTGCCACGAAGAAAGACTTTGGCACCCGTTTCAATCTGAATGTGCTGCAAATAGGAGCAACCAGGCCCTTCCACCTTCTCCTTCACATTAAACGTAGGTACAGCATGCTCCAATCCAACAAATAACTTGTCCTGAACATAATGCATCTGTAAATGTAACAGTAAAGGCTTATTATTTCACTCTAAGAAGGAGGCTGGAAATCTTGCTCCTGTGACAGCGAGTGTCAGATGGCACAGTCAGCCCTTTGCTTTTCTGTAAGCAGGACTGCTCTCTCCATCCCTTTTCTTTTAGGAGGCTGCTGTCACCTGAGCCTCACTCTTCAGGCTCAGTTCCATCAGTCCTCCATGACCCACAAAGTGCATTTTGTGACAGGTAAATCTTGTCATCAGTGATAGTTAAGGAAATCCGCGGCAATTCATTACTCACCCCTGACTGGAATGGAGGTTTCTGGCCAACTGCTGGAGACAACTGAGTAATAGGGGCCGGCTGGTGGTAGACAGTAACTGTAGCTCCGTTGAACGTCGGACTAGAACCTGTAGCTGCTTTCACTACTCCGTTAGTAATGATCTCTTTAATTCTGTTAACAGCTCCTAGTTGACAAAACAGACAATTCAGTTGTTTTGGCCCTTGTCAACTAGCCAGATCACCCAAATCGAATCTTAGCATTCCCCATTGGCTCACAAAGGATGCAACAAGCACCTGTTATCAACACTGAGACATTTACAGTACAAATCCATGCTGGTCATAACAAAGGCCCTTAATCCCCCCCTTCACCACAGCTAACTATGGAAGAGCAGGATTCATTTTGCACTTACTGTCAACCAGCTCCCGTGTCTGACCCTGGACATGAAGATACAAAGGACGATCTCTGGAAAGGAAATGTCAAATATTCCACTGAACTCCCAAAGAACACACAAGAACGGAACCAACCTAACATATACACTTACATACAGACATAAAGCCTTCCAGAAAGACTGCATATACTATTTGTTTTCACCAATCAGTACTAGGCAGGTGGGGAAACAGGCATGCCCTTAGCACTACACTAACGGCAAACATACTCTAAACACTCAATACTCCATTGACTCTGGTCCCCAGTGGTGACACTGCCCACGAAAACCAACCCAAAAGCCCCACCACTGAGCCCCCAGAGAGAAATACAAACCCTGGTCCCACTTTGGCTTTCTCTTCCGCTGTCATGAACCTCCCTCGGGTCGATACAGCTGCTCCGCTCAGTCGACTTATCTACAAATGATTCCAAACCCCAGGGGCAAGTTTAGCACCAAGAAACCAAGCACAGAGAAACCCCAAAGTGTTTAAGCTTTATTGGGTTCTAAAGAGAACAGACACGTTAATAAAGTGGTGAGAAAAGAGATGGTGCCCACTAAAAGACACCAACTGTGCTACCTGAGCTCATTTTATGACATTGTAGTGAATAAACCGCTAAGCAAAGTGTCTTCAAAACACCCCAAGTTCAGTAAAAAGGCAACAACCACTGCCTGCAGTTGACTGCAACTCTTTCAGCCTTACAAAGAGGCCTAAGCGTGCCGCCAAGCCCAACAAACCAGCTGCAGATCCTGCCCGTACCTCATCCTGAGTCTGTCCTCTTGTCAGCAGGTTTCTGCACGTGAGGGGGACGTCATTGATTTCCACCTCTGCCACCACAAGGTCGTCTTTGCTTTTATTTGTAGCTGGACCTTTTCCCAGCGCCTGCAGCTTCAAAGAGAACCATTGCAAAAGACCAGAAATAGCTAGAAAGCAGACAAAAATGATGCAACCACCTGGCCCTGGTACTCTAGAGGGGAAAATGCTTTCCTTTTTCCCTTTTCAGCTGCTGAACCTTTACAAACATTAACAGAAAGCACTTACATCCACTACTTCATCATTTTCCCCTCCCAACCTTGAGCCTAAATCAAAACACTAGTTTTATGCTCAGCACATTGGAGTGTCAGAAGTGACTGCTGCTTCGGTTCTATAAATAGAGAAAACAGATGTAGAACTAAGCAGCAAAGTTGCTCAAACTGAAAGCAAGGCATCTCCCACTTGAGCTGGCACCTCAGGCAGAAAGCTGAGCCGAAGAACACCTGGGATTCATATTTCAACTCCTCTTAGACACAGAGCTCGTGTTCAAGACCTGAACTCACCCACATCACGACTACATTTCCCCCCCACTTCTTGTTTTAAAACAAAGGCATCGCATTCTGTGTCAGTATTTAAGTACTCTGAAAGAAAAAGCCAGAGACACAGAGATGCCAGAAGCTGCGCGGAGACCTCAAAGCAGCTTCCAGTGTCTGCAGGAGCCTACAAGGATGTTGGAGAGGGACCTTCATCAGGGAGTGTAGCGATAGGACAAGGGGCGACGGGCTCAAACTGAAACGAGGGATTTAAGTTCTATATCAGGCAGAAGCTCTCCCCTGTGAGGGTGCTGAGGTGCTGGCACAGCAAAGCTGTGGCTGCCCCATCCCTGGCAGCGTTCAAGGCCAGGCTGGAGGGGGCATGGAGCACCCTGCTCCAGTGGAAGGTGTCCCTGCTCGTGGTAGGGATTGGGACCGGATGAGCTTTAAGCTCCTGTCAACCCAAACCAAGCTGGGACTCTATGCTCTCCATCGTTTCCCAGCTCACTGAGGGCTCCTCGGACACTTAAGTGCCGCAGGTCTCCACAACACAGCCATGACACCCCCCCCGCCCGTCCCCTCCGCTCCGGGTACCCACCTTGTCCGCCGCGCTGGGCGCCGGCTTCAGCTTCCCTTTGGCCATCAGCATCGCGTTGATCTTGGCGGCCACGGCCGCGGCCGCATCCAGCGCTCCCGACGGCGCTGCGGAGCTCTCGGACCCCGCCACCGCGGAGCCGCCATCCCCGCCGCCGGGAAAGGGCCGCCCGGGCAGCGGCGCCGTGCCAGGGAGGAGGAAGGCGGGGGCCGGGCCGGGCTGGTCCCACTTGCTGCGGCGCCTGCAAAACAGAGAGGCCTCAGCGGCGGCCGCGGCCCCGCGGCAGCTCCAGGCCGGGCCCGGCGCGGTGGGGACCCGCGGTGGGGACCCGCGGTGGGGACCCGCGGCGCGGCCTCACCCCGCGGCGGCCCCGGTGTCGCGCTGCGCTGCTCCGCCCGCGGACATGGCTCCGGCCCGGCTGCGGCGGCGGCTGCGGCTGCACCGCCCCCGGGGCTCGCACCGCGTCATTTCCGACCCGCAGCCCGCCGCGCAACGCCCCTTCCGCGGGTTGCCACGGAGACGGCGCGGAACGCGAGGCGCCGGCCCCGAGGGACGGCACCGGGGAACGGGAGCGGCACCGGGGGACGGGAGCGACACCGGGGGACGGGAGCGACACCGGGGAGCGGGAGCGGCACCGGGGAACGGGAGCGGCACCGCGGGACGGGAGCGGCACCGGGGGACGGGAGCGACACCGGGGGACGGGAGCGACACCGCGGGACGGGAGCGGCACCGGGGGGCGGGAGCGACACCGGGGAACGGGAGCGGCACCGCGGGACGGGAGCGGCACCGGGGGACGGGAGCGACACCGGGGGACGGGAGCGACACCGCGGGACGGGAGCGGCACCGGGGGACGGGAGCGACACCGGGGGACGGGAGCGACACCGCGGGACGGGAGCGGCACCGGGGGGCGGGAGCGACACCGGGGAACGGGAGCGGCACCGGGGGACGGGAGCGGCACCGCGGGACGGGAGCAGACGGGCTCCGAGCGCCACCGGCGGCGAACGGAACGGAGAGAAGGGGAAGGAACCGGGGTGCTGCCGCATGCGCACCGCGGGCGCTCACCCGCGCACCGCCGCCGCCTGCTGGTCACAGCCGGGGCCTCGCTGCGTGTTCGGAGCCGCGGCGCTGCCGCCGTGTGGAGCGCTGCCCGCGGGCAGCCCGGCTCCGGAACGAGGGATGGGGCAGGAGGAAACGGCCTCCAGCTGCGGCAGGGGAGGTGTGGGTGCAGCGGAGGAGCAATCCCTGCCCCACTGGAACGGGTGGAGGCGCCGGCCCTGGGGTGTTCACACACTGTGGAGACGGGGCCTCAGTGCCACGCTCCATCGCCTGTGCATGGGGGATTGTCCATGCTAAGAAAGCGGACAGGAACATTCCCTTGGGAGAAGGTGCTTCCCGGGTTCGTCCGGGTGGGAGCCTGGCCGCTGGCCTGGGTCAAGCACTGTTGACATTCCATAGCGTGAGTCAGGGACAGGAAATGGGGCTTCTCCCAGGCGCTTGGCCACGGGAGGCACAAGTGAAGCAACCAAGGCCGTTGGCTCTTTCAGTGCCCAGACAGGGCTGTTCTGTCCCGCTGGTCACAGCTGAGCAGCCTCCACAGGACAATGAGCACCCGGAGGACGCTCCGGGAACGCCAGCTTTGGAGCCGTGCATGTGCTGCTACAACACAGCCATCATCACAGTAATGCCTCTGGGCTTTGCGTGCGGATAATGGATAACAGCCAAAAGACAGCAACGTCAGTGAGCGGCTCAGCTCAGAGGGGTGGATTGATGGCAATGGGGCTGGCTGAGGTCGGAAGGGACCTCCGGAGGTCATCAGGCCCATGACACAGAGATCGCTTCATGTGCGTGCACTGCTCATGGAGCTGGAGAGATAAAGATGAGTTTGTCCGAGCCCCTGTAGGGAGCAGGAATCCAGCGGCCTTTTGCCACGGGTGGTGGCACCGCTCACGTTCTGCTTCACCTCCCTTCTCCCACAGCCCGGACGCGGGATGCTCAGGTTTGGCCTCTTGCTACCCCCGTGGCACAGGGAATTCTTGCTCACAAAGACAAGGGGGGAAACCTCTCACAAACCACGCTCCCTTCCCACACCTTCACCTCAGTTCATGCTTTGTTCCACCGGTTCCTCTCATCCACAGCAGATCCCAGACCCTTCACCTTCCCCAAGGAAGCCACAACCCCCCCCCCACCGCCCGCTTGCTGCGCACGGCACGGACCGCGCTGTGCGCACGGCTCGCGGCGGCTCGCCCCGCCCCGCTCTTTGCACACGGCCCCGTGCCCTATAAAAGCGGAGGGGCGGCCGCTGTGGGCGCTGTGCGGCTGCGTTGTGGTGTTGTGGTGTCCGCGTCCTCCGGCCCTCGGCTGGTTTCCCTTGTGAGGGTCGTTGTTGTTATCCTGAGGAGGCAGGTGGCTTTTCCTGAGGGAATAGCGCCGCGGAGGGGCTCGTCTGTCGCTGTGTTCCCCACAGAGGTGCTGAGCTCTGCCTTGGGTCAGGCGGGTCTGTGGGGGCTCCCCTGAGGGGGAGCTCAGCTCACTGAGTGTCCAGAGCTGTCCTCCCGCTTATCAAACCATTATCATGGCCTTGGGTGGTCTGTCTATAGAGGTGGGGGGAAGGCTTAATGATAACATGGCTCAATAAAAAGAATAGCTCCAAAGGGCTCTCCTTCAGTTTGCAAAGGGAAACAGCGCAAAGCTTTGGAAATGCTTCCCAAAGTTGGCTGAGCTTTGGCAGGAGATGGCTTAAATGTGGAAAGCCTTTTCTTAGGGTCCTCTGGAAACAGAACCCTACAATCAACCAGGGTGGAAAAGCCCTTTCAGCTCATCCAGTCTTAACTGTTCCAGCACTGCCAAGGCCACCACTAACCCATGGCACTGAGATGTCATCTCCATGATGTGTGAACGCTGCTGGGATGGTGCCTCCAGCACCTCAGTGTTGGTTTGAACTGGTAATGGGTTCATTGTGCAAGCAGTGGTTGTGGGTTCAGGTATCAGAGGTGAAATACCTGCAGTCTGGGCTTTGGTGCACTTGTGAATGGACAGACCCGTGTTAACGCAGTGTTTTGTGGACAGACCTGTGTTAATGCAGTATTTCGTTGACAGACAGAAGAGATCTGCAAGATGGCAACTGCTCAGAAGCAAAGGAACTCTGTGGTATGATTTCCATGTGTATTTCAGCACAGCATGTTATTCGAACTGGAAAAGTCAGTGAATTGCAGTCGATACAGTGCCCCCAGGGGCTCTGTAATGCTGCTTCACCGAGAATTGCAGGTTAATGCCATCTTTTACCTATGAGCAAAGATGGAATAACAGGATAGTTTGAGTCCAACATTTCTGCTTGTGCACTTGGTAGAAATCAGCTATGACCTAAATACAGCAAATGTTAGGAGCATGCTTAACATTATAAATGGCAAAAGTGATACTTTGTCATTCAATTCAAATGCTAATCCAGCACTGGACCAGACTGCAGCCTGTCCAGGATGGATGTGGACAGAGATTAACCTCTTTTGTCCTCTTTCAGAGTGCAGTTGTATTTCCTACCAAAATAGCCACTGAGCAGCAGTCCCTGATGCTAGTGAAGAGGCTCCTGGCAGTAGCAGTGTCCTGCATTACCTACCTGAGAGGAATCTTTCCTGAGAGTGCCTATAGAACAAGATACATGGATGGTAACAGGCTGGTTTCCTGCTGCTTTGCAAAATCTGTTGTCAAAGGGTTGTTAAGAAGTTACTGAGTGCTTTTAAAGCCACTTGGTCTTAATGTAATGGCCATTTTCAGTGATTGGGATGGAAAGACATTTAACAGTTGCTAGTCGTGATGCTGCCTCAGTAATTAAAACTCTGCCTACACCTATTGGTAATGCTGATTTGAGTCTGCTTTGGCTAGATGCTTTTAGGGAATGACTTTTCCTTTCTTAGCAATGTAGTTCTATTTTGTGCTGAGTAACTGCATGGATTCATTCTGGTTTTTTGCAGATGTCTCTGTCAAAATCCTGAGGGAAGACAAGAACTGTCCTGGCTCCACTCAGCTAGTGAAATGGTACGTTGGTTTCTGTGCAGCTGGAACACTTCCACAGCATGGAAGCTCTGAAGGGAACCTTTCTCCTTGGTGGCAGATAGCAAAGTTGCCTTGCTATGAGTGAACAGCAGCGCAGGCACTGCTTTCAGGGCAGGTTGGCAATGTTGTTTGAAATGGCAAGTCCATTTTTAGAGGAGGTGGGACCATTTTAGTCAGAAGCAAAGCAAATGGAGATTACATAGACGATATCATTTGATTTTTGCAGGATGTTAGGATGCTACGATGCCTTGCAGAAGAAATACGTAAGTCTTTCTATCATTTAGCTATTTTAAATGTATTAAAGCATTCATTGACCTAAATCCATTACCTGCAGTGTAGTTACAGGACTTTCCGGTTAGGGAATAGCTGTGCTTTAATGTGTTAAAACGGCTACAGTGTGGTTGCATACTCATGTCAGGATCCTATTCTTTGTAAGCAGACATTTAAAGTCAGGGCTACGTGGGCATTTTCTTCTGCCACTTGCTAAGTCCTTTCTGATACAGACAAGGAGTTGAGCATATAAAGAGGTTTCCCTTCAAAAGGCAATACAGTTGTCTGTCTGTATTGGTTTCCAGAGCTAGAGAACCAGAACAGCTTGGCAAGCAGAAGTGAGCTATGGAATACATTTAATGTTCTTTTTCTTTCCTTATGTTTCCAACAGCTCAGAATGATTGTCCTGGCAGTGAGTATCTCAGAAAAGTAAGGTACATGGTTTGTTAAGGTAGATGCTTAGAGAGGTGTGCAGTTCTGACTCTGCCTTTTCTCTTTACTTTAAAAATACAGGTCTATACCCATCCGGAAGATCCTCAGGTAAATCTTTTGGAATATTTTACTGGATATAGTATGGATATAGTGAAACGTGTATACAAGCAGTAGTACTTAACATTCATATCCTGAAAACTTAAGCTGATGTTTCAAACTATATTCTCATGGTGATTCCTGGGAAACGTAGACCCTCATTTTTGTGGTCGGCAATTGCATACGTGAATGCTGTGAATAAAGCAGTATTAGGTGCGTGGATGTGCCTGAGGCAGGAGTTGGGCTGTCATTAGTTGAAGCACCAGGTTACCAGCCAGCAGCAGGTTGCCTCACAGCCGATAGCTCAGTAACCACTGCCTTTGTTTGCAGACCATCACAGAGTGTTACCACTTCAAATTCAAGTACACCAACAATGGGCCCCTCCTGGACTTCAGCAGGTACCACCCCTGTTAGATTTCACATGCAATAAAGCATTTTGGCAAGTGATGTTTTTCAATGTCCACTCAAAAGATGATTCTTGGTGTCAGAGTCCAGCACTCTTTGAGCAGGTTCTTTATTTCATGTGTGGAGGGTGAAATGTTTGGTATTGGAATGTGTTCTCACCAGTAACTGTTCTTGTCAGAGTCAACAGTGTTACCTAAAGGAAAGCAAGGATGTGAACTTCATAGAATTGGGGCTTTCAGAAGTTCCTCTTTCTTTTTTCCTCCTCCTTTTCTCTTTTCCTCCCTCTTCTTTGCCTCCCTCCTTTCCTCCTGGGTATTGCTTAAGCACTGTGTAATGTAAAATACAGCAGTTGGTCACAGATGCTGAACCATAATGCTTTCAGGATGCCCCCGCCTCAGGCTTGGATCTCAAAGGGCAGAGAACACACGGGTCACTTAGCATTAGGAGTTGCAGTGCCTGTAATCTCAGCCCATGGGCAATATAGATGATGTTTACTTCTGACAGCCACAGTCTGTTACTCATGTATCTAAATATTGAAAATAGCTTGGTATATTAAACTCTGAATACTTTGTTCATTTGTAGTAAGGACACAAGGAATAACTCCACCATCACCTGCGCAGACACCAAGAAAGCCAGTATCCTCCTCATCCGCAAGATCTACGTCCTGATGCAGAACCTGAGCCCCTTACCAAATGATGTTTGCCTCACTATGAAGCTGTTCTATTATGATGAAGGTAATGTTTCCATCTTACCCTGATTCCTCAGCTCCGTTCAGACACTGGAAAGCAATTCAGAGAAATCTTTCCATGTAGAATCTTTAAGGATGTTGGGACCTGTGAGATGATGTTACTTCACTTGTGCCTGTTTCTCGTGACACTCTAAAATCCAAGGGGAATGGATTTGATCACTGTAGGAACACAGTGCTGTCACTGACTTCACTGGAGCAGGATTTCAGTGCACTTTAAACCAGAGTTTTCCTGAGTATGCCAAGATGTAACATGTTTGCCAGTTCTGGTTTGGATCACTTTTTAAATGTCTAGCTCTGCTTTCAGAAAGTATTACTTTACATTGCTTTACAATGAAAAATCAGAGCTTCATGCTCATCTCTTTCTATATTTAATTGTTTCAAGTAGCTTTAATGGGGTTTTGCATGTTGTGTAGGGGGAAAAAGAACTTAGTACCAATTGAACATTGATTATTCTTTGCTCCCCATGCATTTATTGAGTAGCTCTTTGTATTTAAAGGAAAAAGTCTTCTTGCCATACAAGTTCAAATACGTTTTACAAGAAAGTGTTTCATTCTAACACATTTAATGAATCCTTTCCTGCAGTTACACCACCTGATTACCAACCCCCTGGGTTTAAAGAGGGTGAATGTGAGGGGATGATATTTGAAGGAGAGCCAATGTATTTGAACGTGGGTGAAGTGCCAACACCTTTTCATATGCTGAAAGTAAAAGTGACAACTGAAAAGCAACGAATGGAAAATGTTGATAAAAGCATCCTGAAGAGAGGAGAGACAAATGTGCCTCTCCAGGTGATCCGAGTGGACAGGGATGATCCAGAAGAGGAGAACCACGACATGAATGTAAGAGCACAAATGTTCTGTGTGGCTTCTTCTGTGGGTTATAGCCTAGAGAAAGGCCATTGATTGAGTCACTGCATGTCTTGCTCTAACATTAATAAAAACCTCTGGGCTTCCAGATGTATTTAACCAAGATCATGTCTTCAGTACGTTCTTTCCTTAAATTTGACTGCTCCAGTTAGAATCTGTCATTGTCAAAGCAGTTTTGAACAAGTGCATCTGCAGAATGCCCAGCAGCAGCACCAGTGTTGGTAGTTGTGTCTCTGTGAGACTAGAGAGGAGCCAAGGTGAGTGAGGAGCTGCGGAGCAGCTTCATGCTGTGGGTACCTGTACGTGGAGCTGAACAAGCAGCACAGGACCCAGTGAAGCCTGCCTTGCAGTTGTCCTGTGCCAGTCCCAAGTGAGCTGCTACAGCCAGAGCAATGAATGTGCTCTGGGATCCTTTAGTGCAGCACTACACATACAGACAGCTACAACTGCATTACTTCTTAAAGGTGTTTTTCTTGGTAGTTGAATTAAATGTGTGTTTCATTACTAATGAGTTAATGCTGAGCTGCTCTGCACGTTCCATGTCAGATTAAATGACTTCAGTGCAATTTGTTCCACTGAGAATCCATGGAAAGCTCTGGCCCAGAGCATCTGAGTACAAACCCTCTTCCTGCTTTATCTGCAGTAAATGGTAGTCCCTTTTCTTAATCTAGGAAAATCCTAACCTGGATAACAAAGTGGAAGAGAGGAATAATGTGAAGATTTCAGAAGCTCAAGGTAACATTCCTGTATATTTGTCAAGTCTCTTCAGGTTGTGCCTCTGTTTCCTGCAGCTGCAGGCAGTGACAAGGGAACTGTAGCTCCTGGAGCTGCTCCATTGGGTTGTGTTGGGTTACAAACTGGTGGTGGGCTCAGAGGCAGCACAGGCTGTGCCACAGTGGTCTCACAGGGACATTGCCCTGTTCTGTAGTGCAAAATGGGCTCATGAGGTGTTTGGGTTTTAAATCTTGGAAGCAGTTCCCAACACAGAGCAGCCTTTAGCTGTCCAGTGTATACAGGAGTTCAGGGATCAAGCCCACTTTTGCAAAGATCCTGTGTGTATAGCTACTACTTAGCCGAAGCATCTCTTTATGCCTGTGATAGGAAATCACTGAATGCTGAAGATGTAAGAGAGTGCAATGCTTGGTCAGTTACCAGCTTGCACATAGAGAATCAGAGCCCCTTGAAGAACACAGTCCTTGCATTTCCAAAGTGTTCCTGGTGGCAACCACCAGTGCTGAGAAGCTGTGATTGTCAACACTGTGCTTATGAAACTCTTTCACAGAACCACACTTAACTTGTGAGGAAGATGGAGTTACAAAGGCTGGAGGGAACCGGAATTCCTATGTTTCTAATCCTCAGGTATGAAAACTCCATCCTGTCTTCTTAAACTTTTACTAGAGCTTTTATAAAGCTTCTTTCCTACTTGGAGTAATGAATAGGGAAGTTGCTAAAGGTTCCTTTACAACAGTATTTTTCAGCAGTAAAATGCCTTTACATTTTACTTGCTGGTGTTGCACAAAACCTGCTCATATTCTAAAGCAATCCGAAGCAGTACCAAAAGGCTGTTGCTCTGTGAGACAGCTTTCACACCAAGCAGATGGGCTGGCTGTTGTTAGAAGTGGGAATGCAATTCTCATGTTTCTAAACTGCCATCGCTAAACGCTCTGCCCAACAGCAACGGCTCTGCTCATTCTGCCAGACCAGCACTCGTTTCAAGGTTGTTAAAACGCAGGTTTCTGACTCAGGCTCTATCCCTGCATGTAGTAAGGTGGTTTAATTTGAAGGTGGAGGATGACTTCAACCACAGGTCCTGAAGAGAGCTTAAAAAAGCGTAGCCCCAGGTAACTGTGAGTGACTTATGGATCAAAATAACTGCTGCTTTTCTCTGGCAGGGCTCTTTGACACCTCCAGCTGTAAATAGTGCTGGTGACTTCAGTGGGTATGATTGAGGATTTAAATACTCCTGCATTTCAATTTCAGCTTAAGCAGTGGGGAGCAGGGACAGAGCTCTGCGCATGCTACAGCACTGAACCCTGCTGTAGCCTCGAATGTATAGATGGATTTACTGCTGTCTCAAGGAAACGTCTCTTTTCTCATTTTAGGTGGATCATTTGGCAAGTAAAACATCTCAGCTTAATGTGTCAGAGAGCAGGACAAGGAGTGGAAAGCTATTCCAGACCAGCACTGTTAGTACTGTTCTGTTGCTGTTCTTTAAACCTTTCTCTGTTCCAAAGGGTGAATAAACCACTTAAGCTTCAATACATTTCACACTGACAGAATGGAATTCTCATCACTTCTGAAATTCCCATGAAATTCAACACATTTGGATTCTTAGGATCCAAAAATAAATCATCTGTTCCAAAGAGCTAAAAGCTGGATGCTGGTGCAGTTAACACAGGCTGAGAAAGATGTGTTAGGATTGATGAGATCTTCTGGAGGATGCATTTACTCCCTGATGTGAAGGAAAAGCCACAGCTGCTCTGGGCACCCTGTGACACGGAGGAGCTCCTGCTCTAACAGCAAAAACACATCCCCGCCTTCCTTCTGGAGTTTGGAGGGAGGGTCAGGTGTGCCAGCAAAGAGTATCCAGATGTTTCTCCAGACTTAGCACCTCTGCACAGGGACCAGGTAGTAGCAGGATGAAGCCAGATGCTTCAACGCAGCTTTTGATGCACCCGGGTCAGGATGGTCTTTTCCCATGTTCCATTTGCTAATGCCATGGAGCTGTGCAGCACGCTGTAACACAGGGATTGTTCTCCCTTGGCAGGTTCATCAGTTTGAGCTCTCATCCAGCCAAGATGTGCTGCCAAAAAGGAGGAAGATCAGTGAGCCAAAGGAGCAGTTCTAGATGCCTGTGTCCAGCTGGTCGTTCACAGAGTTCTCCACGCCGCTTCCATGTTGCTGTTGAAAATGTTACTATTGCAATAGCTTTTAGGGATCGTTTTGGTTCTGTTTGTAGTCAAAATGGACAGTTTTGAAAGGAAAAAACCTGTCAAGAAGCCCAGTTGAAGAAATCAGAAGTTATTTTTCATAGCAGGTTGTATCCCATCCGGAAGGACAGAAGGTGGGTGACTACTGAGACAACTTGTTCCAAGGTGAGTTGGGGATTTAACTCCTGCTTGTAACCTGGTGCACTCTGATGGGGACTGTGAAAGGTTCATTACCCACAACACAAGGTGTCACCAGGAACTTTGGGCTCTGTTTCAAAGCTGAGGAACTCCTTGTCCAGAACCTGCCTTGTGGGGCACAAACCCACTCAAGTCCTGGGTTCATTCAAGCTTGGGTTCAGTTTCAGCACTGTTACATGTTCTGCTTTTGCTGCTGGGGCACTTGGGGGGTTCATTTCTGCCAGCCTGAAGGCACCACACTCCGGTAAGAAGCATTCTTCACACCTCCACTTCCATATTTCATGCCAAAACTGCTGGACAGATGTGATGAGATCGAGGAGATCTATTTCTGTGTAATGACACAGCATTCAGCTGTGGGGCTGGTAGAACAGTGGAAGATTCCTTAGGGACGTGCTTCGAACGCTTCCCTGTGGCCGCCGGACGCGGCTCTTTGCCTTTCCTAACAAAGAACGTCCTTTTTCCCTTTGCTGTACATGACTTGAAGCTGTCACTGCGCGGAGCTGCTGCCGCCTTCAGGCGGGAACAGCCGAACGTTTCCGGACGGCTTTTGGCTTTGAAACGCAGAATCTCCGTTTATGATTCCTCGATTAAAACGCTCTCAACGTCCCCGTCGCTCCGGTGTTCCTTTAGCGGGCGGCAGGGCACAACGGGGCGAGCGAGAAGAGGAGAAAGCAGAGGAAGAAAAGGAGGAGGAGGAGGAGAAGGAGGCGGAGGGGGACGGGAGCTCCCGCCCCTCCGGCCGCGCTCATTGGAGGCCCCGCGGCCGTGCGGGCTCCCATTCGCCCGCGTTCCCGGAGCGCAGGAAGCCGCCGGCAGCTCCCGCCCGCCCCGGCCCCATCAGGAAGCGTCTCCTCCGCTCGGCCCCCGAAGTTTGACCGCGGTGGAAGGAGCGGGGCAGGCTCGGGAAGGAGCCGCCGGGCAGGGTAAGCTCGGGGGGGGGAGCTGAGCGCGGCGCTCGTCCCGCAGCGCTGGAGCCCCGTGCGGGGACGGGCTCGGGCACCGCGCACCCCCGGGTCCCGCCGCGCTGGGTGCGGGTGCTCCGGGACGTGCGGGGCTGCGGCCGCAGGTGCCAACGCTGCGAGGTGAGGCCGGGCCGGGCCCGCGTCCTGCGCCCGGTGTCCCGGTGTGGGACCCGCCTGTGCTGCGGCCCGGGGCTGCCCCCCCCCGGTCCCATCCGCTCCGGCGCTGGGCACTGGTGAGGCCGCACCTCGAGTCCTGTGCTCAGCCCTGGGCCCCTCACTCTAAGAGGGACATTGAGGTGCTGGAGCAGGGCCAGAGAAGGGCAACGGAGCTGGTGCAGGGCCTGGAGCACAGTGTGATGGGGAACGGCTGAGGGACCTGGGGGGTTCAGATGGAGAAGAGAAGGCTCAGGGGGGACCTGATCGCTCCCTGCAACTGCCTGAGAGGAGGATGGAGCTCTGCTCCCGAGGGATGGGACAAGAGGAAGCGGCCTCAGGCTGCACCAGGGCAGGTTTGGATGGAGCTGAGAAACAGTTCCTTCCCCAGAGGGTGCTCAGCATTGGAACAGGCTGCCCAGGGCAGGGCTGGAGGCACCGTCCCTGGAGGTGTTCACACACCGTGGAGACGAGGCCTCAGTGCCATGGGTCGGTGGTGGCCTTGGCAGTTTGGAGTGGATGAGCTGAAAGGGCTTTCCCAGCCCGGTTCACTCCATGGCTCTCAGCTGCTGGGTGGCAGCGCCTGCTCCCTACCAGAGCCCTGCCCTGACCGGGGAAGGGTGGGATGAGGGTGCTGGGGCTGGGGCTCAGCGCTGCTGTGTCCGTGGTGCCCAGCGCAGGGCTCGGCTCGGGGGGAGATGACGACGCTCACGCACCGCAGCCGCCGCGCCGAGGGCAGGAAAGGTGCCGGGGAGGAGGAGGAGGCGGCTGCAGAGAGGGACCTGAATGATGAGGACCACGACGACTCCAAAGGCATTCGCCTCACGCTCATGGAGGAGGTGCTGCTCCTGGGGCTGAAGGACAAGGAGGTAAGGGGGCCGGAGGGGTCGCATGGGATGCTCTGAATCCTCTTGGACAAAGCCAACCCCTTCGGTGCAAAGCGGCCCCATCCATAGCTGAAACTGAGCCCTGGGCTTTGCTGCCATGGGGGCTGGCAGAAGCCTCCAGCCGGGACACAGGAGCACCCCGAGTGCCCTTTGTGCTGTGGGGAAAGGAAGAGCCAACCTTGTGCTGAGTTAGCGTGGGCTGGTGCCTTGTTCCCACCGGGATCTGCTCAGGACATGGCTCCTGATGTGGACCCCGCTCCCGCAGATCCAGCCGGGAAGAGCTGCGGGTTGTGAGGGACCTGTGGGTGCCCTGCGTCAGGATCCCCATGAGCTCCAGGACTGAGCTGCACTGCAGTCCCAGGGGAGCAGGGCTATAAGAACACAGCAGCGTGGTTTGGGAGCAGCCTCGGAGCTCCGCACGGTCCCGGGCTGCGTCGGGTGCTCTTGGCTTGGTGGGAATGTCGTGGAGGCACCAGGAAGCTGGGAGAGCTCAATAGGTGTGAGCAGCCCCTCCTGACACCTCTGCCCCTCTGCTCCTGTCCTTCCGCATTCCTTCCTCTCCAGAGGGATCGGAGGTAGCAGCCCCATTGGCTTTTCCCAGCTCTGCTGTGGGAAACCCCCACAATTTCATCCAAATCCAAGGATTTCAGGGTGGAATTTCATGATTGAAGGAGCGGGGGGGGAGCGGGCTGAGCCCAGCCTGGTTCCGGAGCCTGGAAGGAACCCAGGAGCTTCTGACTTGGGTGATTCCAGAGCCCTTGGAACCTCCTGGAGGTGCCCTCGGTCACCTCCACTGGAGAACCGGTTCCCGCAGGGCACGGCCGGGATGAAAGGCGCCTTTGTCTTCCCACACAAGGAAGTGAAGGGAGCAGATGAGGATTCTCCCTTCCCTGCTGCTCTCTGGGCTGCAGGAGCACAACCTGGTGTCCGGATGCGCTGGAGCAGAGTTCACCCACACCCACTCCGAAGGCTTCCATGCGGGAGGCTGCCTGATCCCAAGCTGTGTTCCTTGGGGACGGGGCTCCTGTGGCTGCAGTGTCCTGGTGGAGCTGCCCGTTGGGAACGGGCCCCGGTGGCCATTCCTGGGCTTCCTCCTTCCTGGTGCCAGCTCCAATCTCTGGCTGTGATTTAGCCCAGGACTTCACCCAGTGGAGGTGGGAACTGGCATTCCCTTCCTTTCTGCTGCTTCCCCCTCTTATCCCACTCCCTCCCAGCTCCTCTGCTGGTTCCTGATGGGTTTTCCAGAGCTCTGCACCTTCCTGTTGCTTTGGACCTTGTGGTTCCCAGGATAAGCACCGTGTCCTGGGGCAGGCTTGGAAAACACCAACCACATCCATCCAGGTGTGGAATGGGCCAGGTCCCCGCTGGTTGGATTTTCCCATCCTTTATCCCTGCCTAGGCATCTTCTCTTCCCGCTTGTGTGTGGGAAGTGCGTGCTCCATCCCTGGCAGTGTTCAAGGCCAGGTTGGATGGGGCTTGGAGCAACCTGCTCCAGTGGAAGGTGGCCCTGGCGCTGGGTGTTCTCAAGGTGCTGGGAATGGCTCTAACAGAGCTCCTATTTCCATCCCTCTCCTTCCTGTTCCTCCCAGGGCTACACTTCCTTCTGGAATGACTGCATCTCCTCGGGCCTGCGCGGTGGCATCCTCATCGAGCTGGCTTTCCGCGGCCGCATCTGCCTGGAGCCGCTCTCCATGAGGAAGAAGAGGCTGCTGGAGAGGAAGGTGCCGATGGGCTCAGCACCGCAGGGGCTGCGGGATGGGAGCAGCGGCTCCGCATCCACCCTCAGATCCCGCTTTGTCCTTCCAGGTGCTCCTGAAGTCGGATGCGCCCACGGGGGACGTTCTGCTGGATGAGACCCTCCGGCACATCAAGGCCACGGAGGCTGCAGAAACGGTGCAGACCTGGATAGAGCTGCTCACAGGTAGGGCCGGATGGAGCCCTCATCCCTTGGGATGCTCCCTGGCACCCGTCCCTTCCCCACGGGCGCCGGAGATGGGCTGAGCACTGGGAGCGGAGCAAGGGCAGGCGGAATGTGGGGGCAGAGGTGGTTTTCCAGGTTGTTTTTGCTGGGAGCTAGGTGGAGGAGCTGGACCTTGCTCCCCATTGCCTCTTTTTCCATGCTGAGCCAGTGGTTAACGGGGGGTTCCCAACGGATCTGCCCTGTGGACTGTTTTCCAGCTTGGATGCTGGGAGAAGCCAGGGTGAGGCCAAGGGAAGGAGCAGGGCTCCTGCAGCAGGGATGGGCTGGGGTTGGGTGGCCAAGTCCCTGTTGCACCAAGTCCCTTCTCCTGCAGGAGAGACCTGGAACCCCTTCAAGCTGCAGTACCAGCTGCGGAACGTGCGCGAGCGCGTGGCCAAGGCGCTGGTGGAGAAGGGAATCCTCACCACGGAGAAGCAGAACTTCCTGCTCTTCGACATGACCACGCACCCCGTCAGCAACGGCACCGAGAAGCAGCGCCTGGTGCGGCGCCTGCAGGAGAGCGTCCTGGAGCGCTGGGTCAACGACCCGCTCCGCATGGAGCGCAGGACTCTGGCTCTCCTGGTGCTCGCCCACTCCTCGGATGTGCTGGAGAACGTCTTTGCCAGCCTGGCCGACGACAAGTACGACGTGGCCATGAACAGGACCAAAGACCTCCTCGAGATGGACCCTGAGGTGGAAGCTGCCAAAGCCAGGGCCACGGAGATGGTGTGGGCTGTGCTGGCAGCCTTCAATAAGTCCTAAAGAGCCCCCAGGACCATGCGGGGCGGCCTCAGCCCCTTGGCTCAAAGCCGGACCGGGCCGGGCACAGCGTTCCTGCAGCAGCGGTGGGCTCTGCTTGGGGATAAAGGGGGGGGGGGGGATGTTTACCTCTTCCCCCCCCTGCAGGGTATGAGCCCCCCTCTGTGGCCAGGACCCTCGCTCCTCCACCGGCCACTGCTGCTGCTCCTTGCCCCCTGTTCCAGTGGCTCCCTGCTTGGGATAGAGCCGAGGGAACGGGGCCGCCTGTGCCCCCATTGCCCCCACGGCTTCCTCTGCTGCGTGCGGCTCTGGGCCACCCCAGCGCAGAGCCACGGGGGCGCAGCTCCGTGGGGCCCCCCCTCTGTGCCCCCGCTGTTTGCGGTGCGGGTGAAGCTGTGATCCTCTTTTCTACGCCCCCGCCGCTCGTGTCAATGTACCCTCAGCAGCACGCGGTGTCCTGGCTCTTGAACTGCGCCGCTCGGGGCCGGGGGGGGGTCCCGCTGCCCCCGGGGGTGCTGCGTGTGCCATCACCCGCGCTGTGCCCGGGGCTCCGAGCGCTGCCGCATCCCGGTACCGGGGCCGGGGGGGGTCCCGCTGCCCCCGGGGGTGCTGCGTGTGCCATCACCCGCGCTGTGCCCGGGGCTCCGAGCGCTGCCGCATCCCGGGGCCGGGGCCGGTCCCGGCACCGACGCTCCGCCCCCTTTGCCCCGCCTCGCGTCCCATTGGCCAGTGGCCGCTCCAGCGGGGGAGGCTCCGCCCCCCCTCCTCCGTGCGGGCGCTGATTGGTCGGGTGTGATGTCACCGTGGCCGCCTCCCTGCGCCCATTGGTCAGTCACGGAGCTGAGGCGTGAGGGGGCGGCTGCGGCCATTTTGCGGCGGAGCGCGGCGCTCCCGGAGCGGCGGAGGCGGCACCGGGGCCCTTCCCGGCCCCGCCATGGCGGCCCCGCTCGGTACCGGCGGCCGCGAGAGGCAGGTGGGGATTCCCGGGCTCCCATTGGCTCAGCGGCACGTCTCCGTGCGCGGATTGGATGGTTGTGTGGGGGTGCTGCTGAATGCGGGATTCTGATTGGCTGCGACAGAGGGTGGGGGCTGGACTTCCCACGGCGTGGTGGGAGAGGGGGGGTCCTGGTGGGGGGGGGTGTGGGATGCTGGGGGTGATGGGGGGGTGATGGGGGGTGCGGGTGATGGGGGGTGCTGGGGGGGGTGCGGGTGATGGGGTACGGGTGATGGGGGGGCCCCATCGGAGGGGGCCCCCCCCTCCCGGTGCGTGTTGGGCCCGGAGTGCTGCGGGTGCGGAAGGGGCAGTGCCGGGGGCAGCGCAGGGCTCGGCCGGGTTGGATGCGCTGAAAGGGCCCTTCCCCGTGCGGGGTCCGTGCGGCGCGGCCCTGCGCTGCCGCGGCGATGGAGGGAGCTGAGCCCCCCCCCGGGGCTGCGTGGGCAAAGCCCCGCGGGTGCCGGCGCCTTCCCCGCCTTCGCTTCCCGCTCCAACCCCACGGGGATGCTGAGGCCTCCGGGTGGGATGTGCTGAGCCGCAGCCCCCCCACGCTGAGCCCCCCCCCCCCGGTCCCTCAGCCGTTCCCACTGCCCTGCTCCAGACCCGGTTTCCAGGGGAGCGCTCCTCGCTTGGCGCTGGGCACAGCGTTCAGCATCCCAGGGCTGTGCTTCCAGTGGGGCTGAAAGGGCTCCTGCCCCTCTCTGTACTTCAGGACATGCAGGAGAAGGACCCCATCACCCCGGAGCGAGCAGAAGAGCTCAAACTCAAGGCCAAATACCCCAGCCTGGGCCAGAAGCCCGGGGGCTCCGACTTCCTCATGAAGAGACTGCAGAAGGGGGTACGTATGGCTCCAGCTCTGGTGTTCAACCGTCCCCGCACCGTGCGGGGGTCCCCGGCGTGGTGTGTGTGATACGGGAGCGCAACGCCCCTGGGGCGCCCCCGCTTCCCTGCTGGGCTCTTCCCTCACATGATGGGTTGGGACCTGGGTTTGAGCAACCCCAGCAGCTCCCTAAAGGCCACGCGTGCGTCTCTGCTGTGTGTGTGTCCCCCCCCCCACCGTTCCTGCAATCCAATGCAACCTCAGCCTCCTCTTCCAGCAAAAATACTTCGATTCGGGGGACTACAACATGGCCAAGGCGAAGATGAAGAACAAGCAGCTGCCGAGCGCGGGGCCGGACAAGAGCCTGGTGACAGGAGACCACATCCCCACCCCGCAGGACCTCCCGCAGCGGAAGCCCTCGCTTGTGACCAGCAAGCTGGCAGGGTAACCTGCGCCCACAGCCTTGCCTTCCCTCCTCGCCTCCTGCCTTGGGCTGAAGAGATTGAACTTTGCTGTACCCTAGGGACAGGAGCACCAGAGTCCACGTAGGTACTTGAGTAGCCCAGCAAACACAGCCCCAACCCCGGAAGACGCGAGAGGTGCCGGCAGGACACACGGGCAGGTGTGATTCAGCTGAGCCTTTAGCGAAGACACCCGGTTCCTGCCTTCGTTTTCCTGCTGTTTGGAGCCTCTGGAGCGCTGCCTCCTCACGGGGAGAAGCAGGAAGGGGCTTGGAGTGTTGCTGTTGCCTGGCACTGGGTTGGAGGGGAGTGCTTGGAGCTGAGCTGTGGGAACGCTGGGCAGAAGGGGTGGGACACGGGCTGGAGCTTGGGAATGAAGGAGCAAGCGGATGTGCGAAGACCTCCGTGGCTGCGACGCTGGGCTGAGCTCCCCCAGCACTGAGCGAACAGGAGGGGGACCGCACGTCCCACGCTGCTGGGACTGGGTTTGGAAAGGTCCTGGTGGCTTGAAGCTGCTCTGGGTAGAGCCTCGGTGCAGCTCCGGCTGTGGCTGCGTGCAGGGGATGCTGGGGGGCTCAGCAGCAGGGCTTGAGGCGGTTCCTGTCCCCATGGGCTGCTGGAGGTGCTGAGCTGGATCCCACCAGCAGCGAGGTGATGAGGACACCAGAGAGCGGCCACGCAGCAGAGCCCCTGCCTGATGCCCAGAGGTTGGCACTTGCAAAGCAGCCAGTGAGGTGGGTGCAGGGAAGATGCACCAGGGCCGCAGAGCATGGATATAGGAGGGAGGAGCGGTGTCGGGTGCCCCACGCTTGGATTTCTTTCTTTTTTCTCCCTTTTCTTTCCCTTCTTTGCCTTTTCTTTGCCCTAGGCCTGGCCAAAAGCAACCAAACCCCAAGCAAACAGCGAGGTGGGTGCGATGCTGCAGCCTGGGCGCTCGGTGCACATCCTGCCTGCTCCTCCTGCCCCGTGCAGCGCAAGGGCTCGGCGCTCCTGTGCCTGCTTTTGGAGGCGTTCAGGAGGAAATGCAGTGGCTTTTTGCTTTCCTTGTGCGGGGATGCCAAGGGGGATCCCAGGGCAGGGAGGCAGCAGTGATGCTCTGCATGGGCACAGCGTGTTCCTGCCTGCCTGGCTCTGAACCTGCCCGACGGGTCCCACCTCCCTGCTGGGTGGCCCTGCGGTGAGCCGGCTGCCTGTTTGCCAAGGGTGTGCTTGGGGCCAACGCTGCAGCTCCTCCCATTGGGCACCCTGAGCTGGGCGCTCCCTTCGCCACCTTTCCCCGTTTGTGGAGCGGGCAAAGGAGCACCGGGGGTGCCCTCTGCTCAGCGCAGCGCTGGGCTTTGGTCTCCAGTCCCTTTGCACGCCCTGTGTGACGTGGCGCTGACTGCAGCCTCCTTGGTTCTGCCTGTCCCAGCCGTGCTGTGAATAGATCTGAATCAGAGAGATATAAATACATCTAATTTTGTACATGCGGAGCTCCCGCCGAGCGCTCGCCTTGCTTTGCCTTCCCTTTGCTAGGACAAGGAACTGTAACGATGGGAAAAGGGGATGTTGCTGCCGGGGGGGGGGGGGGGGGGCGGAATGTGTGTGTGAGGCCCCAGGCACGTCTTTCCCTGTTTTGCTGGAAATCCATGGGAAAGGGAAGTGATTGTTTGCTGCAGGATGAGAACAGGGAAAGCAATTCCATACAAGGGAAATAGCGATGGAATGGGGTCATTTCCATCCTGCCCCTGCCCGGGCCCCGCATTCCCACCCTCTGCTGCTCGTCCAATCTGCTTTGCGGGGCTGGGGGGTGCCAGGGCTCCCCCCCCCCCCCCCCCCCCCCGGTGCCACCCTCCTATTGCGGCTCCCTTTGTCCCCCCACCTCCGGCACCATCAGCCTTGACGTCACCTCTGGCGTCACCGGTGTCCCAGGGCGGGGGGGGGGGGGGCTGCTCCTCGCAGCCGGTCCCTATGTGTGCCCCCCCCCCCCCCCCCCCCACCTCGGGGCTGGGCGCTCGCTCAGGGACGCGCTGTTCCAGCCCATGTTCTCTGTTTGTCCTCTCCAGGCTGGCACCGCTCCCAGCGCCAGGAATGCGCTTCCCGACCAGGCCGCATTCCATGGGGAGGCTCCTGACGGGGCGGGTTTTTCCTTTGCTCCGCACCAGGATGTGACCCACAGCCGCCTCCCCGCGGCCTCTGCCCACGTCTCGCTGCGGTGCCCTTTGGACAGAGGTGGCACCCGGAGGCGCCCCGCACGCGGCCGCGGCGTGGCCGAGCCCAGGGGCAGAGGGAAACCCTTCCCGGCCTTCAGAGGAGGCACCACGGGGGTCGGGCCCCGCTTCCAGCGGCTCTGGATGGGCACCACGAGGGCTGGAGCGGGGTCATGGAATGAACACCATCAACCCCAAACTGTTAACCCCGGGCCAAGGCAGGGGACGGTGACCGCAGCCGTGCCCCGGGCACCCTGTTCCAATGCTGAGCATTGCTCCTCAGCTCCATCCGAACCTCCCCTGGTGCCGCTTGAGGCCGTTTCCTCTTGGCCCATCCCTTGGGAGCAGAGCGCAGCCCCTCCTGGCTCCATCCTCAGGATGTAGGGAGCGATCAGGTCCCCCCTGAGCCTTCCCTTCCCGTCCAACCCGGGTCGGGCCCCGCAGCGCGGTGCGGGCTCTGCCCCATAGGCACCCATTGCACCCATAGGCTCAGCCCCACCGCACCAGCGCCACCGCCCGGCAGCAAACCCGTCCGGAAGCGGAACCGGCGCTGCCGGTGCCCCGATCCCGCCCCGTCTCACCGCGCCCCGCGCCGCGTCACCGCCGCCATATAGAGCGGGAGCGGGCGGCGGCGCGGCCGTTGTGCGGGGCTGCCATGTTCGCGCTCAAGCGGAACGCGGTCATCGGCCTCAACCTCTACTGCGGGGGCAGCCCGGCCCCGCCGCCGCCTCCCTCGGCGGGGACGTGGGGCGCGGGGTGCTCCGAGGCGCTGCTGGGCTGCGGTCCGGTGCCGCTGCGGAGCCCCGAGGAGGAGTTGGACGGCTGCGAGCCGGAGCCCGAGCGCGGCCCCGCGGCGGCCCCGCTGCCCGACGCCCTGCGCCAGACTTCGCTGGAGCTCATCGGCCGCTACCTGCGGGAGGCGGCGGGCGAGGCTCAGCCCGGGCCCAAGAAGCTGTTCCCGGGGCTGCGGGGAGGGCCCGGGCGGCCCCGAGGGGCGGCGGATTCGGGGCTGGAGAAGGCGCTGGAGACGCTGCGGAGGCTCGGGGACAGCGTCCTGCGGAAGCACGAGCTCGCGTTCCAGGGTGCGTGCGGGGCAGCGGAGCCGCTTCCCCTCCTGCGGGGCCGGGTTTAGGCTGGGGATGGAGCAGAGCCCCTGTGACCCCCCCCCCTTAGGACGGAGGGGGCTGAGCCTCGGGGCGTTCAGTGCCTGGTTTGGGGTTCGAAGCCGCTGAACGGGTGTGAAAGCGAAACGGAGCTTTGCTCGCCCGGGGCCGCGCGGATGTGCGCGGGGCCGATAACGCGGTTACAGATTAGCCCCGAGCAGCCCTGCCCGGCCCCGCTGCGCTGCGCCCGGGTCCAAAGCTCAGGAGCTCGGAGCGCCCCGGCTGGGGTGGAGCGGGGCTGCACCTCGGACCCTGGGTTCAGCCCCGCGGGAGGGACGGTGGGGTCCTGGAGCGGGGCCAGGGGAGGGCAATGGGGCTGGAGCAGGGCCTGGAGCACGGTGTGATGGGGCTGAGGGACCTGGGGGGTTCAGGTGGAGGAGGCTCAGGGGGGGACCTGATCGCTCCCTACCTGACAGGAGGATGGAGCGAGGTGGGGTCTCTGCTCCCAAGGGATGGGACAAGAGGAAGCGGCCTCAGGCAGCACCCGGGGAGGTTTGGATGGAGCTGAGGACCCATTCCTTCCCCAGAGGGTGCTCAGCATTGGAAGAGGCTGCCCAGGGCAGGGCTGGAGGCACCGTCCCTGGAGGTGTTCACACCCCGTGGAGACGATGCCTCAGTGCCATGGGTCGGTGGTGGCGTTGGCAGTGCTGGGGAACGGTTGGGGTTTATGACGTTAAAGCTCTTTCCACCGCGGTTGGTTCCGGTTGTGGCTTTTTTCCCATAACCATCTCGCTCGTGATGAGCCCTGGAGTAGCCAAGTCCCTTTATTGACCACTGACCCAAGCTGGGGCTGGAGTCCCGTCCCCTCCGCAGTGTCCTGGGCCCAGCCTGCAAGGGGGAACTTCCCTTCTGGCTTCGTTTCATGTGATCGGAAAGGGGTTGGTTTGGGGCCAAGGTCCCAGCGGGGGTGTTTGTGCCGGAGGTGCTTTCGGCCCCCCCCCGCTGCACCCAGCTCAGGTACCTGGCCCAGGGTGAGAGAAACCCCCTCCTTGTTCCAGGACCGCTTCCAGGCTTGTTTTGAACGCGGAAGGGTTTCGGTTTCGCCCTTTTGTCCCGGGCGGTGCTGCTGTGGAGGCTGTGGTTCAGTAACCCCGGCCAAATCCATGGAATGAGGAATGCTCGGAGCAAGGCTGGGCTTGGTGGGAGCCGTCTGCAGGGAGGGAGCTGCCTTCGGGGTTAGGGTTTAGGGAGCATCGCGGGTCAGAGCGGGGGATTGCGCGCTTCCCCTTGCAGTAACTGGGGACATCCCTCCGGCTGCGCGCTGCTCCGCCGGGGCTTTAATCCCTGGGGAGGCTGAGCTGCAGCCGGGAAGAAGGAGGTGGGAAGGGGCCCGGGGCTGGGTTTTGTCTCACGCGGGCACCCGTGAGCAGCAGAGGCAGGCGCTTGCTCTCCATCACCGCTCCTGGGGCTGGATGCGGGGTCCCTGTGTCTCCTGCCTGCCTCTAAAGCAGCGCCTCTTGCAGGGATGCTTCGGAAGCTGGAAATCCAGAAGGAAGAGGACCTGCAGGCGGTGCACGAGGTGGCTGCGCGCTTGTTCAGTGACGGGGTGACCAACTGGGGCCGGGTGGTGACGCTCATCTCCTTCGGGGCCTTTGTCGCCAAGCACCTGAAGAGCATCCAGCAGGAGAAGTGCGTCGGCTCCCTGGCAGGGATCATCACGGACGCGCTCCTCTCCTCCAGTCGCGAGTGGCTGCTGAGCCAGGGAGGTTGGGTGAGTTCCTGCCCTCCCCAGAGCTTTCTGCTTGGGACCTGCTCGCTGGCACCCATATGAGTCAGCACGGCGGTGACCCCGGCTCCTCTTCGCCCCGGTGCTGGTGGCTCAGGAGCTCCTGACTCAGCCTTGACCTAAAACTGCGTGGGGAGGGCGGCATTCCCAAAGCTGAGTCAGGGCCGGCTGTGCTGAGCTGGCTCCGGCCCCATCCCCAGGGCTGCCTCCTCTATGGGGCGGGATGTGCTGCCAGGCTGGAGCCAGCCCCTCTGTGCCGGGGTAAAGGCTCGTGGTGCCTTCCTGCTGCAGAGGGGGGGTGGCAGGGACGTGACCTCCCCTTCTTCCCCCTAGGAGGGCTTCGTGGACTTCTTTCATGTGGAAGACCTGGAAGGCAGCATCAGGAACGTGCTGATGGCGTTTGCAGGCGTGGCCGGACTGGGAGCGAGCTTGGCCTACATGATCCGGTGAGCCCCGGGGCTGCTGCAGAGGGACAGGACTCGGGGTGGACTGGCTCTGTGTGGGGTTGGCGAAGCTCATCACGGCCTCCTCTGAGTGCTTATGAAGCTGGACTTGAGCGACCCAAGGAGAACATCCCCTGAGCCATGCGGTCACACTGGGGGTACCGCTGAGGATTCACTGCTTTGGGGCTAGAAAGCGGAAGAGTTGGCGGGGCGCTGCTTGCCAAGAGGATGCTGACACAGAGCTCGAGCGGGCGCTTCACTTTTATCCCAGAGGGAACCATCCTGCGTGGCAGCGAGGGCAGTGAGCACCAGCAGCTGGGCTGAGCTCGGCGCAGCAGCTCTGCCTGGAGCAGATGTGTTGTGGCTTTCTGGAAATAGCATCTTCTGCCGCTGCCCTGCCTCAACGTGGGGCTTTCCTGCTGGAGCAGAAGCGTTGCCACGGCCCGAGCTGGGCGCGCAGCAGCCCCCAGAAGCAGCAGAGCTGTGAGAGCAGCAGGAGGGGGAGCCGGGGGCTGTGGACGCGGGGTGCTGGAGCCCTGCGTGGCCCTTCCCTTGCAGGCAGAGGAGGAGCGCGGTGGGGCCGGGCTGCAACCACAGCCGCTGGGCTGCAGCTGCACTCTGGGGCTCGCCGCACATGGGCAGGTTAAAAATAGGGAGTGCGTTTGGAAGGATGTGACCCCCCCCGGGGGGGGGCGGCTGTACAGGACCTGTAAATAGGCACCGATAGATCCGTACAGTGTGGCGGAGCCCATGCCGTGACCAAGGGATCTGAACGCGGTGGAAGCGCTGCTGGGTGCCCTGCGCTTCGTTGCCTCGCGGGAAGCAGCGTTTATGTGGCGGAGCCTTCTCCTGCCTGGACACCGAGGGAGCTTTTCTCTGCTGTGCTCGAGCACCACTGCCAGGGATGCAGCCAGGACTCTGCGTGCCATCGCGTGATGTTCCTCTTGATGTTACCCTCTTTGGTTGTCCCTGCCCTTGCCAAGGGGTGGGGAGCTGTTGGGGTCGATATCAGCCGCATCCCTGCTCCTCCCTTCCCCTGGATCCTCTAAAGCCATGAGTTGAAGCTGATGTTTGAATGTAGACGTTCTGGAGCAGGCTGAAAGGTGTCAGCTCGGGTCTGCAGCCTGCGCAAGGCTCTGGGGCCCCCCTGCCCTTGGGCCCCAGCCACTGGGGATGCTTCTTTGGGGGGGGATGGAAGCACTCATCTGCTTCCTGCCCTCCGGCCCGTGGGTTGCTTGGTTCCTGGGCAGCTCTGCTCCGGGTCCTGCACAGCGAGGAGCATCCTCGCCCCTAGTGCTTGACCTGCAGCCCCATGGAGATGCAAATGGGGAGCTGGAAGATGGTGCTGTGGCCGGAGCTGCTTGTTTGCTGAACAAGCACTTAGTTCTGTCAATAAATGTCCTTGGTTCTCAATCCTCTCACACCCAACTCGATTTCCTGCCCGAGATGCGGTGCGCTCGGCGCTGCTGTGGGGCTCTTCCTGCCTGTGGGGCACCCCACAGCCTCCTGTGAGCTGTGGGACGCGGCTCTGGGTGCTTGGTGGCACCGCTGGGGCTCCCCGGAGCCGCTCTGTGTGCTGAGATGCATTTTCCTTCCCCACCGGCTGTGGGTGGGAAAGGCCCATGGGGGTGCTGAGCCCTGCAGCACCTCTCATGGCACCCAGGGATGCACTGTGGGTGCTGCCCTCAGCTCTGCAGCAATGGGACCTTGTCCTAAGTGCCCCTTCCAAGGTGGGCGATGACCCCGGGCTGCAGCTGAGGAGCCCTGGGGGGGGCTCTGCTCTCTGCACCCCCAGGTTCAGGTCCTGGGGCTGGGATGGAGGAGGTGCAACCTCTGCCTGGTTCTGGGGTGCAGCTTCCTCCTGCTGGGACCCCTCCGGAGGCACTGAGCGCATCCCTGCCCCGTGCGGGTGCGTGGAGCCCTTCTGGCTCCTTCCAGGCTCTTCTGGGGCCGCCCAGCGCTGGGGCTGGGCCGTGGCGGGTGCTGGCGGTGCCGATAACCGGGAGCTTCCTCTTCTGCTTCCCAGAGGTGCCCCCCGCTTCTCGGAACCGCGGCTGTGAATGGGGGGGGGTGGAAGGCTCAGCACCGCTTGGGGGGTCCCTTGGGGAGGGTGGGGGGCACCGAGCGGGGCTGGAGCAGGATGTGGCCCCGCTGCCTGTGCTGCGGGGGGGAGGGTGGTGGAAGCGCATGCAAATGTAGGAAATCCCCCAGCAGGGCGAAACCACCCCAATTGCTGCCTGCGTCTGGCTCAGGCTGTGCTGGGGGCTTGGTAAGGGATGCCCATAGCTAATAATGGCTGTTAATAGCTAATAATGGCTGTTAATAGCTAATAATGGCTGTTAATAGCTAATAATAGACGTTAATTGCTTGAATCAGGGCTGCTTTTGCCCCAGATATGCCCCTTTCTGGGGTGCTGCCCCTCTGCTCTGGGGGCACCCACTGCCCCCCCCCCAGATCTATGGGTGCTGCACCCCTCCCAGAGCTGGGCTCTTGCCATGGGGAGCCCCTGGTGCTGATTGAGTGGCCTGGGCAGGTCCCTGCAATGGGGAGGCTTTGGGGGAGCAGGAATGGGGCCCTATAAACCCCCTCCCTGCTCTGGGGGGCCGTGGGGGGGGATTGGGGTTCACTTTGGGGTTCTGCCCCCCCCCGGCTCAGCTCTGCCCAGCAACAAGGGCTGTGAATAGCAGCGAGTGGGGAAGTCACGTGTGCCCCTTCCAGGAACCCAGGCGTCTGGTCCGGCCCCCCCCCAGCCATGGGGTGACACCAGGGGGTATCGAACCCCCCCCCTTGCCTGGGTGCCTCAGTGCCCTGGTGAGGGTTATGGGGGTGTTTGGTGCATAGGGACACCCCTACACATGGGAGTGTGGGCACAGGGTGTTGTGGGGCCTGGGGAGAGCAGGATGTGGGCGGAGGAGCATATGGGGGGGCGCAGGGTGCTGGGGGGGGGGCTCTGCTCTTGGGTGCTGCTTGTGGTTGGACTCCAGGAGCTTAAAGGTCTTTTCCATGATGATGGGGGGGGGGGGGGGGGGTTTGGCACACGCATGTGCGGGGGGGGGCGGTGCAATGGGGCTGCCGTGGGGCTGTGGGCACGGTCCTGCCCGGGCAGGATGCAGCGGTGACTCAGGCAGGAATGTGCTGGCAGGACACGAGGTTCCAGCCCTGCCCCACTTGGCTCAGTCCCAGCCCTCGCTGAGGCTGCCCCATGGACACGGGGGTGTCCCCGAGCAGCGCAGTGCGAGGTGTACCCTGTCCCCATCAGTGTCCCTATGGGACAGGGGACAGCAGCTCCAGGCGCCCCATAGGCTCCTGTCCCCCCCCCCCCAGGGCTTGTCCCAGTGATCCCTCATCTTTCCCGTGTGTGACTCATGCGCGAGGCGGTTTCACTTCGAGCAGGCAAACGTTGCGCACGAAGCAACGCCACCAACGAGGGAAGGGTCCCGATAGTCCCAGCACGAGGCCGAAATCCATCCGCTTCCTGGGAAATGCCATTTCCATATTGAGGTGATGCAGAGGCAGAATTCCAAAGTGACGTGTCCGGGAGGAATAAAAGTTCGTGGTTTTAAAGGCATTCGGTGGGGATTGATAGGATTTCTATTCTATTTATGGGGTGTGTCGTAATCTTCCATGATAATATCATTATACAGTACTAAATATAGGGTTTCTATCTATTAATATCGAGTAATAGATATGATATATCTATTACCGCCTGGGTACTGCTCTACTTCCGTGTGTTTTGCTCATGGAATGATTTCCCAGGCTAAGCTGGGAGCTTCCTGCTCCATGGGGGTACGAGATCCATGGAGCCACGGGAGGTTCTCCCGAGGAACACCCGGGAATGCCGCTGGGTTCATCCCGGCCATTGCCCAGCGCTGGCAGCAAAGCGCAACTGCGGCGCTTGCTGGTGGGAGCGCGGAGCCGGCGGAGCCGCGTCCCGGCAGGGATGGGGCAGCCGCAGCTCCTCCCTCCATCCCGGTCCACGTCCCAGCACCCTCACCGGGAAGAGCTTCCATTGCCCCTGTCCGGCCCCTGCTCCGGGGGCCACGGGAGGCTCTGGAAGTCGCGGTCTGCCTGGGAAATAAACCCAAATCACGGCGTTCCAGTGCTGTTGTGCTGGGAATGGGGAATGGGGAATAGGGAATGGAGAATGGGGAATGGGGAATAGGGAATGGGGAATAGGGAATGGGGAATGGGGGGCAGAATGCTTCCCCACGGCGCTGGTTCATGGGCCCTGGGGCGGGGACAGGAGCCAGGGACCCCCCCACCCCGGGGCTTTTGAAAGGGCAGCGGTCCCTTTAAGGGCGTGGTGGGCTCGCGGTCACGTGAGCGGTTGCGCTCGCAACATGGCGGCGGCCATGGTGCTGCTGCTGCTGCCGCTACCGGGAGTGGCGGCGGGGACGGGCGGCGGGAGGCGGGTGAGGGGGGGGGGCGGGGCGGGAGCGGGATCGGGATCGGGGCCGGGACCGGGATCGGGACTGGGACCGGGACCGGGATCGGGATCGGGACCGGGATCGGGATCGGGGCAGGGACCGGGATCGGGATCGGGACAGGGATCGGGACCGGGACCGGGATCGGGACCGGGACCAGCGTCGGGACCGGGATCGGGATCAGGATCGGGGCCGGGATCGGGATCGAGATCGGGACCGGGATCAGGATCGGGATCGAGATCGGGGCCGGGATCGGGATCAGGATCGGGGCCGGGATCGGGATCGAGATCGGGACCGGGATAGGGATCGGGGCAGGGACCGGGACTGGGACTGGGACCGGGACTGGAGGCGGGTGAGCGGGGCCGATACCGGGACCGGCGGCGGGAGGCGGTTGAGCGGGGTCGGGACAGCGGCAGCAGCGGGCAGGGAGCCCGTGTGAGCGCCGCCGCTCCCCGCAGGTGTCCCTGCAGTACAACCCCGGCTGGAACGGCTCCTCCGTGAACGTGCTCCACGTGCGGGCCGTGGGCGCCGCAGACACCCTGCACTACGTGTGGAGCAGCATCGGCGGCCCCGCCGTGCTGCTGCTGGCGACCCGGAGCAGCACCAGCGCCCTGGGCATCGACTGGACCCGGCTGCTCTCGCCTGCTCCCGCCGGTGCTGTCTGGATCGAGCCCCCCGGCAGCGTCACCCACGCGGCTGCCGTTGTCTTCACCAAGGTACGGCTGCGCCGGGGGGTGCTGCGGGAGCGGGGACACGGGGGGGGGACACGAGTCCTGGCTGGAGCCGCGATGGTGCCTTTGGCCAAGGCTGCTCCTCCGGGGGCTCCCTCTGCTCCCAGCCCCGTGCGTGGCAGTTCCTGGAGCACAGCGGGAGGGAGCTGGGCTCTGCTCCCAAGGGATGGGACAAGAGGAAACGGCCTCAGGCTGCACCAGGGGAGGTTTGGATGGAGCTGAGGATCAATTCCTGCCCTGAAGGGTGCTCAGTATTGGAACAGGCTGCCCAGCGCAGGGCTGGAAGCACCGACCGTGGAGGTGTTCACACAGCGTGGAGATGAGGCCTCAGTGCCATGCGTCAGTGGTGGCCTTGGCACTTGGGACTGGATGAGCTGAGAGGTGTTTTCCACTTGGTTGATGCCCTGAATCCTCAGCACCAGGTAACACCTCCCATCCCCTCCCCTTTTCCTTCTCCCAAGGTGTTTGAGTACAGCGAGACCGGGGCTCAGGAGGAGCTTTTCTACCCCACGTACGATCTCTCCGACTTCTCCTGGGCCAGCATCAATCACACCCTGAACCACACAGCGCTGACGGCCGAGTTCTCCGGGGTCCCGGCTGCTGATCCCGGTGGCAGCTTCTCCAACGGCAGCCTGGCCTTCCGGGTACGTCCTCGGGGATGGGCCCTCTCTGCGCGGGGATGCGCTCCAATGCCGTGCCCTGGAGCACCCCAGCCGGTCCCTCTGCCCCGTGTCCCCGCAGGTCACAGCCTACGAGGCCGGCGGCCGCGACGATTCCCTGCCCAGCCTCCTGCACACAGCAAACAGCTCCAAGGTGGAGTTTGTCCTGGCCGGGGTGGCCCCGCGGGGCAACGGCTCCCGCTTCGTGCTGGAGGTGGCGGCGGTGGAGGAGCTGGGGCTGGCGCCGGCGCTGCGGGCGCTGCGCTCCATCGACGATGAGTACACCCCGACCGTCTTCGAGGTGAGCGCGGGCTCGGGGCGCCGGCGCTCGGAGCCTGCCCTGCGCTCACGGCCGCGGCTCTCGCCCCGCTCCAGGTGCTCTCCCTGGCAGCCCAGGCCCCGAACGAGAGCTCCGCGCGGAGCTTCCTGCAGTGGAAGGCGACGGCCTACGGCTCCCCGAGCCCCCGGCGCGAGGATGGGATCCGCTGCCGCTCCCATGGGCTGCGAGCGGCCAACTGGAGCCTGCCCGTGTCCAGCCTTGTCCGGGCCTACTTCGGGGACGGGGCCGGCAGCAGCTACAGCGTCAGCGCCGTCAACATCTCCTTTGGGGGAGAGGAGGGGAAGGTTTACGAGGAGAAGCGGTACCTGAGCTGGTGAGGGGTAAATTCTGCTCCCTTCAGGCTGCCCAGAGGAGCTGTGGCTGCCCCATCCCTGGCAGTGTTCGAGGCCACTTCAAGCACCCAGGGCTGCAGGGGGGTCTCCGAGGGTGATTTGCCTCTTCCCCGCTGCAGGTCGGCGCTGCTGGGCTTCGGGCAGCCTCCCCAGGATACCTTCTCCCCCCTCGTCATCTCCATCATGGCCGTGGCGCTGGGCACCCCGGTGCTGCTGCTGCTGCTGGGTGGCTGCGCGCTCCTCTGCGCCCGGAGGCAGCGCTACTCCGAGTACGAGCCCATCAACTGAGTGGGGTGAGCCCCAAGGGACCCCCAGGACCACCCTTGGCTGCTGCAGGGGCTCCTCTGCCCTCTCCTTGGTGCCCTCCCCTTCATCCCATGGCCCAGGCTCGGAGGGGACCCGGGTGCCCGTTGCCCACATCCTGCCTCCCTGTGTCCCATCCCTCCTCCAGCTCCAATCCTCATCCCATTGCTCCCGCTCTGCTCCTGCTCCACCCAGCCAGGGGAAGGGACTGGGGGGAGCTGCTCAGGGATTCCTTGAGCTGATTCCCAAGGGATAAACCCGCTGGTGCCAGGTTTGCATCCCGTGGGGCCCTGCTGGCCCTGGGGGGAGCTCAAGCAGTGGCTTGGGCTCAGTTGGGTCCCGCTCTGGCTCGGCTGCAGCCTGGGCTCGGAGCCGGGATCCGGGTGCAGGAGGCCATGGACAAGGTGCTCTGTGGCTGTTTGGGGGGGTGGCAGAGGGCCCCTGGCACTGAGGGGGGCGCTGGGGCTTGGGCTCCGGCACAGGCTTGGCTTGGACCAAATAAAGTGGATTTTTGTTGTTTCCATCCCTCCAGCCCCTTGGCAAAGCCCCTCCTTGGGGTTCCTGTAGGCTCTTTAGGCACTGGGAGCTGAGCATCCCCATCCCTGCATCCCAAGCACACATCATCCCAGGATCCCAGCATCCTGGACACAAAATCCTGGCATCCCAGCATCTCAGGTACACATCATTCCTGCATCCCAGCATCCGAGGCATATGTTATCCCTGCATCCCAGGATCACAGGCACGTATCACCGCTGCATCCCACACTCTATCCCTCCATCCTGGGCTCCCCCTGGCCATACATCACCCTCATATCCTGGAATCCTCACCCCTACATCCCAGGATTTATGTGTCACCCCTATTAACCTATATCCTGGGCTCCTGCCCATACATCCCATGTAAATCCCGGGATCCCTGGCCACACTGGGACCCCCATCCTGGCAGCCCAGTGAGCACAGTGCATTATCCAGCCTCAAGTGCTGTCAAGGCGCCATTAATCGCTTCTCCTCGTTACAGTAATAGCCCTAATCACTCGGAATGATTCCCACATCCCAGCGCAGCTCATTCCCACCCATCCCAGGGCTCCATTAGGATCAAACCCACCTGCAGCTGCGGGGCCGCTGTGGCCACCCGAAAACGGTGCTTCCCGGGGGGTGGAAGTGACCCCCCCATAGGCTGCTGCTCTTTAAGGTGTCCCCAGGGCAGGGGGAATGGTGCTTGGGGACACTGCAGCTGTGCTCCAGTGCCGCGGTGCCTCCACAGCCCCCCTGGGCCTGGACCATGACCCCCAAGTGCACTTAGGGGGCAGGCAGGGGCTGTGTGGGGCCGAGCAGCGCTCGCACTGCATCCTCAATACTCCCAAACCGCGCACCGCATCCCTGGGCGGGGGGGACCTGGGGATGCCCTTAGGGATGCTCAGAGCAGACCCAGCCTCAGCGCGGTCCTTGCCGGCAGCACGGGGGTGGGTCCGGACCCCCTTGTGCAGGATGCGGCCATGGACTCCCCGCACCCCAAAGGGGCAGAACGGGGCCGGTCCCTCCCCGCCCCCCGTTACCCCCCGTTCGCGGGGCCGCTGGGGCGGGCAGGAGCGGAGCCGTTAATTACCTCATTGCGAGTCCATTACAGCTCCCCCCGGAGCCCGACCCGGAGAAACGGCGGCGGGAGGAGCCGGGGGGGGGATCAATCAGCGCTGGAGCCCCCAGGGAGCGGGGCTGGAGGGAACTTAACCCTTCCCTGACCCCCCCCCCCCCCAAAGGGGAACTGAGGCAGGGGGGGCGCCGCTCGCGCTGGGGCCGTTCCGGGGCGTTGCTCTGCGGCAGAGCTGCGGCGGGGCTGGAAAAGCTCAAAGGTTTTAATCTTGTTCCTTCCTCAAATGAGATAAGAGGGGAAAGAGGCCATAAATCAGCAGAGGAACAGCGCAAGAGGGACCCCAAGGAGGCGGGTGGGGGCTCGGGCGGCCGCGCTGTGCTCCGCAGGGCTCACATCCTGCCCGCAGCAGCTCCCCACAGCCCAGGGTGAGGGCTTGGAGCTGGTGCCAACCCCACTGCGGGGGCTGCGGATGGAGCACAGGGGCTGGGGCTCCTCCATCCAGCCCCGGCCACACGGGGTCCTGAGCCTCTTGGGCCCCGCTGTGGGTCCCTGGTCTCCTCTGCCTCAGTTTCCCCTCCGTGCCCCCCTTTCCTTCTGCTTATCTCGGGTCGTGGTGGGTAACAAAAGAGCTGCCAGGCCCGGCCTAATGAGCCAGATGGAATCAATTCAGCTCCATTACGGTCAGATCCAGGTCTCGACCATTACCAAGGCGGCCGGAGAGCCCGAGGGGGGATGATGGAGTGGATGCTACAGGGCATGTGATAACCCCCTGGCTCCGATGAGGGCTGTGGGGAAGGGGGGGGCTTCATCCTTTGGCTTTGTGCTATGGAGTCCTATCCGCACTCCCTGGACCTGTCAGCAGTGGGACCCAGACACCCGGCTGAGGTATGGCATGAGCATCCTGGAGGGATGCTGAGCCCCATGGCTCCCTCTCTGCATCTGCGGACAGGAACATCATCCCTGCACCCCAGGTACATATTGTCCCTGCATCCCGGGCACACGTCATCCCTGCATCCCGGGCACACATTGCCCTGCATCCCAGGTACACACCATCTCTGCATCCCAGGCACACATCGTCCCTGCATCCCAGGCACACATCATCCCTGCATCCCGGGAATGTCCTCTCCCAGCACCAGAGCCTCCCTGCTCCAAAACCCCCCTCTTTTTCCCCCAAACCTGCTCCAATCCCACCCAGAGCCAGTGGGTCCCAGTGCGGGGGGAGCCGGACAGCTTTATTATGGACCGGTTGTGACGCAGAGAGGAGCATCCCACCAGCCAGGGACTGGGATGAAGGAGCAGCTGAGCCACAGAGTGCCCCAAACCCCTCCCTTAGAACTGAGCCCCAGCACCAACAGTGGCCCTGACCCTGTGCTGGGGGCTCTCAGCTCTGCCCCATCAGCCCTGGGGGGCCCCCAGCCCAGCCCTGCAGCCCCCAGGGCAGTGGGAAGGGCGTTTTCCACTATAAATAAGGTTTCATTCCTCTCCCCCCTCCCTTGGAGCATCAGCCCGGGGGGATCCATTGGGCGGGAGGCAGTGGGACACGGGGCAGCAGGGAACAGAGGGTGGTTGGGGGGTCCCCACTCAGCCCAGGATGTCCAGGTAGATGGGGGGGGTCTTGACAAGGGCTTGGAGGTGGCTGTGGATGTCCTTGATGGGCCGGCGCTGCTGGGGCTCCCGCTGCCAGCAGCTCTGCATGATGGAGTACACCTCGGAGGGGCACGTGCGGGGCCGCTCCAGCTCCCGGCCCTGCGTGATGCACTCGATGGCCTGCGGGAATACGGGATGGAGATGGAACAACCCCCCCCACCGCGGCTCTGCCCCCCACCCCGTCACCCACCTCGGTGTTGGAGAGCTGGTACCAGGGCTGCTTCCCGTAGGTGAAGATCTCCCAGAGCACGACGCCGAAGCTCCAGATATCGCTTTCGGTGGTGAACTTGCGGTAGAGGATGCTCTCGGGGGGCATCCAGCGGATGGGCAGCATGGTCCTGCCCCCCACCTACCCGCAGCGGGGCCATCAGTGGGGCAGAGACCCCCCGTTGGTCCCCCTCAAGCCTCCAAATGTGCCTCAGACTGGAAATGTCTAAACACTGAGGGTGCCCGGAGAAGCCCCATCCCTGGCAGTGGTCAAGGCCAGGCTGGAGCACCCTGCCCTAGTGGAAGATGCCCATGGAACTGGATGAGCTTTAAGGTGCCTCCACCCCACCCCAGACTGGGCTGCAGTGATTGAGCGCGGAGGGACGCGGGCTGGGGACAGAGGCGGAGCGCCCGGCTCACCCGGTAGTAGTCGGTGCTGTAGATATCCCGGGACATCCCGAAGTCCCCGATCTTCACCACCAGGTCGTGGCCCACCAGGCAGTTGCGGGTGGCCAGGTCCCGGTGGACGAAGTGGAGCGAGGCGAGATAGACCATGCCCGAGGCGATCTGCGTGGCGATCTGCAGCATGCGGCTCAGCGTCAGCGGCCCGCAGGGCTGCCCCTGCCCCTGCTCCAGCATCTTGGCATCGGGGCCGTGGGACCTGCCGGGCACAGGGGCTGCTCGGAGCCGGGAACCAGCCATGGGAAGGGGTGGGTAAAGGCAGGGAGGAGCAGTGCCGGGAAGGATGCGCCATGGAGCTCGGAGCTGCCAGGGGAAGGTGCCCCTGCCCGTGGCAGAGTTTGGAGCTGGAGGAGCTTTGAGCTCCCTTCATCCCAAAGCATTCCACGGCTCCATGACAGGCACAGAGGCTGCCGGGGTGCGAACGGGGGGCGCGGGGGCCGCATCCAGCAGCTCTGCCTTTGATGCCGAGCGCTGCTGACAGCGGGAGCTGGGGGGGGGTTCTGCTCGGCACAACCATTAATGCCAACTCCCATAACGATAATCACAGCAGCCACGTCTCAGAGCTCAGCGCGGCCACTAAAGCGATGCCTCTGGCAGCTCCCCCCCCCCCCGTCTAGCAGCAATACCTGGGGGGGCAATCGAAAAGTCTCTGCTCATTCCAGCTGATGGCCAATCTCTCTCTATTTGAGCCTCTCAGACAGCTAATCTAATCAATATTGCAAGGAGGGCTGCATTAGCAGGGAGCAGGCTGGCAGCGCTGATGGAGCGGCCAAGGAAAGGGGGGGCCTGCGACCCCCCCCCCCCAGGCCCACCTGAGGAAGCGGTTGAGGTCCCCGTGCTTCATGTACTCGAAGACCATGATGAGGGGCTCGCCCTCGGTGCAGACGCCGTAGAACTTGACGATGTGCTCGTGCTGCAGCACCGTCAGCAGCTCGGCCTCGCGCTGGAAGTCCAAGCGGGCGCTTTCTGTCACCTCCTTCAGCGCCTGCGGGGACGCGGCATCAAACACCCCCCCCGTAGACACCCCCATCAGCGGCACCCCCCCCCCCCCTCACCTTCACAGCCACCAGCATCTTCTCCTGCTCCGGGAGGAGGTTGGAGCACTCAGCCAAGAAAACCTTCCCAAAGGCGCCTTCCCCCAGCTCCCACTTGAGCACAATGTCCCGACGCTGCACGTGGTGCACGCCTGGGGGGGACCCCAACCCATCAGTGCCCCCCCCTGCAGTAGGGATGAGGCAGTGGGAGGATGCTCTCGGTGGTTCCCCCCTTTCAGCCCTTACAGGCGTCGCAGAAGTACTGGGGGTTCTCGATGAAGTTGCTCTTCAGCCCCTCCAGTTTGCTCTCGGCCGAGGACAAGGGGCTGCTGCCCAGGTTCATGAAGTGCAGCGACATGGCCAGGTCGTCCTCTTGGGCCAGCACGGCCGAGCCTTGCAGGGACAAGGCCAAGGCCATCGGGGGGGTCCCACGGCCCCCCCCCAAGCCAGCGCAGCCGGTGCCAGGCTGTGCCGAGCATCCCCTCGGCCCGGCCGGCCCCTGGGGGCCAGGCAGCCCCATCAAACCCATTTAGAGGCTGAATCTATTCCAGGAGTGAATTAGCAGCTGCTGCCTGTGCTGCCGGGGGGGGCCAGCACCAGCCACGGTCCCCATCAGCGTCCCCGTCAGAGTCCCACCAGTGGTCCTCATCAATGTCCCCCCCAACAGCCCCACCCACAGTCCCCATTAATGTCCCCAAACCTGGTCCACATCAATGTGCTCACCCTGGTCCCCAGTAACATCCCCCCCAATGGCCCCCCTCAGTGTCCGCATCAATGTCTATGCCTGTGGTCCTCATCAACATTCCCATCAGCATCCCCATCCTTGGTCCCCATCAACATCACCATCAGCGTCCCCACCCTTGGTCCCCATTAATGTCCCCATCAGCATCCCCACTGTGGTCCCCCTCTCTGCCGCTGTGTCCCAGCCCCGAGTGTCCCGGTGCTCAGTGCCTGTCCTGGGGGGGGGACGACGACACTCACGGTTGATGCCGAACTTGGAGCGGCGCCCGCACTTGTTGAGCGCGATGAGCATGAGGGAGAGGATGAGGCAGGCGAACACGGCCAGCGCCACGGCCACCGAGACCTGGGCACAGCGGGGACAGGCCCTTGGGAACAGCCGCAGAGCCAGGGGAAACCGAGGCACGGGAGCACTGTCCTTCAGCCCCATCGCATCCCACTCGGCTCTGCTTCGGGCTGGCCCCTAAGGCTTTGTCCCCCCCTTTTTGGGGTGTCCTGCTCCCCCAGCCGTGGAGCACCCCCTCACCCCAAACACGTGCTCATCCGCCGTCTCCATGGGCCCATCCAATGAGCTGTTCCTGGTCCCTGGGGTGGGAGAAGGGTGGGGGGTGAGTGTGGGGCAGGGGGGCCCCATCATATGGGGTGGTCCCAGTGAGGGGGGGGGAAGCAGGATGGCAACACTCCTGCAGTGCAGTGATGGGGGTACCCAGGATCAGCCCTGCTGGGACAGGGGTTGTACCCACCTCAGTGCCCGGTCACTCACCCAGTGGAGACAGAGACACTGGTGCAGCCCAACGGGAGAGAGAAAGGAGAAAACCACATTATTCCAAAGCCAAAGGAGGAAAAACCTCATTATTCCCAGGCAAAGGGGGGAAAAACCTAATTATTCCCAGGCAAAGGGGGGAAAACCTCATTATTCCCTGCCCTTCCCTCCTCCTGCCCCTGAGGAAACTGAGCCGCACACAGAGCCACCCAGAACCAAGGAGATGGAGCCCCCGGGCAGCACCCACCGGGAATGGGCTCCTCAGGGCTGAAGCTGAAGGGGTTTTCCATGAAGTGGACCTGGATGCTGCGGGAGGCGCTTCCCAGCGGATTGCGGAGCACGAGGGTGTAGTTGCCGTTGTTGACGTGCGTGGGGCGGTTGAGCTCGAGGCAGCCGTGCAGCACCGTGGAGTTGTGCTCGTCCTCCACGATGCGCGTGCGGATGTAGGGCCCCTCGGCCAGGGCTGAGCCGTTGAAGAGCCATCGGATGCTGGGAGTGGGATTGCCGTCCACGGAGAACGGGATGCACCAGAAGTGCTGTGGGATGGCTTCTTGCAGCAGCAGGATCACGGGGGGGACTAAAGGGGACGCACACACGGAGCAGGATGGGGACCGGGGCCAGACCCCGTGCCCCGACCCAGCTCCAACCCCTTCGGGCTGCTCACAAGTGATGTTCAGCACCACGCTGTCCTCCGTCTGCCCCACCGTGTTCTCTGCCCGGCACATCAGGTCCTTGTGGTTGAGGCTGGACGAGACGTTGCTGATCTCCAGGATGAGCTCCTGGTCCGAGAGCTGTGGGAGCATCGGGATGAGCAAACGTTCCCCATGCAGCTCCCCATGGCCACTCCACCATGGTGGGGACAGTGATGGGGCTGTGCCCCGCTGAGGTGGAACCCCATGGCCCTGACTTGCCTTGGTGACCACGGGCAGCTCGGGTCCCACCTCGGGGAGCACCCACTCCGCGGTGCCCGGCGGCTCGGCCACGATGAGGCAGGTGAGGTTGATGCTGTCCCCTTGGCGCAGCACGGCTCCGGGGGGCTCGATGCGGACGGTCGGGGGCTCTGCCCGGGACAAGGGGGTGAGCGGGGCAGGGTGTCCCCCCCGGAGGGCTCGGGAAGGGGGGGACCAGCCCCAGCCCCCAGGTCCGGCACGTACCGCAGGCGCGCAGGGGCTGGCTGCCCAGTGGCACCAGTGCGGAGCCATCCCAGCAGCCCAGGGACTGGTTGCCCAGGTCGGGCCGGCTCCCCATGTGCCAGAGCTGCAGCCAGCGGAGGCCGCAGGAGCAGTTGAAGGGGTTCCCCACCAGGACGCTGAGATGGGCCAGGGAAGAGGACAAGGACTCACCACGGGAGAGCAGGCAGGACGTTGCGTTCCCAATCCCACTGACCCTGCCCCGAGCCGCATGCCGCAGGTGCCACCCCTGTCCCCATCCCCACACCGGGGCTGTCAAAGCCTCCGTCTCTCTGCATCCCCAGCCCTGCCCCTGCCTCCTCGGCACCGCAGGATGCATCCCCGGGCAGGGATGCTCCGCACCCATCTCCCCCTTCCCCATCACTCACAGCTCTTGAAGGGGCAGATGCTGGAAGCTCCTCCAGGAGAGGCTTTGCAGCGCATTGGAGGAGAGATTCCTGCCGGGATGGAGCCCATCAGCTGCCCCTTCCCACCACAGACCCCGTCCCACATCATCCCCCCCCGGTACCGGGTCACACCGTGACCAAGCAAAACCACCTCTGCCACGGTGACACCAGGGCCCAGGCGAGAAGGGAGCCCCACGCACCCCAGGACAAGGCCCGTCCCCCCGCACCAGGGCAGCACAGAGCTCCCAGGGGGGGCAGAAGCCCCCCAGATCGATGGCTTCCCACTCAATAGCAGAGCCTCACGTGTGTCCCCCCCCCGGCCCGGTGACAGCATCGATCCGGTCACCCTGCACCGGGGCTGAGCGCCTGCAGGGATGGGGAAGAGAACTGAGGGGGGGGGACGACACTCACACATGGCTCAGCCTGGGGGTGTCCAGGAAGGCATCGTCAGCGATGTGCTGCAGCCCCGACCTGGAGATGGTGCTGCGGGAGGCAACGGCTGAGCGCCCGCAACGGGAGTCCCGAACCCCCATCCTGGGGGCGCTCCCTCTTTGCCTCCCTGCAGTGGGATCAGGCTCCATGCACCAGCCCCCCCCACCCCCCCACTCCCGAGGTGCTCACAGGCTCCGGAGGTCCCGCAGCATCCTGGTGTCAGCCCGGCTCAGGGCCGTCAGTGCCTGCTGGTTCTCGATGACACTGGGGGGCAGAGGAGGGGTTTGGGGGGCAGCAAAGGACACCCCCTGCCAGCGGCTGCCCGAAAGCACAGCGGGAGGGAGGCACCGGCTGCCTTCCCCCCCCCTTTCCCCTGTTCCCAAGGCAGGAGGGGAAAGAAAACCCCTTTGGCAGTGGGCGCTGCTCCTGCAACCCCAAATTGTCAGGCGCTAAATGGGGATTCAGACCCACACCGAGAGGGTTTTGGTTCCACTGTGACCCCCGGGGGGGGGTTTCCCCGTGAATGAGGCTGTGGGGATGGGGCAGGGGGGTCTCTTGGGGAGCCCCTGTCCCCACCCAGTGAACAAAGAACTGATGCAGCATCCCCGGCACATGGGGAAACTGAGGCACGGAGACAACGCCGCAGCCAGCCCCGGCAATGCGGCACGGCCAGGGCTGCAGGGGGGGGATCCTGCACCCCCTTCCACCCCAGTACCCTCCTCTGCCCACCACGCAGGAGGATGGGCCAGAGCAGAGATCCTCCAAACCAGCAAATTCGGGGTGCCCAGCCCCAGCCCCAGCCCCATCACCACATCAACAGCAACCCCCAGGCCCCTTGCTCTGTTCCCAAATCCATCATCCCCAGCCCAGAGCACCCAGCTCCACTGCTCCATCACCACATGCCTCAGACCCATCATCACCATCTCCATCACTCCCTGCCTCGGCTCTGCCACCCTCGGCTCTATTGCCCTGTCTCGCAGCCCCATCACCCCCAGCCCCATCACTGCATTCCGAGCCCCATCGCTTCACCCGCGGCCCCACTCACACGTCGGTGAAGCCGCCGGTCCCCAGCAGTCCCTCCAGGCTGCTCACGGTGCCGGGCTCCCGGCAGAGCACGGAACCGGCCCGGGGGCAGCGGCAGCCCCGAGGGCAGGGACCGGCAGCGGCCGGGGCGGGCAGCGGCAGCAGCAGCGCGGCCAGGCAGAGCCAGGCGGGCAGCGGCGGCATCGCGGGGCCGGGGCCGGGGCCGCCGTCCCTCGCACTTGCCCGGCAGCCCGAGCACGGGGCCGTGCGGGGCTTAAGAGCCACGCAGGGACCGGCCCCCCGGGAGGGGCCGCGGCTCCCCCCGCCCCGGCACCGCCCCCGGCGCCCCCCGGGCCGGGATGGAGCGGGGCAGGAACCCTCCGGACCGGGGGCACCCGGAGCCCCCCAATCTCTCACCCCCTCCGCGTGTGACCCCAGAATCCCACCTCAGGACGGAGCTGCTCTGGCTCCGGCCCTTGCCCCAGCGTCCTGCAATGTTGGGGTGCAGAGATGCTGGGTACGGGGGCACATTTGGTGGCATCAACGTTTCCCCCACCCCCAGCAGAGCTGCCGCAAGCCACATCCTCCCCAGTTCCCTGTTTTAATCGCGGTCCGGGCGCCGCAGGAAGCAGATGGGGCTGGGGAGGGGGAATGGAAAGTCCCATGAGCTGCACCCCCTCTTCACCGTCACCCCCCAGACCAGGCACCGCCACGTCCGGGCTTCATCCCCCCTTTATTCACCGGAATAAAGATGTGCATGGGCACAGATGAGGCAGCGGAGCCCCTTACGCAGACCAGCAGAGCCCTGAGACTGGTCCCAGTGCTGGGGACGGGAGGTGGGCAGAGGACGGCCTCGTGCCTCAGTTTCCCCAAGTGTAAAAGAGGGGGGGACCCGGTTTCTGCTTGATGGGGGGAACCCAGACCCCCATTTCCCTCCCCTCCCAAAACGTTAAGGACAGACCAGGGCGGTCTCTGTCCATCCAGCACCTTCCTGCTCCCTACCCTTGACTTGGGGCACCCCAATGTATTCCCAGGGCAAATGAGCCCCATGGAGCATCCTGGTTTTTCCTGCCACCCCTTTCCCAAGGCACCCTCTCCTTGGAAGCAATAAATAACACGGGGGGGGTCCTGGCGGTGGGGGGTGGCCGGGGGATGCAGAGTCCAAGGACACGCCAGGATGGGCTCAGGCCATCCCATTGGGAAGCCAGCTGGAGCCGTGGTCCTTATGGGAAGGCGGCGGGGACTCGGGGGGCTCGTCCTTCCCATGGGATTGATCCACATCGGTGTCGGAGGGTTCTCCCGAGCCACCGCGGCTGTAGAAGAAGGAGAGGGTGCGGAAAGCGGGGGCCATGTGGTCCTTGATGCTCTCCAGGAGCTGGATGAAGGAAGGGCGCTGCCGCGGGTTCTGCTGCCAGCACAGGCACATCAGCTCGTGCCTGCGGGAGAAGAGGCACCGCTGGGCTCGGGGCGCACCCCAAAGGACCCAGGGACCAGAGCCCGGGGTGATGGGCTCCGGGCTGGGCTCTCTGAGCAGCACAAGGGGAGGGGTTTGAGGGGGTCTCCATCATCCCATCACTCACAGTTTGTCAGGGCAGTTCTCGGGGCGCTCCAGGACCCCATTGTCCATGACGAAGTGTAGGACCTGCTCGTTGGACATGCCCTGGTAGGGCTGCTCGGCCAGCGTGGCGATCTCCCATAGCACCACCCCGAAGGACCTGCAGCACCATAGCACTCAACTGGGACATGTCCCCCCCCGGCCCCACAGGGCTCCCCGCGCCCCAGCACCTACCACACATCAGACTGCGTGGTGAAGATGCCATCCTTGAGGGCCTCTGGGGACATCCAGCGCACGGGGAGCAGCCCCTTGCCCCCCTTCCGGTAATAATCCGTCTCGTAGATATCCCGGGTCATGCCGAAATCTGGTGGAGAGGAAGAGGAGGAGGGAGGTGTGAGCACCAGGATGCTCCCTTCAGCGCTGGGTGCAGCTCTGGTGTCCTCAGCATAAGGACATGGAGCTGCTGGAGCAGTGGAGACCACGAGGATGAGCAGGGGCTGGAGCAGCTCCCATAGGAGTCAGGCTGAGAACACTGGGGCTGGTTCAGTCCGGAGAAGAAAGGGTTCCGGGGAGACCGCAGAGCAGCTCCAGTGCCTAAAAGGGCTACAAGAAACCTGGAGAGGGGCTTTGGACACGGGATGGAGGGACAGGACAAGGGGAATGGCTTTAACCTGGTTGGACGGGGCTTAGAGCACCCTGCTCTATTGGAAGGCATCCCTGCCCGTGGCAAGGGTTGGGACTGGAGGAGCTTTGAGCTCCCGTCAACCCAACCCTGTCTGCGGCTCTGTGTGGGGCTGGCACCTCCAATCTTGACGGTGAAGTCCTCGGACACCATGCAGTTGCGGGCAGCCAGGTCCCGGTGCACGAACTTGTTGGCGTTGAGGTAGGCCATGCCATCGGCGATCTCCCCGGCCATCTGGATCATGTCCTTGAGTGACGGCGGCGGCAACCCGGGGTTGTTCTGCACCATGCACAGAGATCCGGGGCTGGGGGACGCACCAGGTCTCCCTCCAGGGATGGGGTGGGGGTCCCTGTGCCCATGGGCACTGTGGGACCTGGCCAGCCCCTCACCTCGGCGTCAGGCCGGAGCGAGCGCAGGTAACTCTTCAGGTCCCCACGTGTCATCAGCTCCATGATGACCAGGGCTGGCTGGCCCTGGGACACGACGCCGAGCAGACGGACCTGGGGGGCACAAAGAGGGGTGGTGTGTTTGTGGTCAGACCCCTCTGTGTCCCCTCCACCCCCCTTGGCCCCCCACCTACCACATGATGGCACTTGAAGGCTTTCATGACGGAGGCCTCGTTGAGGAACTCGATGCGCTCCCGCATGGTGGCCAGCTCATTGACCGTCTTCAGGGCCACCTTGGTCTCCTCGCCCTCAGCATCCAGCCCCAGCAGCAGCCCCTCGTACACCATCCCGAAGGAGCCCTGCCCCAGCTCCCGGATCACAGTGATCCTCTCCCGTGACACCTCCCACTCGTCAGGTATGTACACTGCAGGGGGAGGGGGTCCCGCTCTCACTATCACCATCCCCATCCCTGCTGCTATCTCCATCCTCATCCCATTCCACCCCATCCCATCTCCATCCTTGTCTCCATTCTCATCCTCATCCCCATTTCTATCTCCATTCCCAGCCACATCCCATCTTCATGACCCTCTCTGTCTTCATCCCCATCCCCATCTCCATCACGCCACCATCCTTGTCCCCATCTCCATCCTCCTCCCCATCTCCATCCTCCTCCCCATCTCCATCACATCCCCATCCCCATCTCCATCACATCCCCATCCCCATCTCCATCTTCATCCACAACCACATCCCACCCCATCCCCATCCCCACGCACTGTCCGAGGTGCTGAAGTACTCGGGGTTGACGGAGGCGTAGAGCGTTCCGCTGGGGTACCCATCATTGCTCCTGCCAGGGGTGGCATCACTCAGAGGGTGGGGGCGAGGGCACGGTGCCACTGCTCCACATCCCAGCCCCAGGGCCACGGGGACGGTCGCTACCTCTTCTTGTTGTAGAAGAAGACGAAGATGGCGAGGCAGGAGATGAGCACCATGAGCACCACGGGCGCCACAGTGAGCAGGACGTAGAAGCTGTTGGACTCCTCCTCGGCTGCTGGGAGCAGGCGGCCGTGGGCACTCAGCCCACCCCATGCATTGCAGGACACTTGTCCCACCCTCATCACTGGGCCAGCTCCCCAGCCCAGCAGCACCCACTGGTCCCTGGGTGTCCCCATCCCAGAGCATCCCCAAATCCAGCAGCATCCCCTGATCCTCCAGTGTCCCCCAATCCCTCAACTCCCCAGTCCAGCAGCATCCTCTGATGAAGGATGGGAGAAGACTGGCCTGGATGAATGGGAGCTTTGCCTGGAAATCAGGGACAAAAGGAATGTTGGTGACCTTTGGAAGAAGAAGCAGGCAACTCAGGAGGACCACAGCATTATGCAGGGAGAAAATTAGGAAGGCCAAAGCCTGACTAGGACTTAATCTGGCTACTGCTGTAAAAGATGGAATCATGGAATGGTTTGGGTTGGAAGGGACCTTAAAGCTCCTCCAGCTCCAACCCCTGCCATGGGCAGGGATGCCTTCCACTAGAGCAGCTTGCTCCAAGCCCGTGTCCAACCTGGCCTTGAGTAATGAGAATGCCTCTACAAAGACATTAACACCAAAAGGATAGTGAAGGAGATTCTCCATCCCCCATTGGATGTGGAGGGAGACAGTGGCAGCGGAGAAGGTCGAGGCACTTAATGCCACCTTTGCCTCTAAGAGTGAGACTGGTTGTCCTGGGGGTACCAAGCCCCCTGAGCTGGAAGACAAGGGCAGGGAGCACCTTGAAGCCCTCATCAGCCAAGGGGAAATGGTCAGTGACCTTCTCCAGCACTTACACACACACAGGTCTATGGGGCTGGATGGGACCCACTGCGGGAACTGACAGAAGCTCATCCCAAGCCACCTCCCACCACTTATGAGCAGTCCTAGGAGGTCCCAGTTGGCTGGAAGCTTCCAGCTCACCACCATCCCCTGATCCAGCAGCACCCCCGACCCCAGCTCCCTGCCCCACAGCCCATGTCCATGGATGGGGAACCCCGCTGGTGTCCCCACTGTCCCTTGTGGGTACCTGGCCCCAGGATGTAGAACTTGATGAGCCCCGTCCATGAGCCATTGCCGGCCAGAGAGGTGGCCCGGACCTTGGCCGAGTAGTTTCCCGGCTGGAGCAGAGCCAGGTGAACCCCTCTGTACTTGGAATAGCGGTGGCGGGAGACACAGACAACAGTGGTAACCTCCTGGGGGGGACAATGGTGGGGTGGCAAAGGGGCTGCATTCCCCCCAGCCATGCATGGGCCTCGGGGGAGGGAGATGAGATGATGGGAAGGGGATGGGATAAGGATGAGGATACAGATGAGGATGAGGATGGGATGGGGATGGGGAGCAGATGGGATGGGGATGGGATGGGATGGGAAGGGATTGATGGGTGCTGTCCCCCCCATAACCAGATGTGTCAGCGGGTACTGCGGGGGGGTCCTCACCTCGCTCTCGCGGCTGTACTTGATCTCATACTTGAGGATGAGCCCGTTGGGGTTGTGGGGCTCCTCCCAGCGCAGCAGGACACTGTTCTTCCCCGCCGGCTCCCACGTCACGTTACCGGGAATGTTGTCGGCTTGCACTGGAGAGGGGGCACAGAGCGGCTCAGCTCCCGTCACCACCCCCATCCAGCCCATGTGGAAAGCTCCTGGAGCGTTCCAGCACCGTGGAGGCGGGCTCGGGACGTACGCTCGGGCATGGTCCTGGCGAAGACGAAGGTGGAGGCGCTGCAGCCCACGGTGTGCGCGGCGTGGTTGCAGGCGTGGATGTCGATGCGGTACTCGGTGAAGTGCCGCAGGCGCGACAGCACCGCGCGGTCACGGACCACCTTGTCCTCGAAGATCTGGAAGTGGGGTTTGGGGTCCCCCCCGGTGCTGCCCAACGGGGCCGGAGGCTCCACCCAGGACACGTTGGTTGGGGACGTGGCTGCCACCACATCCCTGCGGTGCTTCGGGGTCCTGCGGGACACGGGGAGGGATGCAGCGCATGGGTGGTGGTGCCCCAAAGCTGAGCAGGGAAGGGCTTGTGTGGTCCCCGCTCACCTCTGCAGGCTCTTGTTGATGGATGTCACCTTCCAGGGCGGCCTGAGATAGTGGAAATTGGTTAAAGCATCCTCTGGGCCCCAATCCATGCGTCCTCCTCCAGGAATCGCACCCTCTACGTGCTGGACAACCAGAGCCTGCAGCAGCTCTGGGACTGGAGCCACCACATCCTTTCCATCCCCAAGGGCAAGATGCACGTTGCCTTCAACCCCAAGCCGTGCCTGGCCGAGATCTACCCCATGGAGGAGGTGATGGGCACCAAGGGGTGGCAGAACAGGGCTGAGATCAACCCTCGCACCAACGGGGACCCCCAACCCAGGACCCCTCTTAGGCATCACCTGGGGATGATGATGGAGCTGTGGAGGAAGTTCTCAAACTTCTTCTGGAAGGACTCGGCCTCCCCCTGCATGTGGAGCTGCCCATCGGCCGGGCGGCAGGGGCAGCACCGCTCCTCCGCATCCTGCTCCACCTCAGCGCCGTCGCCATCGCCGGCCCCGAAGCGGGTGTCTGCACTGCTCGTGGGCAGCTTCAGGCCTGCAGGTAGAGATAGGCAGGGCTGGAGGCGATCCCAGAGCCTGGTTCGGTGGGAGCATCCCTGTCCTCAGCCGCCGCACCCATCCTGCCTCACCTTTGTGGCAGTAGTCATTGACATAGAGCTCCATGTCCTCAGCCAGCTGCTGCCACAGCACCAGGTAGTAGGTGATGTTGCCGTTGCGCTGCGTCGGTGGCTTCCAGCGCACCACGATGTGGGAGGAGGAGTTGGACATGGAGATGACGTCCCGGGGCACCGTCGGGGCTGGGTGGATGTGGGGATGTCAGTGCCTCTCTGGGGGTCCACCGTGGGCACCCGCAGCCCCGTCCCCGTCCCTTACCCGCTGGCATGGTGCGGATGTAGACCACCTCGCTCTGCGCCCCGTAGTTGCGCCCTTCCTCGGCCGTGGTGAGGGTGATGGCGCGCACGAAGATGGCGTATTGAGTCCAGGGCCGCAGGTTGAGCAGGGCCACCCCGGGCTCCTGCTCGCTGCTGAGCGGCAGCTCCACGTCCAGCACGTTCCAGCTCTGCGCCCCGCACGCGTCCTGCCCCACGTACTCTGACACGTTCTGGAAGGGTCTGCCCCACAGCAGGCATTGGGATCCCCTACCGGCCGCACAACCCACAGGGCCCAGCAGGACACCACAGGATGGGGCTCCCAAACCCTCCACGAGGGTGGATGGGGACCACTCACGACTCCTTGTAGTAGACGATGAAGCTGAGGAGATCCCGGTACTCGGGGGGCCGATACCGCTCCCACTTGAGGAAGATACGGTCGGACTCGGTGACGTTGGAGATGAAGCGCAGGGGCTGGGTCTTGCCTGTGCAGAGGAGGGCGGGTTGGGGAAGGGTCTTGAGACGCAGCCACGTTCCCCAGCCCCATACTCACAGGACGCCCGGTCCCCGTTGGTGCGAGGGTTGATCTCCGCCTTGTTCTGCCGCCCCTTGGTGCCCGTCACCTCCTCCATGCGATAGATCTCTGCCAGGCACAGCTTGGGGTTGAAAGCAAAGTACATCTTGCCCACGGGGATGGAGAGGACGTGGTGGCTCCAGTCCCAGAGCTGCTGCAGGTTCTGGTTGTCCAGCACGTACAGGGTGTAATTCCTGGAGGAAGAGGTGGGAATGGGCACCCCAAAGCCATTTGTCCCCGCAGACCCAAACCCATGCCCCATCCTCACCCATCAACCATGGAGTCACCGCGGATCAGCTTGAGGTTCTTGAAGAAGGACAAGGAGACGAGGGCAAAGGAGTGTTTGATCTTTAGGAAGCCCGTGATGGTCTCGATGAGGCCCAGGCTGCTCTGCAGCTCCGAGGCCAGGTTATCTGGGGACAAGCCATTGCTGTGAGGATCCCCCCCTCTTCATCCACCCCTCTCCTTGCCCCCTGGGCAGGGTGGATGCAGGAGGCTGGAGCCTGCACTCACAGCCCCGGCGGATGTTCACGATGAGGTTGCCCTCAACGAGGGTGCAGCCCCCCAGCTCCTGCGCCGCCCGCGTTGAGTCGATGGTCTTGGTGCCCACCTTGCACTCCTTGGGGCACAGCCCCTCGCACTTGTGGCAGAACATGCTGCAGGCAGGATGGGGACGGGACTTAGGATCAGGGAATCCATGAGGTTGGGAAGCACCTTTCAGCTCATCCACTCCCAACTGCCAAGGCCACCACTACCCCATGGCACCGAGGCCTTGTCTCCACGGTGTGTGAACACCTCCAGGGACGGTGCCTCCAGCCCTGCCCTGGGCAGCCTGTTCCAATGCTGAGCACCCTCTGGGGAAGGAATCGGTCCTCAGCTCCATCCAAACCTCCCCGGCTGCAGCCTGAGGCCGCTTCCTCTTGTCCCATCCCTTGGGAGCAGAGACCCCACCTCGCTCCATCCTCCTTTCAGGTAGAGAGCGATCAGGTCCCCCCTGAGCCTCCTCCACCTGAACCCCCCCGTGCCCCTCAGCCGTTCCCCATCACCCTGTGCTGCAGGCCCCGCACCATCCCCATTGCCCACGCGCATCCCGACCTGCTCTCGTTCCTGCTGTATCCCGCGGGGCACTCGGAGAGGCACTGCCGCTGATGGATGACGAACTCGGAGGCGTCGCGGGGGTTGCCGGAGACCTTGCGCAGGCTGGCGCAGTACTCGGCGGTCACGCAGCGCCAGCCCTCGTACTCGTAGGTGCGGGGCGGGCAGGAGGGCAGGCACTGGCCCTGGAACTGGAAGTGGCGGCAGGCGACGCAGGCGCGGCCGTCCCGGGGCCGCCCGCAGCCCCCCAGGCACTCGGCGTGGCAGCACTCGCCCGAGGCCGTGCAGGCGGAGCCCGCGCCGCAGGGACACACTGCGAGGGGGACACGGCACGGGGTGGATGGAGCTCGGAGCTCCTCCAGCTCCAGCCCCTGCCACGGGCAGGGACCCCTTCCACTGGGGCAGCTCCAAGCCCCTGTGTCCAACCCGGCCTTGAGCGCTGCCAGGGATGGGGCAGCCACAGCTTCTCTGGGCACCCTGTGCCAGCGCCTCAGCACCCTCCCAGGGAAGAGCTTCTGCCTTATCCCAACCAGAACTTCCCCTGGTTCAGTTTGAACCCATCGCCCCTTGTCCTATGGCTCCAGTCCCTAATGAAGGTCCCTCTCCAGCATCCTTGTAGCCCCCTTCAGATAGCGGAAGCTGCTCTGAGGTCTCCACACAGAAGAAGATGTAGGGATGAAGCAATGGAGTGATAAAGTGAGGCAGGAATAGAAGGAGGGGCAGATGGATAATGGGATGAAGGGATAAAGGGAAAGAAAGAGGAAGGGGAGGGGAGGGGAGGGGAGGGGAGGGGAGGGAGAGGAGAGGAGAGGAGAGGAGAGGAGAGGAGAGGAAAGGAAAGGAAAGGAAAGGAAAGGAAAGGAAAGGAAAGGAAAGGAAAGGAAAGGAAAGGAAAGGAAAGGAAAGGAAAGGAAAGGAAAGGAAAGGAAAGGAAAGGAAAGGAAAGGAAAGGAAAGGAAAGAAAGGAGAGGAGAGGAGAGGAAAGGAAAGGAAAGGAAAGGAAAGAAAAGGAAAGGAAAGAAAGGAGAGGAGAGGAGAGGAGAGGAGAGGAGAGGAGAGGAAAGGAAAGGAAAGGAAAGGAAAGGAAAGGAAAGGAAAGGAAAGGAAAGGAAAGGAAAGGAAAGGAAAGGAAAGGAAAGGAAAGGAAAGGAAAGGAAAGGAAAGGAAAGAAGGAAAGGAGAGGAAGGCTGTGGCTATGGCTGTGGCTGCAGGTCCGGTGCCGCAGCAGCGATAAGGATCGGTGTTTACTGTACACACCCCATGCCCAGCCTCCTGTTTACAGCAAACGAGCCCGGGAGGGGCCCGCGGTGACCTGGCGCTGGCACAACAGCAGCAGGGCTGCTACAGCGCGGCTCCGGTTACCCCCCCGCCCGCCCTCCCCATGGCACAGCAGCCCCATGGCCGCGCCGGGCCCCGCCGGTACCCACCCTTCTGGCAGTAGCCGGACGTCCAGCAGCGGTACTCGAGCCGCCCGTTGACGCTGGTCTGAGCGCACGGCTTCTCCACGTCCAGGATGCCCGGGCAGACGTCGGCGCACTCCTCGGCCGGTTTGTTGCCCACGATGTAGGGGTTGTCCCCGGCGTCGGGCGGCAGCAGCAGCCCCCAGTCGATGGTGGAGAGGTGGCAGAGCTCCTGGTTGCGCTCGATGCGCACCGAGCCGCGCAGGATGTGGCCCAGGCTGTGCAGCCCCACGTCCCGCAGGTGCGGCATCTCGAAGATGACCAAGGCGTAGCTGAAGAAGAGGTTGGTGCCGCGGATGACCGAGAGGTTGGGGAAGAGATCCCGGAGGCTTTCCAGCCCATACACGCGGAACAGGAGCAGGTACTCGGTGATCATGAGCAGGCGGGGGAAGCTCAGCCCGCGGAAGTCCTCGGCGCCCGTGGTGAACATGAGCAGGATCTGCAGGTTGCCCTCGATGATGGAGCAGTTCTCCAGCTTCTGGAGCTGGGACACGTCGTTGCGGATGTCCATGCTGCCGCAGACTGCGGTGGCGATAAGGGGGGGAACGCTGTGGGCAGGGGGGATGGGGCGGCTGCCCCCCAGCACCACCACGCACGGGGCAGCGCGGTGCTGCCGGGGGGGTTGATGCCACTGCTGCCTGTCAGCCGTGGCTGTGATGGTTGGGGTGACACGAGCGGCTGTGACAGGCGGCTCAGGGGTGATGCTAACGAGGGCTGGCTCTTGTCTCGCCTCCTGTCAGCCCCACACCACGTCCCTGCGCCCCGCAGGGGTCAGGATGCTCCATGTGGAGCTCATGGCATCTTTCCCCCCCCCATAGACATTTGGTGATGCAGGTCCTGCTCCATCATTCCCAGTGACCCCCCACTGGGTTTGCCATCCCGGGGCTTTCCCACCCAAAGAGTGGGAGTATCGTGGGAGCATCCCACACTTCCCAGCGCAAGCAGGGATGCAAGGAGAAGGCAGCAGTCTCCCAGCTGCAGCATCCCCAGCCTGAGCCCTGGTGCTGGGATCCCAGTGATGGGACCTCATGGATGCACATAGGCACAGGGACCCCCTGCAGGTGCAGCACGGACGAGGGGGTCAGACAGCTCCTGATCCCAGATGTGCCCCATCAGTGCTGGGACATTCCCCATCACGGCCATAGGAGCCACAGGAGCCACCCCCTTCCCTTTTCCATTCACCCCCATTAACATAGCTGCCCATGGCTCCTTCCCACCATTCCAGCTCCCAGCTTTTCCCACCACGCTCCCTTCTTCCCGTCCCAGCAAATGGAGGAGGGGGGTCCTCCACTCTCCTCCTCCTGGATGGGGAATTCACAGCACACGCAGAGGGAAACTGAGGCACGAAGCACCCAAAGAGCTTCGCACCCCCCCCCCCCCCCCCGTATGCACAGCACCCCCATCCCAGCACTTACTTTCGGATGGCGCCCGCACGGGGGGCAGCGGGAGGGGGCCGAGGAGCAGCAGCATCACCCCCATCCGCAGGGCGCCCCGCACCCTGGTCCCCATCCCCGGCGGGACCCCGGCCCCGTCCTGCTTCGGGCGCTGCCGCTCCGCGTCCGGCCGCTGTCCCTATGGACCGCGCTATGGGACAGGGGCGGCCCCGCGGCCGCTCCGCGTTGTTGTCGGGTGCCGCACACCAAATATTTAGCCTGAAAACTGCGCGGGCCGCGGCCAGCGCTTGTTTGGGAAATAGAGGAGGGCAAACAGCCCCCCCCCCCCCCCCCCCCCGCCGGGATGGGCCGGGAAGCGGGGAAGGGCCGCGCTGCTCCCGTGTCCCCTGCCTGGGCAGCAGCACTCAGGTGAGCAGCGAGCGCTGATGGAGCCCCCGGCGCGGTGCAAGGTGATGACAACGGGGCCACCCCCCCCGGAGCAGGGGGCCGGGACCCCTCGTTCCCCCCTTGGAGCAGGAGGAGCTGCGGGAGAGGAGCATGGATGAGGGGAGGTGGATTTCTCACTCTAGGGCTGAGCAAGGGGAGGGTCCGGCCATGGATGGAGGGATGGAGGGATGGATGATGGATGGATGCGAAGATGGGGGAAGGATCTGGCTGTAGTTCCCAAGAGCAGCTCTTTGCTGGAAAAGGCCTTTCAGGGGCAATTCCTGGGGTCTGGAGCAGCCGGATCCGTGCTGCAGCTGCTGTCCCCAAAGAAGGGCTGCAAACAGGAAACCCTGCTGGTGGCTGCCATGGGGGAAGTGGGTGCGAGGGTGCAGGGAGGGACGTGGGGCTCTTAAGGTGGAGAGAGCCGAGGCTGGCACCTCGGGAAGCGGGAAGGCACTGGGAGCCATGCCCATGCCTGTCTCCACCCCGGCTCTGCAGAGCCCAGCGCAGCTCATCCCTGTCCCGGTGCAGTGGATGAGCCATTCCCAGCTCTAATCCCTGTTCTCAGACACCTCTGGGGTGCAGCATCGCTTGCGCCAGCGCAGGGCTGGCTCCAGAGCAGGCAGCACGGGCAGGGAATCACGGCTGACATGGAACCATGGAATCAACCAGGGTGGAAAAGACCTTCACGCTCATCCGGCCCAACCATTCCCAGCACTGCCAAGGCCACCCCTAACCCACGGCACTGAGGGCCTTGGCTCCACGGTGTGTGAACGCTTCCAGGGATGGTGACTCCGGCACTGCCCTGGGAAGCGCCCATGGGATGGAGCTGACGGCGCTGGCACCTTCCCACTGGGCTCATCCCCCTCTGCTCCTGGCGCCACCTTGCCAGGACGTGTCCCATCACCCAAGGCTCTTGCAGCTCCGTTGCCACTTCCTGCCCCTTGCAGGCAGCGGAGGCGCAGGCACAGCCCTCCCCCATCCCATCGGCTCCAGCCATGGACCCCCAGCCCCTGCACGTGCATGGGGGGGGGGTTGTGCTGGGATGGGAGGGAGGTCCAAGACAAGCACCCCCAGGGGCTCCTTCACTGCCAAAGGAAGCCTTGGGAGGCAGGAGCAGCGGTCCAGGGCCTTTATCCCTGCTCCCCTTCAGCGCTGAACATAGGCAACTACACATGGAATAGGAAAAGGGCTTCAACCTCCAGGACTCCACAACCCCGCCCCGAGGCCACAGAGGAAGGGTTTGGGAGCGGAGCTTCAGCCCCGGCTCTGCCATCACCGCTGCCCAAGTGGGAATGCCGAGGCTCAGGAATCCACATCACGGGGGAGCGATGCTCTCCCCTATAGAGCCCATTCCCTTGGCCGAGTGTTTCACCCCGGCGGTGCAACAGCATCTGCTGGGAGAGGAAACCAAGGCTGCTCCCAAACCCTGGGCTTAGGCCTTCCCATGGGAAGGGAGAACAGATCCGGAATACCTGGAGCAAGGAGCCGAGCGCCAAGTGCCGGACACAGATGTGACTGAGTTCATTGCAAAGTTTATTCCTTGATATCAAATCTCTCGCTGGAGGCCTGGGCTCTACAGGGGAGAGAGCAATAAATTACTCACCAGTGACTTTATTCTGCTCATTCAACGCTCCAAAGGGGCTCTGAAAGTACTAAAACATCCCAGGAAGTCACCTGGGAATGGGGGGGTCCTTTGAAGCGCTCTAAGGAAAGGTTTCACTCAGGGTTGCTTGGTTTGAACAGGAAACAGGGGAGAAAAACCCCTTTGGGAGTCCTAAATCCAACAACAAAGAGAAGCTGCTTTACAACACTAAAACCCGTAGTGGGAAGTGAGGGCAACACCAGCTCCGGCCCCGTTAGCAACAGAGGGAGGCCACTGAGATTTGGCTGCGGAGAGGGGTCTGGGCAGAAGGAGGGGGGGGACAGGGAATGGACATACACACACTGAGCACGTTAACCCAAAAGCCCCTCGGGATCCTCCCTGCGCTCACCCCCGGGGTGTGCTCAGCTCTGACCTGTAAAAGGAGCCCCCCCTCAGCTCTCGGAGGCTGGTGGAACCGAGAGCAGGAGCATGGACTCAGCAGCCCTTGACCAGACACCAACAGCGGATGCGTGAGAGGAGCTCTGGAGTTCCTCAGCCCCGAGGATGTCCCGACTCAAAGGCCCACAGAGAAGGGGGCAAAAAGCCAGGCTCGCTCTTGGAAGCGTCCTTCCGAGAGGACGATCGCGCTCTGAACGCACAGCGAGTCCAGGAGAGGAGCAAAGTGGGAACTGGAAGTTTATTGAGACTCTGCCCAAGGCTCCTGTGGGAGACCACACGGAAGCAGCAGCAGCCCCTGAGCCCACAGCCTGGTGCCAGGCCCATCTCCTGCCTTGGGCGGGATCCGTTGCGTGGAACAAGCTTGGACTGAACCTTCCGTGGTCTTGTTTGCAAGGAGGGAGGGGAAAGGTTGCGGGTGGAGGCTCAGGACCGGCCGCATGAACCCCTTGTCGTGCCAGAGGGGAGCGCCGTGTCCTCCCACCGAGGGCCTGGGTGCTGCCCAGGAGCAGTCCAACACAGGAGGTCCCCTGGGACACAGCCAAGGAGCAGGGCAGAGGAGTCAGAATCCGTATTTGGCCTGAGTCTGGCGCCTGCTGAGCTTGTTTTCAGACCAAGTGTTCTTCAGCTCCAGCTCTCGCTCCTTTGCCTGCGGGACAGGAGAGGATGGAGATGAGCGCTGCTGACTCAGCAGCTCCCAGTGCTTCCCCCCCCTGCTGGGGGGGCCCGGGCACTTCAGCGAGCAGCTCCTCCCAGGAGCTCGCTCCATCCCCATGCCAGCGGCCTGAATCCATTGGGATGTGCAGGCAGCTCGTTCAAGCTGAAATGCAGCTTCCTGAGGGGACAGTGTCAGGAGCTGCTCTCAAAGCACAGGGCAACGGGGTGGAATGAAGACAGGCAGCAAAGAGCCTCAGAACACACACTGGGGCTGGGTGGGAGTGAAGCAGAGCCGAAAGGCAGGCAGGAGCTCAGTGCTAGGACCCCCTCAGGGTCAAGGCGCTGCTGCCACAGGGGTGTTGGTGGCCTCAGGTGCTGCTGCCTGGCTGTCACCACTCACCTGATGGATCAGGTATGTGATCTGGTGCTTCCTCCTCTGCTGCCCCGTGGGCTGGTCTCCCTTTTTCTAGGAAGCAAAAGCAAGTGAACTGTGAAAGGCTGCAAAGATCCCGAGCCAGAGAGCAAAACACGAGCAGAGCCTGCACAAAGCCTGGCCAAGAGGAGGTTGGACACAAGAGGATGCTGTCACCATGAGGACAATCAGCCTTTGGAATCATGTCCCCAGGGAGGTGGCAGATGCCCCATTGCTGGATCCTTTGAAGGTTCAGCTGGGCTACCTTGGCTAGACTGTGCTTTTGCCAAGAGAGGATGGACCAGATGATCCTTGAGGTTCCTCCCAACCTCACAGTCTAGGACTCTAAGATGCTTTGTTTCCCATTACAGGGCTCTGGGCAGATTCCCTCAGTGGGAGCAGTTCCCCACTGGTTTTCACCTCCTGCACCCCATGTTTGGAGCAGCTCTGATGTGGAATCCTTTATACAACACCCAAGGGCCCCTGTCCCCCCATGGTGGTGACTGCATCCAATACACCTCCCGCTGTGCCTTTACCTTGCTGAAGGACTTCATGGTCTTCTCCTCAGTCAAGGACTTGGTGAGCCACTGCTGGGCCCCGCTCAGCTGATCATCACCTTTGATATCCACAAAGTTGATCTCCTCCCTCCCTCGGTTCCTCTTGCCCTGCAGCCGCTTGAACTGGAACAAGAGAAGGCACCAGAGTTACAGCAGCACTGGAACAAGGAAAGAGGGATGGAGGCTGAGCCCCCGAGCACGCCACAAGCCCCACCACCAAACACCTCCCCTGTTATCAAGGGGAGTTCTGCTTTGCTACAGACCGTAAACCTCTCAGCAGGAAGGTTGTAACCTCACTGCCCCACGCAGAAGAGAAAACAGCACCTACTTATTGGTACCTCAGCCTCCTGAGTCACTCAATTTAAGCTCTAGGGAGGTGCCTGAGGTTTTGCTGCCAGCACATCCACCTCCCATGGCACAAATACAGCTCTAAAGGGCAGAGGTCCCCCGGAGATGGGCGACTCCTCAGTCAGGCTCGGTTTATGAGACTGGCAGCTTCCAGATGGGATCAACAGTGGGAAAAGGTGGTTGAAAAGAGGGGTTTGAGGGGTTTAATTCACTGCTGCGCTGGAGGATGCACCATGAAGGTACCCAAAGAGTGGCTCATCTGCAGAGCTCAGCAAGGAACAGCTTCACTCCCCCCCGTCTGCCCCTCACAAAGAGGGGATGGGGCTCTAGAAGCAAACATCCCTGCCTGATACCACACATGGACCCGCTGAAGCAGCAGCCCAAGAGACCGCTGGGAGGACACCACTCCGCGCTAGACCCCATGGAACAACTGAGCATGAAGCACAGGGGGTGCTGGGGGGTCCTGTGCTCCAACAGAGCTTAAACACCAATCCTGCAGCAGGACAGAGAGTGAAGTGCCAACCGCTTCGTCATCGATGAAGGAGGAGTCGCTGCTCATCTCCTGCGGCGCTGCCTGGGCCGGTTCCCCCTCCTGGTAGTACCCGCTGCTGTAGTAATCCTGTCAGCAGAAGGAGAAGCAGTTTGGGAGATCAATCCTGGAGCATCCCCACACCGAGGTCCTGGGATAGAGCATGGACTCCTGGCCCGCACCCCATCAGCTGCTGGGGAGCAGAGTGCGTTACACACAGTAGGAAGCGCCACAGCCCTGGCAGGGTTCAAGGCCAGGCTGGACACAGGGGCTTGGAGCAAGCTGCTCCAGTGGAAGGCGTCCCTGCCCATGGCAGGGGTTGGAACTGGGTGATCTTGCGGTCCTTTCCACCCCATCCCAGTCTCTGATTGTTAAACACTGGGGATCTCTGCTCCCTGCCCCTGCTCACCCAGGTGACATCCCCGCAAGCCACAGTCTGCTGCCCGAACCACCTCAGCCCCTCTCAGCCGAGAGGCCCTTCCAGAGCAGAACTCACCTGATAATAGGCGCCAGGCTCGCCGTAGGCAGGGAACTGGCTGTAGGGCTGGCTGCTGTAGTCTTCTCCAGGCTTGGGCACCCAACTGTGCTGAGCCCCACTGGAGCCTGCGCCCGTCTTGAACTCCAGAGGCGCGTTGGCAGCAGCGTCCTGGAAGTGGGGCTCCGGCTCCGTCCCCGGCGGGGGGTCCTCCGGCAGCCCGGGCCCAGAGTACAGGTAGGTGTCAGCACCCACCGCGCCGGGCTCGCTCCTGTCAGACAAGGAGAAGTAGTTCTCTGGCTTGAGCTCTTCGTCGCTGTCATCCTCTTCCTGCGTGATCTGTTTGGTTACCTGCAGGGCCGCGCTTTTGGCAGCGGCTTTGATAGCGGAGGGAGAAGGAGTCGTGGGCACTGCTGGCTTGGAGAGAGGTTTGGCTTTGGAGGAAGAGGTCGGGGCTTTCGCTTTGGAGTCAGAGGGGGTCTCTCCTGCTTTCCTCGAGATGGAGTAGGGCAAAAGCAACCGGTTGCTCTCCTTCACTGTCATGTTCTTGGGTTGGGGAAGCAGAGCGGACAAACCCGAGCCCTCGCCGCGGCTCTGCACGGTTTCAGGCAGGGCAAATGGTACCCAAAGGGGAAAGAGAAGAGGAATGAGTGAGACTCAGGAGCTCTGCCGCCCATCCGCTCCTCTCCCCCACCGCCAACGGCTTTGCCACGGCTCAGCACAAGCAGCTGAACGCACCAGGGGCTTAGAAGGGAAATGTGCCCTTTGCAGACCGGTTCCCACCTCAGAGCCGGGCTTTTTGAGGCTGAAAGGGATGAAACCGCCCCAGAAAAGGGGCAATCCCTGAGGGATTTTATGCACTCAAAGCCGCGTGCTAAAGGGGCTGATTGGTACCAGGAGGCCCAAGCTCTGTCCCAGCAAAATGCCTCTTCCCAGGGATTTACCTGAAGAGGATTTTTCTTCTTGCTGGGTTCATCTTCCTCGGAATCTGACTGAGAAACAAAAAGAGAGCTCAGCGCAACGCGAGGCATCCAAACGACAAAGGCTGAACCCGGCCAAGACGCCGGTGATGCGGCTCTGGGTTTATCATCGGCCAAGGGACAACCTGAAAGCACCACTTGATGTGGTCAAGCTCTTGCGATGCACCCAGGGCAGGGAGCTAAAGCCCTCCTTGGGTCCTGCTGTGAGAGGGACACAGGAGCAGCTCCTGTCTCACCAGGAGCCCAGGGAAGGGGAGAGGGAAAGGTGCTCACTAAGGGGGCCAGGGACCTGCCTTTCCCTGCTCCCACCATGGCACTGCCTGGATTTAGGGCTCAGGAGCAGGCAAAGAGGGAAGCAAACACCTAAAGGTCTGCAGGGCCTGAACCTGCAGAGACGGAAGCACTCGACAGGAGAAGCTACCACTTGCAAGCAAAGAGAAGGGACTTTAGGGCGATGCCCCCACACCATCACCTCAGGACCTTCAGGAGGGAACAGCGCTGGAGAGAAGCTGGCTTTGCTCTATTAGAACCATAAAGAAGGTTTCTCTCTCCGTTTAATGCTGCAAAGCTCCTGAGGATTAGGGCTGGCAGCCAAATCTCCCTGGAGATGCCACCACAACGGCCTTTGGTGCCCTCATAGATCATCATGGCATGGGTTGGGGTGGAAAGGACCTTGAAGCTCCTCCAGCTCCAACCCCTGCCATGGGCAGGGACCCCTTCCACTGGAGCAGGGTGCTCCGAGCCCCTGTGTCCAACCCGGCCTTGAGCACTGCCAGGGATGGGGCAGCCACGGGCTCCCTGGGTCCCAGCACCCTCACAGGGCTCCTTCCTTCTATCGAACCCCTTGTGCTGGGGGGGGGGGGAGCGGAGGAAGGAGCCGCTGCTCTCCCCGTGCAGCCAAAACGAGCGGGACGGAGCCGTTCATACTCACATCTCCCTCGCGCAGCTCGGGCACCGTGATCCGCACCGGCTCCGTCCTCTTCTTGCGCTTGGGGAGGCTCAGATCTGCCCCGGCCGCGGGGGGCGGGTTCGGGCTCTCGGCGGTGCCCGCGGTCCTGGGGGGCGGCAGGAGGAGCCCCCCCGGCCGCGGCTGCTGCTCCCCGCTCCCGCCCGGCTCGGGCGCGCTGCCGAAGCCCTTCAATTCAGGCGGAGGGCCCATGAGGAAGGGCGGCTGCGGCCCCGCGGGGGCTTTGGGGGGAGGCAGAGAAGCGAAGAGCCCCCGGGCCGGGGCCGGAGGAGGAGCGGCCGCTTCCTCCTCGTCGCCCGCGGGCTCCTCCGCATCGCTCTCCTCTTCGCTGCTGGCATAGGCCACCAGGGACATGGCCCCCCGAGGAGGGGCGGCCCTCCGCGGGCAGCGCCGCTACGCGAGGCCGCGGATCCGCCCTCCCGGCTGGGCCGCGCTGCACAGCGAGCACAGCGGGGAGGAACGGGAGGGTGCGGGCGAGGGCTACGCCGCCATCGCGGCCACGGCCCGGCGGGGCCCCGCGCCCGGAGCAGCGGCGGAGCGGCCCCGGCGCCGCGCTCGCAGATAATGGCCGCCGGCAGGCTCCGCGCCCCGGCGCGGCGGGACTACAACTCCCAGCGTGCCCTGCGCGGGGGGAGCGCCTCCACCTCCCAGCGCTGCCCCGCCGCGCGGCACCATGGGAGTTGTAGTCCGCGCGCGTCTCGGAGGGACCACCGCCGCTGTACCGGAGCCCCCCCGGTGCACCGCGGCGGGGAACGGGGAGCCCCGGTGCGGAGAGCGGTCTGACCCGGCTGCGGGCCGCGGGGGCTCCCCGGGCTCCTCCGCACTACAGCTCCCGGCGCTCCGCGCTGGCCAGGCCGCTCAGTTCATCGCCGAGCGAGCGGCGGGGCGCGGACTACAGCTCCCGGCGGGTGCTGTGTCACGGCGCGGCCCTTCCCGTTCCCGGCTCCGCGCGGGGGATGCCCATGGAGCAGCGTTGGGATCCCGGGATACGGCGGCGCCCGTTCCTTCCTAAGCCTCCTTAAACCTCCTCCTCCGGGGTGGAAACCCAACCCCAGCGCCGCACGGACCCCCGTTTGACCGCGGCCGTGTTTTCCATCGCTTCCCTTGTTTGAGCTGCAGATTCCTGAGGCCCGGCCCTCCCGCAGGGATCTGCCCCGAGCTCTGACCCCGCTGCCTCTCCCTTTGTGTTCCTGGGGGGAAGCGGAGCCAAGGAAAGCAGCGCCGGGGTGGAAGGGGAAGGATCCAGCCCAGGAACCGCGGATCCTTGCAAAGGGTTTGAGCTGCGGTTCATGGGGCCGGCCTGGAGAGGAGAAGGCTCGAAGCTCCCTTCATCCCAACCCATCCCAGGATTCCATCCTACGGGGTGGGATTGATCCGGGTAGAAGGAGGGATGAGGGAAGAGCAACGCTTTGGGGAATGCTGGAGCTCGCCCAGAGCACAAACTGCTCCCGGTTCTTTATCTTCCCCCTTTCCCGAGTCCCCCTGCTCCCATGGGGAATGGCGGGGATGGCACCGGCTCCACCCGGGTTGGGTTTACAAGGGGTTTACACCGGGTTTCCCAGCGCTGGGCGCTTTCACGCCGGTTTCACACCGGTTTCCCACTGGTTTAACAGTGTAACACAGTGTAACACAGTTCAACACGTTAACACAATGTTACACTGGTTTTGCACAGGGTAACACTGCTGCCGCATGGATTTCCACTGCTTTCCCACAGTTTTACACTGCTTCCACATGGATTTACAGTGGTTTTACACAGTTTAACATTGGTTCCATATGGATTTCCACTGCTTCCACATGGATTTACAGTGGTTTTACACAGTTTAACATTGGTTCCATATGGATTTTCACTGCTTCCGCATGGATTTCCAGTGCTTTCACACAGTTTAACATTGGTTCCATATGGATTTCCACTGCTTCCACATGGATTTACACTGGTTTTACACAGTTTAACATTGGTTCCATATGGATTTCCACTGCTTCCACATGGATTTACACTGGTTTTACACAGTTTAACATTGGTTCCATATGGATTTCCACTGCTTCCACATGGATTTACACTGGTTTTACACAGTTTAACATTGGTTCCATATGGATTTCCACTGCTTCCACATAGATTTCCATGGCTTTTACACAGTGTTACACTGCTTCCACATGGATTTCCACTGCTTCCACATGGATTTCCATGGCTTTCACACAGTGTTACACTGCTTCCACATGGATTTCCATGGCTTTCACACAGTGTTACACTGCTTCCACATGGATTTCCACTGATTCCACATGGATTTCCAGTGCTTTCACACAGTTTTACACTGCTTCCACATGGATTTCCACTGCTTCCACATGGATTTCCATGGCTTTCACACAGTGTTACACTGCTTCCACGTGGATTTCCACTGATTCCACACAGTGTTACACTGCTTCCACATGGATTTCCACTGATTCCACACAGTGTTACACTGCTTCCACATGGATTTCCACTGCTTCCACATGGATTTCCACTGCTTTCACAGTGTTACACTGCTTCCACATGGATTTCCACTGCTTCCACATGGATTTCCACTGCTTCCACATGGATTTCCACTGGTTTTACCCAGTTTCACACAGGTTTACACTGGATCCTCATGGATTTCCACTGCTTCCACATGGATTTCCACTGCTTCCACATGGATTTCCAGTGCTTTCACACAGTGTTTTTCCACTGCTTCCACATGGATTTCCACTGGTTTCTACCCAGTTTCGCACAGTGTTACACTGCTTCCTCATGGATTTCCACTGCTTCCAAACGCTTTCTCCCACCCCTCCCGTACCCCCCCCCCCCACCGCGTGGCTGCGCCGCGTCCCCTTTCATCGCCACCCACCCCCGACAACTCCCCCATCCCGCGCTGGAACCGTGTCCGTCCCCCCCCCCCCCATCCACTGGGATCGGCTCCATTTTCCCCTCCCGCGTGGGCCGGGGCCAGGCAGCGCTGCGGAGCCACCGAGCGCATCCACCGGGAGGCGGCGGCGGCGGAGGCCGGGGGGGGGGGGGCGGAGGGAGGGCGCAGGGAATTCAAACACAAACAAGCGCATGGGGCGCGGACCCGCTCCGCGCCGCCTCTAACGCCGAGGGGCCGGGGCTGCCCCCCCATAGGGCTCGGTACCGGGCCCCGCCGCACCGGGGGGCAGGAGGAAGCGCCGGGTCCCTTCCTCCTCCGCCTCCTCCTCTTCATTCCCCCCCCACCCCCCCACCCCGCGGTGCTTTGCCCTGCGGATCCCTCCCGCTTTAGGGGTTCGCGTCCTAAAGTTCGGCTTTGACCCCCCCCCTTTCCCTTTCCCCTTCTCCCCTTTCCCCCTTTCCCCTTCCCCTCCGTCGCACCGGGAGCAGCGGCAGCGAAGATGTCCCGCTCCAACCGGCAGAAGGAATACAAATGCGGGGACCTCGTCTTTGCCAAGATGAAGGGGTACCCGCACTGGCCCGCCCGGGTAAGCAACGGGGGGGGCGGGGGGGGTACACCGACGGGACCCGGTTTGATCCTTCCCACCCCCCCGCCTTTCCCGGTGCTCCCCGTTGCATAACGCGGCCGGTGAACCGGGAACGGGGGGGGCGGACACACACGCGGGACTCCCGCTTGGATCCAACTTTACCGCTGCCTTATGTAAGGCCGCGGGGTGGAAAAGTTGGGGGGGGGGAAGCGCTTTGGAGGTGTTTTAATACGGTTTGGGGGCACCGGGAACCGCGTCCCGGGGCCCTTTTGTGCCGTTTCTTCGTCTCCCCTCTTGGGGGGTGTGGAGGGGACCGGGGGAGCGCGGCTGGGAATGGGGGAGCCCCCCCCCGCTTGGGTTCCTATGGGAAAATCACCCCCCTGCCAATATCATCCTATTGTGACCCCCGTGGCCTTCCCGTAGCCGTGGGGCCACGGGGGGCCGGGAGTTGGGCTTTGGATAATGGATGTTATGGAGGAGTTGGGACGGAGTTTGGGGGGGGGGGGGCACCCACACGTGGGGGTGTCGAAGCAGGTGCCCCCCGTGCGCCAGGGCCCCAGCCCCATTCCCGGCTGCCGAGCGGCATTCCCAAGCCCATTATAGATGGTGGCGGGGGGGTCCTTGCGCATCGCTGGGGACCCCAAAGCCCCCGGCGCGGGGGTAGCACATGGGCCGCGCGCAGCGGGATGCATCCAGCTTGATCCCGGTGGGAAGCTGCGGCCTTGGGATGCGGTTGGGCTTGTATGGAGCACTTCACGATGCAGTTTAATCCATGGAATGTTTCTCCCCCCTCTTCCAGGCCTTGTTGCAAACTGGGCCGCTAAACCCCCCCCCCAACCCCTTCCAGAATCAAAGCGGAGCGGGGAGGAATCCCCTCGCCACCATTCCCAACATTCCCAACCATTCCCGACCATTCCCTCCTCCTTCCCCCCCCTCCTGGCTTTGAATAACTTTTGTTTGGTTTGTAGGGCTCTGGCGGGGAGGCCGCGGAGGGGGTTGGGAACCGCTCGGATTTGGCACCGGCCGCTGGAAGCGGCTTTGCGAGGAGGAGCCGCAGGGATCCACCATCATGGAACAGGTTTTCCATGAGGGCTATGGGGTGGATAAAGGGGGATTTGGGGGGTTGAAACCCCCCCGCCCCCCCCCCTGCACCGCTCCCTCCGGTGACTAACCCCGTGACTAATCGGGTGCCGTGATGAAACGTGCTGGGATGGTTGTTCCCAACCAGGTGTGGCTGGAATGGCGAGGGAAGGAGCAGGAATGGCAAAGAGAAAGCGGGAAGCACTGTGGGGAGGTTGGGGTTATTGCGGCAGCTCCGTGCCTCCCCCTTCAATTCAATGGGGCAGCACTAAAGAGAGGGGAAACTGAGGCACAGAGAGGAGCTGCCTCACACGCAGACACCCATTCTCTTCCTCACATCCCAGCCCTTATCCATACAGCCAGAACCCACCAGGATGAGGTGGGATCATAGCAGGGACTGGAACGTGCTGTGCCAGGGTCCCATTCCCATCGCCAGGCATTGAGAGGGGGGCTCCTTGTGGCCAGGTGGGATCCACTTTGGGGCTGAATCCAGGGAAGTTGTGGGCCGGGGCTGGCGGGTGCTGGGAGCAGCCCATTGCTGGGATGGGGCTGCATGGCTCCGGGGCTCGGGATCATCCTGGCCCCCCACCACCCCACAGGGATGGATTCCACTCACTCCCATTCCCTATGGGGGGAAACTGAGGCGGGGGGGGGGCTGCTCCCAGCACTGCCCCGGGGTCCCCGGGACCTCCCTTTGCCCCGCTCCTGCCCCATGGACCAGTCACAAAGGGCACGAGCAGAGGTTGGGGGCAGAGTCCACAGTGGGGCTCGTGCCCGTCCCTCCCCTGCCACGCTCCGGAGCCGCTTGTTCCCAGTGCCCCCCAGTGCCGGGGGCAAGGCCGGTGCCACATGGGGGGGGGACACGGACAGCACCGGGTGCGCTTTAACCTATGACTGCAGCATTGGGATGGATAAAGCAGCACCAGGGCCAGGGCTGTTGGTGCCCCCCAGCACCCATGGGTGCTATCGTGGTCCCCAGTGGGGCGCCACCCGCCTGGCCCTGCAGATAGAGCCGCATGGGAAGGGGGGGTGGAGAGGGGCAGAGATAAGGGTTGGGTGCTGGAGCCCGCCTCATCCGGGCCCATCCGTGGTCCCCAGGCACAACCTTGGCCCAGGATGGGTCCTGGTGCCGGGTGTCCGGGTGAGGATGTTCCTGGTTGGAGGGGATGAGCTCTGAAGGTCCCTTCAACCCAAACGATGTCCTCAGCGGCATTCCTTAGGGAAGAGGGTTGGAACCAGCACGATGGGAGGGCTCGGGGGCTGTGTTCCCACTGGGGATGCTGGAGCATTGGCTGCATCATCCTGGGAATGACCTGGGAGGAGCATCCCCGCTCCCCTCATCCATGCTCCTGGAATGCCTCCATGCGTTCGGAGGTGCTGGATGGGGTGATAGAGGGAGCTTTGGGGCACGATGGTGCTGCCACGGGGGGGGTCTGGGGAGGGCACGATCCCAAATCGCACCCTGGAGCCAGGAAGATGGATGCTCCCACCTGCATTTGGGCAGGGGGGATGGCAACGGAGGCGCATCCTGGTCCAGCTCTCTGGGAGCAGGGAATGTGCAGCCAGCTTCCCACTCGTTCCCAGTGCCTGCAGCCCCTTGGGACAGCAGCATCTGTCAGTCCTGGATGGCAGGGGATGAAGCCGGGCGGTATTCCCAGCTCTGGGAATGAAACCCTGGGCTGGGTCAGGCCTTTGAGCATCCCATTGGATGGTTTGGGAGCAAGGGAAGTGGGGGCGCTGGGGGTCAATAGGACCCAGCACCCCAAGGCCCTGCTCAGCTCCTTCCAGGCTTCCCTTGGGAATTGCTGGCTCCTGGTGCTGCCTGGAGCCGGGGGGGGTGGGTGTTATTTTTAGCTGCTATTTAAAGCCACCGGAGTCGCTTTCGCTCTATTCCCACTTGGCACCTCGGGAATATTCGTGTTCAGGGAAGCAGCACCTGACAGCAGCGGGATCACAGTGGCGTCGGGGGGTCCCAGCACTGAGCACCCCAACACCTCCTCTTTATCCCACCCTGATCCCAATGGAAGCGATGGCTCCTGCCTGGATCCCGCTGAGCCAGACGAGCTGACAGCAGCCACCCATGGGCTGGGAGAAGGGTGATTCCCAAAGGCTGCTGTTCTCCGGAGCTGTGTCCGGTTGGATGCGGTGCCCGGGTGTTCCCAGTGCTCATCCCATCCCTGCATCCCACAGATCGACGAGATGCCAGAAGCTGCAGTCAAATCCTCCTCCAACAAATACCAAGTGTTCTTCTTCGGGACCCACGAGACGTGAGTGGGGCCGGGGGGGGGGGGGGCAGCGCTTCCCTATGGCCATAGGGTGAGGCGGGATCCATCCCTCACTGCTCCCTGCATCCTGAGCAGGGCATTCCTGGGGCCCAAAGACCTCTTCCCCTATGAGGAATGCAAGGAGAAGTTTGGGAAGCCCAACAAGCGGAAAGGCTTCAGCGAAGGCTTGTGGGAGATCGAGAACAACCCTACAGTCAAAGCCTCTGGCTACCAGGTCGGTGGTTGGGATGTCCCTGCCATGTGCGGCATTCCCTGCGTGTTTCCCTGCGTGATTCCCTATATGATTCCCTATGCAATTCCCTGTGCGATTCCCTGTGCAATTCCCCACGTGATTCCCTGCGCGTTTCCCTGTGCGATTCTCTGTGCGATTCCCTGCACGATCCCTATGCAATTCCCTATGTGATTCCCTGCGTGTTTCTCTGTGCGATTCCCTATATGATTCCCTGTGCAATTCCCTATGCGATTCCCTATGTGATTCCCTGCGTGTTTCCCTGTGCAATTCCCTATGCAATTCCCCATGTGATTCCCTGTGTGATTCCCTATGCGATTCCCTGCGTGATTCTCTATGTGATTCCCTGTGCAATTCCCCATGTGTTTCCCTGCGCGATTCCCTATGTGATTCCCTGTGCGATTCCCTATGCGATTCCGCATGTGATTCCCTGTGTTTCCCTGCACGATATTCCCTATATGATTCCCTATGCAATTCCCTGTGTGATTCCCCGTGTGATTCCCTCCAGCCCACCCAGAAGAAGACCTGCTCCGAGGACGCCGAGCGGGAGCCGGAGGGCGATGGGGAGAAGAAGGGCAACGCCGAGGGCAGCAGCGATGAGGAGGGGAAGCTGGTGATCGACGAGCAATCCAAGGAGAAGAACGAGAAAGCCGGGATCAAGAGGAAAGCCGAAGATGCTTCCGAGGTAGGAGGAGGTCGGGAATGGCGCCGGGGGCAGTGGGGGGGGGGTCCAGGCCGGGCTGAGCCTCTCTTCTCCCGGCCCAGAACTCCCCCAAGCGCCCCAAGGAAGCGGAGGGGCAGGAGGGGCCCAAGGCCAACGAGGAGCCCCCCAAGGAGGAGCCGAAGCCCAACGCGGGCGATGGGGACAAGAACAGCGCCGGGGCCGCCCCGGAGGCCACGGGGACGGGCGCGGAGGAGCTCAGAGACCACAAGGAGAGGTGAGTGGGAGCCGCGGGAGCGATGATGGAGCCGCGGTCCCGAGCGCTCCCCTGTGTCTGTGTCTCCATTGCAGTCCGTAGCGGATCGGCCCCGTCCCCGCTGGGCTCCGTCGGGTGCTGCTCGTTGAGGAACCCCCCCCCCCGCCGCCGCCGCCTGCCCCCAGGACCCGAGGGACGGGAAGGAGCGGAGAGCCGGTGCCCGGTGCATGCTTCCCATAGCGCCGCAGGGGCGCAGCAGCTCCGCGGGGAATAAAAGCGATTCCTGCCTTTTTAACGCGCTTCCACGCGGCCTCGCGGCTCCTTTGGGGGGGGGGGGGGGTCCCTGCGGGCAGAGGACAGAAAATGGAGCCGCGGTCGGGACTACAGCTCCCAGCGGCCCCCGAGGGGCAGCGCGGAGGCCGCGGCGGAGCCCCGGCCTCGCGTGAGGAGCCCCGCGGGGAGGAGGGGATGGAGCGCGGCCTCCGTTGAGGACTCCGTGTGAGGGGGGGTTGGACTACAACTCCCAGCGTGCACCGCGCTGGGTGTGTGTGCGGTGTTGGACTACAACTCCCAGCGTGCACCGCGCTGGGTGTGGGCGGGTTGGACTACAACTCCCGGCGTGCACCGCGCCAGGACACGCCCCCTTCTGGACCGGAGGGCGCGGGAGCCGGAGGTGAGGGCGGGGGGAGGGGGGGAATTTGGGGGTCCTCTCGGTACGGGGGGGGGTCCAATGGGGGGGGTTCGCGTTCAGAGGGACCCCGAGGGTGCCATTTGGGGGTGGGGGGTGACCCTCGGGTGTCCCCCCCTTTGTCACAGCACCCACGACCCCCTGGGGGTCTCCGGGTGCCCCATGGGGGGGTCTCAGCGTTGTTCCCCCCCCATAGCCATGCGCCTCTCGGCCGTGCTGGCTGCGGCGCGGCTGCCCCCCGGTTACCGGCACGGGACGTGGCCCCCGGACACCGCGGCCGCGCAGCGCCGGAACCCGCCGGGGCAGCGGCGCCGCAGGGTCGTGGTGGAGCCCATCGGCAGCGAGGACTGGAAGGTGTTCCAGGGGGACACGGTGAGTGCCCCCCCCCCAACACCACCCCATCCCCGGTAACGGGGCTGTGCCCATTGACCCCCGGTTCTCCCCGCGCCGCAGGTGCAGGTCCTGAGCGGGAAGGACGCGGGGAAGCAGGCGATGGTCACCCAGGTCGTGCGCGCCCGCAACTGGGTGGTGGTGGAAGGGCTGAACACGGTGAGGCTGGAGCAGGGCACCGGGGGGGGGGGCGTGCATGCACAGGCTGGGGGTGCCGGTGGTGACCCCCCCATCCCCATCCCCATCCCAGCACTACCGCTACATCAACCGCACCGCCAAGTACGCCGGGACCTACATCGCGAGCGAGGCGCCGCTGCTGCTCAGCCAGATCGCGCTGGTGGACCCCGAGGACCGGTAACGGGCACCGGGGGGGGGTGAGAGGATGCTGTTTTGCCCCCCCCTCTGAACACCCCCCCAGTCCTGAAGCTGCTGTTCGGTACCAGGAAGCCCACGGAGGTGCAGTGGCGCTACACGGAGGAGGGCGAGCGCGTCCGCGTGTCCCTGCGCAGCGGCCGCATCATCCCGGTGCCGCTGCAGCCGCGCCGCGATGGCATCGTCCCCGAGCAGTGGATCGGTGCGTGGGGACACGGGGATAAGGGACACACACACACACAGGCTGGGAGCATGGGGGGGGGTCAACGCTGTCCCTTTGCACGCAGATGGCCCAAAGGACACGTCGGTGGAGGATGCGATGAAGAAGACGTACGTGCCGTCTCTGAAGACCTTCGAGGAGGAGATCATGGATGCAATGGACATAGTGGAGACACGCAGGGCTAAGAAATCCTACTGGTATTAACTGGGGGGCACTGGACCCCCCCCAAGCAATAAAGACCTCTCACTCTGCCCCATGGTGGGTTTATTGTGCCTGGTGCCCGGCCCCCGGGGGGCTCTGTCCCTCTGGGGGGGACTCAGCTTCATCCTCGCTGCCATCCTCCTCCTCCAGCCCCGCCAGCACCGTGCCCAGGGGACAGCGTGCAGCCACCAGCACCAGGTTCCGTGGGGAGAACCGGGGGTCGAAGAGGGGCACGAGGGCGCAGTGGAAGCCTGCGGGGGGGGGGGGGGGTGTGTCAGTGGTGGCACCGGTGTCACCGTCCCCTCCCCGGTGCCAGCACCGGGCACCCACCGCGCTCCCGCAGGTAGAGCAGCCGGTCCAGGAGGATGAGGGTCTCCACCAGCGGCGCCAGCAGCAGCGTGAGGCTGAAGAAGGCCACGACCTTGTGCTGCTGCTCCAGCATGGTCCCGACGGCATCCGAATCCAGCGGGATGGAGGAGGGATCCAGCCCCACGCGGGGCAGCCCCAGGCGGGCGTATCTGGGGCGGGGGGGGGACACACAACGGAGGGGGGGAAATGGACCCAAACACACTGGGGGGCACTAATGGGGCTGCCCCCCACCCCAAACACCCTTATTAGTGTGCCCCCCCCCCCAGACTCACTGGGGAACACACAGAGGTGGTTCCCCCCCCCATACTCACTGCGGGAAGCTGAGGGCATGCGCCTTCTTCACTGTTTGCACCCCAGGGCGCCTGAGGCCGGGCCGGGCCCCCCGGATGAGGGTCTCGAGCACAGCCCGGTAGCAATGAGCCCGCAGGCGGGGGCTGCCCCCCCCCAGGCGCCCCCGGTACTGCTCCAGCGCGTGGCAAGCGCTCTCCCGCGCCCGGTACGACAGCTCATGGCCCGGTAACGCCGAGACCCAGGAGCTGAGCGGGTACCCGGGGGGGGTCGAGAGCTTCATGTAGCAGCAGCCCACCGAGGCCACGGCGGCCACCGAGGGGCTGCGGGCGAAGTGGCGCAGCAGCGCCGGGCTCAGGTCCCCGCAGGCGTGGAGCCCCGTTACCAGCACCCGCGCCCCGTCCGCTGCCCCCCCCGGCCCCCCCAAGGGGTTGCGGGCAGCCGGAGCGGATGGGTTGGGGGGTAAGAGGAACTCCCCCCATGGCAGCAGCGGGTCCAAGCGGCCCGGGATGTGCTGTGGGCCCCGTGGGGTGAGCGGGGGGTGGCGGCGCCGGGGGGGCGCGGAGCCCCCCGTTTTGTGCAGCTCCCGCAGCAGCTCCCGGTCGAAGCGCTCGGCGGCACCGGCCAAGCGGCCGTCCCCTTCCACCGCCGTGACGGAGAGGCCGAGGCCGAAGGCCAGGAACCGGGAGAGGTGGCCCTGGGAAAGGGGGGGGGACGCACTCAGACAATGGGGATGCCATGGAGCCCCCCCCCCGGCCCCATGTTCTTACCTGCCCCGCTCCGACGTCCACCACACGCGTGCAGCCGGTGGCCTGGCTGAGCCGCTGCAGGAGCTGTGGGCACAGGAGGGTGTTGGGGGGCGTTGGGGGGGGGGCACGGTGCTGGGGGGGGGCACCCACCTTGCCCAGGCGCCGGATCTCGTGCTGCTTCTTGGGCTTGACGTGGCGGCGGAGCAGCGGGTGCAGGCGGCGGCTGTGGCAGGGGGGGCGCGGGGCGGCGCCGGGGGGGCCCCGCGGGAAGGAGAGGGCCCGGGAGGCTGCGGCGAAGGCCAACAGGGACAGGGGCCAGAGCGGCCCCGGCCCCCCCGGGTCCGGCCCCCCCAGGAGGTGGGCGAGCTGCGGGGGGGCGGCGGAGCCCAACGCTGTTTGCCAGGGAGGGGGGAGCTGAGCCCACAGCCCCTCGGCGAAGAAATCCTGCGGGAGAGGGGGCAGTGGGGATGGGGGGATACGGGGGGTGCATGGGATGTGTATGGGGGTACATGGGGGTAAATGGGATGTGTATGGGGGGTACATGGGGGGATACGGGGGGATATGGGATGTGTATGGGGGTACATGGGGGTAAATGGGATGTGTATGGGGGGATACGGGGGGCACATGGGATGTGTATGGGGGGTACATGGGGGGATACGGGGGGATATGGGATGTGTATGGGGGTACATGGGGGTAAATGGGATGTGTATGGGGGGATACGGGGGGCACATGGGATGTGTATGGGGGTACATGGGGGGATACGGGGGGATATGGGATGTGGGGGGGGTACATGGGGGTAAATGGGATGTGTATGGGGGGCACATGGGGGATATGGGATGTGTATGGGGGGATACAGGGGGATATGGAATGTGTACAAGGGGTACATGGGGGATATGGGATGTGTATGGGGGGATATGGGATGTGTGGGAGCGTATATGGGGGTAAATGGGGGTAAATGGGATGTGTATAGGGGGATATGGGATGTGTATGGGGTACATGAGGGAATATGGGATGTGTATGGGGTACATGAGGGAATATGGGACGTGTATGGGGGTACATGAGGGAATATGGGATGTGTATGGGGTACATGGGGGGATATGTGGTGTGTACGGGGGGATACGGGGGGCACATGGGATGTGCATGGGGACACGTGGGGGCCACTCACGATGACGCAGGCGTCGAGCAGGGGCCGGTACAGCGCCAGGAGCCGGACGATGTCGGCCGCTCGCTGCTGCTCCCAATGCAGGGGCCCGCGGGGGACGGCGGCCATGGTGGAGCCTGGAGGGGGGGTGCGTGTGATGTCATTGGGGGGTGTGACGTCACCCCTGGGGCTTTGACATCATCTGGGGACCATCCCCCTGGAGCTGTGATGTCATCCCGGGGCTTCCCCTGCGGCTGTGATGTCATGCGGGGGTGGGGGGTGTCCCTACGGAGCTGTGATGTCACCGCGGGACTATGACGTCATCCCCCAGGCGCCGTCCCCCTTCCCCGGGCTCATGAGGTCATACCAGCGGCAGTGACGTAATCATGACCGTGCCATCCCCCACCCCCCCACCCTCCCGTGGCCGTGACGTCATCACCGGGCAGCTCCGCCATCCCCTCCCCCCCCCCGGTCAACTCCGTGACGTCGCCACAGACGTCACCACAGACGTCACCACCGCGCTCCGCCGCCCGCCCCCCCCGCCACTCACCGCCGGGCTCGGGCGCGGCGTCAGTTCCTCCTCCGCCGTTCGCCTTCCGGTACCGGGCGATGTCGGACCTGATCCTGAACGTGCACGCGGCCCCCCCGGCGCGGCCCCGCGCGCCCCCGCGCGGCAACCGACGGCACCGCCGCTTCCTCCGCCGGCGGCGCGCGGAGCGGCGGAGCGCGCGCCGCCAACCGGAGCTCCCCCGCGCCGACACCGGCGGGGGGGGGGAGGGCTCCTCCCCGGTCCTCGCAGCGCCCCCCGGCGGCGCGGCGGACGCGGCGGTGGCCATCGACTGCGAGATGGTGGGGACGGGACCCGGCGGGCGGCGGAGCGCTCTGGCGCGCTGCAGCATCGTGGGGTACGGCGGGGATGTGCTCTATGACCGCTACGTGCGGCCCGCGGCGCCCGTCGTGGACTTCCGCACCCGCTGGAGCGGCGTCCGCCGCCACCACATGGCCCGCGCCGTCCCGTTCGCGGCGGCGAGGAAAGAGGTGCGGAGCCGGCGGGGCTCGGGGCGTTGCGCTGCGCTCGTCCCTGCCCCGGGATGGGGGCAGCGTAAGGCTGCGTTGATCCCAACCGCGCTCCCGCAGATCCTGCGCATCCTCGCCGGGAAGCTCGTCGTGGGCCACGCCGTCTACAACGACTTCAAGGCGCTCAAGTACTTCCACCCGCAAGCTCTCACCCGGGACACGTCCAAGATGCCGTTGTTGAACCGGAAAGGCGGCTTCCCCGAGAACGCCACCGTGTCCCTGAAGCGCCTGGCCAAGGAGCTGCTGCACAAGGACATCCAGGTATCCCCCCGGGAAGCTGTGGCTGCCCCGTCCCGGGCAGTGCCCAAGGCCAGGTTGGACGCAGGGGCTTGGAGCACCCTGCTCCAGTGGAAGGGGTCCCTGCCCGTGGGACTGGATGAGCTTTAAGCTCCCTTCATCCCAACCCATTCCGTGGTTGGGTTTGGGGGGGGTCGGTGTCAGAGCAGTGTCTCAGTCTGTCCCGTCCCGTCCCCCCCCGCGTGCTCTCTGTCCCCAACAGGTCGGGAAGAGCGGCCACTCCTCGGTGGAAGACGCCCGGACCACCATGGAGCTCTACAAAGTGGTGGAGGTGGAATGGGAGCAACACCTCCTGCTGACCCCCAAGCAGGAGTAAGGCCGCCCCAGCTCCATCCTGCACCCCAAGAGGGGTCCTGGTGCCTTTCCATCCATCCCTATGGACAACGGGTGGGAGCGTGGAGCCAGGCACCGGCATCCCCGTGCCCTGATGTGCCTTCCCACACCACTGTGTGACATCCTCCATCCGCCCCAGCAGCGTGGGGCAGAGCTGGGGCCAGCCTGTGCCCCCCAGAGGTGCTGGTAACACCGTCTGGGTGCCTCAGAGGGGCTCTCCCTGCTCCACAGCCCCATTCCCTGCGGGAATCGGTGCCCAGGGCAGGCTCCTTCCCTTCCTGCTCCTTCCCGTCTTGCACAACTACCTCTGCCAGGGGCAGGAAGCGCCGAAGGGCTCCGGGAGCTTTGGGTTCCATCTTCCTCATTGCACAAGGACCGGGACGAGCCTGGGCACGGGCGACCGGTGCCACCAGTGCCACCACCACGTCCTTGGCACTGTCTCCAGCATGGGGCTGCCGTGGGGTGGGAGGGCTGTTTGGAACTGAGGTGATTACAGCCCCAATCCCAATTAAAGAGGAATGATTGGTGAGCCTTTGGTGCTGGAGACCATGGGGGGTGGGCAGTGGGGTGCCCTACACCAGGCTCTGTGCTGCTGGGTGAAGGAGAAGCAGTTCCCCCCCCTCCACCTTCACAGCAGCCCTATGCTCATGAGGACCCCCCTATTGTCACCCCCTTTCGCGCTTCAATCATGGGCTGCTGGACCCAGGGCTTGGGGGATCCCTCCTGCATCCATGTGGGAGTGGGGGGACGCAGTGATCCCAAGCATCCCATGGGATCTTGCGGGGTGCTTTGGGGGGCAGCTCCCCCTTCCCAAAGCCTCCGTGTGTGTGCATGCTGCTGCCTTGCACACTCGCGCTGGGAAGGGGTGGGAATGCCCCCGGATCCCAGGGAAGGTGAGAGCACGGATGGGGAGCTGGAGCCTTTGTCTGGGCTGCCTCTGGAAGCGATTGGAGCCGAGTTTACGACCGTGCTTTGGAATGGCCGAGCCTTAAAGGAGCTGTTACCTCCTCGGGAAGGAGGAGCCGGCGCCTGGGGGCACATGGGGGGAGGCCCATGTGTGGGTCGTCCCCCCCCCAGCCCCACAGCGGGGCACATTCCCGGTGTCCGGTTGGGGTCGATTCCCAATTGAGGCCCACAGCTGGGATGGATTTGCAGGGCTGGGGGGGGGGGACGGGGACGGACAGCACGGGCGGCTTCACCCCCCCCATCGGAGCTGCTCAACGCAATGAGGTTGGGGGGTGCTGTCCCACCGGGGACGTTGTCCCCTCTATGAGGGGCAGTTGGGGGGTGACCCCCATTGGACTCTGCCCTCGGGATTTCTGCGGTTTCCAAGGAATTTGAAGGGGGGGGGCGAAGCCTTTATCCGCCCTTCCCAGCAGAATCCCTTCCAGATGTGGGGCGGGGGGGTCCCACCCCATCCCCTCCACCCACTTCTCCAAATCCAGCTGTTTTTTCCCCACATCCATGGCCCTGGGGGGCACCCACACCCACACACACGCACATCCTTGGGGTGCCCCCTCCCTGAGCCCCCCCACCTCTTCCAGCCCCATTCCCTCCAGCACCCGCTGTAGGTCGGGATCCGTCCTCTCTTTGTTGGGAATCCTGTTCTTCAGGGGATTAGGGACTCGCGACAAGCCACAACTCGGCTCCTCCGCGGCGCCACCCCACGGAATGTGGGGGGCTCGGGGAGGGGTGTGGGGGGGATGTGGGTCCGGGAGGGGCGGCTTCACCCCTAAAGTGCCGCAGGAATCTGGCTCCTTCCATCTTGGAGCCAGAAACTCCATTATCCCGGTACCAGCGCAACGGGACCCCCAAATCCTCCACTTGCCCCCCCCCCAAATCCCACCTCCCGCAGCCCGAACACGCTTGCACACGCGTGTGAACGCGGGGCTCCTCACCCGTGTCCGCACATCACGTATGTGCCAGGCACCTGCCCGCTGCCTGTGCACGCGTGTTGGGACGTGGGAGTGCATGTGTGTGCCCCCCCCCGCGGATTGAGGGGTGCAGGGGGGTTATAGAGGGGTGCATTGAAACCGGAGGGGTGCCGGGGGGGGGGGGGGGGCAATTTGGGGGTGCAGACACTTTAGGGGGCTGCAGGCACTTTATGGGCGGTTCAGGCACTTTGGGGGGATCCCTCCGCCCCCCCCCCCACTGCAGAGCCCCGCAGGTGAGCGCGGAGCCCCCCCCCCCCACCCCAGGGGGCCGGGGCCGGGGGCGGAGCGGGTGGGACCTGCCCGGCAATAAAACGGGCGGCGCGGGCGGGACCGGAGCGCGGCGGGGCCGGTGCGCAGGGAGCGGCGGGGTCGGCGGTGCCGTCCGTTCCCCCTTCGGTGTCCCCCGTTCGCGCTCCGTGTCCCTACCTCGGTGCTTCCCCCCCCCGTACCCCCCTGGAGCCCCGGCCCCGCGATGCCCAACTTCTCCGGGAACTGGAGGATGAAAAGCTCGGAGAACTTCGAGGAGCTGCTGAAGGCGTTGGGTGAGTGCGAGCCCCGGGGGGGGGCGGGCGGTCCTGCACCACATCTCCCCTCCGAACCCTCCTCCAGCACTGGGGGGCTCCGGAGCCCCCCCTGTTCTCACCTAAAGTCCATTGGGGAAACTGAGGCACGGGGGGCTGGGGGGGGGGGCAAAGCCCGTGCACCCTGTGCACACCCCCCCCATATCCCCAACATCCCACCCAAGGGGACCCCGCTCTGTGGGGTGCCCCCATCCTAAGTCGGGACCCCCCTGCCCCACATTGTGAGGGGGTTTTGGAGGCGCATAGAGCCGGGCCCCACGGCCGGGGGGAAGCGGGGGGCCCCGGGGCTGTGGGCAGAGCCCCCCCCGCCGCCGGAGCGGGATTTGTTCCAGGTTAGGGGATCCGGAGCGAATATTTCAGGATAATTATCACTTTCTTGGGTTTCATTCCCCGCCCCCCCCTCCCGGGTTCCCCCCCCCTCAGCCCCACCGGGGAAAGCGATCCGAGTCCGGCGGCTCCTCCCTCCCCACCGCGGACCTGGGGGGCTCCGGGGCCCCCATGGTGGAGGTGCTGGAGCGGGGGGGGGTGTCAGCTCTGGACCCCCACATCTGCCTGCATCGCGCCCCCTCCCCGCCGCAATAAAGGGACTTTGCTCCTTTTGGCGGCTGCTTCTCCCCTTGAGCATCATGGAGGGGGGCTCGGGGACCCCCAAGTGCGGGTCAGACCCCCCCGCCCCGCTCAGCAGCAGCATCCCCACGGTCCCTGCCATGGGGAGCCTCCCAGGGACGTTTTCGTGTCCCCCCCCACCTCGAGCACTCCCATCCCGCCGCGGGGTCGGCACCATCCGTGCCCCCCATCCCCATGCGGGGGGAGCCCCGCTCCGCAGGGCCCCTCTCTCGGGGGTGACCGGGGCACAGCGCGGGGCTCGGGCAGTGATGGATGAGGCGCCCGCGGCAGCGAGGACAAAGCCGCAGCTGCGCTTTGGAGGGGGGGACCCGCGGGTCACCGGGGGCCGTGTCCCCGCCGTCACCCCGGCTGGGGGGAGCCCCTTCACCCCCCCCCACCCCATCACCCATATCCCTTCCCCGGGGCGCATCCGGAGCCAGGTAACGAGAGCCAGATGTGGCCGAGCCAGATGTGGCTCCGCGCGGCCGGGGTCCCCCTGGCGACGCGGGTGCGCGTGTCCCAGAGGCACCCCCAGGACCCCCATCAATGGGGACCCCCACGTCCCTCCGTTTGCCCCCAGGGGTTAATGTGATGCTGAGGAAGATCGCGGTGGCGGCCGCCTCCAAGCCCGCGGTGGAGATCAGGCAGGAGGGGGAGAGCTTCTACATCAAGACCTCGACCACGGTGCGGACCACGGAGATCAGCTTCAGCATCGGGCAGGAGTTCGAGGAGCAGACGGTGGACGGGCGGCCCTGCAAGGTGCGGCTCCCACACGCATCCACACGCATGGCTACATGCGTCCCCACGTGTGTGGCGGGAGGGCAGGGACACTTGTGTGTGCAGAGATGGACCAGCATCGTGTAGGCACATGCCTTGCACAAGCGCACGTGGAGGCGTGTGCATGCATTTACACACATGTGCCCGCACGCTGGCGCGAGTGCCCCCGTGTTCGTGCTTGCACGCGTGTGTTTGCACGCACGCAGCCATACGCTCCCTCCTGTCCGGGTGGATGGTTCCTCTTCCTTCCCTGTGCCCCCTGCACCCCAGGTACAGATGATCCCAGGCGCTGTTGGGAGCAGGAGCAAATGTCCCCATCCAGGTCCCCATCTGTGTCCCCATTCCCATCCCCATCCAGGTCCCCATCTATGTCCCCACCCACATCCCCATTACCCATTCTCATCCCCATATATTTCCCCATCCCCATCCACCTCCAAGCCCACTGTCGGGGGGACTATGGGGGTGTCTCCCCCCATTGTCCCCTTGTCCCCTGTGCAGAGCTTGGCCAAGTGGGCGAGTGAGAACAAGATGGTTTGTGAGCAGCGGCTGCTCCGGGGCGAGGGGCCCAGGACGGGCTGGTCCAGGGAGCTGACCAACGACGGGGAGCTCATCCTGGTGAGCATCCCTGCCCGGGGGCATGGTGGGAAACTCCCTTTGGGGGTCTGTGTGTGGGTGGGAGGGTGGTTCCATCCATCACCTGCTCCTCATTGCAGACCATGACAGCCGACGACGTCGTCTGCACCAGGGTCTACGTCCGGGAATGATGCCGCCACACCAGTGTCCCCGTGTCCCCCCCATGTCCCCTCCAGCCCCCCCATAGCCACAGGGGGTGCATCTTCCCATGGGGGTACGGCAGAGCCCCTCAGAAGCCTCATTCTCTCTCTGCAGCCAAAGCACCCGGGTGGAGGGAGGGGGGGGTTGGGGTGGTTTTAGGCAGTTTTGGGTCACTTGGATGTGTTGGATTTGGACGCAGTCCCCATGGCCCCCCCCTCCAAGTATTTATTGTCACTGATGCGGCTCCAGGCAGTGGCTCCGTGGTCACAGAGGACCAGGGCCGGCCCCCCCCCCCCCACCGGGGTCCAAACCCCCCCAGGACCATCCCTGCCCCTTCCCTCCGCTTCCCAATAAATGTCCTTTGCCCCATCCCCGTGTCCCGAGGTCCCCGTGTCCCGCTCCTGCTGCCACACGCCCGAGCCTTGCGCAAGGGCCCCCAGGCGAAGGCAGAGGCCGCGGTGGCACATCCCAGCGTGGGAAGCAGGGGGCAGCCATGGGGCAGCTGTGGGGCAGCGGGGGGGGGTGTGTGCGTGGGCTTCCCCCCCCCCCCCAGCATTAGGAAGGGTGTAATTACACCTTCCCTGGGGAGGAGGAGGAGGATGAAGGCTCCGCTATCTCCAGGTGGACACTTGGCATTCCCATTGTCCCCACTTTCCCAGCATCCAACTGGGACCGCGTTGGGGGGGGTCAATGGACCTGGCTCCATCACCAAACCTTCTGCTTCCCCCCACCCCAAGGCCCCACCACTACCCCCCCCCGCCCCCTCAATTCCCGCTCTCCCGCTTCTCCCCTCCTTGGAATATCCACTTTCTCCTTGGCTGCCCAAGGGACGGCTCCAGTTCTTGTCTCAGCTTCTCGCGGGGGGTATCCCATAGCTGCATGGCGGGGGCGGGGCTATGGGGTCCCATCCTGCTGCCCCCCAAGCGATGGCGGGTGCTGTCTGTGCCCTCATCCTACCGGAGCCGAATTCCAGCTGGGAAAGGGGGGGTCACAGAGACCCCCGCGCCAAGCGGGTGCTCGGGAATGCTGCGGAATACCCCCCCTCGCTCCATGGCCCCTCCTGGGTGGTTTCGGCGCTCCCGGCGCCTCTCGGGCGGCCCCGGTGACCTGCGGGGGGCCCCGGGTGCCCCCCGGGATGGGGAGGGGGCCCCTCGGCTTTCATGTGCGAGACAAAGCGGGGCCGGGGCCGAGCGAGGCAATGAATGAACCGGGAGTGAATGGGCGGGAGGCAGCGGATGAATGAGCGACCCCCGGGAGGGCCCCGGGCTCCGATGGGGATGGGATGGAATGGGGTGGGGGGGGCCTGGAACATCCCCCCCATCCCTGTGCCCATCGCTGGAGCCAGCGGGGGATGCGCTGGGATGCGCGGGAGGGGATACAGTGAGGACCCCCCCCCACAGCCCCCGCTGGGGTGGAGCGTGGTGGGGGTGGATGAAGACAGGGATGGAGCCATGGATGGGGATGGAGCCATGGATGGGGATGGGGACATGGATGGGGATGGGGACATGGATGGGGATGGGACACGGATGGGGATGGGGACACGGATGGGGATGGGACACGGATGGGGCTATGAATGCCCCCCAGGAGTTGCTGGGCAGGTTTAGGGGGAACATCCCCCTTTTCCAGGCTGGAATGGGGGGTCCTGGCTTGGGGAGGATGAGGTGGGCGTTAGGGATGATCCATGGGGATGGGGGTCCTGGGGATGGGCTCTGGGAGGTGTCAGCTTTGGGAAGGGGCGTCCCTGGTGCCACAGGGCACTGGTGGCAAAGAGCAGAGCCCGGTTGGGGGGTGACCCCATTGCGGTGGGGTGGCCCCATTGCTGCGGGGTGACCCCATTGCCATGGGTGCCCCAGGGCAGCCCAGGATGAGGGTGATGAGCCCCATAACGCGCTGCCACCTCTGGGAGGTGACGCTGGGGGGGGAATGTGTCCACCCCCCCTCCTCGCAGGGTGTGGGTTCACCCCGAGGGCTGTGGGCCCCCCCCACGCTGGCCGGTGGCCACCATTGTTCCCACTCTCCTCCTCCATCCACATCGGGAGCCAAACCCTGCCCTAAGCTCCAGCATGGACGTGGTGGGGGTCCAGCTGCAGCGCCCCCCCAAGCTTCACCCACAGTTTGGTGGGGGGTCCCCCATACCTGGTTCTGCCCCATAGCAAATGGGGGGCACGGAGCTGTTTGGGGGGGGTTACAGTGGGGTGAAGGAGGGGGAAGAGGAGATGGGGGCAACTGAGGTTGTGGGGCCCAGCCCAGCCCCTGCTGGTCCCCAGCAGGGAAACTGAGGCACACCCCGGCCATAAGGGCAGGGAATCCATTGGGAAGCCGCAGGGATCTGGCCCCACGCAGCCACTGGAGTTGGGATTTGCTTTTAATGCCAAGTACAAAGTTCCCCCCCCAATCCCCCCCCCCCGACAACAACAACAGAGAAAAAATGCTTAAAATTCCTCTAAAAAATAAATTAAAGGGACGGGACCCCCCCCAAAACCCCCTTTTTGTGTGCAAAGAGACCAGAACCCCCCCTCGCCCCCAGGCCTGAGCCAGGCTCCAGCAAGGACAGAAACGGGCAAAGCAAAGGCCCTGTGCGGGCCCCACGGCGCTGTGGGGCCAGCCAGGGCCGTGGGGCAGGGGGGGCTGAGTGGGGCAGTTCAAGTCCTCCCCCAAGGGGGCTCCTAAGGAGGCTTTGCCCCAGCATCAATGGGGAAACTGAGGCAGGGGGTGAGGGTCCCCCCTTGTCCTCAGCATAGGGCTGAGCCCCCCATGGGCAGCACCCACTCGGGGGGGCTCATCCCCATAGAGGAGGCGCTGGGGGGGGTCCCCGAGGTGGGGGGCAAAGGAGGTGAAGTGCTGTCCAATGGTGACCTATGTACATCCCTGAAGGTGACGGCTCCCAGAGCCCCCTCCCTGCCCCATAGCACCCCCGCCCCCCCCCAGCTCTGCCCCACGGCGCCCCCCAGCCCCAGCTACGAGGTCTGGCACTGGACGTGCTGGCGGGTCCCATCCTCAAAGTCATCCTCGTGGTGGGGGTCCCCGGGGAAGGGTCTGCGCCCCGGCCCCCCATGGGCCGTGTAATCGCTGAGCTCCACCTCCTCCGTGTCCTCCGTGGCCATCACCTCCTCCTGCGGTGGGAAGAAGGCCTGGAGCTGGCGCAGGCGGTCGGCGGGCAGCCAGCCCGGATCCGGGAACTTCACCTGGGAACGCAATGGAAGCGTGGGATGAGCACGGGGAAAGCTGCGGGGATGCGGGAGGCGGCTCCGGCGCCGGCGCCTCACCTGGAACTGCAGGATGAGCTTCCCCTTCTGGAACGGGCTCCTGTAGACGGGCATCCCCTCGTTGGGGACACACTTGAGGTCTCCAGGTCGGATCACATCCCCTGGGATGGAGATGAGCGTCACCTCGCAGCCCCCTCACAGGGGTGTCCCAGTGCATCCCGATCCCAATCCCAGCCCCCTCACAGGGGTGTCCCAGTGCATCCCGGTCCCAATCCCAGCCCCCTCACAGGGGTGTCCCAGTGCATCCCGGTCCCAATCCCAGCCCCCTCACAGGGGTGTCCCAGTGCATCCCGGTCCCAATCCCAGCCCCCTCACAGGGGTGTCCCAGTGCATCCAGGTCCCAATCCCAGCCCCCTTGCAGGGCTGTTTCAGTGCATCCTGATCCCGATCCCAACCTCCTCACAGGGGTGTCCCAGTGCATCCAGGTCCCAATCCCAGCCCCCTCACAGGGGTGGCCCAGTGCATCCCAGTCCCCTTGCAGGGCTGTTTCAGTGCATCCTGATCCCGATCCCAACCTCCTCACAGGGGTGTCTCAGTGCATCCCCATCCCAGTCCATCCCCAGTCCTAGCCTCCTTGCAGGAGTGTTCCAGTGCATCCTGTTTCCTATCACAGCCCCCTCACAGGGGTGTCTCAGCGCATCCTGGTCCCAATCCCAGCCTCCTTGCAGGGGTATCCCAGTGCATCCCGGTCCCAGTCACAGCCTCCTCACAGGGGTGTCCCAGTGCATCCTGATCCCAGTTATAGCCCCCTCGCAGGAGTGTTCCAGTGCATCCTGTTCCCTATCACAGCTCCCTCACAGGGGTATCCCAGTGCATCCCAGTCCCAATCCCAGCCTCCTTGCAGGGGTATCCCAGTGCATCCCGGTCCCAGTCACAGCCTCCTCGCAGGGGTGTCCCAGTGCATCCCGACCCCAATCAGCCCCCTGGCAGGGGTGTCCCAGTGCATCCCAATCCCAATCCCACCTGGCTGGGAGGCCAGGAGCAGGCTCCTGTTGTCCAGGGTGCGGATGACCTGGCGGCAGCCGCACAGCGCATCGGCCAGGCTGATCTCCCTGCGGACAATGAGGTCGTCCCCACTGCGCCGGAACACGGGATGCTCCTTCTGATCCAGGACAATGATGATGTCGCCGGGCTCCAGCCCCGGGACCTGATCCCCTTCCTCATGGAACGTGATCTTCTGCCCGTCCTTCATGCCTATGGGACGGGGAAGCGGAGCTCAGGAGGGCGGGTGGAGCTCACCGACAGGTCCCCCCGCTCCCCACACAGCCCCATTCCCACCTTTATCCAGGTGGACGCTGAGGATCTTCTTCTCCCTGACGACCTTGCGGCCATTGCAGGTGAGGCAGCAATCCCGAGGCCGGATCCACTCGCCCTGGCCCTGGCACTGGGAACACATGGTCTGGATCTGCTGGATCATACTGGGCCCCAGCTGATGGATCCGCACCTCCATGCCTGAGCCGTGGCACTTGGGACACCTCCTCTGGGCGCCCTCCCGCACCCCACAGCCTGTGGGGAGGGGTGAGGAGGGGTGAGGAGGGGGCTGTGGTGCTGGGGACCCCCCCCCGGTACCCCCGGTGCTCACCTCCACACTTCCTGCAGATGATGTTCTTCTGCAGGGACAGCTTCCGAGTGGTGCCATTGTAGAGGTCCTCCAGGGACACGGAGAGCTGGTGCACCACAGTCTTCCCTGTGCGGAAACCGGGATCAGCCTTCCCATAGGGAGCAGTGGGGAAGAAGCTTCCCTCCATCCTTTGGTCCTTCGGTGCTACGGCTCCAAAGGGATCTCTGATGTGGGGCTCCCACCCCAGGGTGCCTCCAGCACCCTCCCCATCACCTGCAGCAGCTTCCCCGTGGCCTCCTAATTGCCCTGCTATTAAATCGTGCCACAAGCAGGGCACGCTGCGGCCTCACCCTCTCGCCATGACCCAGGCCAAAGGCACGCCGAGAGTCACCCGAGCGGCTCCGCACGCCCTGCGCCCGGCTCCAGCCTCCCCCAGCAGCCCAGGGCAGCGCCGGGCTGAGTCAGCCCCAGCCCTGGGGACACCGGGGGAAAGCTGGGACAAAGCCAGGGAAGGGCCCTTTGAAGAGGGGCAGATGGAGAAAGTCATAAAGGCTGATGAGGACGCGTTGGGCTCAGCGCCGCGGGGACGGGGGTGGCCCAGAGGCCACCAAGCCCATTCCTGCTGCCCCCCCAAAGCAGGTGCTGGGGGTCCCTTTGATCCCGGTACCTCTCCTGTCGCCCCGGCCACGCATCCGCACTCCTCCTCCGAAGAAGAAGTCGAAGATGTCCATGGGGGACCCGAATCCGGCGCTGCCCCCTCGGCTTCCCAAGCCACCTTCCTTCATGGCTCGCTCCCCGCCCCGGTCGTACAGCGCCCGTTTGTGGGTGTCCGACAGCACCTCGTAGGCTTGGGAGATCTGCTTGAACTGGGGGGGGAAAGTGGGGTGAGACAGGGGAAAGTGGGGTGACATGGGGGGGAACGGGGTGAGAAGGGGAGAAAGTGAGGCGAGATAGGGGAAAGTGGGGTGACATGGGGGGGAACAGGGTGAGAAGGGGAGAAAGTGGGGTGAGATAGGGGAAAGTGGGGTGAGATGGGGGGAATGGGGTGAGATAGGGGTGGAATGGGGTGACATGGGGAAAGTGGGGTGACATAGGGGAAATAGGGTGAGATGGGGGGAAATGGGGTGAGATGGGGGAAAGTGGGGTGACAGGGGAAATGGGGTGACAGGGGAAAGTGGGGTGACATAGGGGAAAGTGGGGTGAGATGGGGGGGGAAATGGGGTGAGATGGGGGGGAAAGGGGGTGAGATGGGGGGAAGGGCTGCGCCCACCCGCTCGCCCTCGCTGGGGTTCTTGTCGGGGTGGTAGCGCAGCGCCAGGCGCCGGTACGCCCGCTTGATCTCGTCCAGCGTGGCCCCGGGCCGCACGCCCAGGAGGTCGTAGTAACCCGTTTCCTTCACCATGGTCCTCGCCGCGCTGCGCTGGGACGGAACCGCCGCATCCCCATAGCACCCGCACCGCAGCGGACCCCCGAGCGGCCCGGACGCGGGACCCCCGCCCCCCCCCCCCTCAGGGCACCGGGAGCACCGACGGCGGGGTCGGGGCAGCGGGGACGCGGGGTTGACACTGCCCGGGGACACCGTGCGGGGCACGGCCGCTGCTGCTCCGGGTCCGCGGGGAGAACCGGGGGGCACCGGGGAGAACCGGGGGGGAACGGAGGGCACCGGGGGGGACCGGAGGGGAACGGAGGGCACCGGGGGGGGCCGGAGGGGAACGGAGGGGACCGGGGGGGACCGCGCAGGGGGCGCCCTCACTCACCGCCGCTCCGCTCCCGTCTCCGAACTCTCTGGAAGCCGGGGACACGCCCCCCGCGCTCCCCATTGGCTGCGGACCGCCTCCCGCGCCCCCCCCACCGCGCTCATTGGCTGTCGCCGCCTCCTGCCCGCCTCCCATTGGCCGCGCCTCCCTCGGCGGCCCGCCCAGATTGCGGCTTTCATTGGTTAACAGCTGTTCCAGGAGGAGGAATGCGATTGGTTGCGAGGCGCCGCCGGGTCCGCCTCCTCGGCATGACAAACTCTTTCATTGGCTGGAGCGAAGTGGCCAATCAGGGGAAAGAGGGCGAGGGACGAGCGCGGCGGGCGGCCTGCAGGGGTCGCCGTGGTGCGCGGCGCGAACCGACCGCGATGGGGGGGGGGAATGAAGAGTTTGGGGGCGTCCATGAGCCCCTATGGGGGGCAGCAGAGAGAGGGTTTGGGGATCAATGTCCCCCTATGGGGGGCAGCAGGGAGAGGGTTTGGGGATCAATGTCCCCCTCTGGGGGCAGCAGGGAGAGGGTTTGGGGATCAATGTCCCCCTATGGGAGGCAGCAGGGAGAGGGTTTGGGGATCAATGTCCCCCTATGGGGGGCAGCAGGGAGAGGGTTTGGGGATCATTGTCCCCCTCTGGGGGCAGCAGGGAGAGGGTTTGGGGATCAATGTCCCCCTATGGGGGGCAGCAGAGAGAGGGTTTGGGGATCAATGTCCCCCTATGGGGGCAGCAGGGAGAGGGTTTTGGGGTCCGTGAGCCCCTATGGGGGGGCAGCAGGGAGAGGGTTTTGGGGTCCATGAGCCCCTATTGGGGGCAGCAGGGAGAGGTTTTGGGGGCAGCAGGGAGAGGTTTTGGGGGTCCATGATCCCCTACTGGGGGGGGCAGCAGGGAGACTTTTTGGGGTCCATGTCTCCCTGCTGGGGGGGGCATCAGCAGGGAGAGGTTTTTGGGGTCCATGTCCCCCTGTTTGGGGGGGGCATCAGCAGGGAGAGGTTTTTGGGGTCCATGTCTCCCTGTCTGGGGGGGCAGCAGAAGGGAGAGGTTTGGGGGTTCCATGGAGGAGAAGGAGGAGGATGAGGGGGGGTCCCATGGAGCTGGAGGTGACCCCCCTCCCGAAACCCAAGCCCGGCAGTTGTCGCCCTGATGGGGTTTCAGGGACCCCCCCCCCCCCCACCTGCCCGCGGCTGGAATGTGATCGGGATTCCTGGAGCTCTTCCACCCTGACGGATGGGCAAGGGCTGATGTGGGGTCGGCAAACTGGGAATGGCGTCCCCGAGCTGGGAAGGAGACCCCCGAACCGAGCGGGACGCTCTGGAGCCTCATCCCTTTCCGAGGCCGGACCCAGCCCCAGCTGCGGGGGTGACTCAGGACCGGCCCCGCTCACATCCTGGCCCCACATCCTGCGCTGTCTCCAACATCCCCATGGCACCAGCCGGGATCTGAGGGGGCTTTTCCCTGCGGGTCCGTGGATCCGGGCGGCGAACACATCCCTGTTTGTCCCGGTGCCACCTGCATGCGGCCACCGGCAATTCCCTGAGGAAGGAACCGCTTTGTCAGTGCCGTGTCCGGAGCTGAGTCACCTCCTGCCCTCGCTGCCCCCATCCTGGTGTCCCATAGGTGGGTGCCATGAGGTACCCTGGCAGTGGGTTGTCCCCTTTGCCCATTGTTAGCTCAGCCCCTTTCCATCTGGGGCTGGATTAGAAGGGAAACTGAGGCACGCTGCTGGCACACACGCGTTGGGATCCGGCCGAGCTGCTTCCCACGCTGCATCCCTTTTCCCATCCCATTCACACCCCACTTAATGATGGGTGACTGATCCCGGGCTGTGCCGCATCCTGCGCCCTGTTTATGGGTGCTGTAAATGGGGAGGGGAGCATTGCCCCATGGAGATGGGACCATAGTCCCAGGGGTTTCATCACCCTGCGAATGGGATGCGATGGGATGCGATGGGGGAGCATCGCCCCGGGCCCCCTCCACCCTCCCCGCCGCTGACGGACGGCTCCAGACGCACATTCCCGGCGGGATCCAGCCGCGGGGCTCGGCCTCAGGCATCCGCGATTGCCCCGATTTGGCAGCAGCTGCCTTGGGGGGGGCACGACCCAGCAGCTGAATGAGCCCCAAAACCGGGCCAAGAGCTTATTATAGAGACCGGAGCTATTCCGGGGGGTCTGACCCGGGTGAAGGGCGAGACGGGGGAGAAACATCCCGGGGGGAGGGTTACAGGAAGGGATGGGAACGGCTGGGAACGGGGATGGGACCCCCACATCCCTGCCCTGAGGTGGGGCTGGGGACCCGGGGAGGGGGGCGGAGGTCTCCATCCATTGTCCCCACCACGGGGTACAACCCATAGGACCACCTCCCCTTGGTGGCCCCAGCGCGGCTCCTGCTCGCCCCCCCCCCCCCCCCCCCCCATGGGCTCGTTGTGGGGAGGGGGCTGCCCCGGCCCCTGCGCTGTATTTTTAGTCCTTTCCTTATAAGGTTCCCAGGAGTTTTTGGGAGCTGGGAGCGGGATGAAGTCATCGCTGAGGTCATCCCGGCCCCCCCCCCCCCCCCAGCCCTCACCCCACAGGGAGGTTTTGTGGTGGCTCCATTGAAATCCCACTCTCACCAAACAAACCCCTCCCGGCTGCGGGGGGCCGGGCTGGGGGGGGGGGGGGGGGGGGCTCTTAAAGCAGCAGCCCCACAGACCCCCATGCCTGGACCCCCTGCGCCCCCCCCTCCCCCCTTGCCCCGTACCCGGTCTGGTTTGGTGGCTCCTGGTCTGCAAGGAGGGGATATGAGGGGATGCAGGTGCCCCGTGTCCCATTGGCACACGTTCGGTCTTATCAGGACACACTAGGTCCTGTTGGGAACACGCTTGGACTCCTTATGGGGATGCTTGGTCCCATCAGGGTGTACTTGGTTCCATCAGGGACACACTCAATCCCATTGGAAACATGCTTGGTCCCGTCACGGACATGCTCATCACTGGGACGTACTTGGTCCCATCATGGCCTTGCTTGGACCAGTTTGGGACATGCTTTGTCCTACTGAGGACGCCTTTGGTCCTGCCTGGGACCCTGGGATCTGCAAACCCACCCCATCGGGTGCCCCATAGCCCTGGGCAGCCCCATCCCATCCTCCTCCTCCTCCTCCCCTCCACCATCTGTGCCCCCTTGTCGCTTTGTCAGCCTCGGCTGGAATGTGGATTCATTTCATTAGGAATGTCACCCCCCGCCTTGGGAATCTCCTCATGCATCCATCCATCCATCCCCCCCGCTGCCATCACCGGGCAGCTCTGGGGGTGACACTGGGGAGGGGGGATATTGGGGGGGGAACCGGAGCTGCCATTGGGCTGATGCTGCCCAGGCTGATCCCGGCCTCAGCGCCTGCTCCAGCTCATCCCGGAGCTTGTGTTTGATTTCATCCCGGTGCTTGGATCTGCGGGAGTTTCACCTTAAAAGGAAACCATCACCCTCTGGCTGGGGGGGGGGCCGGGGGCTTCCCATGAGGAAAGACAGAGCCATGGTGGGTCCTTATCGCTCCCTGGCTCCCAGCATCCCGCTGCTGGCACGGGCTGCATCCGGAGTGTGGGTGAGCAATGGGGCCAGCCAGGCAGGCACCCAAGGGGCGATGCTGAGCGCACCCATCAGCACCAGTGGGTGCTGCCGGTCTTGTCCCCTTGCCCAGGGTGACTCAGCCCTTTGCCCAGTATAAAGGAGCCCATTCTGTGCCCAGAGGCTGATTTATGCAGCGCCGTCCCCACGCCTGCTCATACAAAGGGCATTGAACCCCCCCCCCCCCCCCGGCTCTGCTCAGCCCCATCCTGAGGCTCAGCATCCTTTGGGAAAAGGGGCAAAGATGTGTCAGGGTCCCGTCGGGGTGATGGGGGACCCAGTGCGGTGCTCAGGGGTACCGGTACCGGTCCCAAGGGCATCCTGCCTGATCCAGGCAGGAATAGTGGCTGGATTTGCTGTCTCATGGCTGGAGGCGCTGGCACCGGGATGGGGTGGGCTGGAATCCCGTCCCGCTCCCGCCCAGGCAGAGGTCTTTCCCTGGCTGATTACAGGGTTCTGTGATTACCCGGGGGGGCTGCGTTGCCCTGGAATGGGGAGCATCACCCCAGGGATGAGGGAACATTGGGCCAGGGTCACATCAGGGATGCAGGAGCATCACCCGAGGGATGGGAGAATTCCTGGATGGGGGTTACATGAGCCTGGGGATGGGGACCATCACCCTGGAGACACACAATGGGGTCATTAGGGAGCATCCTCCTGGGGCCCCTGTCCCCAATCCGGGGTGGCAGCTTCCCTGGGCCTGGAATGAGGAGAGGAGCTGGAGGTTGAGGCTTTATTAACTTAACAGCACGGCAGTGAATACACCCGGCGTGGGTCACCCCCTGTGGGGAGCGGGGACCCTGCGGTGTCACCCTTGGGTGCTGCACCCCGTGGGGTGGAAATGGGAGGGGAAAAGATGGGGTTCAATTAAATACAGCCACAACCACACACCCGGAGGGGGCAGAGATGGGGCCGGGTCCCTGCATGAGACCCATGGCCTTGGTGGCTCTTCACTGAGAGGGGACACAAAAACCCACACAAAGGTGTTAAAGACCATGAGGGGGTGGAGAAGCATTAGGTGGGGGGTGGTAAGGGCGGGTGCTGGGTTATGACAGGGTGGGGGGTGCCAGAAGGGTCCCCATCACTCATCTCCAGTGGAGCAGGGCTCCTGCTCGGCTCGGATGGAGACGGCGTCACCGTGTTTGCCACATGAGGCGGCATCGGATGCCTTGGTGCCGGCGGCATCTCCGGTACCTGGCATGGCCACGGTGGGGTCTGCGCCCTCCATAGGGAATGCTGGAGCGGCGCTGGCGATGCCATTGGGCACCTCACTGAACTCAGCCAGGTCCTCCAGGCTGGCGGCACGGTGCAGCCCGTTCTCAGCCCGCACCAGGGCCTCCGGAGCCCCCTCTGCCGGTGCCTCCTGCACCGTGGGCTCCTCCTCGCTGGATGAGGTCGGCGAGGAATCTTCTCCAGCATCCTCAGTGCCACCGGGCCCCTGCTCCCTGCCCTCGGCCGCCCTTGCACCCATCACCAGCTCCTGGTTGAACTCCAAGGCTTGCTCCACGATCTCCAGGAGATCTGGGTCCTCCGGGATGTCCAGCGGCACCTCCATGGCATCCGGTCGGTCTTCAAGCACCTCTGGGGACCCCTCCTGCTCTGGCATGGGGTAGGCATGAGGTGGCTCAGCCTCGGGGGGCTCCTTGTCCTCAGCTGGGAGAGGGCTGTCACCATCCCCTGCTTCCTGCTCCATGGATGGATGCTGCTCATCTGATTGGTGCTGCTCATCGGATGGATGCTGCTCATCTGATGGATGCTCCTCATCTGATGGGTGCTGCTCATCGGATGGGTGCTGCTCATCGGATGGGTGCTGCTCATCTAATGGATGCTCCTCATCTGGTGGATGCTGCTCATCGGATGGATGCCGCTCATCTAATGGATGCTCCTCATCTGATGGATGCTGCTCATCGGATGGATGCCGCTCATCGGATGGATGCACCTCATCTGGTGGATGCTGCTCATCTGATGGGTGCTGCTCATCGGATGGGTGCTGCTCATCGGATGGGTGCTGCTCATCAGAGGGATGCTCCTCATCAAAGGGATGCTGCTCATCTGATGGGTGCTGCTTATCTGATGGGTGCTGCTCATCTGATAGGTGCTGCTCATCTGATAGGTGCTCCTCATCTGATGGGTGCTGCTCATCCAAGGGATGTTCCTCATCTGATGGGTGCTGCTCATCTGATGGGTGCTGCTCATCTGATGGGTGCTGCTCTGCTTGCTGGGGCAGAGGAACTGGCACGTCCTGGGGCTGGAGTGCTGCTGGAGGGATGGGCTCGGCCATTGGCTCCTCCTCCAGCCCCAGGCTGCAGCCCTGGGGTGTTTCAGCACCATCAGGCTCCACTGCACCTTCGAGCTCCTCATCTGGCTCAGCAGCTTGGGCTGGTTCCTCGGTGCCTCCTGCCACCCGCCCCATGGCCCCAAGCACAACGGGGCCTTCCTCTGGCTCTGAGGAACCCCCCTCAACCTCCTCTTCCTCCTCCTTTAGCGTCTCTGTGGGCATCCTCATGGCTTCATCTGCTCCAGCGGATGCCTCAAAGTGCCCTTCGCCCCCTGGCGCTGGAGATGCTCGTCCAGGAGCTTCCACATCATCTCTGCTGCCTTCGCTTGCTTCAGCTTTAATCTCTTCAAAGTCCTCAGAGACCTCGGCTTCCTCTGAGCTGGAAACCTCTTGGCTGGGAGCAGAGACCATGAAGTAACCTTCCTCCTCCTCAGCACCCTCTGTCCCTGCCTCCTCCTCATGGCTTTGGACCATGCTGGGAGCTGGGGGCTTGTCCCTCCCTTCCAGCCACCCTTCATCCTCTGGAGCTCCTTCAGATGCTGCCTCCAAGGTGTCCTCAGCCTCCGGAGGGGTTTGGCTGGATGTGGGCGCATCCAACACCTCCCCTCCATAGAGGTGCAGGGGGGTGCTGTCGGGCAGCGTGTCCTCCAGCTCCAGTATCCTGCCTGGCCCTGCTGCCTCCTGCAGCTCCCCCAAGCCCCCATCCTCCTCCTCCTCCTCCTCCAATGGCCCATCCTGCTTCTCCAATGCCCCATCCCTCTCTATGCCTAGTGCCTGCTGAAGCTCCGCAGGGCTGGAGCCGGGAGCACCATCAGCATCCTCATCCCTCCCTTCCCATGGCTCCTCCAGAGCCTCGGCCAGCTCCGGGCTGTCCCCTCGCCCCGGGGGTCCTGTGGGGACCGGCTGCCCCATGGAGCCATCCTGCTCATCCCTTGCCAACTCCGGGCCTGGCTCAGCCCCTTCAGCATCTTCCTCACGCTCTGCTTGGGTTCCCTCCGGCCATGCTCCAGCTCTGTCCTCGCCTTCCAGCCCTCCTGCGCTCAGTGGGGCCTCCCCTGTCCCCGGAGCCTCCTCCGTGTCCTCTGCTGCCACCTCCCAGTCCTCTGCAGGGGACTTTTGGCCGCTGCTGTCTTCATCCCTGCCCCAGGGCTCCTCTCCCTGCTCCAGCTCCCTCTCCTCTTCCATGGAGTCCTTTCCCTGCGGCTCCTCCTGGGATCTGCTCTCCCGGCCCACGGCTCCGGGTCCTGTCCAGGGCTCTCCCCCCAGCACCCCCCCTCTGGCCTCCCCCTCTTCTCCCTCACCTTCAGCTCTGCCTGGGCCCTCCCCTTCCACCTCATCTTCCTCAGCCCCCGGTGGAGCCTCCTCTGCAGGGGTGGCCCCATGGATGCTCGAGGGCTCCTGCTTTGGGCACGCCTCCTGCCCCCTTTCCTGCCCTGCCTCACACGCAGACTCCTGGTGCTCGGGCTCTTCCTGCTCTCCATCAACAGCATCCTCCTCCAGGCCCGGGTGGCTTCCCTCGAGGGCAGCACCAGCAGCTTCAGCTTCCTCTTGGTGCTCATCCATCCCCTCACCCTGGAAGTCACCGTCCTCCCCGCAGCGGATGTGAGATGCCCCCTCCTCTTCTTCCTCCTCCTCCTCTTTCTCAGGGTGCGATGCCTCCATGCTTGGGACCTCCACCTCCTCCTCGCCTTGCTCTGGCTCTTCCTGGCTGGTCCCTGCCTGGCCAAGGCCGCTCATGTTCTCCTCCTGGGCCACCACTTCTGGTTCCCTTGGGCTCAGCACAGGGGGCATCCCCTCTTCCCACTCTCCCATCTCTTCCTGGTTCACTGTGGCACTTAGGGAAGCAGCAAAGCCACAAGGAGGGGATGTGGCTCCATCCTGCTGGGTGCTGCTCTCCACTCCCAGCCCCTGGACCATCAACTCCTCCACCTTCTCCTCTGCTTCAGGGGCTTCACCGTCCTCATCGTCCTCAGAGGGGTCTTGCCCTTCTCCTGCCTCTGCCACAGCCTCTGTGTGGGGAATGGAGCTGGGGGCATCCCGCGGGGCCCAGGCAGCGCTGAGCATAGGCTCTTCTTTGGTTTGAACATCATCCTTCATCTCCTTGAGCGCATCCTCCAGCGCCTCGCTGACCAGCTGGGCTGGGTACCGCAGGCTGCAGGGCTTCTCCATAGCTTTGAGTGCAGGATGTTCCTTCCCTTGGCTCCTCTCATCCCCATCTCCCCCTGGCCAGGCAGGACCCTCTCCTGGGCTCCCCAGCGTGGGGCTGGGGGGCTCTGGGGAGAGCGGGATGGGCTGTGAGGAGCTTGCTGCAGGGAAGCTGGGAGCATCCCGTGGTGCTGAGCCATGGGCAGCATTGATGCGCTGGAGCTCCCTGGTACCCGCGCTTGGGGTCTGGGGGGTGGCAGCATCACTTGGGCCTTTCCCTGGCTGCCCCCTCCCCTCTGCCCTGGTGAAGGGTGAGGGGCTGGCTCGGTGCTCCCGGGGCAGCGTCCTCCTGGCCTCAGGGCCCAGCTTGGTGCCGCTGCTCGCCTCCAGCTTGAGATCTGCAAAGAGCGAGGGGCAGAGGGTGAGGAGCCGCTTGTGGGGCTCCTCCATCCCCACCCCCCCATCACCTCTTGCTGCCCCTGCGCCTATTTTTAAACAGCTCCTTGATGGGAAGTGGGAAATTCCTGCCCGGAGTGCAGTGGATGACGGTGCTCCTGCAGAGGGGGGGGGTTGGCATCACACAGGGATGATAAGCTCCTTATCATGCCAGGAGCTCTCTGGACACTGTTCACACCTTCCTATCGGAGCTGAGCAACCAGCCAGGAAAGTTGTGTCTATATCGAGCCTCATCCCAAAATCCCCCATCCTGGTGCCAGGGATGGCGGCGGGGATGGAGCTGGGGTGGTCCCTTACCTCTCACACCGTTGGCCAGCCGGTATTCCCCCGTTGGCATTTGCAAGCGGCTGCTCTCTGCTTCCAGCAGCGTCCTGCAGGGAGAGGAGCGCGGTGGGTGCTCCGCGGTGGGTGCCGCAGGGTGGGAGCTGGGTGCCTGCAGCGGCTCCCGGTGCACCCCAGCAGCACCGCGCAGGGAAACTGAGGCACGGGAGGGCTGTGGGGGTTCTGCTGCTCTATCCCCACCCCCCCCCCCCCCCCCGTCTCCCGTCCCATCCCCCTGTTCCCAGGATTAGTGTCCGCTCCGGTGACATCATGCTCTGCTGGGGCCGGCGCTGGGGACAGCCCCTATTCTCATGCTAATTGTGCCCCCTCCCCCGTCACCCACAGCCGCCTTTGTCTGGGGCCATCTGGAAGGGCTGGAAGAGGGGCACCCCCTTTGCAAGACCTCCCCTTGTCCCCGAAACCCCCCCCAAAGCACCTTCCGTTTGTGCCCACCGTGGTCCCCGTCCGCATCCCCATGGGGACCTCACCTGTAGGTCGCCACTTCCAGGCTAAGGGACATCTTGAGGTGCATGAGCTGCTGCCTGTCCTCCAGGACCTGGGCGATCTGCACCCGCAGCGTCTGTTTCTCCTGCTCCAGGGCCTCCAGCGCCAGCTGCGGGATGGGAACGGGGACATCTCAACCCTGCCCCAGCCCTGCCGGATATTGGACCATTTGGGTGGCTCCTGCTTCCACCCACCCTCTGTTCCATAGGGAAAAGGGGTCCTGGGCACTTGGTTTGAGGGGGGCTGAGGATGGGCAGAGGGGGCGAGGAGAGGAACGATGCCACAAAGTGATGGGGAGGGGGCTGCGAGGGACGGAATGCCGACGGGATTCAGGACTGCGGGATGCCAGCGTGGGAAAGAAACGCCTTTGCCTTCTCTTGCTCTGTGGTGCCCATGGCTGATCCCTGGACCTGGAACAAAGAGGGCTCCTTCCCTGGGCGCTACCCCGGCATTCCAACCCCATTCCACCTCTGCTGAATGACTTTTGCAGCTGTTGTGCTGCAGCTGCAGCAAAGTCGGTCGGAGTTTATCCTGCCCATGACCCCCCCGCTGCCTGCACCCGCTGCCTGAGCCCCGCACCGGGTGCTCCTCTGGGATGAGGAGCAGCAGCTCCAGGCAGGTTAATGGGAATGGACCCAGTGTCCGGGCGCTGCTCCCCTGGTTCTTGCTGTGGTAGGGCCAGGGATGTCCCCGAGCTGCTCTGCTCCTTCACCCACCTGGAACTTCTCTGCCTCTCCACGCTGCTCCTGCCACTGCCGGGACAAGGACTCCTCCAGCAGCTCCTTCCGTGCCTTGAGCCCGGCCAGGTCCTTCTCCAGGCGCTGGAGCTGGAGCTGGCTCTGCTGGTTGTCCTCCACAGCCTTCCAGAGGCTCTCTTTGGCCTGGCAGAGGGAACCCTCCAGCTGCGACACCTCCGTCTTGTAGGTCTCCACCGCCCCCTTCCAGATCTCCGAGAGCCTCTTGGAGTAATCCTCCACCTCCAGCGGCTGGAAAGCCACGGGCGCGCAGCGGAAGCTCTCCAGGCTCTGCGAGAAGCCGGCGATGTCCTGCTCCAGCCCCGCTTTCTCCTCCTCGTGCACCTCCAGCAGAGCTTCCACCTCCTTCTGCAGCCGCACGGCGCTCTCCTTGAGCCAGATCTGCGCCCTCCTCTCCTCCTCCAGCTCCTTCCTGCTCACCGAGAGCTGCTGCTTGGCCGCTTCTCGGGCCGCCTGCTCCTTCTGGCACCTACTCCTCACCTGCTGCACCTCCTCGTAGAGGCTGTCCCGGGCCAGCTCCGCCGCGCACTTCCCGCTGTAGGCGTCCCGCAGCGCATCCCGCAGCGCCCGCAGCTCCTCCTCGTACTTGCCCCGCCGCTGGTCCCCGGCCGGGCCGCTCCTGGCGCTCTGGATCTCGGCTCTCAGCGCCTCGTTCTCCTCCTCCAGCACCTTCACCCGCGCCAGGTAAGCTTCCAGCCGCTTGTTGAGCTCCCACATCTGCAGCGATTCCTCGCCCAGGGCTCTCGCCCCGCTCAAGCTTTCGGTGCTCAGCATCGCTGCCGGGGGATGCCGGCGATGCTCTGGAAGAGGGGGAAGGCAGGGAGGGAAGAGTGCCTGGAGCAGAGGGGAGCGCAGCTATTCATACTGCACGCCGGGCAAGTGGGAGGCCCCTGCGCCCCGGGCGAGCCGCCAGGTTTAACCCTTCCGCTCCTGCCTGGCTCCAGCCCACGCGGGCTCCAGCCGCTTGAACCACCCCCCCCCAGCTGTGTGCCAGATGTGATATTCCAGCCTTGGGGAAGAGCAAGGTGTTTCTTGGCACTTTAGGAAGTTGGTTGAAGGGGTTGGATCCCCCCCTGGCATGGCTTGGCTGGGAAAATCTCCCTCCCAAAGCTTGAGTGCTGTGATGTGGGGCTGGAGGGGCTGCTGTGGGGCTGGAGAGGCTGCTGTGGGGCTGGAGAGCCGCTCGGTGGCTCGGCATGGAGCACGGGAGATGTCCAAAGGTGGATTGGTGATGAGGGCATCCCTTCCGTGCTGCTCCGAACTGTGGAGCTAAGGAAGCCCAATGGAGCCCATCTATGGTCCCACATTCCCGGGAAGGTGCTGGCTGGGAGCACCGGTACCACTCGGTGACCAGTTTTGGGCCCAATGCCCTGCATCCCATAGCGACATTGCTTTGGCACAAGGGGGACAGCCGGGGGGGGGGGGGGGGGGGGGCACAGGGCATCACCCCGGTCACCCCCTCCTTGGGGTGTTGCATCCAGCTGCGTCCAACTGTAGCCTCTTCGCATTCCACATGGGAAGCCCAACGGGGACTGCAGCCGGTTCCGCGCCTGAGACTTGGCAAGAGGCAGCTCCACATTTGGTTCCAACGCGGGGGGCGAGGGGAGGAGGCTCCGAACTCGGGAACAAAAGAAGCAGGAAAACGTCAGATCGGGAGAAACGTGTTACCGGCGTTACCCCCGTCCTCCCCCTCCCTGAGGTTCGCCCATGGGATGCTCCCTTCGCGGTTCTCCCGTGGGATGGTCCCTCGTGTCCTCCGCAGGAAAAGAGGGAAAGGGAAAACGCCCTTTCCCTCGTTGTCCCAAGGGGCGGCTCCGGGCGAGCTCCAGACGCGAGCAACAGTCCCCTCTGCTGGCAAAGGCCACCCAGCGCCGTCCCCAAGCTCCTTCCAGCCCCGCAGCGCTGCGGGCTCCGTGTCCCTGTTGGAAGGGAGTGGGTTCTACCCCTCGGTGTTAAGAGGGGGAATGCCCGGACTCGGGGGTCCCCAAAGGCATCGTCTTCCCGACTCATCTCCGGCCAGACTTCCTGCCTTGCTCCCTGGCCGGTCTCTGCTTCGCCTCTCGCAGCCAGGATTGAAATGCCATTAAGCAGCACAGGGAGCGCTGAGGCTGGGTCATTCATCTCCGGGTCCCCAGAGCTCTGCCTGAGCCTTCATCCTCCTCCTTTTCCTTGTTTCCAGCTGCACATCTGCTCCGGAGCTGGCCTCACTCTCCTTTTCCTCCTCATGCCTTTGCTTTGGCTTCACCCCATCCCTTATCCCATAGAGACAACCCAGATCTTGCAGCCCAGGGAGGACTTGGGATCCCCAGGGATGTAGAGGGGTCCCATCACTTCTCTACTTGAGGGAGACTGCAGGGACACCCCAGGGTGGGGATGTCTGTGTATCCCTTCCTCCTGTGGGGTGCTTAGCGTTGGGAATCATTTGGAATAGGGACATCAGTGTCCTGGGGGATGCTCGGGGTCAGGATCCCATGGGATGGGGATGTCTTTGTCTCTGGGGGATGCTCAGGGTCAGCATCCCATGGGATTGGGATGTGTGTTCCCCCCCGGTGCCAACCAGCTTGGCACAAGGCACGTGTCAGAGCTGCTACGTGACTTCAAGCAGGGCTGGAGCAGGAGGAGAAGGAGGAGAAGGAAGCACATCTGGGCACTGGGGCTCTTCCAGCCTGGATGCAGCTGAGGACCGGAACCCTTCCCATACCCTTGGCTGCTGGGTCTTGGGCAATGGGAAGGGCTGGGAGATCCTCTGTGGCTGCAGGCAGGGATGGAGATTCTCTGATGTCTAATAAGGGTTGTGCCCTGCTGCCACTTTGCTCTTCTCCCTCTTTCCTTACCCCTTTCAGGACCTGGAGGTACCCAGAGCTTTTCTCCACCGATGCCACCAGCCAGGAGGGACCAGGAGTTCTCCTGGGAAGGGACAGGCAGAGCCACAGCCCTGGAAGATGTCCTCTGAGCCGGCATGAATGGAATCATTGAACCACAGAATGTGTTGGGTTGAAGGGGCCTTAAAGCTCCTCCAGCTCCAACCCCTGCATGGGCAGGGACACCTTCCATAGAGCAGCTTGCTCCAAGCCCTGTGTCCAACCTGGCCTTGAGCGCTGCCAGGGATGGGGCAGCCACAGCTTCTCTGGGCACCCTGTGCCAGCGCCTCAGCACCCTCACAGGGAAGAGCTTCTGCCTAAGAGCTCATCTCAGTCTCCCCTCTGGCAGGTTAAAGCCATTCCCCCTGTCCTGCCCCTCCATCCCTTGTCCAAAGACCCTCTCCAGGTTTCCTGCAGCCCCTTTAGGCACTGGAGCTGCTCTAAGGTCTCCCCTTCAGGAGCCTTCTCTTCTCCAGGCTGCCCCAGCTCAGCTCTCTCAGCCTGGCTCCAGAGCAGAGCTGCTCCAGCCCTCGCAGCAGCTCCGTGGCCTGCTCTGGACTTGTTCCAACAGCTCCAGCTCCCTCTTGTGCTGCTGCCCCAGACCTGGATGCAGGATGAGGGGGGGTGTCTCACAGAGAGCAGCAGAGAGGCAGGATCCCCTCCACGACCTGATGCTCCCGCTCTGGGTATGAGCCCAGGACAGGGCTGGAAAGCAGAAACCCCATCCAGGCTGGAACATTTGTTCCCAATTAGGATGGGGATGCTCCTTGCTGAGCTCTGCGATTCCCAACCCGGAGCCTTTCACCACAAAACTACCGGGTGCAGGATGTGAGCTCATGGATGGGGTTCGGTGAAGGGGGGGGGGCATAGCTGGGTACCCCATCCCAGGGTCCATCCCTATTCCTGGAGGGCAGAGCATCTCCCCCCCCCGCCCTGCGTCGCGCGCGAGGCCGCCTTCGATGCCGTAATTAACTCCCGGCGTGAGGAATGATGAATTCCACTCAGGAGCTGCAGTTTGCTGCAAACTCACCCTGCAATTAGCTGGCAGGAGTCAGAGGATGCTCCACATCACACACAGCGGGAGCCAGGTCCGGGTAAGAGCAGCCCAGAGGCTGCCCGATGGGCACTGCCCTTCTCCTAAACGAGGGTCCTCAGCGGCACTCCGCACCCCAGGGGGGCCCCTTCAGAAGGCATCTGCAAGTCATCAAGCCTAAAGATGCGTTAAGTGCCCGTGACACGGCTGCAGGTGGGTAAACTGAGGCACGGTGTCGCGCCGGGAGCCCGGGTCCCGCTTCTCCCACCACCCTTTTGGGGCTGGGTCCCTCCAGTCCCTGGATGGCGCCTCCATCCATTCCCAAAAGGGATTTTCCATGACAAAGACCCCCGCCCATGGCCCCCTCCTCATCCAGCTGGTGCTGCCAAGTGTTAGAATTCAGCATCCAAAGGTCATTCCCGGCTGTGTGGAAGTGTGTGTGGGGGTCCCTTCTCCAGCCATGTCCTTGGGATCCAGTGCCGGCTGCTCCTCCACTTGTGCTGCATTGGGTTAAATAACGTGCCAGGGTTGAGCATCCTCCTCTCCCAGCATCTTGCGCTGGGTTTGCCTGCTGCCAGGAGGGAGGGAAGGGAGGGAAAGGAGGGAAGGGGAGGGACGAGGCGCTGGTGCCAACACGGTCATCGTCTGTTCCCCCCCTCCTTTAATGAGGGGAAGGAATAAATATAAAAGGAGGAGGGAAAGGGGAAGGGAAAAGAAGGGAAAAGAAAAGGAGACGAGGACACGGACGCACACACACACGTACAAGCCTCCTCTTTGCTCGCTGCCTGCACTTATGCCTGGTGGAGCTCGGTCCCAGCCCTCCTGCCAGCACTGCCCCGGAGAAGCCGCAGCTCAGCCCCTCACCGTGGCCTCGGGGCTTGGGACGCCCCCCCGGCTCTGCCACCGCCAAGAAGGGTCCCCACGGAGCTGCCGCCGTGCATGGAGCAAGGTGGGATGCGGGGAAAGAGGTGGGGAGCGGCTGAAGGGTGAGGAGGGAGCTCCTCATCCCCGTATCGCGTTTCACCTCTGCGCCGGGGGAGAGATGTAAGAGGAGAGATGATCCAGCGTGGGGATGCCGAGAGCCTTCCTCGTGGTTTTTCCCATGGGATGCAGGCACCGGGCATGGGGCATTCTCCAAAGCAGGGCAGGAGGATGCTGGAAGTTGGTGGTCCCCTTGGTGCCGCTTTGGGGAGGTTTGTCCTTGTCACCGACCCCCTCGCAGCATCGTTCTGCTTTTGTACGACCCAGCTCGTACCTGCAGTGCTGGGGCAAAGCAGAGAGTCAAGGCAGGGTCTTGCCAAGTCGGCTGTGAAAAGGACTTTGGTGCTGCCCGGCTTGTCCCTTCGGGAATGGTGGGAATTTGGGGGATGTTTCAGCAGCTGCTCCCATGGGACTGTTGTTCTGGGAGAGCTGCCGGAGGGGAATGGGGGTCCAGCATGGATCTGGGGGGTCCCATCACGGGGAGCCTTCCCCTTCTCTCCTGCAGAGCCTTTGGATGGGTCCTTGTCCCAAGGAGGCTGCAGTCAGAGGAGCAGTGGAAAGGGAAACTGAGGCACAGAGCTGGGCAGGGGCTTGCGCAGAGCCCCGGGGCTCCGGCTCCCCCCAGTCCCGCCCGAATGCCCCGTGGGGGAGGTTTTCCATGGGGCAAAACTGCCCCATCGCAGGGGGAATCGGGCAGAGCCCAGGAGCTGAGAGGGCTGCAGGGCACCACCGGCTCTCCTGGTCCCGTCCCCCAGCACTGCCCGTGTCCCAGTGCAGGGGCGGGACATAGGAACATGTGGGATTTCCATGGCTTTTCCCCTCTGAGCAGACCCACTGTGACCCCCCCCGGTCCCTGGCTTGGTGCCCCGGGACGGGGCATTTTGCTGCAATCCCTTTTCCTTCCCGCACATCCCTTTTTGTCCCCGGGATGAAGGGGCTGCCCTTGAGCATCGCCTCCGGGGACCGCTTTTGGCTGAAGCCGCCTCCTCTCCCATCACGGGGACTTCTCCTGGCTCAGTCCAACCCCGGACCTGTTGCTCTTCCTTTCGGCTGCCGGAGGGGTGGGAAAAGCTCCCTCTGCCTCATCCCGGAGCTTTTCCCAGCTCCTGGAGGGTGATCGGGATGCTTTAGGGCTGCCTTTCTGCGTTTGGACTGGGGAAACTGGGAGCCCTTGTGCTGGGAGAGAGGAGCTGCGTAAGCGTGTGGAGGGGCTGCATCTGAGCAGTGATGAGGGGATGTGGGGTCCGATATCCCCCACCCCACACTCCTCTTATCCCAGCTCCTGCCTCAGTTTCCCCACCGGAGCCCCGCTGCCGGGGAGAGGTGGGGATGGGTTTGCTTCATGTGTCCTTATGGGATCTGCTCCTGCCCCAACCCCTCCGTGAGGGACCCTCCTGCGCTCCCTGCTGCATTCCAGCCCTACAACAAGGAGCCCCTTTCTCCCTGCTGGAATAGGGGGGGCTGAGGGGTTCTGGCAGCCGGAGGGACCCCCTGTTCTCCCCACCTGCTTCCGGCCTTTTAAGCTTTGCCAGCGGCTGCTGCCAAGAGGCTGAGGGCGCTTCCCGACCCCTGCGAGCACCCATCCAGGGATGGGGCTGGATCCTGGCTGCAGCGGGGGAGCGGCTCCAGAGGCAGCCACGTGCTTGGCGGGATGGGTGCGCGCATGGACGGGGCCATGGGCTGGGGTGTCCGGAGCCCTTAGCCGTGGGGACAAAGGCTCCCTGCTCCAGGCTGGAGCGTGGCCAAGCTCTGCCCGTGGCTGCTGCTGACTCATTCTGCAGCTGAGCATCCCTGGAAAGCCACCGCTCCGCTGGCTGCTCCCCCCGGCTCGCTGCGGGCTGCGGGCACCTTGTGCGCCGGGAGAAGCCGCTCGCATGTGGACGGGATGAGGGGGTCGTGGAGGAGGAGGAAGCCCCTTTCCGTATGGGAAGGGGTCAGGGATCATCCGTCCCCTGGCAGCAGCTCCCGCTCTTCCCCCTGGAGCTGCAGCCTCAAATTGTGTCCTCTGAAAGCAGAGCCGAGCTCAGGGGAGCGAGAAAGATCGTTCCTATCCCAAAATAGACTCCAGCTCCATTTTCCACCTGGTTTCCCATGCAGATGGATGTCACCTGCTCGCATGCCTGTGTCTCGGTCTGTCTTCAGCAGCTCCTAAGCTCTGAGCTCTTAGAGATGATAGAGCTGTTGCCATGCCCCCCCTTCTTGGCCACTTTTCCCTCCTCCTGTTCCCGGCTTTTCCCTCCCGACATGTGGGCTGGAAAACTTTCCATTTGTGACAAAGAGAGGAAAACAAAACTCAGCCGAAATTCCAATCCCAAACCCCAAACCCGGTGCCTTTTGCCATCAAGGGGCTCTGAGACCTCGGGCATTGCCCATGGGCAGAGTGAGATGAGGTTTAACCCCCTCCACATCCTATTCCAGGTGCTCCAGCACCTTATCCCAGCCAGGGATGGGTGCATGAGGGGAGCAGGCACCCACTCGCCCTATTCCTGAAGGGTTTCATCACTGCCCAGGGCTCAGGCCACGGCGGTGCCTTGGGAATGGGAAGGGAAGGAGCTTCCCTGCTTGGGCACCGGGGGCCAGCAGCCAGATCCCGCTGGAGCCCGGCCACCGGGAGGGAGGGTTTGTCCCTGCTCCTGAGCTCTAGGCCTGAATACAAATGATGCAGAGCACAGAGAGCTCCTGGCTTGGCTCCGGCTGCCCATGGGGAGCTCCTGCTGGGAACAGGGTCTGTGGGCACCGCATGATGGGTGATGGCCACAGTGCTTGGGGCTGGGGCTGCATCCACGGATGTACATGGGTGTACATCCAGGGGCTGTGCATCCATAGTGCATGGTGCCAGGGGCTGTATTCCCAGCCTCTCCCTGGTGCACCAGCCCCATGGGTGCACTCCGGGCACTCTGCTTGCCCAGGGATGCAGGGATGAGAGCAGCCTCCAGACAGCCTGGCCCTGGGAGCTCTGTGCAGGAGCCAAAACCTCTTCTGAGGCTGCCGAAATCCACAGCACAAAGAGCTCCTGGACTGAAAAGCTGCTGCGAGTGTCCGGGGCTCCGGAGCATTCCCAGGAGCCCTCATCCCCATGGAGCCTGTGCAGAGGGACCAGGGGGGACCGGGCGATGCTCCCCTCCTCGTGCAGGCGCATCTCCTGCATCCGCCCATCACCCTCCTTTCTGCACGGCTGCAAGAGGCCCTGAGAAACTGCAACCCCCCCCCCCCCCCCCCCGTGATGCCCCATGTACCCTGGGGAGGGCTGGGGGGTGGTGACAGCCCCGCTATAGCACGGGGCTGTCCTTTCAGCGCCGTCCCCAGCCCTTTGTGCCAGGCAGCCCCGGGAGAGGCTGGGACATAAGAGCTGCTTTGGTCGGCCCTGGTTTTCCCAGCCTGCGTGCAGGGAACCTCCGGCGTGAGCTGAATGGCAAAGAGAAGCCTCCCCCCCGCTCCTTCCCTTCTCCCTGCCCGGCTCTTTGTGCGCTGGGGCTGTGTGTCCCCCCCCCGAGGCTGACCTCAGCCCCCTTCGTCCCGCCAAGCACACGTGCCCGGGCGCACGCACACGCATGTGCACGAGCCCCAGCGCACACGCGTGTGCACGTCCCCACCACAGCCCTCGGTGCCGTTTCCCTGCTCCACACCGGCTGCTCCCAAACCATCCCGAGGTTTTCCGCTGCGGACACACGGCCCCGGCTCTGGCATCGCCTCCTGCCCACCGCAGGCAGGGTTTGGGCTCAGAATTTCCATGCTGTTGGGGCCAGGCTGGGTTCTGCTGTCCCCAGGGGACCCCAGGCTGGTGGGGTTGGATGGGACCCAGTGGTGCCCAGCCAATGGTCCCGGTTGCTCATGTTAACCAAGATCCATTCCCTTTTCCTTTGCTTCATGGCTGGTGCCACCCTCTCCCTCTCACGGCATCACCCCATCATCGCACACAGGGCCCGGGGGTTCCCCCCATCCTCTCCCCCTCATGCAAGGCAGGGGGACTTTGACTGCTTCACATAGGGTGGGTTTTCCTCCCCTCCCTTTGCAGGGCAGAGCATGGCCCCAGCTCTCCCGCTGCTGCTGCTGCTCTGGCTGTTTGCTCCCGCCGTGGTCCCGGAGGTGTTTGGCACTGGAGATGGCGCAGGTAAACCCGCACCATGAACCGCATCCTCGCTCCGTGCCCTGCAGTGGGGGTCTGGGGCGGGGTGGGGGGGGTTACCCAATGCTGGTCCCACTCATGGCTCTTTTCCCACCCAGAGGACCTCAAGGCTCTGCAGGTCTCCATCCCACGGCAGCCAGCCCTGGATGCTGTGCTGGCAGGAGACATCACCATCCCCTGCCTCATCACCTACCTCGGCCCCCAGCCCACCAGCAGCAGCAGCACCGGGCGCCGCGCGGTGCTGGGGACCCCAAGGGTCAAGTGGACCTTCATCTCCGAGGGCCGGGAGGTGGAGATCCTGGTAGCGCGTGGGGACCGGGTGAAGGTGAGCGAGGATTATCGGTTCCGCGCCTCCCTGCCCATCTTCCACCAGCGTTACACCAACGCATCCCTGCTGCTCACCGAGCTGCGGCCCAATGACTCGGGCATCTACCGCTGTGACGTGCAGCACGGCATCGAGGATGGCCACGACATCCTCGACCTCAGAGTCAAAGGTACCTAAAGGCGGGGAGCGGTGGGATGCGGGAGCAGCAGGATGCGGGAGCAGCCGTGGTGCATGGATGCAGAGGGCTGGGGTTGCCATCAAGGCCATGTCCCCTCGCAGGGGTGGTGTTTCACTACCGGGAGGGCTCCATGCGTTATGCCTACACCTTCGCTGAGGCAAGGGAAGCCTGTGCCAAGATCGGGGCCCACATCGCCACTCCTGAGCAGCTCTATGCTGCCTACCTCGGCGGCTACGAGCAGTGTGATGCCGGCTGGATCTCGGACCAGACCGTCAGGTGGGCACCTACCCCTCAGCATCGCACCCAACACCATCCCATTGCCCCCCAGTGAGTCACCAGCCCTCCCTGCCCTCTCCCTCCCCAGGTATCCTATCCACACACCCCGTGAAGCCTGTTATGGAGACATGAACGGCTTTCCCGGGGTGAGGAACTACGGGGTAGTGGACCCGGAGGACATGTATGATGTGTACTGCTATGCTGAGGACCTCCCAGGTACCGGCAGTGCCAACCCCCCCCCCCCATCTCCTGCCCTTCCCTGCTTTGCAGCTGCACTAACTCACCCCCTTCACCCGTTGTGAACCCAGGCTGGTGCCCCTCACTACCCTCAGGGCTGGATGATGCCCAGGGTGAGCTGCCCTGGGTTGCAGCGCACTGCGGGTGGAGCGCTGTGTGGTGTCTGGGGTTTGGGCAAGCTGATGCTGTGCTTTGCATGTGCTGGGGAGCTGGGTGCCAGAGAGGGGACTCTGCGTTAGGGGCTGTAGTGGTAGGACAAGGGGTGATGGGCTCAAACTGAGAGAGGCAAAGTTCAGTTTGGATCTTAGGCAGAAGCTCTTCCCTGTGAGGGTGCTGGGGAACTGGAATGGGTTGAACAGAGAAGCTGTGGCTGCCCCATCCCTGGCAGTGCTCAAGGCCGGGCTGGATGGGGCTTGGAGCACCCTGCTCCAGTGGAAGTTGTCCCTGCCCAGGGCAGGGGTTGGGACCAACGCTCCAACCCAATCCGTTCCGGGTCTGCTTCTATGGGAGGCAGTGATGCAGCGGAGCATGGGGGGGGGTCCCTGCGCCCGCGCTCCCCGCCCCTGACACCGCCTCCTTCCTTTCTTCGCAGGGGAGATCTTTTTGGAGACGGCTCCGGCGCGGTTCACGCTGCGGGAGGCGGCGGCGCGGTGCCGGGCGCGGGGCGCAGCGCTCGCCAGCCCCGGGCAGCTCTACGCGGCGTGGAGCGCGGGGCTGGACGCCTGCAGCCCGGGCTGGTTGGCCGACGGCAGCGTCCGGTACCCGATCGTCACCCCGCGGGAGCGCTGCGGCGGGGCCCTGCCCGGCGTCAAAACCATCTTCCAGTTCCGCAACCAGACGGGCTTCCCCGATGCCCAGAGCAGATACGATGCCTATTGCTTCCGAGGTAAAGAGCGGGCCAGGCCGGCGCTGGGAGGTGCTGGGGAGCATCCAGGCAGGGATGCGGGTGCCCGGTTGGGTGCGGGGCGCTGGGATGTGTGCACGGATGAGGTGGTGTCGGGAGCTGGGATGCGCTAGAGCAAGGATGTTTTTGTACTATCGACCTCCTGTGGTAGGATAGGGGTGCCTTGCGCGGTGTCTGTATTGCATGCCAATGTATATAGGGTTAACCTGCATGGGCCTCATGCATGCTGATATGTTGAGATAGAGGAGGGATGCTCTGCATGGTCTCAATAGTGCATGCCGCTATATCGTGATAGAGGAGGGACATTCTGCATGGTCTCAATAGTGCATGCTGCTATATCGTGACTCAGTAGGGATGCCCTGCACATCCTCACCACTATATCGCGACAGGACAGGTCTGCGTGAACTGAGTGGCTCCGGGATGGTTATTCCCATGGCCGGGGTGCACTGCAGGAGCTTGGGCACATCCTGCAAGGCTGGTTTTGGGCAGCATCTCACAGTGGTGAATAGGAAATGGGACTCGGACACCGGCACTGAACTGCCAATGGGCTGGTGCTGGAGGACAGGGGGGATAAGCCAGGAGGGGAGGAGGAAGGCTGGAGGCTGGCAGGGAGAACAGGCATGGAGGGAGGAAGAGCTGCCCCTCTGCTCCTCCTTCCCGGCTCCACATCTCTGTGTATCCCCTCAGGGCCGTGGGGATGCTGCACATCCCCGTGCCTCAGTTTTCCCGTCTCTCAGCAGGGAATCCCATGGGTTAGGCAGGATGGACCTGTCCCATGACCCCGCAATTCCCATAACACACTAACTCCCCACGTTCACCTGCGCTCCCTGGGCTGGGATGGGGGTGAGGAGCAGGACCCCCCTGGGGCTGGGATGCTGCTGTGCACCAGGACAAGCAGGAGGAGCCGCTGGCTGGCTGGGACCGCAGCGGGGTGCCAGGCTGTCCCCAGGGCTGCAGCGAGGAGCTCCGCTGCCTGTAGGCCTGGGCAGTAATATCCCACTTTCTTTCTGCCCACAGAAGGGACAAACTCTTTCCCTGAGGCTCCAGGAAGCTCCGAGGGCCTCCAGGAGATTGTTACAGTGGCAGAAAAGCTGGAGGAGCTGCAGCTTCCCAAAGCGCAAGTGGAGATTGAGTCGCGAGGGGCTATTTACGCCGTCCCTTTCTTTATGGATGATGAGCTGGGACAGCCAAGCCCGGTCCCCGAAGACGCACCAGGGACAGGGGCCCGGCACCCCCCAGTAGATACCTCCATGTCCTCAGGTCACCCAACCTCTGCCACCCCCTTCCCCATGGCCCTGGTGTCCCTCAGGCAGGTGTCCCACTTAGCTGTGGTGGGAATGGGAGCCCATTCCCTGAGGAGCAGCATGGGTAACAGGGGCAGCTGGGGACTCATCCTACATGGGGACATGGAGCAGGATGGGGTGAGAGTTGGGCACTCATCCCATGGTGGTGCCAGGGCCGGTGTGCAGAGAGGAGCCACAGGGAAGGAGACACCAGGATTGCTCAGAGGCACCCATGGGTGCCTGGCTCACCCCAGCCATCCACATCCATCCTGCAGAGGGACAACCCATGGAAGGGCACCCGTGTCTTGGTGTAGGGCTGCAGGGGCATCCGTCCCTCCCTCTCTTGGCACAGAGTAGGTGCAGGACTGTGGTTTTGCAGCACAAAGAGCAGGGTCCTGTGGCCGGAGGGACAGGAGGCAGAGGGTGAGGGGCTGAGCATGGCCCCTGCTGCCAGGAAGCTTGGCAGGGGCCAAGCCAAAGCTCCCTCTGTGCTGAGTCAGAGGGGACATCACCTGGACTCTGGGCCATTCCTGTCTCCACATGCATCTTTGTGCCAGCATCGCCACCGGCTCCCAGCACCGGCGGGCGATGCCGGTGCCCATGGCCCTGCGGCTCTGGCTGTGGCTCCTTGATGCCAGCCCCTCACCACCTTTTGCTTGCCCTTTGCAGAGGAGGAGCAGGGAGCAGCCCCAGGCAGCAGGTTTGAAGGGCGAGACCCCAGCCAGCCCATGGAGCAGGATGGAGCCACCAGCGTGCAGATGCTCTCCATAGCCCCGCGGGTGGGCGCAGAGGGACCCACTGGTGCCCCGTCCATGCTGGGGGCTGCAGAAGGTGACCCAGAGCCTCCCGAGGGGCTCCCCCGGCCGCCCAGCCCCACGCACCACCTTGAGCACCCCCGGGATGCTGTGGGGCGCTCAGCCCACGCTTCCAGCACCGGGGCACCGGGGCACCGGGGGCCAGCGCCGACCAGCGCCGCTTCTGCCACCTCGACAGACAGACGAGAGCACGGCGGGACCCCCCCCGGCGGGGTGAGCACCACCGGCCCTGCTGCTGAAGACGCGGAGCTCTCGGGGGACGTGGTGGAAAGCCCCGAGGCGTCCCCGCTGCCCGCGGCGCCCGTGCGGCCGCAGGAGGAGGGAGAGGAGCCGTCGGGGGCCCTGTGGCTCCCATCGCCCGTGGCCCCGGGGGACGGGGGCACCGTCCCTGCGGCGGAGGTGACCGTGGTCACCCCGTGGCACACGGAGGTGCCTGGCGGCAGCAGCAGCACCGCGGCCATGGAAGGCGAGGAGGCTGCGCCGGGCACAGATCGTGAGACGCCTGCAGCATCTTCGGAAGAGGAGGAGGAGAAGGAGGAGGAGGAGGAGGAGGAGGAGCCGCCCGCTCCCTCCGCTGCAACCGTGGAGGGTTTCCTTGCAGCCGTGCCCGGAGAACCAGGTGGGACCCGCAGGGACGGCCTCAGCTCTCCCCACACCGGCAGCTCCGGGGTGATCCCCGTGGGGACCCCATTGGGGGACCCTCTGCCCAGCACCGCGGTGCCCCTGCCCGCCCTCCCCACCGAACGGGCCAGCGTCGGGGCCGGCGCCGCGGGTCCCCAAGGCACCACCCTGGCCCTGGGGGCAGCGCTGGTGGCTGCGCTGTGGCCATAGGGACCGCCAGCGCCTTTCCTTCACGCTGCGCTGCCCTCTGCCCGTCCGTCCGTGTCCCTTCTCGCTCCGTCCTCCTCAAGCTGGGTACGGGAAGGTCACAGCTCTGGAGGAGCACGTATTTGTCAAACAAATTGGTCCGAGCTCCGCATGCACTTTAAACCTCTTCTACTTCTGTGAAGTGTTTTAATGACTCTTTCCGTGAGAAACCCCCTCCCAAAATAACACCCAAAAGGCGGCCCCGAACCGTCCTCTTCACTAACGGTGGTACTAATAAAGGGAATTAAAAGCTTTCTAGAACAAGCACCTCGGCTTGCTCTTCCCTTCGTCCTCGTGCCCGCGGCCTCCCCACTGACGCACTAATCCCCCCATCCCTCGAGTCCCTGGGGGGTGATTGATGGGGTGGGGGACCCGGCTGCTTTGCATCCTCCCTGGGTGGAGGGAGATGCATGGTGTGAGCAGGGGGGGATTCCCTGTGATGGGGTGCAGAGCACCCGGAGATCGTTGCAGCCTCCCTGGGAGTGCCCCCCCCCCATCCTGTGTGTGTGCCCCCACCCATGTGGGCTGAGATGGGTGAGCAGTGGGTGCATGAATGGCCACAGACGGGTGTCATCCACTCAGGTCCCCCCTATGGGATTCCCCCTGCTCCAATGCCAAGCCCCTTTCCTGCTCATCCCATGGGACCATGCAGGACCATGCAGGATCCCTGCTCCCCTGGTCCCGTGGTATGGATGATGCTCCATGGCTGGAGGCCATATCTCATGGGGTGGGCGCCTTTGCCCTGGCAAGGAGAGATGCCCACAAAGAGCCATCCACGGCATGTTAGAGCTCCAAATAACTCATCCTGCTCCATGCTGGGGATGAGCTGAGTGTCCTGAGGCAACTTGCGGGGAGGGGGCGGTGCCTGGGGATGGGTGAGGGTGGAAGCATCATCCTCAGCACGGCTCCACTGAGCCAAGGACCGTGAAATGGGGCATCATCAGGCTGGAGGGCGCCAAGGACTTTGAGTCTCTGCCCGACTGGCGCCGCTGCAGCCCTTAATCACGCTCTTGAGCCGGGGCTGGGAGCACACGATGTGCCCCGGGAGCTTTAATGACCGTAACGGGCTGCTGGGGGCATGAGTTATCATCCCTGGCCAGGCTGAAGGTGACAAGAGGGACAGGCGAGAGGCTCGCCTTGCTGCCAGGCTGGGGACGGGCTGTGCCCGAGGGTTCATCCTTTGCACGTTCCCTTCCCGAGGCACATGTGCTGCATCACTCCAGGGGGAAGCAGGAGCCATCCCCCGATGGCTGGAGCAGGCCAGGGGCTGGCACAGCACCGGGCTCCTGCTGTGGAGGATGAGAGCATCCAGCTCACGTCCCTGTGCCCTGGGGGGTGGCCAAAGCCCCAGGTCCAGCCGGCTCCAAGCCAGCCGCATCCATGGACGAAGGGAAGCGCGGGATGGCTCCAGGCTCTTCATGTGCCTGAGTCCTCCTCCTGCCAGAGCCTTGGTGCCCCCATGGCCAGACCAGGGATCTGTGGGGAGCTCGAGGTGAGGAAGCTGCGTGTGCCTTGCAGGTGGCTGCATCCCCAACCCCTGCCTGAACGGAGGGACCTGCACGGAGGATGATGGCCCCGTCTCCTGCCTCTGCCTGCCCGGCTACGGAGGCACCAGCTGCGAAAGACGTGAGTGCCAAGGACCCACCACGGATGTGCCAGGCCCCTGCTCAGGTCCTGCTGAGCCTGGACACATAAATGTGGGGAATTGAGGGGTTTGGGGTTCTCTGCTTGCTGGTGAGTGGGGCTCCATCACCCTGACCCTCTCCTTCCTCCCCTCCTCACTCCCCACCATGGCTCAGCACTGAGGCAGTGCAGCCCTGGCTGGGACAGCTTCCAGGGAGCCTGCTACAAGCACTTCTCCACCCGGAGGAGCTGGGAGGACGCGGAGGGACAGTGCAGGCATTACGGGGGACACTTGGCCACCATCCTGACCCCTGAGGAGCAGGACTTCATCAACGGTATGGACCCCATCGCCTCCCCAGCCTGAGCTCTGCCCATGGGACCCTTGGCATCTCTCAGTGCTGGGCTTCAGATTGAAACCTAGAAGCCAAAGAGTGGTCAAGAGGCAAGAGAGAGCAAATGGACCCAGGCTGAGGAAGGCGGAGGAAATGAAGAGTAAAGGAAATAGCTGATATCATGGACTGACCAGAGTGTGGTTAGATGTTCACTTGACTGATGGAGGATGGATGTATGTATGGATGGATGGACGGACACACAGATAGAATCATAGAATTACAGACTGGTTTGGGTTAGAAGGGACGTTAAACCTCATCAGGGACAGGCAGGAGCAGGCAGGGACCAGCAGGGTCCTGGGCACACGGGGCTCTGTCGCCACCTCCTGTCCGGCCCCGTCCCCATGTCCCCAAACCTCAAATGTCCCAGCACCCACCACCCCCTCACCCCCAGTCCCCAAATCTCCCCATATTCAGCCTCCAGCATCCTTGAACCTCCTCCTGATGGGTGGTGCTGGGGACGGGGGGGGGTCTTGGCAGTACCTCCCCCAATACCCTCCTGCCCCCCCAGACCAGTACAGAGAATACCAGTGGATCGGCTTGAACGACCGGACCATAGAGGGGGATTTCCAGTGGTCCGATGGGAGCCCCTTGGTAAGTGGGCGGCCAGATGCCATATGCACCCCCTCTGGCACCTCATCATCCTTCTCCATCCTCCTCCTCTTCCTCCATCACTTGGGAAGGCGTCTGTGGGGTGGGTCCAATGCTGGGACCAGGCTTTGATTCCCCAGGTGCATCCTCAGGGGTGCCTGGATGGACCCCAAGGCCAAGCCAAGGGGCATGGAGCTGCCACCTCGCTCCTAATGGGGGTGTCATGGCCAGGTTGGGGGGTGCAGGTGAGCCCCCCCAACCCTTCTGTGCCCCCCCCAGCTCTATGAGAACTGGCATCACGGTCAGCCTGATAGCTACTTCCTCAGTGGGGAGAACTGTGTGGTCATCGTGTGGCACGACGGGGGCCAGTGGAGCGATGTGCCCTGCAACTACCACCTCTCCTACACCTGCAAAATGGGGCTGGGTAAGCTGTGCCCCCCCCCCCCGCCACCCTGTCCCTTTGCACTGGGCTGAGGGGGCTGCACCCTCTGCACCCCCAAAGCGCGGCTTTCCCACCGTGGCTGCAGTGCAGAACCAGCCCCATGGGCTGCTTGGCTCGTTTGGGGGCTGTTTGCTGTAGTTTGGGGGTGCCCATCCCTGGTTGCCCCCCCCCCCCCCACACAGTGCACTGCGGGCCGCCCCCCGCCATCAGCAACGCCCGTGCCTTCGGCAAACCAAAGCAGCGCTACGAGATCGGCTCCACGGCGCGGTACCGGTGCCGCCCCGGCTTCCTCCCGCGCCGCTCGCCCCTGCTCCGGTGCCGGGAGGACGGGACATGGGACCCGCCGCAGCTCCTCTGCCGGCCCGGTGAGCACAGCGCTCCCCCCTCTGCCCAGCGTCTGCTTTCGGGGCTTCCAATTCACATCAGCGTCCGCCTTCGGGGCTTCCCATTCACATCAGCGTCCTTGTGTACCCCCACTCCCCCCAGGCCTGGTTCAGCCCCCCGATGACTGAGCGCGACCCGCGGGGCCCTGGCACTGGTGCGGACGGGGATGGCACTGGGACAGCGGTGAGGAGCCAGCGCGGCACAAACCCTCTGCTGGGGGCTCCCCTCCTCCTTGGTTTTGTATCTGTACAAAGAAACCCTCGTAACTAAATACCCCTTGGAAAGGAATCGACAGCGACCCGAAATGGAGCACAAGGGTTTGGTTTGTTCCTCGGTCACAACGGAGGTGAAATCAAGGTGTGGAGCAGGGGCAAAGGGTGGCATTGATGTGCTGGTGTCACCACCAGCTTTCTCCCACGTCTGGCCCAAGGAGCCTCCTCCTGTGGCACCCTCATGGATGAGATCCTGTGGTGGATGAGCTCTTCCCCATATGGGCAGCACCCACCAGCCAGAGAGTCCCTGGCACAGACTGGGCACAGCGACATCCGCAGGGACCACACAAACAGGGAGCCCAATGTGGGATGCTGCTCGCAGCAAACACTTGGGATGGGTGGGCGCAGGTGCCAAGGGATGCTGGCATCTCCCCATGCGGTTTTTCCCCCTGTACCATGCCAACTCTGCTGCTTTTTATAGCTCTTTATAGCAGCAGAATTCAGTGGTGCCAGGAACAGTGATAACTCCTGGGACAACATCATCCCCCTCTGGAGAGGGAAAATCCTCATCAAATTCCCCTCTGCTGGAGGCCAGGGGGTCCTGGGGCAGCGGCCAGGAGGGAGCGTGGCTTTGCCATACAGCTTTATGTGCTTTATTAATTGAGAGGGTGAAACTCCATTAGTCACACAGGGTAATGCTCAGCCCTCCAGAGTCCCCCTGGTTGTGGAAAGCGAGGATGGGGTGAGGGATACACTGGGGTTGGAGAAAAGGGTGCTGGATGAGACCCCCTTCCTAGCCCAGCAATGGGTTTGGCTTCTCCGGCAAGCCCTGAGTGCCCAGCGAGCCCCAAAGCGGCTCCATCAGAGGATGCACCAAGCTCCCAAACCCAGCCCTATTGCTCCGTCAGAGGATGTAGGAACCACCCGAAATCACCAGGAGACCCCTGCTCCATACCCTGCCCCAAGCTCTGCCCACAGGGTGTCGAGGGCTGGTATCCCACCGCATTCCCACCTCTCCTCCCAGCGTTCCTACTCCTTCTCGAAGCAGTAGGTGCCGTAGATCCGCCGGTCCTTGCTGGGGAAGCCGAAGCTGTGGACACCGGGATGTGGGAGCCCCCCACAGTGCTGGCGGGGGGTGGTGATGGGGAACCTCACACTGCCGTCCTCCAGCCACCCTCCATCGCAGCGATCCAGCTGGGAGAACTTCCATGCGGAATAGAGCTGCCCCACTTTGGCCATGGCACCCCCGTGGTTGCGGCACGCTTGCGCCGCCTCCTTGAAGTTCAGGTGGCCCCGGATGAAGTAGACGTGGCCTGGGGATGGGCGGACATGGCAAGTGAAGCATCTGCCACTGGTGGTGGGATGCACAACCTCATCCCCGGTATTTCCTACATCTTAGGCAGAAGCTCTTCCCTGTGAGGGTGGTGGGAAGCTGTGGCTGCCCCATCCCTGGAAGTGTTCAAGGCCAGGCTGGAGAGGGCTTGGAGCTAGCTGCTCTAGTGGAAGGTGTCCCTGCCTGTGGCTTTAGATGAGCTTTATGGTCCCTTCCAACCCAACCTATTCTACGATTCAAGTCTAGGTGGGCGCTAGGGTTGGGTGGGAGGAGCAGGGAGCCCCAGTACTACCTTGGAGAGCAGAGGTGAAGCAGAAAGCATCGAACCGGTCCTTCTGCTTGTCCCTGGCCCCATAGGTGCGGACCCCGGGCAGGAGGAGGCGGCCGCCGCAAGGCTCCCGCGAGTTGATGATGGGGTAATGGACGGTCCCATCGAGGACCCAGCCGGCGTTGCACCAGTCCAGACCTTCCGTCCAGGCTGCAGGGCGAGATGGAGCTCAGCACAATCCCAGGGCCCAGGGAGGAGCATTTTGGGGCGGATGAGGGGGTTCTGGGGATGCTTCACCTTTGTAGAGCTGCTGGTAGGTGGCGAGGCGGGAGTCCTGCTGCTCGCAGGCTCGCTTCGCATCCTGGTAGTTCAGTTTGTAGCGCCCGCTGCTGGGCTGGTAGGGGAAGACGACGCCTGGAGGGGCAGGAGCAGGGACACGGCAGAGGTTGAAACCTCCCCCGTGTGCTGGGCTGCATCCCCAGGGCGAGAGCAGCGAGGCTTGGAGGGGACCCTGCCCCTCTGCTCTGCCCTGTGAGACCCCTCTGCGGCACTGGGTGCAGCTCTGGTGTCCCCAGCATAAGGACATGGAGCTGCTGCAGCAAGTTCGGAGGAGGCCACGGGATGAGCAGGGGCTGGAGCAGCTCCCATAGGAGCCAGGCTGAGAACATTGGGGCTGTTGAGCCTGGGGAAGAGAAGCTGCGTGGAGACGCCAGAGCAGCTCCCGTGCCTAAAGGAGCTACAAGGATGCTGGAGAGGGACCTTCATCAGGGTCTGGAGTGATAGGACAGGGGGTGATGGGTTCAAACTGAAACGGGAAGCTCAGGCTGGAGATAAGGCAAAAGCTCTTCCTTGTGAGGGTGCTGACGCACCAGCGCAGGGTGCCCAGAGAAGCTGTGGCTGTCCCATCCCTGGCACTGCTCAAGGCCGGGTTGGACGGGGCTTGGAGCAACCTGCTCTGGTGGAAGATGTCCCTGCTGCGTGGCAGGGGTTGGAACTGGATGATCTTAAGGTCCTTTCCAACCCAACCCGGTCTGGGATTCCGTGTGAAGGAGCTGCTTTCCCTAAAACCCCTTTGCTTTATCATCCCCAAAGACTCAGTGCTGGGAGATGGGGTTTTACAGCTGTGGCCCCAAGGGCCGGATGCACCCAGCCGCAACTCAACCAGCCCAGACCCCAGGGGACGAGCCCAACCTCACCCTCGAGGTGCAGCGTGAGCGAGACGCTCTCATCCTCCAGCCCATTGACGAGCTGGCAGCGGTACCGGCCCTCGTCCTCCAGTGCCACGTGGCTGATGGTTAGCGAGGCGTCGTAGCGGTGGCTGTGGCGCAGGCGCACGCGCGGGCTCAGGGGCCCGTAGTTCTTGTGGTAGAGCCCGTTGGTGATGATGATGATGCTCTCGCCGTAGTTGGCCGGCTCCACCTTGCTCCACTTGACGCGGTAGTTGCGGGGCAGCGCGCGCAGGACGCAGGGCAGTGTGGCCGTGGCACCGCGCCGCGTGTGCACCGCGCTGTGCAACGGCTCCAGAAGGTACTGCAGCTGCGGGGGGGCTGAGAGGCACCAGCCATGGGGTCACCACAGAGCTCGGATGCTGTCCCACCACCCTCCGTCCCTCACCGGCGTCTCCAGCCTGGTTTCCATCACCCATCCATCACCCTCCAACCCTCACTGGCATCTCCAGACTGGTTTCCATCGCCCATCCACCACCTTCATTGACATCTCCAGACAGGTTTCCATCACCCACTCTGCCTCCTTCCCCATCCCCTTCCACAGATCAGCCACTGTGCTTGACTGGACCCCTCCTCCCCACCATCACCTCCCTCCTCCAACACTGACCCCAACCAGCAGTGTCCCCCAGCCCTATGTCCATACCCGGGGTCCCAGTTGGACTCTGGAAGATGCTCAATGCTGGGGGTACCACCAAGAGCCAGAGGGAGCTGAGCAGGAAAAGTTGGTGCATCCTCAGAGCTGGAGGCAGGACAGTGCCTGGGGGGAGCACAGTGGTCAGGGATGATGTGGTCAATAAGCCGGAGGGAAGGGATGGGATCCAGGAGGACCTGGACACACTGGAGAGCTGGGGTTGTGTGGACCTCACGGGGTTCAACAAGGCCAAGGGCAAGGTCCTGCTTCTTTGTTGAGGTCTCACCCACATTTACTGTGCCAAGGGGACACCGAGCGCACAGAACGTGCCAACCCCCCCCCCCCCCCATTCCCTCTTACCGTCCCCAGCCGTGTCCTTTGGGAAGCCACCGTTCCCATCCAGTGCTGTCCTTTGGGAAGCCACCATTCCCATCCAGCGCCCGTCCTGCCTCGTCCCAGCTCCGTCACAGCCGCCCCATGGTGGGGCTGAGGGCTCTGGGAAGGTCAAGAGGGAAAAGAGGACACAGGGACACAGGGATGTGTGCCCTGTCACTGCCCTGGTGCGGGCAGTGCCCCTGCAGCGCGGTGCCCCTGCGGTCCCTTCGCGCCTGCTCCCATGGCCGTGCCCGCGCTCCTGGACTTGTCTCCGTCTCTTCCCACTTCTTCTCCGGTTTCCCCCCCCTTTCAACACCTCCCTGAGAGATGCAGGGGAGGAGGAAGCACAATTTCCCATTGTGAGCATCTTTCTCTGTATTGTTCTGCTGGGCAAAACACAGCGCACCCGGATAACAAACATCCCTTTATGTGCCGGCCACAGCATCGGGAATGCCAGCACCATGCCGGGCTCCAGCACCCCTGGAACCGGCAAAGCCTCCCCTCAGCATCAGCACCCAGGGCTGGAGGATGCTGTCTGCACCCGCAGGAGTCAGGGCAGGGGGTATTTATGTGGCAAGTCTCTGATAGGGGGATGCTGCTCCCATCCTTTGGAGCTCCCATGGGATGGGGAAGGAGGGTCCCAGCACTCCAGCTTCCCACTGAGGAGAGGCATCCAAGAGGCTTCCCCATCCTCATCTTGTGGCCAGGATGCTGCCGGGACCGGGATCCGGGCTCACAATGGGGCTGTGTTCTGGGCTCCCTTATCTCCTCCCTCCCCCAGAGTCCATCTCCAGGGGTGGAGGAAGCTCTTCCCAAAGAACACACAAGACAAGCAGCGTCTGTCCCCGGCACCAAAGGACACAGTGACCGCAGCTTCACCACCGCACAGGAAGCAGCAGTGGGGGGCACGCTACTTCCCCTGCCCCCTCCTCACAGCTCCCAACCCCTCCGTCACCATTGCCATGCTCATGGCTGCGAGAGCAGATCCCGGTGGATCTGCTCAGGGCTCCTTGGCTGGAGGATGCTGGGTCCCAGCTCCGTGGGACCACCAAGAGCGGAGTTTGCTGCACTATTCCCAAGCGGAGGCTCCAGCTCCAGCCCTCGGCTCTCCCACAGCCACAGCCCGGAGCAGGGCCCTCGCCAGCCCTCCAGGAGTGACTCATTCCCTTTCCCCATCCCGTTGGCGTCAGGGCATGACCCCAGCCCGACGCCGCTCCTCTGAGCTCATTCCTTGGCCTGGCGCTGGGGAAAGGAGGCAACCGAGTCCCTTCCCAGCCCTGCGCTGTGTTTCACATCTCTTCCCGGCACAAACACCTCCCGGCACGCACCATCTCCTCCATCCCACCCAATGCCCCAAAACCCCTTCTTCCTCCCATGCCCAACCTCCCGCCAGGCTGAAACCTGGGACACCCCCGGGCTCAGCTCCCCCCGCACTCACATCCCACCCTGCCCCTCGCACCCAACCACGGCAGCCCCCGGTTCAGTGTCCGGATGGGGCACAACCGGTGCCGGGGTTTCCGTGTTGGCAGCTCCCGGCGTGGGAAGCACTGGGGCAGGGCAGGGCCTGGCAGCTGTGTTCACAGGCGGGGTTTGCGGCCCCAGTGTGGTTTCCCTCCTCTTCCCACTGGATGGGGGGGGTTTCCTGCCCCACAGCATGTCTGAGCCCAGCGTCACCTCCAGGCTCCGGCTCTCCGGGCTCTGCTTCCTCCTCCAAACCCTCACCATCCTCCTCTTTGCTGCCTTTGTGCGCTTCAGCCCCGAGAGCAGCCCCGGGCTCTGCTCCCAGCCCCTCAACTGCAGCCAGAGAAACCAGGATTCGGGATTGCAGCATCCCCGTGAGTACCCCAGCCCCGGCTCCACCTGTCCCAGGCACTGCTCAGCCCAAGCTGCCACCACATCCAGCTCTGCAGCGGGCTCCAGAGCAGGGGGCGTATCAAGGCACAGGGCTGTGGGACTGGTGCATCCCACCCAGGAGGGGTTGGGGGGTGGAAAGCAGGCACATTGCAAGGGGTTCCTGCATGTTGGACAAAGCCAGGCTCAGAACAGGCAGATTTCATAGGATCATGGGATGGTTTGTGCTGAAGGGAGCTTAAAGCTCATCCAACTCCAAATCCCTGACACGGGCAAGGACACCTTCCACCAGAGCAGCTTGCTCCAAGCTCCATCCAACCTGGCCTTGAACATTGCCAGGGATGGGGCAGCCGAGCATCCCATGGACCTGCTGGATTTTGCATTGCCCAAACCCTCCTTTCACAGAGGATTTGGCTCCTTTGGTCCAGCCCACCAGGAGCATCCTCCTGCACAGCCCATACTGAGCTGGGCAATGAGGGGCTTATCCTGCCTTTCCAAGGCAAAGGTTGGAAAGGTGCTGAGGGAGGGGAACGGAGAGGAACAGGAGCAGGGGCAGGAACAGGAGCAGGAGCAGGACCAGGCAGGTTCCCCCGGTTTCACCCCACCCCACACAGTGACTCACGGCTCCGGCACATGGGAGGGACGGGACACAGCTCCCGGCACAGCCCAGGGGTACAAAGGGCATCGAAGCCCAAGTGAGAATCAGGTTCCCCACTTCGCCCCAGCGGCTGCCGTGGTTGGGTGCGAGGGGCAGGGTGGGATGTGAGCGCGGGGGGAGCTGAGCCTGGGGGTGTCCCAGGTTTCAGCCTGGCAGGAGGTTGGGCATGGGGGGAAGAAGGGGTTTTGGGGCATTGGGTGGGATGGAGGAGATGGTGCGTGCCGGGAGGTGTTTGTGCCGGGAAGAGGAGGAGATGTGAAAGGCAGCGCAGGGCTGGGAAGGGACTCGGTTGCCTCCTTTCCCCAGCGCCAGGCCAAGGAATGAGCTCAGAGGAGCGGCGTCGGGCTGGGGTCATGCCCTGACGCCAACGGGATGGGGAAAGGGAATGAGTCACTCCTGGAGGGCTGGCGAGGGCCCTGCTCCGGGCTGTGGCTGTGGGAGAGCCGAGGGCTGGAGCTGGAGCCTCCGCTTGGGAATAGTGCAGCAAACTCCGCTCTTGGTGGTCCCACGGAGCTGGGACCCAGCATCCTCCCGCCAAGGAGCCCTGAGAGGCTGAGGTCTCAGCCCCACCTTCACACTGGTTTAATGGGGTGCACGTGGCTCTCGGACACCCCAAGAGGTCTTGGGGCTCCAGGGTGAGCCTGTGGTGAAGGGGGTGGCCCAGAGCCTCTGCAAAGGGTGGCAGGGGACAGCTTTACCCCCCACCAGCACAATCTGGGGGGCTCAGCTGAAGCCTTCAGGCCCCCAAAGCCTGTTAGAACAGGGGCTGTCTGAACCTCTTCATGGGGACCAGCGGGCAGGAGAGCAGCTGCCTGCCCCTGCTGCCTCCAGAGCCATCCCGCGGCCCCTCCTCCTCCAGGTTTCTGGGATGTTCACCTCCAAACTCTCCTTGGCTTTGGGTTCCTGATGGCCTTCCTCAGCCGCTATGGACCGGGAAGCGTGGCCATCAGCATCCTGGTCGTGGCCTTCGCCATCCAGTGGGCTGTGCTGCTCCAGGGCTTCCTGCACCAGTTCTGGAATGGCAAGATCCACATGGGAGCTCAGAGGTGAGGCGGGAGGGAGCTGGATCCCGGTTCCTCGAGCAGCCCTGCTCCGGCCCCGGCACACGAGCTCCCTCCGCTGTACAACTCGAGCTCTGCTCCGGAGGAGGGTGAGGAGGGTGACCGTGGGCGCTGGGTACCACAGCGCTGCCGGTTGTCATCAGCATCACAAGGCTCGCGCTGCCGCTTGGAGCAGTGGGATGCGGGCCCTAGGCTGTGGGCTCAGCTCTGGGCCCCCCCAGCCCCACACTTTCCTCCTTGTCCTTCCCAGCATGGTCCGTGCTGACTTCGGTGCTGCAGCTGCCCTCATCTCCAGCGGAGCAGTGCTGGGCAGGGTGAGCCCTGAGCAGACGCTGCTGCTGACCCTGCTGGGAGTCACCCTCTTCACCCTCAATGAGTACACTCTGCTCAGCCTCCTGGGGGTGAGTCACTGCCATGGGGACGAGCCCTGCCTTGTCTTCGGAGCCAATCCCCCTCGCTGCACGGTGTTTGCTGTGCTCAGCAGGTGAGTGACAGCGGCGGCTCTGTCACCGTCCACACCTTTGGAGCTTATTTTGGCTTGATGGTATCCCGGACCCTGCGCCAGCCCCATAGGGAGCAACGGGAAGGGCAGCAGGACACAGGGCACCAGGCGGATGTCTTTGCTGTGGTCGGTATGGAGCTCGAATTTGGAGCACGTGGTGGTGGAAGGACCATTAGGAAAGGGTGGCTTTGAGCAACAGAGTCCCACAAACCATCAAGGACCTCCTCCTCCTCCCTGGTCCCTGGGGACCAGTCCTGGGGCTGCACCACCCTCTCCAGGACCAAGCTGTTCCCCATTGTCCATCCTAAACCTCCCATGCTGCGAGCTGAGGCTGCCTGCATCTCTTGGCAGCAGCAAGAAGTCTGGATCAACCCCAGCGTCCAAACCTGCTTCTTCCCCTTCCCCACAGGAACCATCTACCTGTGGATCTTCTGGCCCAGCTTTGCCTCTGCCACCACTGCCCACGGCAGTGCTGAGCCCTGGGCAGTGCTCAACACCTACTTCTCAATGGCAGCGAGCACCATGGCCACCTTCATCCTCTCGCCTGTCCTCTATGAGGAGAGCACCTTGCGGATGGTGGGTCCTCTCCTGACACAAACCCAAGTCCTACGCGGGCGATGAGCATGAATACACCCAGGGCACAAGGGTGTATTCACCCCTTAGGCTTTCTGAAGTTTATTAAGACGCGGTTTGAAGCCCAAGGAAGCCCCAAGTCCCCCCAGCCCCATGCTGATGTCCTCTACAATCCATTCCCCTGCCCATGTCCTGCTCCATCAGGTTCAGATCCAGGATGCCACTGTGGCTGGTGCGGCCGTGATGGGTATGGCTGGGGAGATGCTGGTCACCCCCTTTGGGGCGCTCATCGCAGGGTTCCTGGCTGGTCTGATCCCTCCACTTGGCTTCAGGTTCCTCACGGTGAGTGGTCTTGGGAGAATCGAGGACACTGGTCCCAGGGCAGGGACCCAGCACCCCCCAGCTGAGTCCCAGCTCTTCCCTGGGCTCTCTGCAGCCCTTCCTGTGTTCCAGGCTCAAAATCCAGGACACGTGTGGGGTTCACAACATCCATGGGCTGCCCGGGGTGCTGGGTGCCTTGCTGGGAACGCTGCTGGCAGCACTGGCCACTGCAGATGCTTACGGCGGCAGGTGAGAAGAGCCAAATCAGCATAGGCAGATCATGGAATGGGTTGTGTCAGCAAGAACCTTAAACCTCCTCCAACTCCAATCCCATGGGCAGGGACACCTTCCACTCAGAGCAGGTTGCTCCAAGCCCTGTGTCCAACCTGGCCTTGAACACTCAGGGATGGGGCAGCCACAGCTTCTCCATTCAAACCCATTCCAGTTTCCCACCACCCTCACAGGGAAGAGCTTTTGCCTAAGTGCTCATCTCCATCTCCCCTCTGGCAGTTAAAGCCATTCCCCTTGCGCTGCCCCTCCGTCCCTTGTCCAAAGCCCCTCTCCAGGCTCCAGCACTGGAGCTGCTCTAAGGTCTCCTGGAGCCCTCTCCCCTCCAGGCTGCCCCAGCCCCGCTCCCTCAGCTCCCTCAATCCCCCTCCCTGGTGTCCAGGCTGGAGCTCGTGTTCCCGCGGGTGGCCCGCGGCAGCCGGACCCGCACGGAGCAGGCTCTGCTCCAGCTCAGCGCTCTGCCCCTCTCGCTGCTGTTGGCCGCGCTCGGGGGCTGCCTCACGGGTGAGTTGCGTTTGGGGGTCGGGGCTGCCCTCGGAGGGGAGGGGGAAGCGGCCCCGGCGCTGTGCTCGCTGCTGCCGCTAGATGGCAGGGGAAGCCCGGCGAGAGGAGCCGGGCCGGGGCCGCTCCCCCCGCTCAGCATCGCGGCTTTCGGCATCCTCAGGACTCGTCCTGCGGATAAAAGGGCTGAGGAGCGCCCCGACCAATCGGTACCTGCAGAACACGGAGGTAAAGCTGGGACAGAACGGGGTTTTTTGGGGGGGGGCAGCAGCATTCAGGGTGGGAGAGCTTCGTGAAGCCCCCCGGGTCCCTCCCGTCCCGTCCTGATTTGCCCCGAGCAGGGCCCGTTTCCCTCCGTGTCTCTCCTTGGTGCAGGTGGATGAGGAAGGATGTGAGCACAGAAAGGAGCCGGGCACCAGCACCTTGGTCTAATGAGGCCACAGCGAGGGCCAGCGCCACCGGTTGAACCCTCTGCCGGCATCACCAGGGCTGGGCAGCTTCTGCCAGCCTGGGTTTCCCAATGGCCTGCTCCGGAGCCAGCCACGCTTGTCCCAACATGGGAGCCGGCTCCTGCTCCTGTTTTGGACACAGTCGGGGGCCCCACAGGGCTTTGCAGGGTGAAGAGATACTGCAGGGATCCGGGGGCTGCTGGGGGAGCGACCAGCTTGTTCCAGGGACACCTCAGCCACTTCCCCTCTCTGCTTTGTGCCTCAGTTTCCCCATCTACGGCTCTCCAAGGAGAGGAAGGCGATGACAGGGGCTGTGCTGGGGCACCCAGCTCCAGAGAAAAGACTTCCTACGGACACTTCTGCGCACGACAATTAAAACACAGAGATTTTGGAGCTTCGGGATTTGCCCGCCTTGCCCCACAGAACAAATCCAAACCTTCTCCGCCTGAGACCACTCAAACCAGGGATGCTTTGGTGCCGCTGAATTCCCATGCCGAAACACAGGGCCACAGGGTGCCATCCTGCTGCCACCGCAGGCACTGGGCAGGGTTCTGTGTGCGGAGACCCCAGGCCCACGTCCCCACGGCACACGTGGCTCCATGGGGCAGAGAAGGGATGTGAGAGGGAGGAGAGGTGCCCTAGCAAGGGGGTGCCAGGCTCACGGTCACCCCCAGCCCCACACCACCTCCTCCAATCTCCCCCCCAGCCCTCCCCTTGCCCCTTCCCCATCTCCTCCCAGCACATCCCAAAAGCACCCCACTGAGACGGGAAGAAAAGCCCCTCCAGTGAGATCACTGCGAGACCCCCAGACCCAGGGCTTGGGTATGAAATGGACCTCTCTCCTCCTCCTCCTCCCTGCACCCATCCCCGGCCCCTCTGAAAGGCTGCTCTGGTTTGTAATGGGATTAGGGGAGCCCTGCACCCTCCCAGTGCTGCTCCCATTGACCCGCGGCACCCGTTTGCCCTCCCAGCAGTGTTTAAGAGAGCCGAGAGCTCGGGTGGGTGCCGATGGCGCGAGCCTGAAAGGTTCAGTCAGCGAACAAATTGCTTCTCTGTAGGGGCCGTTTTCCTCCCAAGCTGAACATAATGATGGCAGTTTGGTGAACAGATGGTGCAGCTAAAGCAGATAATCCCACCGGCCCCACCAGCTCTGCCCACAGCGCAGGGGCCCGGCCCAGGACAGGCTGGGTCATGGTGGTGGCTGGGGGATGATGGCAGCCCCTGAGGAGCTCAGGTGAGAAGCCAACCTTGGCACTTCTTCTGCTTCAAAGGGGGTTTGGGTACCAGGCCCTGCTCCTGCCTCAGTTTCCCCACTTTTCACAGCAGGGTTTATCCTCAGATCACAGCCTGGTGTGGGGAGATGGACCAGGAGACAATCCCTGATGGCGGTCACTCTCCAGCATCCTTGTAGCCCCTTTAGGCACGGGAGCTGCTCTGGCGTCTCCACGCAGCTTCTCTTCCCCAGGCTCAACAGCCCCAATGTTCTCAGCCTGGCTCCTATGGAAGCTGCTCTAGCCCCTGCTCATCCCCATGGCCTCCTCCGAACTTGCTCCAGCAGCTTCATGTCCTTATGCTGAGGACACCAGAGCTGCACCCAGTGCTGCAGAGGGGTCTCCCAGAGCAGAGCAGAGGGGCAGGGTCCCCTCCAGGATCTGCTGCTCACACTAAAGCTCATTTTAACCCCATTTTCCTATTTTGCTTCTCTCTCCGACAAGAAAGAGACAAAATGTTCAATATTTAAGAGGTGGAAAGGGCTGGAGGCCCCATCCTGGCAGCTCCCAAGGGCTGCGTTCAGGCTCCGTGCGTGTCAGGCTCAGCGATGCTGGACCTGCCTGCGGAACAAGTCCTTATTGCAAACACAGCGGCAGGAAAAGCAGGATGAGGCAGGGGAGGGCACAGACACACCTGCATGGAGCCAGCCCTGCCTGTGCCATGCTGGCACCAGGGAGCCCTTCCCCACGCTGCAGGACACGCTCCGGATGCTCCCCACCGCATTCCTGCTTCCAGGGCTTCATTTAATTCCCGTTCCCCCCGCCCTTGGCAGCCTGGTCCCCAGAGAGCCCTGGCTCTAACAGCTCCCTTTGGCCTCTCCTGTGGCAGCCCAGCTGCCAAGAGGCCTGCTTAAATCACCTCCTGCTAATGCAGGAGCTCAATCAGCTGCTCAAAGGGGGGGTTACAAGGCAGAGCAATCACAACACCTCCCTGGTGCAGCTGGGGAAACTAAGGCACACAAAGAGGTGCCTGAGAGTCCATTGGAATTAGAGGCAGGACAAAGGCTGGGCTCTCCTAGCTCCCGGCGTACGTGTCCTTACACATCCCTCAGGAACAGCTGATGCTGGTGCTGTTGATAGAGAGCCAACTAATCATCTTTCCCACCTTCCGCAGGGTGTGAATCGTTATCCCAGTGACACCTGGAAAGCTCCTGTCAGACGAGGCTGGTGCACACACGTCTAATAATGGGCACCATATGGGAGAGGGAAGGCTCAGGGGAAGAGAAGGGGCCCAACCAGCTCTGTACCAAACAAAGAGCAGCACCCAATGGCTTCCCATCATCAGCACCGTTGGGAAGAGCAGCGCTGAGCCATGGCAGAGCCGGCCGGAGAGGAAGAGCCGCTGCTCATGGCACTGAACAGGGAATCATGGAATGGGTTGGGCTGAAAGGAGCTTAAAGCTCATCCAGCTCCAACCCCTGCCACAGGCTGGGACACCTTCCACTAGAGCAGCTTGCTCCAAGCCCCATCCAACCTGCCCTGCTTCTCCCCATGTGTTTTTATTCATTACTACTCCCTGCCCTTTGGTCTTTGACATCTGAGGGTGGTTCCCAGCCAGAAACATCACCACAGGCTTCATCCATCCTCTCCCCATCTCTCCTTCTCCTTTCACAGCTATTTGCTATCACTCCCAAGAGCATCCCACCATGGTTCGCTGCTCATCACCACTCGGGTTGCAGGGATGCAGGAGACCCAAGCCCCCTTGTCCCTCCTCATTACCCAACCAACACTGGGCTGCGTCCCTGCTGGCACCTCCATCCTCCTGGACACGATCCCACTGGTTTTGGACAGGGAGGACATGGTGTGAATTAGAGACAAATCCCTGCACTGGGGGTGTTCCAGAGTCCCCAAACTGCCTCCCTGACCCCAAATGCTGGGGGGCAGAGCTCAGCCCTTCTGCCAACCCCCACCGCCTTCCACCCACTGCACTCACAAAGCCCCATTTGAGCTTCCATCCCTCTCCAGCAGCGTAATGAGGCATCATCAGTGGGGACACAGCAATTAAAATCCCTGGCGAGCTGGCACATGGGTGGCTCCATCGGTGGCTGCTGCCAGCACCCAGTTCGGGGTGAGCGGGGTAACACCGCTCCGGGCAGCACCTCAAAAGCTGCATCTCCCCATGGGTGAACAATCGGCTCCTTCTTCTGGGTTCAAAGAAGAATCCACCCTGACAAAGAGGGAACAAAGGCCCCAGGAAAACTGGGAGTCAAGTTTATTTACAAACGGGATAGGAAGTGAAGGGCCTGGAACAAAGGTGTTCTGTCAGGGACAGGCACTAAGGGGCTCTTTACCCTCACTAATTGCCACTTGCTCCACGATATCCATTTATCTTGCAGCTGAAACGGCCTCCTCAGCCCTGCAGGTTCAAGCACTGCTTGTGTGCAACGCTGCCAGGCACAATTGGTGCGCGAGGAGCAGTGGCTGCTGAGGTCCCACCATCCAAACCCACCAGGAAGATTCCTTTGCACCTCCCAAACAGTGGGGTCGTGTCCAGGAGGATGGAGGTGCCAGCAGGGATGCAGCCCAGTGTTGGTTGGGTAATGAGGAGGGACAAGGGGGCTTGGGTCTCCTGCATCCCTGCAACCCGAGTGGTGATGAGCAGCGAACCATGGTGGGATGCTCTTGGGAGTGATAGTAAATGGCTGTGAAAGGAGAAACGGGAAGAGGATGGATGAAGCCTGTGGTGATGTTTCTGGCTGGGAACCACCCTCAGATGTCAAAGACCAAAGGGCAGGGAGTAGTAATGAATAAAAACACATGGGGAGAAGCAGGGCAGGTTGGATGGGGCTTGGAGCAAGCTGCTCTAGTGGAAGGTGTCCCAGCCCGTGGCAGGAGTTGGAGCTGGATGAGCTTTAAGCTCCTTTCAACCCAAACCAGGCTGGGATTCGATGCTGCCCTGACTGCTCCTCTGCCCTGCAGCATGCAGCCTCCCTGCTCCCATCGCTGCCCTCACCCTCAGCACATCCATGGGTGCAAAGCCTGAACCGCTGGGAAAAGGAGGAAGAGGAGGTGGGAGCATCCCGGAGAGCTGCGAGGTCGATCTTATTGACAGAGAGCCTGTTGAATGGCGCTGGGGAACAATGCCAGCCCTCAGCCCGGGGCAGTGGGGACTGTGTAAAGTGAGGGGCCAGCACCAGCGGCTGCAGGGAAGCCCTCCAGGCGAGTGGCCTTTAGTGTTGTGTTTGCCTAACCCCTGACCCTTCCTTTAGGGCTCTAATTGAAATCCCAGCTTGGTGACAAATTGGCATGACCAGTGGGCCGGGGGAGAGCCTGGAAGGGATGTCAGGAAGCACTATCCCTGCTCCAGCAGGAGCCAACCTGCTGCCCTTTCCCAAGCTGGCACGGGCCACCCCCAAAGTGCTTTACACCCAAGATGAGGTGTTTGAATCAGCCTCTTCCTTCCTCTCGTCTCATGGCAGTGCCCGAAGGTGCCACCATGGCCGCGATGCTTGAGCAGGCTCAAGACTCCTTCAGAAAGCCCCATTTGGGCTGAAGATGCTCTGATGCTCCATCAGCCCTTTGCAGGTTGCACCCTGTCAGACCCCCAGCACGCAGAGCCCAGCTCCTGTCCCCAGGCAAAGGGAAGGGTCCCAGCCCTTCACTGGGCTTTTGTCTTGAAGTAAAAACTGCTTCTGGAGGCCAACAGGAGAAAGGAGCTTCCAAAAAGCAAATACAACTGAAACCCCAAAGCACTTCCCACTGCCTGGGCATCAAACACTGACATTGAGCCAAACGGAGCTGAACATTTCCCATTGCAGAAGTTCCTGGGACAGAAGCACCCTTGTGAGCACCAAAATCTGTTTTTCTGCAGAAACCAGACTGAAAACAGAGAGAAAAAGCCCCAGATCAGATACCTCAACCCCCCCTCTTCATTCCTTCATCCCTTTTACAGCATCTCCACCCTTCTATATGGTACATCAGTGATGCAGAGCTGCTCCGCAAAGGTACCACTGCACCTGAGATGATGGCAAGGTGGGGATTACTGCTGGCTAAAGGGGCTCTGTGGAGTCCCACTATAATCCTCATCTTTTCCCTTCACTTTTCCAGCCATCCCAGAACACTGTAAACGTGGGATGCTGGGATGAGACTGCCGAGTTTTCCTGCCCACAGGTAGGGATTGAATAGTTGATGCTGTGTAGATTATCCAAGAGGAATCCTAAAGGGGATGGAATAAAGCCTGGTCCCTTGTGCACCCAGGGCCTCAAAGCACAAACAGCACAAGCAAGGCTTGAGCCAATTCCAGTCTAAACCTGTGCAGTTTCCACATGCAGGCCGGAGCCTGGGAATCACAGGGGCCCCTGCCCATTGCTCTGCCAGCCCATCCTGCAGGATTTTGGTCTGCTGAATCCAGACCCTGACTTTGGAGCATCCATCGCATTTGACGGTGTTTGTGCATCCACCTTGTAGTAAAGCACCTTAACCCCTCCCCAGAAACCCCTTTGCTGCCTGCGCCTCATTTGCAAATCATGGACAGGGATTTTTGCATACCCTAAAATACCTTTAACTGCAGGCTTCATGCCTGTCACCCGTCACTGATTAATGCATTTCATCGCTCTTATTGTTATTATTGCTATTAAACGTGCATCCATCCAATTCAGACATCAAACCCCTGTCGAACAGGACAAAGCTGGGATTAAGCAGGCTTTGCTTTCAGGGGGTGCAGCCATCAGAGATGAGGAGATCTGATGTCAAACTGGTCTGCAAAAGAGAACCAGGTCACCAGTCTGCACAAGGAGAGGTACAAGGTGGGAAGTAACTTACATCCAATAACTCCAATAGACATCAGGCACAGGTGGGAACTGAACTACCTGATCCCTTCCTCTTCCTCCCTCCCTGCACAAGAGTTTGCCATGTTTTAAGGGAGTGAACCCCCCTGTGCAATCCTGGAATGGTTTGGGATGAAGGGACCTTAAAGGCTCATCTAAAGCCACGGACAGGAGCACCTTCCACTAGAGCTGGTTGCTCCAAGCCCCTGTGTCCAACCTGGCCTCAGACACTGCCAGGGATGGGGCATCCAAACCTTCTCCATTCAACCCATCCCAGTGCGCCACCACCCTCATAGGGAAGACCTTTTGCCTAAGATCCCATTTCCATCCCCCTTCTGGCAGGTTAAAGCCATTCCCATTGTTCTGTCTCTCCATCCCTTGCCCAGAGCCCCTCTCCAGGTTTCCTGGAGCCCCTTTAGGTGCTGGAGCTGCTCCAAGGTCTCCTCTTCACACAGCAGAGGGGCAGGATCCCTTCCCTGAGCTGCTGCTCCCGCTCTGGGGGTGCTCCCAGCACACAGGGGGATTCTATGCTCAAGCACACACTGAAGCCGGGTCATGGGGACCGGGCAGTTTTGCAGTTGAGGTTCTATGGGGCTTGCAACACAAACCCCATTGAGGTGTTTCATGCCGGGCTTGAAAAGGCTCCTGCTTCCTCTGGGGGGCATTATCATGACAAGTGGCTTTAATTCAGCGCAGGTCCCGGCTCCCAGCTGGATCCTCAGCCCCGCCAAGTCCCCCCGGCACCCTTCGGCTGGCACGGAGAGGCCAAAGGAGCTCGCGGGTCCCAGGCTCACAGGGAACAGCCCCGTTTCCCAGTCCCCATCCTCATAGAAATTCCCTTCCAGTCCCCCCAGTGCTTTTCTCTGCGTGTTCTCCTTTAGCCGGGAGCTGCCCTCCTCTTCCCCACTCCCACCGGGCGCTTCCCCCCTCCTCTGTCCCCAGCATCCCCCTTTCTCTCGGCTCTCTATAAACAAAGCGCCTCAGTGTCTGGGGGGAAGAAAAGTTGCATTATGCAAATGGGAAAAAGCAGAGAGGAGATTTCTCACTCCGAGAACCCCCATTCCGGGCCTGCACCTCGGTTTCCATGGCATGGCCAAAGCCTGCTGGAGCCTGGTTTGCATACGGATGAGAGAGGAGATGAAATCAGCACGCAAGCCCATCGCTGACAGAACCCCATTGTTTAGCCTTGTCTGATTTGGAGGCTAATGAAACGCCATTAAAGCAGAAAGAGGGAGAAACAGCCCAGCGCTTTCATCCTGCCTTTGGTCAGTGCTGGGGAGGGGGAGTGCACCATGACGATGGAAAGGCTCAGCCTTGGGGTGAAGGTATTCTGGCACTGGGGAAGGAAATTCCCAGGATGCACTGCCCCTGCGAGCCGGAACGATGCCGACGGGAGATGGTGCTGTGGGCAGAGGGCTGGGCTGGGAGAGCCCTGGATCCTCTTGAGGAGGTACAGCATGGGAATAGCCCGAGCTGCAATAGCACCCATCCATCCCATCAGGGAGGGGGCTGACCCACTCAAACCCACCCTGTGCTCAGGAATGACACTGGGATGGGCTCAGCTCTCCTGGTCGCAGGCTTTCAGAGCGGAATGAACGGAAAGCTGTGGCACCGAAGGAGCAGGAAGAGGGGCAGTGCACTCTTTCACTTCTTCGTATGAGCTGGGGGAGAAACCAACACAAAACAGAGAGAGAAACAGCCCTGGGTACCCCATCTCCCCCACACCAACATCCTCCCTGAGTTATTCCCCATGTGTCAGGCTGGGGAGGTCCAGGGCTCCGAGGAGGTGGGCTGGATGGAGCAGGAGCTCTGGGTAGCTTTGCTCCACTTACCCTTGCCATGGCCACCCAGTCCCTTTCCCGCTGCCCTGCTGCCAACAGCACATTGTCCCCAGTGTGTGCCTTGGAGAACAGCGTGATTGGCCTTGAAAGGGCTGATTTGCTTTCCCCGGCCCATTGAAACACCGAAGACCAAAGGCTGTTCCCTCCAGGCGCTCGGAAACCTGGCACCTTTTCCACTTGGCTTCCCCGTGCCCCTGAGCCCAGCGGCTCCTGCTGAGGTTTTGCCATCAACAGAGTTTTGTTCCCTTTGGAGGGCGGCGCAGGAGGGACACAAGGACCTTGGAAATGGGCAGCGTCTTTGACACCGCTATTCTGCTGCGACCCCCCTGGCTGAACAAACGGCTCACAGAGCTGCAGTTTACTGTATTTCCTCCTCCGGGGCAAAACACTGCATCTTGGTCCTAATTAATTTACCTCATTAACATTATCTGCATTGGCTCTCTATGCAAAGGCCGCTTTCTGGTCGGGACAGAGGGGAAAAACCAGGAATGAAATATATTCAGGCATCTCCCAGCCCCGACTGTAAAAGGGACATCACGGAAGGAAGCGAGCTGCTCCTATCCCTTCAACCCGCACCTCGACCTCCTCTTCTTGGCAAACAGAGCACGGGATGGGGCTGTGATACTGCACGCCAGCCCCTTGCTGCCGCGCTGGAAGTGTGCTGTGTGTCCTTAGGGAAGGAACGGATGGGATGGGATGATTGTGATAGACCATGGGATAGATGCTGTGGACAAGAGGAGCCAAGAAGGCGCCCATGAAGCTGATGGGCTGATTACTGCTGGTAACCAGGGAGCTCTGGGCCGGTTTATACCTGGCAGGAAGCCTGTCCTGGGCTTAGAACCTGAGTTTTCCTGGGTTCAGGAAGCTGCCGGGGAGGCAGAGGGCCCTGTGAAGCATCCGCCTTCACTGCTCTTGCCTAGCAAAGCCCTGCTCTGCCGGCTTGTTCTTTTCCCTGCCAGATGCCAGCTCTCTTCAGCCTCTTTCTTCTCCCCACGCTTTGCTTTGCCGCATGGATCCGGAAACCAGGAACAAAAGGAGAGGAAAGAAAATGGGATGGATGTGAGCAGGGAGGTGGAAGGGGGAGTTTCCCTTCCGTTAAAGCTTTTAGCAGCTCTCCCAATATGAGACACTCTGGAATCTCACATGATGAGCGCGTGTGCCCACGTGCACGGCCACGTGAGGGGTGCCCGGCTATGCCAGGCAAAAGGAGGGAGGCTGGGGTTGCATCCCAACCCTTTTGGCTGGAAAACCAGGAGGATGCAGAAGATGCATTCCCAAAGTTTATGAAGGGAACCCCCCCCCCCATTCCCAGCTTCATAGCCCTTAGCTGAAGTGGCCAGCGATCCTCCTAGGGTTTGCTTCTTGTAGCTTGGGGTGCGTTTCCATATGGAATGCCAGCTCCCCACAGCAGCACGCTCTGTGCACGCCGCCTTTCCCAGCAGTTCAAAACCCAGCATCCCACTTCGAATTCCCTGAATTCTAACAACACGAGGAGCTGCTCCCATCCTCGGGAGCCCCGTCAGGACTCTCCACACCAGAGGAGGAATGGGAATGTGAAGAGACCTTTGTGTCCTGATGGACAAGGAGGAGAGGTCCTTTCAACATCACTTGAGCTCCAACCCAGGTGAGCTCCTGGAGGAGAGCCCTCGGCCCAGGCAGGCGGGAGATGCTCCCACCATCAGGAACCTGCTATTAGCAGCATGTGCTTTGTCCACCCCATTCCCAGCTGCTGCCAGACTTCCAGCCATTCCAAATGAACTCCTTTTCCCTTCATTTTGGGGTTGTTGGCTTGGATTTTCCTCATTTTCCTCCAGTTTTAATGTGTTGCTCTTTTCCCTCGGAGCTGGAATTTGTCATTTAATCAACTTCGACCCAGATAGCCTGGAGGGGGTTTGGGGAAAGAGGAGGAGGGGATGGGGGGGGGGGGGGGGGGGAAGAATGGAAACGCTAATGTCCCATCCCCTCCCTAAAATGAGTTTTAATTGTAATCCTTTAATCCCTCTCAGATGGCCCTCTCTCCACTGATGTTTTCCATAATTATTCCTTGCCATTTTCCCATCGGGCTCAGGAGTGTCTTCAAGAGGGAGGGGGTGGAGAAAAGGCCCTTTTATAAACTAATAATAATGGGGCAAATTAAGACACAAAGAGGGAAATAACAAGGGGCGAGGGCTGCGGCGGCAGAATGGGCATTATTAATGCCTCCCCCTCCAAATTTCAGTGGTGGTGCTCTCAGCCACCCCAATCAGTGGGCAATTGAGGCTCGAGTGGCTGCACCCTCCTACAATGACCCACATTTAGCCCAAGTGGCTGCATTGACAGAGTACCAGGTGCGCGGGATTGGGAATCTGGGAATGCGCCTCCAGGCAATGTCTCGTCGGCGGGATCCCATGTGCCGTGGGCTGGACCCCGGGATGAGGAGCATCCAGGGCTCTCTGCCCCTCCTCTGCCACCCTGGAGAGCTTGGGAGGGCAGCGCTCACCTCTGCTTGGCTCCGAGCAGCACCAAATGTCACGCAGGATCCCATGGGGTGCACATCACAGCCAGCCAGCACCAGACGGATGGGACCTGTTGGAGGGACCAAAGCCCAATAAAAGTGTTATGGATGTTTCTGAGCAGCTTGGGAATGGGAATCCAGGTTCACACAGCACTTGGGGGCTCAGGGGCTCTAAAGATACAGGAGGGTTAATTCAGGGGAGTTAAGCCCACCCTCCCTTTGAAAGGATGTTGGCCCCAGGGAGCAGGAGTAGGAATCGGGATGCTGATGCCAGAGCATCTGTGGCAAAGCATCCTGGCAAAAAGGGCCCATTTACAGAGCACTGAGCTCTTATTTAACCTGGGAACCCTCTTGTCGAGGTCTGATGGGGGTTAATCCACCCCGAGCATCTCTTTCACCCTCCCCAGCCATAAAGCTCACCAATCACTGCTAATCACCACATTACTTCAGGGAGCCTGACCCAAAAAGCTCTGCCAATGCCTCCTCCTATTCCTTCCTGCTTCCTTCTTGCTGCAACCAGCCCCGTATCCCACTGGGATCAGACTGACATGATGGGGTGAGCCTCCGGGACAGCAGGTCATGGCCACAGTGACCCCGAAGGGCAAGTGATTCTTGCAGGAACAAAGAGCCCCTGTGTGCAGACAGCCGGGAGTTTGTGTACAATTAAGTGGGGGCAAAGCAAACAGAGCCAGTTCATGAGCACGAAGCCGAGGGCACGTTTATAGACTCCCGGCTCCATGGAATGGGAAGCAGCGATGCCCGAGCTGGAAAACGGGAGGAGACGCAAAGTGAAACTGGGATGAGAGCAGGGGAAGGGCTGATAAATTGCGTCAGGCACGGGCAGCATCGGCAGAGAAAGGATCCCTTTCATTATCAATGGGTGGGCACCCGAGGAAGAAGTGCCTCGTGGCTGGAGGGGAGCAGTGGGAATGCTGGACATTCCGTATGTGCCTATCCACAGCCTGACTGGTGGTCGGGAATGGGGAGGGTGGACAAACCAGGTCTGCTGCTCAGGATCCTGGTTTACCTCTCGCCTGGCACTGGAAGGATGCAGCCCCCATCCATCCAGGGGGCAAAGGGGAGCTCAGCGAGTGCCCTGCATCCTGAAGCATCCCCCCCAAAAGACACCTTTTCCCCTAACAAAAAGGAAGGCAAACCAAAAAAGATTCAATTCACCGTGTGGAAACTCCTGAAGAATTCCAGGGGAGCGTTTTGGGTTGAATTGCAGTGGAAACACGACAATTAGATGTCGAATGTCGCATTATTTGCAGGCGACAGTCTCTCTAGACACGAGATACACAGCAAAAGCTCACTGAAACAACCAAAACGAAAGTGTTTTGGGGTGGGTTTTGTTACCAGCCCTCAACACAAGAACCAGAACAGCATCTTAGCGGGGTTGTTTGCTTCTGACAGGGACCTGTCCATGTAAAACACATCAGTGGATCCCAAACCTGCATTTTCCCATTGACGATCACCAATACCATCCTCCCATCAGCCCGAACCCACTCCCAGGCTCTGCCCCATTGGGCAGCAGCACAAAACTGAGCACAAATCCCTACTTTTCCTCCATTCCCCACATCAGCATCGCCCTTATCCATCCCCTGCAGCATTCCTTCTTCAGGACAAAGCCACAACAGCCAATTCCCAATATCCTTCAGGAGAAACACCTCTTCCCACTTGTACAAAGGGATAACGCCAGAGGAAGAGGGAAGGCTGCGGAAAACACCCCCCAACCTTCACTTCCTTCGGGAATAGCTGTGATTAAACCCATTTCCTGGCCATTTGGGAAGTTCGGGAGCGCAGGTTCGGCTGCAGCCACCTCCCAAGTGATGCCATGGACCCCGAGCAGCCCCATTCCCAGTGTCCCAACCCCTCCGCAGCACCCTTCTCCCAGCTGCCTTCATTGGAGCCGGGCACCGAGGTGTGGGAAGCAGCTGAGGGGGCCGGAGCGGGGCGGCCACGCTGCCAAGCGCCTTCGCCCCCAAAGCCGGTGCCATCCCCGCGCCATGGCGGGGGGCATGGAGAGAAAGGAGAGGGGGAAGAAGGAGAAGGAGAAGAAAGGGAAAAGAGCCCCCTTTAAACTAAAGAGGAGGAGGAGAAAGCCAAAGGGGGGGGGGGGGTGTAAAACTCGTTAGCACTAATTATCAGGCGCAGGGACACCCGATTAATTTGCAAGTCAATTAAGTCTCCATAGGTTCACGTTTCCTGTTCTCAGCCACTGAGGGGGAAAGAAAGAGGGAGACACAACTGCGGCCTTAATCCTCCTCAGAGGCCGCCATGGCGGGGCCGCCTGCCCGTGCCAAGGCGGAGGGAAGGAGGGAGGGAAGGGGGGGCTCCAGCTGGCACCGCCATAGCCGAGGGGCCGTTATGTGCCACTCATTGTGCCCTCCGGAGCCGCCCTGGCACCGCGCCGCCGCCTTCCCCGCCGCCATTTGGGAGCCCCCGCCGCCATTTTGTCGATGCCCGCCTGGGGAGGCGGGCGCTGCCACAGCCTGTGGCCGTGTTGTGCTCCTGCCTCCTCCCCGCCATCCTCCTGCCTCCTCCCTGGCGCTTGCATCCCCCCCGCCATGTCTACGGGGCCACCAGGGCCTGAAGTCGCTACCGGGGCCTGTGAGCGCCATCGAGGCCTGAGTGGTTGCTAGGAGACCAGGTCTACCCCAACCAGGGGTGATGGCAGCGCCATGGGCATGGGGCAAAAGGGCTGCCCGGGACCATGCTATGAGGTGGGTGGGGGTCAGCCCCAAAGCGCCTTGAGGTGCAAGATGGGGCTGGGGGCTCATGGAGAGGAGCGTAGGAAGAGATGCGATGGCGTTGAGGGCGTCCCTGCACCTCGGTTGTGGTTCCTCGGCCACAAGAACGCATCCAAACTGCGTCACAAAACGCGTTTTCCACGCACAACTTCAGGAACGAGGCAGGCATTGAGAAATAGGGGGAAAAACGGAAGGAAAACGGCTTAAAGTGATGGTGAGAGAGAAGCAACAGTGCCAGAGCCCCCAGCGGGATGTGGCGACACCCTCCACATCGCCAATCCCAACCCCAATTCCAAGGCACGGGGGACATTTGTGTGCATGTGTGGACACAACATGTCTGGGGCCTGACAAAAGCCTCCTGATTGACACAGAAAAGGGGGCTGACAAAAGGCCGAGCGGAGCACAATGGTGGCCGCCGGGACCACGCGCGGGGCTGGGCACCCAGGGAGGCTTTTAAGGACACCTCCACCTTCGCCGTTGAAACAAACGCCATCAATGGACCTCATCGAGCATCCTCCAGCCTCGGGACAAAGAGGTTTTCACCCTCCTCATCTGTGGCCGCAACAGTTCTGCTGCTTCCCCACCGATGGGCACCGGAGCCCCATTTGTGCCAGGGAAAACACGGATCCGTTGGCAATTGGGTCCTTTGCCCAAAGCTTTCCCGATAAAAACCCAACCAGCTGGGAAATGAGGGCCCAAAGTTTGCTCCAAATCCTTACGGAGCAGAGGGAAACTGAGTTCCACCCTGGACGGGCAGCATCCAGGGGGAGCGGGCACCCCCATCACCCATCCCTTTGAAAAACCCTTTGTAAGTGATAAAACACATGGATTTTGCCATAAAACCCATGTATTTTTCCTAAAGCCCACTTATTTTTCCTAAAGCCCACTTATTTTTCATAACCCCACCTATTTCCCTCATTCTAATTCCAGCTGGAGTGAGGACCGGGCTGAATTCCCATTGCATTTTTCCAAGAAGCCTTCTCAAAACCCGGTGCTTTTGGATCTTGGTTTTTTTCTCTCTCTTCCCCCCCCCCCCTCCCTTTTCTTATCGAGAAACAAAAGTGATTGAGACTGAAACGGCTCCATTGTGACAGGGAAGACCTGGCGCACCGATTGCTTCCCTGCACAAGCCACGCTGGCTGGGAATGCCTCGGAGCTCAGCCACTGTTTAGCCTTTAGAAGTGCGAACTCGCCTCTGCTGTTATCCTTTGGCTTTACTCATAAGCAGGGCAATTCCAGCAGCTCCAGAATTGAGGAAGCTTTTTCTACCTGAGAGGTTCAAGGCTGGTTTGTCCATCAAAGCGAGTTTTAAGCAGGACTGACCTAAGCTTAAAGCCCCACGATTGGGATTTCAAGTGGAATAAACCTCAAAACTCAAGCTTTTATTTTTATCATTTGCCTGAAAGGTTTTAAATTTTAATCCTATCTTTTTTTTTATCAAAAGGAAAAAATATTTCGTTTCGAAGAAAGAATCAATCCAAATTCCTAAGAATAATAGGAAATATCCCGGGATGATGCGACTCAATGTTGCTAAAGCGGCTCCCACCAGCTCAGGAGCCTGCAAAATCCCGGGGAAGATTTTTTGGGATTTCTGTGTAAAAAATGGGACTGAAATCCAAATTTTCCATTTTCATGGAAAATACGAGATTTTAGCAGGAAAAATTCGGATTAAATGCGGACATTTGAGTGTGTTCAAACACTTCCCGAATGTTGCTCATTCGAGAAAGGACCAAATATTAGTGGCAGTAATAACACCGCAGCCAAAATCCCTTCTTTTCCTTTATATTCGGGGGGCGGGGGGGGGGGGAACGAGCACTACGATTTAACACACCCCCCCGAAGAAAAAGTAGGCTTTCGTTTGCTCCATTCTAAAGCAAAGTGGAGGAATTGCATTTAGGAACAGACTTAAATCGGGATCCTCGACCCGACAAATCCCGAGTAACGACGGCTTTGTCTGAGCGTTGGATTCCCCCCTCCCCGAGCTGGGAACAGCCCCTGGAACATACCGTGTGTCGTTCCCACCCCCCCCCAAATTTCACTTCTGGGCTTTAAGGGGATAATTCGCCTTTAACGATTTGCAGAGTTACAAATCCAAAAGGATCAATTGAGTCCATTTGAGGAGGGGTTTTTTGCCGCTTTGATGGGAGAAATGGAAGAAAACGAAAGGGAAATTTGGGGGAGGAAAGTGGGGATTTGGGGGGTCTCGGGGCTTCCCCTCACCCCCAGCCGCGGACGGCAGTCGGGAGAGGCTGAGGAGGGGACGAACCCCACTCGGGAGCGCTCCTCCGGGGGGAAAAGCCACCCGGAATGCCAAAGGATGCTTTAAACAGAGGGACGAGCCTGGCTCTGCGCTTTAACCGGAGGTGCTAAACCCGGGAGCGGTATTTCAGTGTGTGCTCCCCCCCAAATGCCCTTTTGCTGCGGGTTTTACGCTTTAACCCGGCTTAAAACCAGCTCAGAGCCCGCGCATCCCCCTCGGACCTGCCCGCTACCGCCAGAGCCCTCCTCGCAAACGAATTCCTTGCTTCAAATCGCCTGTTGCGAGCCCGGTGCCCTCCGAAGCCCCGGGAGCCGCTGGGGGGGGGGGGGGGGGGCAAAGGAGAGACGGCTTAACTTGGGGTACGTGTTACCCCTCTTGAGGTGCGTTCGCTTCTCCCCTCACAATCGCGGTCACCACAGCAAATGCCCCTCAAGTAATTGAATTAAAAATAGCTTCTTTTCTAATCTGCTTGGGGAGGTGGGGAGGGAACGGGGGGTTACGGTTCCCCCCTCCCCAGCATTTTCTAATGAAATGTAAGATTACAAATTAATTGAATTGCTTCCCCCCCCCCCCCGCCTTTTCAATCTGTCAGTCGGTGAAATTTGGGGCTAATCATAAAGCAATGGAAAACAGCCCAAGTGGGGGGGGCTACAGAGTTCCTGCTCCATCCGTGCAGCACCCACAGAGGGTGTCCACCCTGTACCCCCCCCCGCGTAGCTCGACATTTGCACCCCCCCAAAAGCCTCCCTTGAAGCCTTAAAAATAATGATGATAAATAGAATACATCCGTCTTTTGAATGCGCCGGCAGTTCGGCGGGATGCAGAAGGGCTGGAAATGCCGGGAAACGAGAAACGCTTTCGGGAGTTGAAGCTTTCCTCTTGAGCCTATTCATTTCATTGGGTTTCGTGATTTTATTCGTACCTAAACACGGCTCCTACATTTAGAGCCGCAGAGATTAAATATTATAAATATTATCTATGATATTTATTGTAATTTCAAGCACGGTTCTGGTAGAAAACGCTGCAACCAGAGAGAGCTTTGGGCTGCATTTAGGTTTGCCCCTTTTCCCTGCAGTCACTATTTAACCACATTTATTGGGACCGAGACACAACCTCGCACGTTCTTGATCCTATAAATAACTTCCCAATTCGATCAAAAGCTATTCCTAACCTAAACCCATCACCGGAGTGCAGGCAAGTTGCCTTTGCCTCCTGGATTTGTCCATCCCCGCTGGATCACGTCCCATTATTTCACCTTTGAACAGGCTCCTGCCATTTGCCAACTCTGGGGCAACTTTTGAGGAGCTTTAAGCCCAAATCGACGCGTTTCAGAATGGAAAAATCTCTTTTGAGAAAGAGAAATTGCTTCTGCTTTTTGTTGCTGCTCCTCCGGACCCATGGGCACGATCCGGGACCCTTCTGCTTTCCCTCTGCTCTTGCAACTAACGACAAGAGGAAACCACAAAGCATAGGAGGTGCCTGGTCCCTTGGGCATCCCTCCCAGCACCTCAGCTTGATCCTTGCACCCCTTGGTGCCACCCGGCTGCCGCAGGATCACCCGTTGGCACTGTCCCGGCAGCCCAAGATGCTTTTGCACTCCCTTTGCTTTGTGTCCTTGCTGTCTCTCCCCCCGTTGCAATCTTAACCCAGCTTCTATCGGCGCAGATTTTAGGGGGAAGAATGCAGTACCCCCGGTCGTGCAATGCCAGGGGCTTCCCAGCACCGGGATTCGGGAACCGCTCTCCCAGCAGGGTGATTTCAAACAGCAAAGTCTTAAAGCCCAGATAAGTGACATTTAATGCTTGTTTGCAGAACGAGATGGTAGCACCGGGACTGAACACCCGGTAACGGGCATTTGGAAGAGACACAGCTCCTAAAGCTCCATCCATTTAAGCCTGATTTCGGACTCGCTTCGGGAGACTGAAGCTTCTCTTTAAGCTACTAAAACCCCCAAGTGCTTTCCAAAGGCAGTTATTGCCCTGCTCTGACCTCAGCGGGGTTGGGGGGGGGGTCCTGTGCTTCCCCCCAAAGCAAGTCCCCCCCATTTTCCCCTAAAATAAACCCCAACCACACAATAAACCCCAGCCTGGAGCGTTCAACCTGAGCCCATTTCCCCTGCATCCCAAGGAAAACATTCCAACCTGGTAGGAAATAACACCACCCCCACCCCCTCTTTTTGGTGCGCACACAGTTAAGCTACGAGGCAGATGGGATTCTTGTTCCCGCATCGGCATCGCAGCACCAAAACCTCATCTGAGTGATGGATAAAGCCAAACCGAGGATAATTTACCCCAAACACGGCTCCGACCACGCTGGGGTTTAACCTGATATTTTACAGGGATCAGTTCAACGTTCTCTACATGGATTCCTCCCCCCCCCCGCCCCGCTCCTCTTAGCCCTCCGGTTCCAGCAGCAGTGATGGGATTTAGCACACGAGGGCTTCCAGGATCACTGATCCTATTAAACTTCCGCAAACAGGCAGGGAAACAGCCGTTGGCTGCCCAGGGCAGGGAAGAGAGACATACACACCAGCAATGACCTCAAATCCCTGTGGAATACGTTAAGCTGGGAGAAGCTCCCTGGTGATGGGCCCCAAGTCTGGCTCATAGAACCCCCTTCCCCGCAGACTGGGACAACAAATCCACACAAAGGTCCCTATGGAACTAAGCAAAGGGCATGAGTGGAGTCGTGGGATGGGGTAAGAGTTGTAGGGTGACCCCCAAAACCCAGGGTCAATCCCATCTGTCCTCCCTTGGCTCCACCACCAGCAGGCAGGGCCAGGGTCCCTGCAGATGCTGTGCCAGGCACAGTGTCCTGGGCACCAGCACCGGAGGGAGCCTCCACAAGAAGATCCCCCCCATATCCCATCCATGCCATGGGGCAGCTTTGCCAACCACCCCAGGAAAACCCTAAAAGCCTGATGGAGGGGAAACAGAGCAGCTTCCATCCTGAAACCCTCCCCTAAGCCGTTTGCTCCCCACTAAACCCACCGGTGTTCCCTAGTGCCAACAGAATGCTTGCGCCCTGGCACACACCATGGAGAAAAGAGGGCAGCAGCTGCCAGGCAGCTCCGAAGCAATGACATTTACTGGGGGGGGGGGAGGACCGATGGGGGCAGCTGGCTGCTGATTATTGCATTATTTGAGGGGGTTAATTCATCTTCCTTTAAATAAGATTGTTCCAACGAACAAAGCGCTCGCCCAGACCAGGCTTCCAAGAGGAAAGATGCCACTGCTGGATGTGCCACAGCCCCATGCACCCAAAGGCTAGGAAAAGAGGGATCCAAATCTGCTCCCAGCGCAAGCCTCTGCTCTGAGCTGAGTGAGCCATCGGGGAGGCTGTGGGGTGGCAGGTAGGGGGTTAGCTATGGATGCGTTGGGTTCCTCTCCCCCCACTGAAGAGGAGCAGTGATTCCTGTCATTCAGCCCCTTCCCAAACCTGCTTCCCCACACACGGAACCTCCCGGCCAATTTGGGATTTCACAGGGATCTGTTTCCACCTCCTGCTTGCTGCAACATCCAGAAGGAGTTGGAAATCATCCCCGCAAACCCAAAAGCAGGAAGCCCCAGCTCAGCTGCAGGGTGATGCCTGGGATGCTCCATGGCTCCAGATCCATGTTGCATCCCAACCTCCCGTACCTACTGCCACCCACCAGCCCTTTGTCTGCCAGCCCATCCATGGCTGTGACCTGTGTTTTATTGCTATTAATATCCAGAAAATACGTGGAAAAGAAACAATCTCTTCCCAGCTGAACTGCCACATCCCTCCCATCCACTTTAATGCAACCTTGACCCGCTCTGCCAAATATTCCCATTTAAAACTGCATGCACAGTTGTAAAGGGATTTGTTATCATTTTGGGAGATGGGTAATTTTTGCCTTAATAAAAGGGGTTTTCCTCATTTACTGCAATGGTGGATTTGGGAGGGGTTCATTGGATCACATTCTGCAGCGACGGAAACAAGGATTCTCCCAACAAGGCATCACTGCTCAGTGCCACTTTTAAGCCTCTGGGATGCTTTACTTAGAGATTTATCACTATTTCCTCATAGCCAGCTTTGATCTCATTTCGGCGCTTCTCCCCTCCCAAAACAACCTCTTTGGAGCCATAGAGCCACGCAGGAATCTTGTTTTTGAGGAGGTGCCCATCCATGTGCTGGAGAGAAACTCAACAGCTTCTGCTGGGGCACAACTGCAGGGGAGAGCTCTTCACCCCCCAGTGGAGGATTGAGTCCACCCTCTGCCAGTCCCGAGAATCCCAGACTGGTTTGGATCGAAGGGACCTTAAAGCTCCTCCAGTCCCAGTCGCCTGCCATGGCCAGGAATACCTTCCACTTCCAAGCCCCTTCCAACCTGACCTTGAACACTGCCAGGGATGGGGCAGCCACAGCTTCTCTGGGTCCCTCCACCCTCCCAAGGAAGAGCTGCTTCCTTATATCCAACCTGAACAGGAGAAGGCAAGAGGGAAGCTCTCAGCCCTCCATAATGTCCACTCTGCAAGCGATACCAGCAAAGCAGTGGTGCAACCGGGTCCAAAATCCACCCAAAAGCCTTTCAGTTTGTCTATTTTGGGAGAAAACGCGTCCAACCTGTTGGGAATACAAGTGGATGGAGCTGGAGGGATGGCCAAGTCCTGGCACCCTCAATGCCCAGCTCCTCCTTCTCCATCCCATTCCCTAGCACCTGCCGGGGGGTTCCGCTGCCTCCTGCTCCCCTTGCACACGGCTGCTTCCCATGTGGAATCCCAGCCCCACAATGGCGCAGGCAGTGGTGCCAGGGGGATGCCAGCCCCATCCCGGGTAAACGCTGCTGCCCCTTTTGTCTGAGGCCATTGAAAGCATTGGGGTGGTGGCGGCGGGGGGACCGGGGGGGGGGGGGGGCTGTCACCGTGTGATGAGTGGCTGCGCAGCGTTACCCGTCTGGCACCGGTGCCCCCTCGCCACAAATGCCATTGGCAAAGCTCTGCACAAACAGCTTTTCAGGGCTCGCCTGGTTCTCCCGGCTGCCATAGAAACCCCTCTTTAGCTGCAAGTATATTAAAGGGTGGCGCTGGCCCTCGCCTTGAATTCATCACATTGTATTCCCCCAGCGAAAAGAAGCCCCAAATCAAAGGAGAAAGCCCACCCCTTTGTGCTCCGTCTGAGGGAGATGGTCGGGCGCCGGTTCATTCTGCACTTGGAATCGCATCTCCCCCCTTTCCAAGCATCCCACCAGCCCTCAGCTCTTGGCCTCCTCTCCCTCCATCTCCCCCAGACACCGCCAAAAGGCCCCTAGAAGAAGGATAATCAATAAAAAGCAGATATGAGCAGGTGAAACCCTCCCTGCTCCTCTCCACCCATCCCTCCCCAGTGCTACTGATAGCCAATGAGCCCCAACAGGGGTTTTGGAGAGGTTGGGAGAAGCGGGCAGGGGCTCTTGGTCATGCAAATCCCTTTCCTTACAGCACCAGGTTGAACGGGAAATTTCCAGCTTGAGCAGCAGGAAAATGACCATGGAATGCACCTGAAGCACGGATGAAATCATCTGCAAGGTGTGATCCAAGAGGCACAAACCCACCTTTCCCCAGCTGCCGAGCAAGCTCATCCCCTCCACACAAGCAAGGACGTGGCCCCAGAACCTCGCTGTGTTGAGCAGAGCAGCTTCGCCCGCCCTCGGCGGCAGTGGAGAGGTAATTTAGTCATTCCAGGCCCTGGGAATGGCCCATTCAAGCAGATTTCATGCCCTGCCACTGGCCATATCTCTCTATCAGGGTGGCCGGCGGAGCAGCACCCGGGATCCACCTCCAGCCCTTGTCCCACCACGGTGGAGACCCAAAGCAGCCCCAGGACACTCCAAAGTCCAAGAGTGCAGTGGAACCCCCCAGCGCTTGGGGTTGAAACCGGAATTTTCACTTGCAGAGAGGGGAAATTCCTGTTTCTTGCAGAATTTGGGACAATTTCTGGGGCAGATTCCATTTTGCTCCCTAAATTTCCCATTTCAGCAAAAAAAAGATTCAGGTTTGGCCGCATTTCTTGGCCATCACTTTGAGGCAGTTCCCTCTGCAGAACAGTCCTCAAACGTGACCTGAGCCTCCTCCTCGTGGCTCCCATCAGCGCAGCCACCAGCCGGGAAAGCATTCCCAAGCTTTCCCAAAGCCTCATCCCAATTTCATGTTCAAGCCGTTTATTTTACCCCCACAGAGCAGGGAAGCAGCAAAGCTCCGAGCCAGGCCCTGCTGTGTCCTGGGGTGCCCCTTCCATCAGCTGCTTTGCTCAAAACCCCCTCCAAGTAACTCTGGCTCTGGTCAAGAGCCAGTTCTAAAGCTTGGGCTCGGCTTTGCTGGGCTCTGGAGGCGTCCCAGAAGTCACCAAAAGGCCACAGACAGGAGGTGCCCAGGGCACAGTCCCTGTTAAGCTTGAGCAGAGGGAGCACAGAGGGGATGGATCTTACTTCAAGGCCATTCTCAGCTCAGGAATGAGCCCTCCATTCCTTATCCCTGCTGAGCAGCAGTGGTTTCCCTTTCCCGGCTGCAGCTTGGGTTAAGTCCTCAGGAGCACAGCTCCTCACAGTGACCCTGGGGGTCTTGGGGGTTCCACATGGCCCCATATAACCCCCCAGACCTCAGCAGCAGCACCAGGGCCAAGCAGATGTGGGCGCAGAAGTGCTGGAAGCGCTACCCAAAAACCTCACACGCAGACAAGGGGGAGCTGGGTGTCTGCTCCGAGGTGGCCTCACCCCAGTACCAAGCATCCCATGGCGCACCGTCATCCTCCCTCCATCCTTACCATAGCGATGCACCCACCCCAAACAACCGCAGGGCCCACAGAGGGGTGCAGGTGCACCCAGCTCCTCCAAACCCACCCCATGGACCAGCACAGGGTGGTGTCTCCCGCTGCTCCCCCAGCCCCATGGTGGTACTTTGGTCCCTCTCGACATGATGGTGGTGAGGGGGGGACCCTGGGCCGGCGGTGGGGGGGGACCCTGCCGCTTGTCTGGCCCCATCTGCATCACAAAAGGCCCATTCTTGCGAACTTGGGCGACCTCCCGACCCCGGCAGCTCGGGGAGTGAATGGCTTTAGTCTGCCACGACCATCATGTCACTTTGATTAGTGCGTGAATAAACTCTCAATCCCGGGCTGGGGGAGGCAGAGCCGGCGGGAGCAGCGCTGGATCCCTCCCAGCCCCGCGCCAGCACCCAGCATCCGGGGCTATGCACCCAGGGGGATCCCATCCCACCCAAAGCATCCGCACTGCGGATCCCGCCTCCCAGCTCGGTGCTTAGGGGATGCTTTGGGGTGATGCCAATCCCTTCCCATCACTGCTGCCTCCCCGGGAGGCCTTGCTGCATGAGCAGAGCAGCCAAAGTGAAGTGGGTAAGTACCATTCGTTCCTTTAGAGCCCAAAGCTCAGGAAGCAGCAGCAAAAGGAGTGATAGGGAGGCTCCCTATGCTGCTTGAGTAGACTGGGCCGGATCCAGCCCAGGTCCCTCCAGCTCCTGGAAGGGTTCACAAAGAGCTGCAGGAGCCTCCAAAACCTCTGACTCCTCCTGAATGACCCAGCCAGTGCCACTCACCCAAAGGAGGGATGATGGGTTCTACAGGGGCAGCCAGGCTGATCTTTGCTCCAAGGGTGCTCCAAGCTCGCTCAAGTCCCAGGAGCCCCAAATCCAGCATCATTGAGGGGATCCAAAGAGTTTGCAAGCTTTTGAGCAGGCAGAAAGTCATGTTTTGAGGGAAAAACCTGGGGGATCTTGTGTTTCTGGAGACCCTGAAGTACACTTCCATTTACAAACCAACCTGCAGGATGCAATGAGCCTCCAGCATCTGCTTTTAAGGAGAAGCTGAACTCTTGCGCATCCCTCCCACTCGCAGCACATCCCAAACTATCCAATGACCCCTGAGTTGCTCAACACCCATCCAAACCTGCCAAAATATCACCAGTTTAAGCCTAAAAATGCAAGATCTGTAGAAAAGGCTTTGGAAGACAGTAAATTAGGCCCTGCACAAGGGCTCTACATGGGAAGCTAATGACCTTTTGTCTCTCCTGTCTACAGACAGGCCTCATTTGCATGGATGCAGTTGGAATAATCTTGCCCATATTTCAGGCGTGTGGCTGCATCCCCGCATCCTCCTCCAGAGAGGTTCCCTCCTGCTGTGCGTGCCATTATAACGCTGCAGCCACTTCAGACTGCCTCGAAAACCACCTAAACACCAGCCAGGCTCTCCCCATGGATCAGAAAGAGAGGGCTGAGGCCCCAGATGTGGCCCAACTGAGAAGTCCTGATGTAGCCTGGCTAAGGGATACCCCAATAGCATTGCCCACACCTCAGCTATGTGGAGCATCCTTATGGGAAGATGCTCCAGTAACAGCCTCCATCTTCCTCCGGGAACCAAGCTTTATGGAGCCCAAGCATTTTGCTGCAAGCTGGAGCCCTGGGATGCCCTTTCTTGGGTGCTTTGAGGGTCTTTATGAAGCAGCTCCCAAAGGGCAGGTTAAAAATGGTGGAAGTGGAAAATCTGGGTGAGTTGAGGTCTCACCACACCTCTCCCTGCTCATGTTGCTTTTCCTTGTGGTCTGGAGGTATCTCAGAGCTGGTTTAACAGCTCAAGGAGGAGCTTTGGGCCATCATTGTTACTGGGACCCGACCAGCTCTTCGTTAACCAATTCCTGATCAAGGTGTGCAGTAGTGCTGGCAGGGACCACCTTACCTGGGGTAGCACTGGTTTCACACTGCCCAGCCCCAGCCACTTGCTCCACAGAGATCCCAAGAGGACGATTAGCGCTGGCTCTGGGCAAGCTGGATTAGAAGAGCCAGAGCAATGCAGCTCAGGTAGCCCAGGACCCCAAAACCCTGAGCATCAGCCTCCCCCGTCTTCCTCCTCAGCCCTTTCCAAGGCTTCCGGCATGAAAATCCTTCTCTCTTCCAGCATGAAAATGATGCTGGAATTGATGTTCTCTCATTGTCTGCTGCCATCCCCCCTTCCCCTGCTGTCCCCTCAAGACGTGGTCTCAGCCCCTTTTCCCTGCACCAGGATCAGGTCCATCGGGGAGCAGAGCAGCTCCGTTAACAATAACTCCTCCGCTTGCGGTGCTGGGAAGGCAGCGGCGTGGCAAACCCCAGGCCCTCAGACAAGGCAGAGCTGTCAATCCAGCCCCGAGCACTCAAAAGATTGATTAAGGACCCCCAAAAAAAAAGAGAAGGGGAGGGGGGAAACAAACAAAAGGGAAAAGGGAATTTCTGGCCATGAGCTGGGAGGCGGGGACAGAGGGAGGGAACAGCCCGGCCACGTTAAAATTCCGACGGAGAACTTGGAGCTGAACTATAGAGTCTAGACAAGCATTCAGAGCCCTGGCCCCGATTGTTGGAGAGCCTCTATTGTCTTAATTAACCATTTGAGCTGCAATGGAAGCAGACAAACCTTTTCTTCTCCGGCCCACCCCTCCTCATGCAGACAAACAGCCCCGAGTCAAGTGCGGTGATTTAAACCCCCCTCGGCACAGACACACACACACGCACACAGAGACACCTTCTTATGGGGGGGCACTTTACAAGGGTGGTTGAGAAAATCACTCTGAGGGGGTAGTTGGAGGTGGAAGAAGGGGGGAAAAAGAAATGCAAATCCTCAACGCACCGTGAATGGGAACAAATGGGTTGATTCTTTTAATCTCCTAATGTGCTTAATAAAGCATTATTGCAATGCAAATTTGACTGTAATGCTGTACATATTTTCGTTGACATGCTGGTAATTTTAGTTGGCTGAACAAGCCAGCGCTTTGTTTTAGGGAGTTATTTCTGGCTTGGGGTAAAAAGGGGATATTTTTGAGGGTATCACAGGATTTCTGCCAATGATACCCGCTGGGAATATCTGCAGCTCACTCTTCAGAGGCTGCAGCTAAATAAATGGCTAAAGTGGCCAAATTCTCCTCTCATGACCCCAGTAGAGATGCAGGAGCAGCTCAGAAGTGCTTCTCAACCGCCCTCTGAACCCTCAGAAGCTCCACAGCTTCTTTTCACCCATCCCACTGGTGCCTTCCTGCCTGCTACACTCCATGTATCCAAAGGGGGATACTGGAATGTCTTCAGGTACTGGAAGATGTAAAGATATCCCAGTATCTGAATGGGCCTACAACTTAAACAAGGGAGATTTAGGCTAGATATAAGGCAGAAGCTCTTCCCTGTGAGCCCTCATCCCCCATCCAGCCTTCTTTAGGGTGGGTTTGGGATTTGTCTGCTCTGAGGGGTGCCTGCTCCTTCCGAAGGTGTTTGCATGAACCATTCCTAGTGCCCATCTTGTGGCCTGCATGTTGAGGTGGGGAGGGGGCTAATAAGGGCTCATACTAAGGGCTAATATTGCCCCTTCCTCACCGTAAGCTGAAATCTGGCACCTCTCTGGAAGCACCCTAGAGCAGCACCAGCTTCTCCTATAGAAATCAAGGGGCTACACCTATTCCCAGAGGCAGCCTTGCCCCCGGGGGGCCTCATTTTCTGCTCGTGTGTGTGGCAAGGTACAAACCTGATTGCAAAAGAAAGAAATTAGTGACAATTATAATCATGGTGCCAGGCTGCAGCGCTCGAAGAGAAAACCATCATTTTGGCAGGGTAAATGCAGCTCCGAGAGCTCTGGAAAACAAACAGAGATGTGTGTCAATGGGCAGGTTCTGAACGCTCCCGAGGCCACATGGAAAAGGGGCTTTTTCAGCCCAAAGCTGAGCATCAAATGCTCTCTGCATGTTAAGAACCTCCAAACTGCTCTGCCCCCCTGGGACATGCACTGAACCTCTCCTGCCACAGCATCTCCTCAGGGCAGAGGTAGAAGCACCACTGATGATGGGGATGGGGTCCTTTGCAAAGCCCCTGAGTGCAGAGGGAACACATCCCACTGCAAGCCTGGAAAGCCGCATCCCAAATCCATTGGATATAGGAGCAGGCAGGAGCTCTCTCCATCCTCCTCTCAGCCCTACAAGTGTGCAAGCCTTTGCTGCAGGAAGAGTGGAAACTGGAGGCATGAAGGGTCTCCCCTTAACCTATAAGGAACACTGATCCCTCCACCAGTTCCGGCATGGTGGCAGGAAGCCTTTCAGCAGCTGATCTCCTGCAGGGAATGGCTGCAGGAAGGATTAAGGGGATTAACATGGTCCAGGAGCTACTTCCAAGAGGCTTGCCACAGCCAAGTGCAGGGCAAGGAGAGGCAAGGAGAAGCCCCTTCTTTCACCTAGAGAGTTGGCAAGGCAAAAGAGGTCCAGGACACATCCTAGCCTTTAATGGTCTTCCCTCAGGACCATCTCCAGCTCTGCAAACCCACCTGTGTCCTCCCAGGATGCAACGAGCAGCATCTGTGGGGAGGAAAAGCCACTTTGGCCTACCCACATTCCCAAATTCCCACAGAATTCCCATAGAGAAACGAGGACCACAGAAACTTACATGCTCCTTCATCACTCATGCGCTCCATCCATCACATACATTCTCTGTTCACCACATGCTCCATGAACCACAACCACACTCCAGCCATCATGTGCGTGCTCCAACCTCCTTTGGGAGGACACGGACCAGCCCAGTACCCTGGAAAGGGGCTGGAGATGTCCAAGGGATGCCAAGGGTGGCGTTCCCTCTGTTTCATCTTTGTTCCAGCCTTGGAGCACACTCGCCATGTTACCCCTTTACTCCTAATAATTCATCTGCTTTATCTGATGAGCTCAGGCTCATTTGGTCTGTGCCAAACACCTTTCATCACCATTCCCCGCTGTAGGAACAGAGCCACCAGTGAACAAACACCTTGAGCAAGCCAAGCTTTATTGTCAGCGATCCTTCGTTTGGGGTTGGGCTTTCCATGCAAGAAAAGCAGTTGGGAAGAAAGAAAGAGCTCGCTTATAGCAACGTGAACAAGAGGGAGGCAGAGGGAAGCCGAAGCCTTCACTTCACTTCATTAGCATGAAATTTGCTGGTAATTAGATTTCGGGGCATGAATATTTTAAAAACATGGAAGAGACAGGCTGTCAAAAACAGCCCGGCACCAGCAATTCCATCATTCGGGAGACAGAGACTTCCACAAGCCATTAACACACATTTCCTGTGCTCAGAGACTGCCTTTCCTTGCTTGGCTCCTTTTCCCCTCCCAGCCTCGGGTTCTTCACCTGCAAGCAAAAGAAACAGAAAATCGCTGTCATTTCCATTGGAGCTGGTTGCTTCCTGCTTTGCCAACATCCCGACATGATCCCGGGGATGGTTTTCCCTTGCCTCCCACCCCAGCCTTGCTCAGCACAGGCAGGCCTGAGGTTGGGTCATCCATCAGACCTCCCCACTCCTGCAGGACCAGATTAAATTAAGGCTGCAGGAAGCTTCTGTCTCAGTCTTCAGGCTTTTCTGCTGAAAACACTGATTTTGATCACTATTTGCATAATTGTACAGTTAGGTGCTCACCGGGTCCCTAATGATATGATCTGTGTTTGACACGGCTCCAATGAGGAACGTTTGTGAGGGGCATAATAAACCACTGCTCTGTGCTTACCGCAGGCCTGGCCTTGGCTCTGGGCTGGGATCCCCTTCCCACAGCTCCTCCCTGCAGCCTTGTGACCCCCAAACCACGGTGGGGCCAGCCCCACGCTTGCCCTCCCCACACAATCTGTGTGTGAGGACACGCATCGAGGGTGATGCCAGCCCCAGGGGACAGGGGTTGTGGTTGGGATGCTGGTCCCTGCTACTGAAACAGCCCTCGGCAGAGCCATCATCCTCTGAGGGTTCCATCCGAAGGGATGCAGTTGAGATGCAGCACCGCGGGCATCGTTCTTGCCGATGCTACGTTTCCAACAGGACCAAAAGCTGGATGCAGAACAACACAGTCCCACATTTCCCTCTGTTTTCTCAGGAGAGCCTTGCATGCCAGAAAGAAATCCATCTCGGGGGCTGTTTGTTGGGATGATTCAAGATCTGAGCTCTTTTGGAGGTGGGGGTATCACAGGGTAGGATCCATCCATGCCCAGAGCCAGCACAGACACCAGAGCACATTTCCTGTATGACCAGTATGGTGCCACCAACCCCAGGGACATGCCCAGCGAGAATTTGCTGGCTCATGCACTTGTCAAGAGGACATCAAGTTCAAGATGCCCCTGCTCATTGCAGGGGGCTTACACCAGATGACTTCTGAAGGCCCCTTCCAACCCAAACCATTCAACGGGTCTAAGTTCCTGTTCCCTCCTGAACTCTTCCTGTGCAAAGCAGCAACATTTGGGGATATTTTCTCTTTCAAAGAGCCTGGGTTTAGTCCTAAATCGGGACCAAACGCTTGAAATTCTCTAGAAAATGGGCCTCTTTCCTCTGCGCATCCAAAGTCCTTCAGAAATCAAGTCCTTACTTTAACTGAGCCCTCAAAAAGCCTCCTGGGAAGAGGAAACTACAACAAGAAACCCCCCAAAACCCCCATTATTTGTCCTCGCTGTCAAAAATCTCTGTCTGTGTTAGTTCCTCTTATCGCTATCATCATGATCATCATCTCTGGCAAATTCGGCCTACACAAAACAGCCCCACACAAAGCAAATCCTAGACCTCAACTCGGGTCATGCCTCCCGAAAATCTCCTTTGCAAGGCTTTATCGGCCCGAGCAGGGAGTAGAAGCAGTTGGTACAAGCAGCTGAACGACCAAATCAAAAGCATGTGAGCAGATTAAAGAATCAATCGCTCCGTTTGATGCAGAGGAAATCCCACTAATTATAAAGAAGGGGCTTATTTCCTGGAGTCACTCTGTTTGAAGTCATCCAAACCAGGAATACTTAATTACTTTATGGAATATGGAACATCGAGTCACTTCTCCCACTCGCCAGCCCTCTGATGCCATCGCTGGCACCGGGGCTTCCAGGGGGTTATGGTGATGTTCCTCCTGCACCTATGCACTTATTGAGTCAAATGAAACCCTCACATGAGCCTGCAGGGAAGTGTTTAAATATGCTTTAGAAGGAGGCTAGAATGGAAAGAGGAAAAGCTGTGACTGAGCCATGCGAGCTACCTGGCTATTATTGCAAAGGGGTGCGCATTCCCTGCCAACAGCCTTCACAATCATGGAGCTGGAATGAAAACAGACTGAAGGGGTTTCCCTCATCCTGATCTTTGTAAAGGGAAGGGGACTGGCAATGGCGCTCTCAAATCTCACCCTCCACAGGCCCTTCCACAGCAGGAAGAGAAGAGCGAGCTGCTGGCTTTTGGTTTATGGACACAGGTAGATTACACCCATAGACAGAAGAGACAGCCCCAGGACATTCAGGTATTTGGAGGCAAAGAAGGACTTCTCCTTTCCCAACAGGCATAAAGATGTTGAATATTGAAGACTCTGATTTTCTTCGTCTCTCCAGGTCAGAACACGCTTTCCTCAAGGGAAACCACCCCTCTACAGCTCTTGGTTTTGGAACCAGGTGATGAACAGCACAACTTGCATTAAAACCCCAGCAATAAGCATCCTTTCGGAGGCTGAAAAACGTGACCCAAAAGGTTCAGGCAGGAAAAGGCAAGAAAGTCCATTTGATCAAGTCTTGCCATCCTCGCTGCGGGCTCAAGGGGAGCTGGGTACCCCTGAGTGCATCCCTGGCACTGATGTTACTCCCAAAACCCGTGTCCTCAAGCAAAGCCATCCCTGGCTATGGAGCGAAGCCCAGAGGATCAAACCCCTCTTCCAGGATGAGCTTAAGCTCTCTCAGCCCATCTTTCCTTTAAAGGCCAACCTCCGGGGAGCAGGTTCCATGCAGAGCTGCCCATTTCCATGCTGGGGCAGCAGCAGGACAACCCAGGTTTGGGTTTTGCTCAACCCTGGTTATGAGATTTGCCTCCTGCGCTTCCCTGCCTGGCCTCAGGTGCTTGGAATGGATGGAACAGCAAGATTTATCCTTGCCCCATCGCTGGCAGTGTTCAAGGCCAGGTTGGACTGGGCTTGGAGCAGCGTGCTCTAGTGTGAGGTGTCCCTGGATTAGAACTGAACGAGCTTTAAGGTCCCCTCAATCCAAAGCATTCTGTGATTCTATGGTTCTATGACAATAATACTTCCCTGGGCACCAGCATTTAGCCCTTCCTGGCTGTTAAAAGAACAGCAAGAAGGGAATTGGGTTTTATCCAAAGAGGCTTTCTAGGGCTGAGATGATCTTCCTCTAATCCATTTCAGTGACATGGGTTAGTGGTGGCCTTGGCAGTCCTGGAGTCATGCTTGGACTCGGTATTAAAGGTCTTTTCCAACCTGGTTGATTCTGACTATTCTATGGAACAGCAAGGGGCAGCCCCAGGGCTGAGCTCCAGGTCTGTGCCTCACCATGACCTGCTGCAGGAGGAAGGAGCCTTGGCTGCATCCCCACTGCCTGAGGGATGGGCTCTGGGCAGACAGACCTGAACCCTCCCTGGTCCTATCCCTATCGTGCATCACAGCTCCTCAAACAGGGATGTGGGCTCAAGCAGAGGAGGTTTCTACGCCTCAAACACACCCCCATCCACCAACCCTTTCTGTACGCTGAGCACCGGGACCTCAGCACCGCTCGGCGGGGCGCAGGAAGGGGGTTTACTCCCTGGAGGAAGGGGTGAGCAGGTCCCCGTGGAGCGGGTGATTTTGAGCGGGTCACTTTGCCTTCATTATCTGCAGTTTGTACACAGGCATCATTAGGGATTCATTCGGTTTCCCTAGCAGCAGGCATTAGTCTGGTTCCCTTTCCCCCTTCCCTCGCCAGCGCCCTTTATTTTTAGTGTCTTATTTACAGTTTGACAGAGTAACTGTAACCCTTGCAAGCTACTCCAGCGGCTTTAATCGGGGGAATAATGGCTCCTGTCTGGCGATGAATAGAATTTAGGGGACAGATTGTTCCACACTCGCCCGGTGGGGTAATTTATTTATGTGCGCACTTGTCAGGAGGAGAAAGGGACGGGGGGATCTGTATGCACCGAGGACACTGAAAGGGAAGGGAGAATGGAGCCAAACACCCCAGATCCCGCTGCCCCCCCCTTTTGGCAGCTGAATACCTCCAGTGGCCGTGAACTTGGAGGGGTTGAAAGCCCCATTCCCAGGCCCTCGGCACGTCAGCGGGGCCGCCGGGTGCCGGCAGCGGGCTCGGGGCTCCAGATGGGTCCGGCCGCGGTGGGCAGCCCTCCCCGGCATAGCCACGGCGCGGGGAGCACGTCCCATAGCAACCGTACAGTAGCGGGAGCACAGCGGGGGTCTGGGAAGAGAGGCAAAGCCCTCGGAAAAATACAGGATGGGGCCAGACAATGGCCTCTCTCATATCATAAATTACACGGCAGCAACAAAAGGGGATGGATCCTGCCCTTGTCCCCACTCCCACAGCCTGGGTGCTGGTGGGCATCTTTGGACAGGGTCCCCTCTTCATCAGGGACTGGAGTGATAGGACAAGGGGTGATGGTTCAAACTGAAACAGGACAATCAGGTTGGAGATAAGGCAGAAGTTCTTCCCTGTGAGGGTGCTGAGGCGCTGGCGCAGGGTGCCTGGAGAAGCTGTGGCTGCCCCATCTCTGGCAGCGTTCAAGGCCAGACTGGATGGGGTTGGAGCAAGCTGCTCTAGTGGAAGGTGTCCCTGCCTGTGGCAGGGGTTGGACCTAGATTTAAGGTCCTTTGCAACCCAGCCCATTCTATGATCTATGTTTCTATGGCAGCGGCAGCATGATGGGCTTCCAAATGAGGGAGGTGGTGGCATTGCACCTCCCAGCCCACGACATCTCCTTCACCTTTTTCCTGTCTTCACTCCGCAGCATCCCTGCATTCTGCCCCAAAATGCTGCCAAGCATCCAGTGCCTGAGCATGGAGTCATCCATCATGCCAGTGCTAACCAGGAACGGGGAGAAACAGATCCTGGTCCAGAGGTGCGATGCTTTCTCCTTCTGCTCTTCAGAGAAGAGGCCCTTTTGCTCCTTTTCCTCTTGGTGGTTCAGGTCCAGGAGCATTTTGCATCCAGAGCCGACAGCAACAACGTCTCAGCCCAGCTTCTCCCATGAGCTTTTGCCGGGCCCTGGATCAGGCTCCATCGCAGCCGGCCCTGGATTCCCATGCAAAGCAAGACAGTGGGATGCAGGCAATGGTCCCCTGCTTGGTCTGGCTTCCACCTATGCTGGGAGCCTTTCCCTTCCAAAACGCAGCCTTAAAGTTAGAACATAATTACAGCCTCTGCCTAAGTGAAGACCCTTTCTAAGTCACTGGTGTGGTATTAAGACATCCCTGGTGTCTACACAGCTTTTACAGCCACCGCAGCCACATGGGTACGGAGCATCTTTGCTCCTGGGGTACTACCAGTTTACTGGCAGAGGTGCTTAGAGCTGGGTGAGACATAGGAGGACTAAAGCAGGTAGAAAGCACCAAGATGTCATCTCCAGACCATGGTGCAGAGAAGCACAAAGTGTTCTCTGGATCTCCACTGCCTGGAGCACAGCCTGTGCAATGCTCCTAGCATTTCTCTGTCCCTGCTCCTGGACTAAAGGCTTGGTGCTGGCTCTTTGGGAGCAGAGGTCCTGCAGTTGATGGACTCTTATCCAGCTTTGTCCCAGATACATACACAGGATCCCACCTCAGGCGGTCACGACCATCTCATGGCCAAGAGGTGCTCTCAGACCTAAAAGCTGTTCTAGTCCCAGACTGCTTTGGGTTGGAAGGACCTTAAAGCTCCTCCACCTCCAACCCAGGGATGCCTTCCGCTAGAGCAGGTTGCTCCAAGCCCCCTCCAATGTGGCCTTGAGCACTGTGAGGAATGGGACAGCCACAGCTTCTCCATTCAACCCATTCCCTCACAGGGCAGAACTTCAGCGCACACCTTCCCCTTGGCAGAGAGACCAAGACTTCCCCTTGCTCGGCGCAACCCCAGCCCTGCAGACACTCCAAGGTGCAAGAAAGAGGTCTTTGATGCCCCAGGCCCCTGCCCTGTTCCCTCCCACCACAGTGACGGTCGGCAGCGAGACCTGCGGCACGGCTGCGTCGGGCCTGGAGGGGGGAACCCTCCTCGTCGGGGTACAATGAGTGTCTATTCTGCTGATCACAAGCTTAATCCTCTTTGGTTTTTAATTGGCATTTGGGCTAAGCTGATTTAAACCTCTTCACCTTGTTGGGTTCCCCCCTCCCCACTTCTTTCTCTTTTTTTTGGACCAAATAACAACGCTGCCATCACCAAGTCCCCCGCACAATGACATCTTTGTGCGAGGGCGAGAGGAGAGGAAAGGGGAAGGGAGGGGGGAGAAGGGAAAGTGCTGAACCCACTCGGAAACAATGCGGAGTTTGTGATTCAGACTTGACCACTGGCAAAGGACCCGCTTCAGCTGCGCCTGGTTAATAAACACACTGTCCCTTCCCAGCTCCTCTCCCCCTGCCCATCACCTCCGCCTCAGGGCTGCTCTACCTGTGGTCCCCATCACTGGATGGATGCGGCATCCCGCGCCCCAGTGCTCTACCCACATCCCACCCGCTCTCACCAGTAATGCAGGACCAATGCACAGCAGCAGGATGGTGATGTCCCAATGTCTTCTCCATCCCATCTGGTGTTGGTGTCCCTATGGCAAAGCCCCAGGAGCCTCAAGCAGCCTGGAGGAAGGCTGGTGCAAGTCCTGGTCTACATCATTGTGCTCCAGGAGGAGGAAGAGGAGGATGCACGTGGGAGCAGCCATGGTGAGGGGCTTCTGCTGAGGGTCCCACAAGACAGGTCCTACTGGCTGGGCTCTGGTGCCTTTTGGAGGTGGTTTCTTTCCCACTGCCGGGTTCATGCTCATCTGAGTTAAAACCAAGAGCAACAGAAACTCCTTTTTCACCTTCTTTCCACTTCAAAGACAAAAGAACCCCAAAGAACCCCAAAAGACCCCTTTGCTCTCACAGGTGGGAGCCCTTTCACAGGGATTGAGGATCATGAGTTAACAAACCCACATGGACAAAGTTAAATCCACAGTTGTCCCAGGCTTTGGGCTGAGGGGATGGGGAGGAAGATGCTGGTGACCACGGGGCTTTTGGCCTCTCTGTTTCCCTATAATGTGATCATGATGGTCTTGAAGCAGTTCCTGAGCATTCCCTATGGGGATTCGGCCCATGCCGGCAGCATGCAGAGACTGCCCAGGGGAAGAGCTTATGGAAAGCCTTACAAACGAATCCACTTACCAGGAAATTCCACGTGAACTTTCACCGGGGCCAGAGACATGGGATTCACCAGCCGGAAAACGAGCAGAGCACCACAGAGGGTGAAGCCACACTGCTTCCTGGCAGGGAGAGAAAGAAAAGAGGATGGGAATGTGATCAATGTCGGCCCTATCCTTCCGTGCCTGGATTACACCAGAGCAGGGAGATTACAGCCGCGTTCCTGGTGGAAAAAGGGGATGGAGGAAGAGAGGGATCAGTTGGGACAAAGCAGGGCTGGAAACTGGAAATCTAAGTTAACCCCCCCTTTTGTGGTTTGTTTTCTTCTCCATTTGCCTTCTCCAGGCTTCCCTCCCTGTCCAGGCCACTGCCGGCTCCACGAAGGCACTTTAAAGTGCTGCATCGAGGGAAGATGCTTGGATCAAATGTAGAGTGAGGATCCCAGTGGAACACATCCCTGTGACCCCAGCCTGATGCTCTGTGGCGTTTTTCCCTTGGTGCTGCAGTGAGAAGCAAGCAGGAGAGCTTGGTTCCTTTCTCATCTGTATAAACTCTGCTCTCATCCCTTCACACATGGGTTCAAACAGTGAATGCAGAGGTTACTTGGCTTTGTTTAATAGGAAGGTGCTTGGGCCAGAGAAAGAGCCTTTTCTCCTGCCCATTACTCCCATAAATCATTGATAACGCTATGGAAATCAGAGAGAGAATCCATTCTGTGAGAAGGAAGTGATGGAGAGTGAATGGAAGCAGAGCAGGGATACCCATACCCATCCTCTCCTTCCAGCCCCACTTCCTACCCATCAGTGTACCCCATCCCAGGCTAAGTGAGAAAAAAGAAGGAAGAAACCACCCTAAACCCAGTGTGAAGCAAAGGTTAGAAATGAAAGCAGTGAGAAACCAGCTAAGTCCATGCAGCTTAGCCAAATAGCTGAGAGCCTTAGTGCATTTTTGGGAGCTTTAGGAACGTGGCTCCCATTCCTGACTAAGCACGTTTGGCAGGCAGAGGGGAGTGCATGGCTGCAGGAGGGATCCCAAGGGATGGTGATGGTTGTGGTCACCACTTCCCTGCTCTCTTCCCACTTTATAGACCTCAGCGGGGCCCAGGACTGAGCTGAGCAGCACTTCTCTATGGGGACAATCCCAACCAGGCGCGTTTGGGGCTCCAGCATCGACCCACCAAGGGGAAAATCCTGGGATTTCTGTTCCTTCTAAGGATAAATTTCCGGTTGTTTTTAATCTGCTTTCCACATTCCCATCGCACCAGGGTTAAACTCACTCGGTGTATTGAGGCTTTTGAGTTTCTAGGTCCCATGGCAACAGAAGGATGGGGAGAAATTAAGAACAACAAACCCTCATGTAACACCCAGATCTGCACCTAAAGCACCAGCTTCTCCCAACGGGATCTGCAGATAAACCCACCCCACAGCATTCCCATTGCCGGAGCAGAAGGACTCAGTTCACAACCCATTAGGTTCTATGGTGCAGAAAGAGAGGTTTCCCCCTCTTAGTGTAAGATCTGTGTACCCACAAATCATCCGGACCAGGTGAAGCCTCTCCCACCTCCGCTTATCCATGGAGGGGATGAATTCGCTCACGGCTCACATTGATTTCCCCTCCTGAGCAGCCACAGAATGGGCTCAGCAGCATTAAAAATGGCTTTGTTGGGTTTTTCTGGTCCAAATAAGGTGGGGGGACACCAAGATTACAAATCAAAGGGGTTTCCCTCATCCTATTGAGGTCCACAAGGAATGAAACAGCATTTCTTGCCGAGCCTCAAACCCCACATTACCCATATGTGGCCTGGAGGTTGTTTTCAATGATAATGAATTGAAGATAGGGTACAAAAGCCTGTCCCTTGCCTTGGCTCCATCCCACTGCACAGCCCGGAGACAAAACAAAAGGAACTTGAGTTTTAGGGGGCGAGTTGGGTGCTTTGCGCATGGCCGGGGGGTTGTTTCATGGCCACGACGCCCTATGCTGAGCCCATCGCCGGTGGCAAAAGGAAAACCTCTATGGATGAGGATGGGATGAGCACCCCGTGGCGAGGATGCGGTACCCAGGGCGGGATCATCGGCGTTGCCCGGGATGCTGCAAGGATGCAGCTGCCCGCGTGGCGAGGACCAGGGGGGAAGAGAATCGGCCATTTTAGACGTCGGCTGCCTAAAATGGTGGATTCCCACCTTTTTTTTATCCCTTTCTGCTCCCGTTTCCAGCACGCATGCACCCGCAGGAAGGGGAGGGAGAGGGGCCGCGGCCCCCCGCGCGCAAGGGCGCCGGCAACGGGAGCCAGCCTGGAATTAGAGGGAGAAATGAAAAGAGAGGAAAGGGGGGGAAAAGAGGGGAAGGATGCGCTTCGCCTCCACACGGCCTATCCTATCCTATCCGTTGGCTTTTGTGCATCCTGCGGAAGGGAAAAGCAGGAAGGCTTCGAGGGGAGGGAAAAAGTGGGGGGAAGGAAAAGGGGGGAATGAGGAGTATTTGGGTGAGGCTGGTGAGGGGCAGGGATGCGCATGGGGTGCGGAGGGGGGGGAATCTTCCCTCCTTTCTTTGCCGACCCCCCTTCGCCCTCCCCGCAATCCCGCTTTGACTTTTCCCACAGAAGTAGCCAACCTCCAAGAATGCAAATGACATTCATTATGCAAATGCATGCAAATCAGGTTTAACTATCGGAAGAAGGGCTCGGAATTTCTAATGGGTTAACTCTTTCGTGCGCAACCGGGATCACGAGAGCCCCGGTGTCTTCCTTAGGGCTTTGTGTTCCCTTATCCAGGGCTGGGCACTTGGACCCGCACCCCCAGTGGGTGCCGCGTGGTCCCCATGGAGGGTGTTGGGTGGAACAAAGCACGAGGGCAAACCCAGCACCACCAACAAAACCCCACTGGTGTGGGAGACGCTGCCCCTTCGTTCCACATGCTGGCAGGAGGGGAGACAAAGCAGAATGAATGCAGGACTGGGGGGGGAGAGAAAATAAGGGAGGAAAAGGAAAAACAAACAAGAAGGAAAATGAAAAATTAAAAAAGGAATAAAAAAATAAAGGAAATAGGAATGAAATTAAAAAAAAGAAAAATGGAAAAAGAAAAAATGGAAAAGGGGAAAAATGGAAAAGGGGAAAAATGGAAAAGGGGAAAAATGGAAAACAACAGGAAAAATGGAAAAGGGAAAAATGGAAAAGGGAAAAATGGGAAAAGGGAAAAACAAAGAAAACTGAAAAGAAAAAAAAGAAAATTGAAATGATAAGAGAAAGAAAATGGAAAAGGAAAAAACAAAAATGGAAAAAGAAAAAAAGAAAATGGAAAAGGCAAAAAAAAAAAAAAAGAAAAATTGAAAAAAGAAAAAATAGAAAAGGGAAAAAAAAGACAAAGGGAGAAAACGGAAAAAGAAAAAAGAAAATGGAAAAGGAAGGCAAAAAATAAAGGAAAAAAGGGGAAAATCTGGATTGAAACCCATGCATTAAAGAAAGGGAAGGGCAAAGAGGGAGGTGAAACCCTCCCTGCTCTACACCCACAATGGCTGGTGGCAGCCAGGAGGGTTCTGCTGTTCACATCCCACCCATGCCAGGAGAGGCACAGAGCCATCGGCTCTTTCTGCTGCGGAAAGAAGGCACCAAACGGCCCCAAATCCCCTTTTTTTCCCCAGCTTTTGCATTGAAAAGCTCCTCATTTCCAATCACAGCTTCCCCCAGTGCTGTGTAAGGCCGTTTCCCTCCGGGAAGGGACCTGCAGTGGGTGGCAGCAGTGGCACCAGGACCCCATCCGCATCCCTGTGAGCTGGGATGCTCCGGGTGCCTCAGCCATGGCACCACCACCCCACTGGGAAAAGCCCAATTCCCCATCCCACCCCCCAGAACACAAAGGCCACAGTGCCAGGAGCTGAAATGGAGAAATCCTGCTGCTCAGGCTCGTGCTCCCCATCCGCAGGGATTGCAGGGATTATGGAAAGGGAGCAATGGATGCATCGCATCATTCTCAATATTTTATAAAGCTGCTGCTATTGATTAGCAATAATAATGAATTTTAATATTAATTCTGAGCCTTGCCTAAGGATTATGCTTAAACCCTCTGATTTTCCTGTGATTTTCCATGATTTTTATGCTCCTTCCAATGCCCACATTTGGTTTTTCAGTCCCAGTCTGCTCCAAACCTCTTGTTCTTGAGGCTGGGAGCTGCTGGGAGCAGGAGGATATCAGTGCTAGGGCAAGAAGCTCCCAAATCTTAGGGGCTTGGTTAGGAACACCATTGAAAGGATTGGTTTATAGGGCTCTGAAGTGCACAAACCCGGAGCTATCGGCCAGATCTAAGTAAAATAAAGCTTTTTCTTTCATTAATAAATAGTCTTTATAAATCTGGTCTTTGCCTGCTCAGGCCCCTGCAGAGGGAGAAATATTCAGCATCTGGTAAACATTGAGCATCCCAAAACAATGAGAAATGAGTCAGCCCATTCCCTATGGAAAATCAATTAGGAGGGGGAATAAATAAATGGACCAAATCAGAATTAAACCCCCTATAAATGAAACCAATTTGGGTTTCTTTCTTCTCTTCCCGGTCTCAATGGGCCATGTGTGAGCCTTGCCCTGCTGCTTTGGACTCCCAGCCCCACTTTCCGGTGTCAAACTGGAAGTGGGTGATTTTAGGGGAAGAATGATTGGAAATGCTGTAAAGGATAAAAGAATTGGAGGCAGAAAAAGGGGCTGGTGGGTGCAAGTCCCGCGCTCCGACAGCTCCTTATTGCTGATGTCTTTTAGGCAACATCATTATCATAGCGCAGTGCTGAGAAAGCAAACTTCTCCAGTGCTTCCTTAGGAGCACACAAATAGCGTGTAAATTGTCATTTACTCAGCCTGGTAACTCCTTAGGATTCACTTAGTAAATACCTGGTGGCAGAGGCATCCCCGGAGCTGCAGGACACGGGCTTCAGGCTGTGGGAATGAAACACAAGTTTGGTGGGATCAGTGCTGGGAAGCGTTGGAGAAGCATCATCCCAGAACGGTTGATGTTTAGAAGCCTTCCAACCCAAACCAGTCCAGGATTCCATGAGATGGAATTCTGGGTGTCTCCCAATTTCCCACATGAAAAGCATCGTTTGCAACAGTGATTTGAAGCGTGGTTTGGTATGAAAAAGGCACCTCTTTCCCTTCGCCTCCCTCCTCTGTCAGATTTCACCATTCACAGCTGCATCCATTTTAAACCACTTTGCCCCAACCTTGATGTACTTCCCGAGCCCTGGAAAACTCCAGCATTTTCCCAGCCCCCAGGCTGCAGCCTTTGGGAAAAAGAGGGATATTTGCAGCTTCTACATCCCCCCCATTACCAAAATACAACTTTCCAACTGTTTTCATCACTTTGCATTAGAAACCCACTGCCAAATAGCACCCACTGGCAGTGCTCAGCCATGCAGGGGGTGGGATGGAGCCTGGCTGGTTTCTGCCCATAAGCCCTGGTTTACCCCCAAAAGACCCATTTGCCCTCCTTGCCAAAGGGGGTGATTTCCAGATGGGGTGCTCAACACCAGGCTTTGTCCAGGGCTTTTCCTGAGCCGCACCATGGGGATATCACAGGCTGGGAGAAGATGCCGCTGGTTTTTAAATGCATCCAGTATCAGATGATGGAAAACCAGCAAGGGCAGGAACAAAATAGCCTGGACAGAGAATTGGAAATACCAGATCCTCAGGATGGGCTCTGGGGCAGCAGGAGCTGCCACCATGGTTGGAAGCCCCTAAAGACTCCAGCTCCATGCCCCAAACCAACCTTCCCAAAGGAAAAGAGCCTTCAGAGTCCGCAGGTCCTGTGCAAACCCCTTGGTTTTCCTCCCTAACAAGACCTGTGGGGATTTCTTCAGGAAATCTGGGATTTGGGGCTATTATACCCAGCACCGAGGGGTAACATTCTCCCCTTTCAGAGACAATCCTGACTTTTCACCACTCCTGGCAAAAGCAAGAGGAAAAGAGGAATTCCGCAGCGGGACTCGCAATAGCTGATGCCCATCACCTCTCAGGATGCAACGGGACATGGAAACACCCTTAGCCCACCAAACAATTCCCACTGGGATCACAGAGGGGATTTGATGATCAGGCCTTAACACAGCAGGAGGCGAAGTATCCCTGCACTGTTTTGGAGGCAGAAGCTCCTGCTGCTGTTATCTGTGACCACTTTGAGCTCCTCTCTCATTGCCCTTTTCCCAAGGGACCTCACCAACCTTTCCAGGGCCTGGGGTTTTTTTGGGCCACGTTCCCTTTCGTGGCCCTCCAAAAACCCCAGTGAAAAGAGAAAGGAACCCAACCAAACCCAACGCCCTTTCTTCTGCTCTTCCCAAAGAACCGGGAGGCGCGAGCACTCGAGAGTCAAATTTGCCCAGGACCCGCGCTCCCTAAGAAAGCAGGACTCATTCTCCTTCCCCAAACTCCACAGCAGCAACAAAAGTCCCTTTCAAGCCCTTCCAGACGCAAGTCCTTCAGCTCAATTAGTCAGGCACACAGAGACACAAAAAAGCCTCCCATTCAAGCCAGTGGCTGGCTGTGGAGGACAAGGGCGAAGAAAGGATCTTTCTCCCACGCTTTCACTGGGTGTCATAACAAGCAGAAAGCCCTCTTACGGGGGGATTATTGGAGATAAGAGTCCGATGGAGGAGCTGGTGCAGAAGCTGGGGCTGCAGGAGGAAGGGAGGAGGGGATGGGGTTTGGAGGTTGCAGCTCCCAAGGTCGGGAGCGAGCGCGGCACCGCGCTCCATCGCCAAGGGTTGAAAGAGGAATGACGATATTCCAACCCCCCCCCCCCTTCCCCGTTCCACACACGCGCAGAATAATCCTGCTTCTCCATGGCAACCTGCTCCGTGGCCATCCCTCGCACCGGAGGAGGGAGGCAGCTCAGTGGCTTGCCCTGGTGCTGGCAAAGCCTCCATGAGATGGGCAGTGGGGCTGGGAGCTGTTTGCTCCCTGATGCTCCAAAACCAAGCAGTTACCCCAAGCCAAGAGGGCCAAGAAGACGGAATAGTTCCCTCTGCCCAGAAAGCCACCCAGCCCGGGTGATGCTACTGGAGATGGGTGGGTTTAAGGTTAAAAAAATAAATTTTTGGCTTAAAAAAGGGAGGAATTTGGTGCTTTTGTGGCTAAAAACCAAAACAAAGGGGGAGAAGGGAGAAAATGCCCCAAAGAATGGGGTTTGTCTACAAAATCATGAGGTGGGTCCATGGCCCAGGGCCACCCGTCCTCTGTGGTACCCATCCAGCATCACTAGCCCCCAAAGCTCCCAGCAGACAGTGGAAAGGTCCTTTAGACACCAATACTTGCAGCATTCATCAAGGTTCCTAAAGGAATTACGTTCCTCATTCCCTCCAACAACCAACCAAAGTTACATCCCCAATACCCCACAGCCTTCCCATCAGCTCCATGTGCGGCTGTGGAAGCCAGTTCGCTTCCAGCTCTTTCCAAAGCCACGATTCCTCTCCCAAAAGAGGGTCACAGAGGCAAATTCCAAGTAAATGTTAAAAGATTTAGGGATTTTTTAGGCACCCCTCACTGCTGTGGGATGCTCCCATTCCCGGCACCATTGAGGAGAGGATGGGAAGAGCATCCAAGCTTAGCAACATTTTACAAGAATCAGGGATATAAACTCTCCAGCTTGGGGATGGAAAGCCGAGAAACTCTCTTGGAATACATTATCCCATAATTGTAGGGTTTCAAGCACTCTCCTCCCAAGCAGCTGGTGCCTGCTGATGCCAGAGAAAGGTTTTTTGGACCAGATGCATTCCTGCCCGGGAATCCCTAAACCAATCCTGTGAAATTACATAAAAGTTGAATATTCCACCTTATTCTTACCTAAACTAGCAGGTATTTACTAAAGCCAGAGGGGAGGAACGGATGAAACAAAGCAGGCTGCTCAGGGATAACCTTTCCTTCTTCCCCAGTGCTCTGCTTCCCTTTTTCCCCCAAAACAGATGAGGTTTGAGCTTCCACCAGGCAGGAACCTGCTGAAGATCAAATGAAACCTGGTTTAGCTGCACCCACTTATGCAATGCAAGGCCACAGGAGAAGCCAACAGCCCCCTGGAGCCGCACGCAGGGCTCGGGGCTGAGCCAGCCACCGAACACCCACTTTTTCTCATCGCCAGCACTTATTAATCAGCTTTTCCTTTATTTTTCCCCTCTTAGAGCTGCATTTTCTGCCTGTCCCAGAGCCAGCTCCACCTGCCTATAGAAATCCATTGCACCAAGAGATTGAACCCAAAGAGGATGCTCCCTTTTCCGGCACCAGCATCCTGGCTCTGCTCCCTTTGTCCCTGCTCCGACAGTACTCCAAGCCCTAAAAGTGGAATTAAAATGGCTTTTACACCTAGCCCGAGCTGTCAAAGCTGAAGCTCAGGCCGCGGCTGGGTGAGGATTACACAGCTTAGCTTTACAGTTACAGATGCCAGGTTTAAGTGTGGTCTCGGCTGGAGCAGGATAAAGCCTGGAGTTATACATCAGCCGGAGCCTGTGATCCATCGATAACCAGAGATGGATTCAGGTCCAAGACCTCCTGTCCATAAGGACATCCCTCTGCCCCAATCCCAGCACTGGGATCTGCAGATTCCTCGCCAGAGCCGGGAACCACAATTTCCCAGCCCTTTTGCTGCCAAATTAACCACAGCCAGACCCTGCTGATGCCAATCCCATTGGCTGTCATCCTTTCTCCCAGCGTTTTACAGCCAGGGGGAAAGGCAGCAAGCGGGGAGGTGTCGGCGCTCACACGCACACGTCCCTTTCTATCTCCATCCCTGAAAATCCCGCAGGACAAGCCGGAACGCAGCCCCCAGGGACTATTTTTAGGGCCACGTTGGCAGTGCTGTCACACAAGCCTGGACCAGCAAAACCTCCCGCAGCAGCGGTTGGTGATGGGAGAGGCGAAGCTGCCGGCGAGCGCCGCGGCTCTGCCTTCACATCCAATCACCCCAGCTGCATCTGAGCGACCTCCGTCTCCTCCGAGCAGCCTCAAGACCACAGAGCTCATCATTTTCCTCCTATCCGTCCACTTCCCCCAGGCTCTGCCACCCACTTCCCGCAGGCAAGGTGCAGGAGAGCCACGCGGTCCCATTTGGTGGACACCCAGCATCACGTTTGCACCCTGGGATGGGGTGGGAGCAGAGAAATCCCTTCTCGCACACAGAAACCAGCACCAGACACCCCAAAGCCATCACAGGGTGTTGTGAACCACATCACATCAGTGACCAGAGCCACATCAGGTGGGGACAAGGACCAGGGTCACCTTTCCTCATGTCTCAATGAGGGACCCTGGTTAATGCAGAGCATCGGTCCAGCCTCTGCTCCCACACACCTGGCACTTGCTGGAATGAAAACGGGGCCTGATGTGATTCCGATGGTGGCTTAAAGCACCCACTCAGCCGCTCTCTCATAATCCCGACAGGAAAATCGTTCGCTTGAAAACGCTCAGGGGTTTTAGAGCCCTGATTGTTTGCAAAGGAAAGATTCTGTTCTTGGCACAAAGACAAGCTCACCTCTCAGCCCCGGTCCAGCGGCTGGAGCCTTCACTAAGCATTTTTGACCCCCATAGGTACAGATGGCAAGAAGCTTTCGGCTTTCTCTTGGCACAGAGACACTCCCCCCCGAAACCCAGCTCCAGTCCTGGAGCACATCTCAAGGACCCAGCACCTCAAAAGCAGCAGAGCTTTGGGAGTGTTCCGGCATGAGCCGCTGCCTCCTGCCTTGAAAGCACCTTTAGAACCATCACATCTCCCACGTAAACCTGGCTGGGAGTGCTTGGAGAAAGGAAATATATCAATATATTGTTAAACTCTATAGATACACACAGAGATCTATATCATATCCGTAGGGTTTCTTTGCGGCGGCACGGCCGTGCCATTTCGCACCTACCCAGCCCTGCGGTGGGAGCACGATGCTGGCGAGGAAAAGGAGCTTTGTGAAGACCTCGAAGGGCTTGAGCCATCAGGGCCTCCTTTTGTTTGCTGTTGAAAAGTGGAAAAGGCCAGCAGAAAATTCCTCCAGTTGGGAAATCGCTGCTTTCCTCAATCCTGATTTTAAAAAGAAACGAAAAATGAAGAATTTCTCACCATTTGGAGAGGAGAATTTCCTTCTCTTACGGATAAAAATGGGGAATGTTTTCTCCTCTCCAGTATCCACTGGCAGCATTGAGCAGCACAAGTATTCCTGCTCATTTGGCAATGCCCTGACCGGCATTGTTCATGAGGAGAAGGGGCTTTGGACCCAAGAACAAACCAACCCACTGCATTCCCACTGCCTGGCATGAGTATTAAGGACAGGAGTTAAAGACAAGCTCTATCCTAGGGGAAAGCATTACAGTGAATGAAATTAATTCTCAATAATTCTATTTGTAAATTCAGTTCTTCTCAATGACTCACTGAACCAGAGGAAAATTAGCATTGCTCCATTTTTACCTCTCCCCAAACACTGCTTCTAAGCATGGAAAAGAATGTGGAGAGCTAATCTCTCGATACAGAACATGCAAGCATATCTCCTATTAATGTCTCCAGCAGTTATGTGACCAGAAGGGAGAACTGAGTAGACAGTGCTGAGTGTTAACCAGTCAAATCAGAGTGTCCAAGCAAGCTTAAACAGCCACATGTAAGCTGCAATTTGGATCAACGTCACACCAACACGCTGGGCTTTCTCCTTGCTCCTGGATTCCAGTGGCAAATCGAGGAGAAAAGGGGGAAGAAATCATAAATCAACTCTTTGCAAGAGTATTCCCGCCCGTGTTCCCAAAGGCCTCGGGGACAGCCAAGCTCTGAGCGCGGAGCCGGTCCCACTGCTGGGAATCGTCACCCACAATGACAAAGATCAGAATGAAGAAGGAATCTCCACCCAAATGGAGAGTACCAGCACCAACAGCCCCCCCCAGAGCCTGTGGGGGCCCCAAAGTGGCCACCCCAGCAGCAGCAAATGGGGTGAAACTGGCTCCCGTTCGCTCTGCCAGGCTGGGAGCACAAAGGAGACCTGGAGATGCTTTAGCCCCGCGGTGTCACTATGTCCTTGAGCAGAAGGGAGGTTCAGGACTGTTTTAAGGGGTGCTTTTTGCATCAGGGAAGGAGATGCACAAGCTCTGGAGAGCTGGGCCAGGCTTTAAACCCATCCTCTCCATCACAGACCACCATGGGCACCTCCTGCCCCTGGATCCATCCCGCCACACACGGGCTCCATCCGCTCCGGGTCGCTAAATCCCAGCTGAGTTTCGCCCTCGTCCCACTTCACATTCCTCCATTCCTGCTCTTGCCTTTGTTATACCCAAGCAAGTGACACCATCAACCATCAGCCTATGGTGGTGCCGCCTTGGCCCCGCACAGACCAGGATTGGTCACCTTGGAACACCAAAAGATGATCACATCCCGTCACTTCCAGCCTCCTCCGATTGGACAAAAGGCGCTTTTTTCCCCCCTCCTTGAACGAAGACACCGGCCAATGGTGGATGGCATAAGGCAGCTCACCAGTGCTCACCCAGCAATAAAAGTCCCTTGTCCCTGGGTGAGCCACCAAACCCCCTTTGCACGAGGGATCAAAGCCAGGGTCCACCTGAAGCCACCTCCCAGTCCATGAGCCTGGTGAGCACCAGTTCCACCGGCAACCATTCTCCTCCCAGCTCGGTCTGCCTCAGAGGGATGAGGGAGGAGAGCTCTTTGCGGTGACCTCCTGGTGCCATCAAAGCCAAGGCTGTCCAACTCCATCCTATGAGACACTCAGGATGCAAGCACCTATAGAGGATGTTCTCCCTTTCCATGGAGGATGCTCTTTCCCCTCATGGAGGATGCTCATCCAAGGCTTGGATGCTCCTGTTGCCCTGTCCTCTGTAATATCCCACTCTGGCTGGGGCAAGCAACCAGGCCAGGAGAGTGGCACCTCCAAGGGCAAGGAGGAGCAGCAAGGCACCAGAGAATAAAACAAGAGCTTGTAAGAACTTCCCTACGCCCCTGCGACCGCCAGCGTGGGCTGCAGGAGCAGCGCCAGAAACAATAGCAGCACCTAGATGAACCCTGAAGGGAAGACAGAAAGGAGGTTTTCCTTCAGCTTTCCCCAAGCAGATCATTATAGTGAGTTAAGACATGCACTAAATTATTCTGAATTACAGGGCTGTGGGTGATGGAGGGAGGCAAATATCTTGTTTATTCATTTAAAGTCATCATATGGGCAGGAGATTCCTTTTATGTTACACCCAGAGGTACAGCCTTGCCCCAGCCAAGCTGCCAGGGACAGCTTCTTCTGCCTCTTTCTTTTTGTCCTTTTGCTTTTTGTAAAGAGCTCCCCGAGCACATGAGCGAAACGAGCGGGTCCAGCATAGGTCAGAAGGCAGCTCTTTGCCTCTGTCTCTCACAAGAGGGTTTTCATGAAGTAGCAATGCCAGAATTGCTCCTTTCCAAAGCAGTTCAGCTGCTGGCACCCCCATTTGCTCTTTATTATTATGAACTCTTCTCCCCCCCCCTCCCCCCCCCCCGGTGGAAATCACCATTCTGAGATCCTAAATGGTCTTCGCATCATCACAATCCATCACAAGACCTTTGTGTTCTTCTAAGCACCATCAAGACCCCTTTCCAAATTGGTTGCTGTATTTTGCAGATGGCATCTAAAAGCAACCAGTCAGACCATTAAAAGCGAGTGGGAAGCACCCGGTTCCCCTCTTTGACCCAAAATTCCCTTCTACGGTAAAGCAGGTAGAAAAAGAAAATCTCAATTTCCATAGGGAAAAGGTTGATAGAGAATCCAGGGAAAGGAATAAGGACCAGCATGGATTTGCAGAGGATAAATTGGACAAAATCAAGTTCCCTCATTAGTCTCCCGCGGTTTCATGCACACATAATATATTTTTTGCAAATTCCCAACCTTGGAATCTTGAGTCCATTCAAAGAAATGGAATAGACAAAGGGTTAAAAGAAGAAAGAAAGCATTTGGATAGAGGCACTAGGGAAGAAAAACAAAGAAAACGGCAAGAAAGCAGTTCCCAAATCACCAGATCCTTGTTTTTTAATCCTGAGATCAAGTTATATCTGTCAGGGAAGAAAATGAAACACAGGAAAAAGAGGGAATGGGATAGGGGGAGAGGAGAAAAAAAAAAGGAAAAGGAGAAAAAGAAAAGGAATCCAGCGCTCGTATTTGCAAAACAACCATTAATAACCAGTCCTCTGTTGCTGCTTTATTAAACAGATAATCCAGCACAGTAATCTGCATTGATTTAGGGATTCTCTGGTGCTCTACGACTGGTTACGCAATGAAAAGTTCCTCCTTGAGCTGTAGTTCTGCGTCCTGGGTTTAACTAATTCCTAATCTGATGGGAAGTTTGACTTTGTTAATTCAAGACCAATTCCCGGCCGCATCCTTGTCTTTCTCAAGACGGACGCTCTCTTCGCATGCACAGAATCAAGAAACTCACTTCAAATCACAGGAGGCAAAGAGGTTCTTTTAGGAAAAAAATAAAATCCTACCTCGGCTTTTAATTCCAGTCTCAAAAAGTTGTCTTTTTTTGGGGGGGGCTTTTTTCCTTTTTTTTTTTTTTCCTCTTTTCCTTTCTCTTCCCTGCATTATTATTATTTTTCCACTTCATTTTTCCTTTTCCTCCTCTTCCTTTGGATGAATTTCCTTTCTTCTCCACATCCTCCTCCTCAGGCGTGTAATGGGGTTATTTTTACTTTCGGTTATCTAGCTTTATGAAGACTCGACACCACTCATACAGCTAGATAACCAAAGATAACAACCAACCCCTGAAGTCTACAGCATTAGCAGGAAAAAGCCAACCTCTTCTTCTCCAGGGGGGTCGAGGGGCCACATGGCTTTTAAGGAAGGAATGAGGGAGGAAAAACGGATAAAAAGATGCAAATATTAGCAGCGAGATCCATAATATCACCCCCGCTACGGCAGCGGCCCTGCTCCTGCATCCCAGGGGTGAAAGCATCGGTGGGACAGGCGGGATCAGGCCCCTCGGGAGCACAATTTGGAGCAGAATTCCAGGATCGCCCCGCCAGGAGCTGCCTATTTTCTTGCCGAGTTGGAATTTGTTTCATTTGCAAACCAAATGCTATTCTGCAGGTGCTGAGAATTAAGCCCGCATTATTTTTAATAACTATCAAATTAATGCATTCGAAGTGGTAATAATCAAAGCAAATAGAATTTGCGCCCGCAACTTAAAATATGCGTTAAAAAGACCGATAGGACATTTCCCCACCCATAAATGCATTTAACGCTCTCGAAACAAAATGACAGCGAAAATCAAAACCTGCCCGTTTAAATAAAGAATAACTTGTGGTGCTTTGGGTTCAGCCAAGATCTGGGGGGACAGAAGCGATGAATAAACACAGAAAACACGGAGGAAATGATGAAAGGGAGGCAAGGGAGGAAGGAGGGAGGAAGGGAGCGAGTCCTGCTCGCAGCTCAGCACCCCGGCCCTGCGCGCAGGGACCCGCAGCCCTCCTTTGCTTCGGGGGAGACCCGCAGCTCCGCTCCGAGGGCACCCGCAGTCCTTGCCTTCCTTTCCCGCATCCCTCCTTCCTTTTTTCCTCCGCGGGGAACCCGCATCCCTCCGTCCCCCCTTCCTCTGGAGGGGAGAACCCGCATCCCTCCGTCCTTCGTTTCCTCGGAAGGGGGGACCCGCATCCCTCTGGGGAGGATCCTGCATCCCTCCACCTTTCCCCCCCATCGGAGCCACCCGCATCCTTCCATTCTTCAGGAGAGAACCCCGCATCCCTCGCTTTCCCCCGGGAGAACCGCATCCCTCCCTCCCGCCTCCACCTGCATCCCTCCATCACCTCCATCCCTCCGGCGGCTCGGTCAGGCTGCGGGGGGGGGGGTTCGGAGCTCCGCTCCTCCGAAACGCCGCCCCCCACTCCCGCACCTCTCCCGCGGAGCGCAGGCAGCGCGGGGCCGGGGCCGGGGCCGGAGCCCGGCTTGGCTCGGCTCGGCTCGGCTCGGCTCGTACCTGCTGCCCACTGCTGCCCGCCGCTGCCCGCCGCTGCCCGCAGCCTCTGCGCCGGGGGGAGCGGCGCGCGGCACTTTTCATTCATGCTTTCACACTCCCGGCCCTCGCCGCCGGCCCTCATTGGCTCGGCGCTGCCTGACGTCACCCCGGCCCTGATCTCCCACCCCTCTGCAGCGCCTATCGGTTCATCAATGGGCGGGTGAAGGGCCCGGAGCCGCTCGCACTCGCGCGTCGCCGCCACCCATCACCCCCCCCCCCCGGCCCTGTCACCCCCCTCACCTTCATCATCCTCTCCCCCCATCTGCACCATCACCGTCATTATGACCACTGCCCTGAGCACCATCAGCACCATCATCCTCATCGCCACAACAATCAGCACCACGCTCAGCACCATGACCACCGCCCTCATCACCACCATCATGGCTACCATCACCCTCATCACCACCACCCTCATCACCACCGCCATGCCCATCATTACAACAACAGCCCTCATCACCACCACCCTCACCACCATCTCTACCATCAACCTCAATGCCACCACCATCACCTTACAACCACTGCCCTCATCACTACCCTCACCGCCATCACTGCCCTTATCACCACCACCACTATCATCCTCAGCACCAGCACCCTCAGCACCATCGGCCCTTACCCATCCCCAACATCAAGTATCACGCCCTCACCCAAGACCATCATCTCCCCAAACCTTCCTCCATCTCTCCAGCCTCTTGGGGCCTCAGCCCTTTGCCTTCTGCCGCCCCTCACTGCGGTGTCGGGCACGGACAGTGGCCTGCCCTCACTCTGCAGACCCATAGGGACATCAGATGCCATCAGATGGCATTGTATTTCTGTCGCTAAGACACCCAGTCCAGGTTCATTTTACTTTTGCAGCCCCAAAACTAGTAAGGGTATTTTTCATCAGACAAGAACGGGGCTTTGTGGTTTATTTGGGGCTTTTTTTTTTTTTTTTTTTGGATTTTTTGAGGTTTGGGGTTTTTTTATATATATTATTTTTCCTTCACTTTTAAAATTCCCCTCTGCCTCGGATTCCCTTTCCCTAGGATCAAACAGCCGGGTCTGGGGCTGCAGCTTTGCCTTTGGGTTGGGAGCAGCAGGAACCAGCCCTGGGGGCCCTAAACCTGTCCGAGGTGGGAAGAGGGGGCAGCGCATCCTGGCCCCGTTTGCCCCAGGACAAACCTCTACCCCCTACTCCCGGACTATCGCTGTCTGCAGACCATTCCCGTGGCCTCCTACCTGGCCCCCGGCTGCATGAAGGGGTTTTCAGAAGGAGGATTTTCACCTCCAGCCCTTTTTAGGGAAAAAACCACGGATTTCGGACACATCCGAAAGAGTGCTCAGGGAGCCGGGGGGAGGGGTGGGGTCCGGCACCCCAAGGATCAAGCATCCCCCACGCGTGACCGTTCCCGGGTTTAACCATTCCCCACCTTCCCTCAGAGGGGATTTTGGGGATGCGGCCCCGCGCTTCCTCCTCTTTTTAGTCTCCTTTTTCACAAATCCACGCGAAGAAAAAAGAAAATCATTTCAAAATGATCGAAATTTATATTTTAGGCTCCTCCGGGAATTATCCCTGAATTTTGGTTGAAGCCGCCAAAAGAATAAACACAATGAATTTTGTTATATCCCGAGACTCGATGCAGACACGGATTCCACTTTCAAACTTACATTCACCGCGGGATTATCCCGATGACATATGGGGTATATATATATGCATATGTGCGTATAGATGTATATATTAAGGTCGCGTTCGAGCCGTCCCGAGCCGGGAGGATTTTCGGGAAGGACCCCACAAGATGCTCGGGTGTATTTCGTGTTTTATCATCAAACCAAACCCAGCTCCGCGCTTTGCTGCTGCCGAAAGTCGCTTTAGGGAAACCGAAGCCAACCAAACCCGCCGGTAAATGCCCGAACGCCGCCGCCGCAATCGCGGCATCACACCGGGCACGGCCGATTTGAAGCCTCCCAGCCCTAAAATGAGCTCGCAGGCCACTGCATAAAGAAAAACTTCATTTTGGGGAGGTTAAAAGCGGAGCTGAGCTGGGCAGGATTTGACCCGGCGGGTCCCAGCGCTGCAGGGACGGGAATCCACGCATGAACCGAAACAGAAATCAAACCGTACCCCAAATGCTGCGCGATTTTATTCTTCCCCGTGCAACGCTGAAGCACAAACTCCCTCCTTCCCCGGGAAGGGAAAATGAGGGATAGGGGGTAGGGATGCGGATTTTATAGCAAAAAAAAAAAAAAAAGGAGGGGTAAATTTAAAAATTAAAATTAAAAAAATGGGGAAATTTAAAATTCAAAATTCAATAAAATTAAAATTTAAATTCAAAGGCTCCTGGGCAGGAAAAAGCCGCGCGGGATTTCCACCATCACCAGCCCCGAGCGTCGCATCTGCCCCGAATAACGGCTCCACTTCCAATAATACCCCCCCATCCTCAAATTGCTTCTTTGGGGGGGCCTTCTGGGCCTGCTGCGGAGTTCTCCCGCCGGGCTTTAACTGAACGGAGCAGCTCGGCCCTGATTGGGAACTTGGGGGGGGGGGGGGGTGTTGGAATTGAAGGAAGGCCACGCAGGGAGAAGTTTGGAAGTGGGGGGAATCCTCCCATTGCCCCTCAGCTCCACACTCGGCCGCTCTCAGCCGCGGAGGGAGGAGGAAGAGGAGCGTAACCTCCGCGCTGGGGCTGTTGCAACGCGGGGTTAATTTCATTTCATTACAGCCCCATCCAACGGGATTTGGTTGTTCGGTAGCGAGTGCCCAGCTCTGCGCACCCCCAAATCCTCCTCCCAGAGCCCGGCCGGGGGGTGCGGGGAACGTGGGTCACCCGTGTTCGTGTCCCCACAGCATCCCCGGCCGCTCGCAGGAGGGAGATTTGGGGGACCCCCTCAAACCCTATCGGGACAGGGGGATCGCTTGGCGTGGAGGGCAACAATGAGCAACGGACACACTGGGGGGCCACGACTGGGAATGGCGGCATCCCTCCAAGGACCCGCACCCCGGTCCTCGGCTGCACCCCACCCGGAGTGGGTCTGGATCCCCCCTGGGACCGGGGAAAAGCCACCGTGGATGGGTGAAACGCGGGGGGTAAAACCTGGGGGGGGGGGGGTGTCCCCAAACTTTCTAAGCTCAAATGCCAGGATGGGGGGGAAGGAGTACCCAACCTGCCGACCCCGCAGCCGCCCTGGGAACACCCCCTCAAGGTCCCGCTCCCGGAGCATCCCCCGCCCGACCCCGCAGCCCCTATAAAGACGTTTTAAGGGATGGAGCCCCCAAGATCCCCCCTTTTTTCGCCCCCCCCCTTATTTTTTGTTTTTGTTATGATTTTCTCACCGAGTCCAATAAATCGCGCGGCTCGTCTGGCCTCAGACGTGTTCAGCAACCCAAGCCCCGCCGCTTTTGTTCCGCCAAGTCTCACATTGTTTGTCCGGCTGCGGGGCCGGCCCAGCGCGGCCCGCGGGGGCTCCGCGGGGCTCCGCGGGGGCTCCGCGCCCCGGCCCGGCTGCCGGCAGCAGCCGCAGGGCTGTAGGGGGGAAGCGGTTGGCAAAGGGGGGCTGGTCCGGCCCGGGGTTTCCCCTGGGTTCTTCAGCTCACCTCGAGGTGAATGCGCCCGTAAGGCCAGCGGGTCCTGCCTGCGCTGCCTGCTCTGCTCACCTGCCTGCACTGCTATCCCTCCCTTCCTCCCTGCCCTCCTATCCTGCCTGCACCCCAGTGCCCTACCTGCATGGCTCTACCTCCCTTCCCTACCCTGCTTGCACCCCAGTGCCCTGCCTGCATCGCTCTGCCCCTCTGCCCTATCCTGCCTGCATCCCCAGTGCCCTGCCTACATCGCTCTGCCTCCCTGCCCTCCTATCCTGCCTGCACCCCAGGGCTCTGCCGCTCTGCCTCCCTGCCCTATCCTTCCCGTATCCCCCTGCCTTCCATGCCTACCCTGCCCGCCCCTCCCCGTAGCCCGCTCGTCTCCTCGGTGGCCCCGGGACCGGTGCCGCTGGTGGAGGAGAAGGGGCCGTGCCCGGCGTAAGGATATATAGGAGCGTCCGCGGAGCCTCCACGTAGCCTATACGTAAAGTATACGTGTTGGAGTTAACAAAAGTTGGGCTGCAAACGTGGGGCGGGGGGGCCGGGGAAGGAGGGGGATGGGGGCCGTATTTCCAAGCTTAACCTGCTTATTGCTCGCAATCGATCAGCAAGGACGGCAATTAGGAGCTCATTACCATATATGCAAATCTAGCAACCCCGCTCCGCAGGCGCGCAGGGGGGCGGTGAGCGCCTCGGGGGAAGTGGAGAGGGTGTCGAGTCTGGAATCGTGGGGTTGAGGGGGAAGGAGTGGGGAAAATAAAGGGGTTTTGGGGGTGTTGGGGTGGGTTTAAAGGCAAACTGCGGGGCCGCGGGTGCACAAAGAACTCGGGGCGCGTCCGCGTCCCTGCTCCGAATGTGACCCAAAAAACATCATTTAAAATTAAAAATAACAATGGAATTCCCTCTTTTTGGAAATAAACTCCCAGAGGAGCTCCCCAAAACCCTGAGCCGGTGCCCTGCATGAAAAACCCCGTTAATTCTGTCTAACGGGGTCCCAGTCCCCTCGGGGGGGCTCGGACCGCTCCCAGCCCCGGCTTTGGCACCGAGAGGAGGATTTTAAGGGGAATTACGGACTTCTGACATTTGATTTCTAGAAACCCCCACTTTAAGAAGGTGATTTTCCAGCGCAAACGCTCAAGCGCGCGTTCCCCCGTTCCAGTAAAGAGTTATCCGCTATTTCATGGGCATCGTCGGGTTTTGGGGGTCTATTTTTTACTTAATAAGCACAGATTAGGAGCGAAGCCCCCCTGATATTTAATAACCAAAGCTCGGGGTGGCACCACAGGGAGCGGGCGTCTCCCCTCTCAGCAGCGTCTCCCACTATAGGGTATTTTATGAAGTTCCAGCCGGGTCTGTGCTTCCGTCTTTCCATTTGGGAAATGACTTTGTTTTCCTCCTTCCCCAAGCCCCAATCACGGTTTATTAAAGGTAAATAATGCTCGCTCCAAGTTGGACTCCAATTTTCTTCCCTACTTTGGATTGATGTTTTTTAATTCCCCATAAATAACGTTTTCTGCCCACGCCAATATAACGATAATGAAATGAAGCCCGGGAATCGATTCCTTTCCCTCAACACGGGTTTTAGGGATTGGGTTGAATAAGAGCTATAAAAACACTCAAAGTGAACAAACCCGCCCCGAGGGCTCCGGGGGGGCCTCGCGTGTTACCGGCCGTAGGAGCTCCACAAGCCGGGTCGGTCCGGCTTCGAGCTGGGCCAGCGCGACAGCCCTGGACGGAGGTAACCGCAGCGGGCTCTGTCTTTATTCCTTCCCTGTTTCCCCCCCGGTTTTTTCCTTTTTTAATTGGGAAAAGCCCCTTTCCAGCGGCAGCATCCGCAGCTCGGCAGCTGAACCGCTCGTCCCGGCTCCATCCAGGTCGCTGCTCCCCGCATTCCTCTGCCTCATCCCTCAGTAATTCCTCAGCTCCCAGGATTGATTATTTTACACATATATTTTCCCCCCATCCCCTTCATTTATTTACTGTGAATGGCCCAGAATGGAAACCAGCGCCAGGTTGAGGGATCCTCCTTCATCCCGGGCATCTCCCTTCCATCGCATCCCAGATTTTGATTTGATTCTTATTTCTATTTAGGGAATGAAGCTGCCAATTTCTACAAATCTCCTGCGACTTTCGAAATGGACCGAGCACTGTTTGGAAAAGGGGGAAAAATAGATCCAGATCCCTTTCGGTTCCTCCTCTCTTGGCAAATCCACAGTTCCCGATGAGACGAAGCTTTTTTCCCCGTAAATCCTCACCCCAGCCCCGGCGGCTCTGGCATCACTTCACCACCCGCGGGCGAGGACGGCGGCTTCGCCCCCCACATTATGCTCCAAAAATGGGATGGTTTTCATTTTCCCCTTTCTCATCCCAAAGCAGCAATTCCCAAAGTGCCGGGAGCCGGAGGGGATGTGCCCAGCTCCGCCGCACCGCAAGTTTTGGGGCGTAAAGCTCCGCTTTATTTTCTCTTCTATTTAACTGTAAAGCGGAGGGAAAAGATTCATGCCGGCTTTCCCGGAATTCCCTTTGGAATAGCTGCGGAAGTGCTGGCTTCTCCGTCGGAGGGCACCCAGACCTTCCCCACAGCCGAAGTTGTTTTGCCGTCCCAGCTCCCATTTCTTTTGCACAACACCAGGGATCCCACACGGGAGTTATTTAGGGAAAACAGGCGGCTTAACCGGATGCTTTTCTTTAAGCGAGCTGATGATGGGAGGCAAATCCCGGGCTGCGGCGAGGCGAGGGGGATGCTCCAGGAGGATTTTCACCTCGGAAAACCGGGATTTTCGGCTCTCGCTGTCCCAGGGGAGAGGACCCGCGGCGCCCCGCGGTACTTGCGCGCACCGGAGCCGCGTAGCCCTTACCTTGACGCCAAAAAAGCCCCCATCAAACCCAAAGCACCCCCTTAGTTCTGCCCAGAAACGCGCCCATCGCTGAGCACAAGCTATAGGGGGTGCTGGGGATGTCCCCCCCTCCCAGGGCAGGGGTGCAGCCCCCCCAGGTTTAATGTCAAAGTCTTTGCCCGGTTTTGCACAGCCCCCCCCCGAGCCCCAGCCCCTTCCCCTCAGCCCCATGAGGCCACGCACATCGGGGAGCTGTAAAGGGGGGGTGTCCGCTGTGAAGGAGGTGGTGAATGCACCAGCAGCACCCCCGAAAGGGCTCAGAAAGCCTTGGGATGCACCCATCCCTTCCCCACATGTACCTCACTTGCGTGTGCCCCCAGGCATGTAGTCGTTGTGAGCACGCAGGGTGCACTTACCACGCGTGCAGGACACGCAGGCTGCGATGCGTACATGGGGTGCATACATGGTTCGGTGCACATACGTGAACACACGTGCACACACCAGCTCCATCCACCCAAGGACTCCCGCAGTGAGATGCTCCCCGTGCCCCTCTGCGTGTGGAGGGGCAAAATAGCCACCACAAAATGTTCTGCCCATAGGAACGGATGAGCCTTTTGCTGACTGGTGCTGGGCACCAAGGAGCACCTCGGAGGCTGTGATGCCTTTGCAGGGTGCTGAGAGCCTTCAGGGCCCCGGCGTGGACCAGCCCTGGTGGGATTTTGAAGGGAAATCCCTTCTTTTTTGCCTATCAGCTCCATGTGGGAGATGTTGGAGCAGGATAAGAAAAGCCATGGATAGCTCAGAGCAGGTTTTTGTCTTTCTGCAGTGAGAGGTGCACAAACACTCTGGACAAACCACATGTGCTTATTTCCTATCAACCACGGCCATGCAGCAACTGCTGCCTCTTAGAAGGGCATCTTGTTGATACGCAGTGATGGTCAGATACGGGGTTTGGGTCGAAATTTTCTTTGTGGAGAATTCCTTCAAAATCTGAGGTGTCTGAGTTCTAATTTCATAGATTTAGGGGGAAGGAGAGGGGCTTGGAGCTGGTGCTTGCTAAGAAAAGGTCTTTGTCTCACCCACTTGTGCCTTCACTGGGCATTTTTGCAGTGCCACCGCTGCAGCATCCCTCCAGACAAAGACAAGTGCAACAAAAGATGCATTTTGGTTGTGTGCTGAAGGACAGGAGCAGAGAAGCTCCAGAGCCGGCCCCAGGGCTGTGCCAACCATGGACACCCTCACCCTTTGCTCCATCCTCACCCACCAGCGCCCACAGGGAAACAAACCTCTTCTGCCTGAGCCAGCTCCAGGAAAGCCTCATGTCTTCCTCCTGCTTCTCCCCACCACGTATTTCCTACCTCGGGTGGAGATCGGAACAGTTCACTTAAAAGGCCAAACCACTGCTGGATGCCTTCGGAAGCGCCCCTATAACATGGGAGCATCCGAGGGGAAGGGGGCTGGAGCCTGGAAAGAAGTAAATTCATTTCTGTGGGATTGTTTGGGCCTTTTGGGATGTTTTCCCAACTCGACAGCAATAAAAACCCACAGCAGAACCCCCCCCAACCCCCACTCAAATGCAAATATTCCCTCTTCCCATAGCGGAGGGGAGCTCTGTTTTGTCTGGATGGGATTGGGTGAAGTGTCCCCCCGGCACCTACCCCGGCTCCCACAGCTGCCCGACGCACTCAGTCCAGCAGGTGCCTTTTCTTCTCCCTCAAAGGGCTTTGATCTGGACAGCTCTTTTGGAGAATGGGTTTGTTAGTAAGAGATGCCTGGCACGAACGCGGCCTGATTACAGCCCTGCTCGTTAAAAACAGCTTCTCTAGGTATTGAAGGGGATAACAAGGATATTTCAACATTCCCAGCGTGCACCTTTAAGCGGCAGAAAATAAGGGAAATTGCTGGCGTTTAATTCACTATTGCTCCTTTTGAACTCCCACTGGCTTTTCCCTGCAATTGTTCCCTTCCCCGGAGCTCGAAGCCGAGTCTCGATGACAGCAGCATCGCAGGGCTGGAGGGATGGGAGGCACAACGGGACCGGCTTCCCCACGCGGAAAAAGGCCGACGAGGCCGGTTTCCACTTGGATGTTGGAAGATTTCCCACATCAGGGCCCATGGCCCCACTGTAGAATTCCTCTTGGATTTGGGAGCAGCGTTTCTTTTTTGTCTCCATCCCTGAGGAAGCTTTTTCCCCCCAAAGCGAGAGCAGAAAAGCCCACAGCTGGTGTTGGGGGATGAGACACTCACCCATGTTCTGCAAAGGGGGGGGGGGGAAAACCCCACCCCAACCCTCTAATTTTAGATGTTCTGCAACGCTCACAACATGCATCCCACCAACGGCCTGGCACGGGCGCTATTCCCACCCCAGCACAAGGAGAGGAAAGGAGAACTCGGCTCCACCGCGACCTTTTCCACGCTCTCGCCATGGATATCTCCTCCTTTCAGGAGTCTTTCTGCCCTGGGAAGGCCCTTTGGTTAACAGTTACAGGTCGCAGCTCCCGGGCAGAGGATGAGGCCTATTTGGGGCAATTTGCCCACATTTTGGCTTCATCCTCTCCTTTCAGAGTCTCTGCCCCCAAAAAGCAGCTTTTTGTGGAGCGTTGGGAGCCCTGCTGATGAACCCCCAAGTTAGATCTGCTATTTAACAAGAAGTCCATTATATCCCAGCTCTTTTGCCCTGAAGATCTGGATCTTTCCCCCTGTGGGGCTGTACCTCCAACATCCCGCATGCGGATGGAGCCCCGAGCTCCATCCATCCCACCCGCGAGCCTTCTCCTCCGAGATTTTAGACCCAGACTCAACCAATTCTTCCTTTTCGCATTTAACCCCCAGAAAGCAGATCCAAACCACCACCTAAACCAGGGGGGGGAAGCGGAGCCGCAGCATCCCCATCCTGAAAGGGGGAAATCGTGCGCAGAAGCAGGACAATGTGGCTCAAAGGGCTCAGTGGGCTGCAGCCCCCTGCTAAAGCTGAGCCTTAGGGGAGGGCGAGGGTCTCGGCTTACCCGGCCTCGCATAAAAGTCTCCTCCATTGGAGCAAATAACCTTTATGTCCAGGGCCTAGCAAAGTTTGCTTTCTCCCTCCGGGGTTAGGCACAGCAGGAGCGAAAGAGAAAGCAACGGCTTGTAGGAGGTTCCCTGCGCATAATAACCTCAGAGGAGTTTAGGTCTAAAGACTAAAAGGCTCTATTTACTTTCAGTGACAAGGAACAATCTAAGCAGATGTCCTTTGATGGGATTAGTTATTAATCCTTGAATCATGGGTAAATGGGAAAATGATCCATTATTTGCTGCAAAATCCTTTACTGGTTGAGGTTCCAAGGCTGGAGCGGAGGGTTGTTAGCAGAAAGGGCTCAGCCTATCGTGGAGGGGGTTTGGGGGCCGGGTTTGATTTGCAATGTCTTTTTTACAGTTTGTGCCCTGGAGCGTGGAGCCAAAATGAAGGGAAAAGAGGAGAAACGGACCCAAACCCTCAAAAAACCGCCTAGGAAAAGGGGGTTGCTTCCACTAACGGCTGAGAACAATGCGACGCATCAGACAGTTCCCGGAGCGGAGGCCCCGATTCCTCAGGTAATAATGGTGATGGTGGTAATAATAATGGTAATAATAATAATAATGGTAATGTCATCATCAACAACAATAATAACAATGATAATACAACGCCTGTAACAATAAAACCTATAATAATATCACCTAGAATAATGATATCACCTATAAGAACATAATCACATATATCAATAAATAGTATTAATAGTAATTATTATTAATAATAACCTATAATATCACTTATAACACCATTTATAATTATATCACCTAGCATAATGATATCACCTATAAGAATATTATCACATGTAAGACTATCAATACCAATATAATGATTATCGTTAATAACAATAATAATAACAATATAATCATTATCTATAATGTACAATAGTAATTATCACCATGTATAATAATAATATCACCTGTAAGAATATAATAACATATAAGAATACAATAACATATAAGATATCAATATTAGTAATATCAATATCAATAACATAATAACCATCTATAATAATATCACCTATAACAACACCACATAAAATAATTAGATCACTTATAGTAGTGCTGTCACCTACAAGAATATCATCACATATGAGAATATAATCACATATATGAATATCATAGCATATACAAATAGCAATAATATGATTAATATTATTATAATCAATAACATTAATAGTAATTATAATGCTAATAATAATGTAATTATCACCTATAATAATGATATCACCTATAAGAATATAACCAGATACAAGAATATAACCACATGCCATGGGCTCTGGAGAGGGAAGTGTGGGAATAGCTGGTGAGATGCTCCGGGGTGTCTCAGGGGACCTATTCCCAGGGGATATAAATCCATGCGGATACATTCTGGTGCTGTAGCCACATGAGCCTCTTCCCAGTGCTGGGAGGGTGATGCATGCCCCAACCACTGCTCATCCCAGCCCCGGATGGGAGCAAAAGCCAAAGTTAGTGGGAATACCCCCATCTCTCACAGCTCAACTTCTTGGAGCAAACACGAACCACCCTGAACTCTGAGTCAGGAAAGCAGAAAGAGATTCCCAATGGATAATTTCCTCTGCTTCCTTTTGGTTTGTGTTCTGATTGTACAGAGCACTGCTGGCTCCGAGGGGGGATAAACCATGCTCTGATTGAAGATTGATACTGAACATAGCATTTTGTTGCTGTTTAAATCTGCTTCCAAGTTTGAGGAGGAAGGGCTGTAAAAGAAATAGTCCGCAGCAGTCGGGACGCATTTGGGGTGCAAAGGTGCATAATTCCATGGATAAAAACGTTACCTGGGCTTGCTGGAAAGGTGCTGTCCTGGACATCCTGCTCATATCAAATCCTAGGGGTTGAAAAGTCCTCTGTCATCACACAGTGCTGACCTGCAGGGCTAAGCCCACAACTCCAAAATCAAGGAATAATACATAAACCCGTGCTCGATTCTGTTACAATTCCTCCATTGGTCTTTTGTTATTGTTTTACTGACCTTTTACTAGTCTTTCACTGATCTTTGGCCACACAAAGAGTACTTTCTGGCTGCAGGAAGTGAGCATCATATGTGGGGAAACTGAGACCTGGAGCTGGATAATGCTTTAACCGAGGGTCACAAGAGGGACCACAAGCATCCAGCCTGACCGCTTACTGATACTTGGAACGCCGTTTTCCAGCACATCAAACAGTGGGATAATCTGGAGCCAGCTGCCTGCATTCGGGCAAAGGCCTGCAAGGAGCATCCTCTTGGAGGTGAATGGCTTTGGACTTCAAGCCTCTTCATGGGATGGGGAAACTCCACGCCAGGAATGCTGGGCACCACTGGGCAGCTCCAAACCCAGCCCTGCAGGCGATGGGATGTGTCCTTGCCTCCCCTGCGGGTCATGCTGGCTGCCTGTTGCTCTCTATTAGCACCGGTGTGGTCCTCATAAGGGCAGTTCAAGGAATTCCCACCAGGATTGGGATCATCCCCGGGGCCGTCTTTCAGCCGTCACCGCCGGGGCTCCCTGCGCTCTGCCGCCACCTGGCGTCCAAATGCGGCCGTGCAGGGTCCCCGTCCCTGCGCCTCCCACCTCCCCTCTGCTCGCACCAGTTCCCACCAGTGTCCCCCCATCCCCGAGGAGCTGCTCTCGCTGCAGCAGCAGCCCCATCAGCTCCCCTGGTCCCAAAGACACCCCACAGAGAGCCAAGCGGGGCAACGGGCACCCCAAACCATCCTCAGGCGCTCCCACTTACCTGTTATCCTGTCAGCCCAACGGAAGTCCCACCTCCAGGCAGAGCGAGGCTTTCGTTGTTGTACCAGGCTCAGGAGGATCAGGGGACGGTCCGACACCCACTTGGAAAGGCTTTTGTTGGGAAATGTGGGCCTGACCCACACGGAGCCATAGCAGGGGCTGTCTTGGGGTGTCCATTGCAGCCAAGAGAGAAAGCAGGGATGGGAGACGTCAGAAATTCATCTCCCCCTAGCATCACAGGGGAGCCATCACCCTGCCTTGGGGCTGCTGGTGGGAACGGGGCTCTCTGCCGAGCCCAGGGCGTCCCCAGGTCCTCAGACTGCCTGGATCCCAGGGACAGGGACGGGAGACTTGGGGATACCTGTGCAGGAAAGCGGGGTCCCAGTGGCTGCCCCAGATGTGTCCCACTGCCCTGGGTGCTGGGACAGCCCAAGGACCATCCCCACCTCAGCAGGAGCTTAAACCCAGGAAAGAAAGGGCCAGAAGCAGCGGAAATTATCAGAAACGTGTATTTTCTTTTCTTTTTTAATAGTAAACCTCTTTACAACAAATATAGTGAAAGAGTTTCCAAACAAAACTCATAAGAATTTTTCATGGTAATTATTATTATCGTCATCATCATTTTTTTTTTAATATATTTTTCTTTTTTTTTTCCTTTTCTTTTTGTTATTTTATCTTAGTGTGGAATATACAATAACGCATCACCATACAGCACAAAAAAAAAAAAAAGGGATATTGGAAAACCAAACCGGACGCCTCAACCACGGGCTGCAGTCCCTGGGAAGGAGCCACTGATTGTCAAGGGTGCAGGTCGGGAGCAGGGACGGGAAGCGACAGGGATGGGGGTGATGGTGTCCCCAGGACTCGGGAGGTTCTCAGCCAGGCCGGCAAATACTCAAGAGAAAGATGGAATTAACCAAAGATCCTGGTTCCAAACTCCATAAATCCTCCCTTGCAGCGCTGCTGCTTGGCAGCATCGCACCCGAAGCATGGAGCAGGGGACACCTCGGTCCCCTTCTCCAGACACACACCAGGGTGTCTCCTGCTCCGTCCTGCATGGATGAGCGTGCCCATCCCATGAGCATCCCATGAGCGTCCCAATCTGCCACCCGCGGGCGCAGAACCCCTCGCCTCGCACACATACGCACACGTACGCACACACACACATGTGGAGGAGCATCAGGAAAACAAGAGAGGTTCAAAAATATAGAGATATATATTATAGATACACAGTTCATCCTTTTTTTTTTTTTTTTTTGTCCTTTTTTCCTTCCCTTTTCAATTGCTTCTCAAAACAATAAATAAACTCCTCAGGGGAAGTGCACGTCCTGGTTCGTCTCTACCTGTGCAGCATCCTTAGGGGGAAAGAAAGAGAAGAGCTGCCTGTGCTGATGCAGACCGAGCTGTGCAGGGGATCCCACTAACCCCGTACAGAGGAGCTGCGGAGAGGGGAATTCCTGCTTTATTCCCTTTAGTGCATCCTTTAAAGGGTCTGTTCTATCTTACCAATACGGTTGCAGACGCCCCAGACGATGCTAACACCTACCTGCTTTATTTGCGCTATGGGGAGCTTGGGGATGGGAGAAGATTGAGGACCTGACCCAGAGGCCGTCATCCTGTTTGCCAATGGGATTAACAGCACAGCCGCAATGGTCCCACTTGGTTCAGCATCCCATTCGCCTGCAGACTGCTCAGGAAGAGCCATGGGGAGAAGGGGAGTAGTGGCCTGAGCTGGGTGATGGGGTTGCTTCATCCCTTAGCCTTGAAGGCAGATGCTGGGGGCCCTCAGGGACATCCCAGCATCCATCCCACGATGGGGAAAGGATGCTCTGTGCTGCTCTGCACTGTGGTTAAATGCGGGGGGGCAGCAGCTCTTGTCCTTCTCTGCCTCTCCCCATGGCATCGGGATGAGGATGCTATAAAATCCCCATCACTGCCTGCTTGGAAGATGTGGCGAGGTCTGAGCCACACCACCCTCTTCTGGCTTAAAGAAAGCATATTCCAAAGAGGACTTCACTCAAAACGGAGCTCCAGAGCAATAAACTGAACATAAACGGGTTTTCCAGCTGCTGGGGAATGGAGGGGAGCTGGGACGACCACATCCACTCCGCTGAGGTCCCTATTCCTCCTGGGAGCGCAGCGGAGAGCCAGAGCATCCCTGTGCACCAGGCACCTCCTCATTTCCAAGGCTCCCACAAAAGCTGTTTCTGGGTGCTGCTGACCTCCAGGACCCAGAGGTGATACCCCAGCAGTTTGGGAGCCCTCTATGGAAAAGCACCCGTGAGGCTCCAACCATCACCAGGCTGGGACATGGAAAAGAGGGGAGCAGAGAGGGATGGGGAGGGAGCTACGTAGGAAGAGCCAAGAGGGTTGAACAAGAAATAGCTGTACAAGGCGGCCATGGCCAAAGTCAGTATTATTACAATATACTCTGACAAAAATAGAATCTCATTTCATATCAATACAACAAAAAGAAGCCCCAAACTCAAGAGCCAGTTTTCTGTCCTGTTACCATCGCTGACAGAGTGAAACTTGCTATTTACATGTACAGTAGCCAGGTAAAATACTCCAAGTGAAAGAGCAGAGAGAGAAGAGGAGGAAGGGGAGAGGACAGAGAGGGGAGAGCCTTCTGGCTTCGGGCAGGGAAGGGTGATGGAGGTAGTGAAACACTTTATGGTTTATGGGTCTGGTTGGGCTTTTTTGTGTTAAAAAGATAAGAAAAGGGCGAAATAAAAAGGGGGTGGGGGGAGAAGTGAAGTGGGATGGGCAAAGGAAACTAATGTAGGAATGGGAAAGGGAAACAAGAGCTGAAAGGGAAACAAGAGCTGGTTACAGACTCACCCATGGCCCTGCAAGAGGCGGATGGGGATGAAGTTTTGCCACTTTGGGTGCTCTGAATGCCCCGAACAGCTCCAAACTGTGCCTCATCCGGAGGGGAATGCGCGATGTGGTACCGGGGGCACAGACAAGGTATGGCTGGGAAGATGCAAACTCCATCTCCATGCCAAGGGGTCCTGCTTGGCCCCGGCCACTTCCAGCATTTCCCCAGAGCTGGTGACAAAACTTCCCAATTCCCAGGAAAAGCACTGGGGGGAAGTGCAGGAGATGGAATTTTCCAAGGAAAATGGAGGGGGGAGGATGTAGATTTGCTTTTTCCCTGCTTTGCTGAGGTCTGGGGGGGAAGGAAGAGGAAAATGAAGCGGGGAAGAAAAGGAAACCTTCCTTCTCCTCACCCCGCTTTCCCCCATGGGACCATGCACAGCCCCTTGTGACCGGCTCTGGATTGAACAGCTCCAGCAACCCTCAGACCCCCAACCCCGGCAGCAGCTCCATACACACGGCAACAAACCCCTTCCCAAAGGATCTCCATCCACTCTCATCCAAGCCTCCAACGCAGCCGGGCTCTTCGCCATCCCCCAAACCCACCCCATTTAGCAGGGAGGGTCACCCCATCCCCTCGCACCTGACCCGATACGATCCACACTGCAGTGAGACCATCCCCATCCATCCAGCCCCATCCTCAACACCCTCCTGATGCACCCCACGCTGTTATCCGAGGCTCAAGGCATCATTTAGGGGCCTGCTCCATCCCCATGTTTCCTCATGGAGATCTCCTGCCCCATCCTGCTGCTACAGCTGCCAAACCAGCCCCTGCGACCTCCTTCCATCCTCCTCCTCCTGCACCAAGCCAGGGTGAAGCCCCGGTTATCCCAGTGCACACCAACAACAGAGCCCTCACCTGCTCCCTGTGCCCCCCCAGCACACGGCCATGCCCCCACAACGCTGTTCTCCCCAGCATCACCCCACCAAAGGGACACCATGGACCCAACCAGCCCCATCCCCAGCACCACCAGCACAAACACCCACGAACAAGCCAGCCTTGACTCTTCCAAACCCTGGGAAAGACCAGCCTTCCCGGGATGGGGCGGTCACAGCCATCCCCCCCAGTGCCAGCATCCCGGCTGCATCCACCAGCACCAAACCCACCCTGGTGCTGGGGTCCCCCCATCACCCCATGGGGAGCAGTGGGGCCGCATGGGGTGACGAGGGGTCCCCAGAGGGTACCAAAGGGGTGATGCTGGTGGAGGGGGGGGGGTGCCTACGAACCACCCCAGCTTACCTCTGCCTACGGCCCGCGGCGTCGAGCCCCGGTCGCGCGCGCTGGGGAGGGATCCACGAGAGATGTCAAGAAGGTAAAAGATCAGAAACAAAGACTTTGGTTAAGTAACCACACTTTTAGAAAGGAATATATCATTTTGGAAACATTATCAGTGCATACTTCTTAATATGAAAATATACACAATTGTATTTCATTCTCCAAAAAAAGGAACAATTAAAAACAAAAGCAAACTAGCCCAAACACAATATATTAGCTTTTTTTTTTGTCTTTTTTTGTCTTTTTTTTCGCGTTTTCTCGTCATCCGTCCCAAATTCGAACGCTACACTTTGTTCCGGTTACGCTTTTTTTTTTTTCTTTTGGCTTTTTTTGGCTTTTTTTTTTTTTGTAAAGGTTTTTTTTTTCTTCATGCATTTTACACCTTTTATAGCCTTTGAGAATAAATAAGCTCCGTTTTTGCTTCCACGTCTCTAAAAACTGCAGCATTTTAACTATTGTCATCGAAATCGTGCAATGTTTTTTGTGGGTTTTTTTTTCCTTTTTTGTTTTTTTTTTTTTTTTTTTTTTGCAACACCCCTTTTTAAAAAATGGAAATTTTTTTTTTTTAAACTGAAGCCGAAAGGGGGAAAAAAAAAAAAAAACCAAACCAAAAAAAAAAAAACCCCAAGAATCCCAACTTAAAAAATTATCCACAATTGTAACCGTCAACAGTACAATGAGCACGAGAACAGAAAGTGAGACCCGAAATGGGCTTAGAGAAGCACAAAGGAGGGTGTTGGTGTCTTAAGATTGTCGCTTTTCTCGTTGTCTTTTGAAAATTAGGGGGAGTTTTTTGGGTTTTACAGTCTGGGGGGGGGGGGGGAAAGAATGACCCGGACATAAAAATAAGAATATAACCCTAAAATAACCCCCCCAAAATCAAGCCCCCCCCCCCCCCCCTCAACAAACCGAGCCCTGAAACTGCATCACCGCGATGGTGAAGCTGATGCCGGATGTGACCCCGGGTATCCCTGCTCTTCCCACGAGCTGTAGCTGCCCGTGGCATCAGCCCACAGGGATTATGGAGTCCTGCTGCCAGATGCTGTGGATCTGTTCCGGCATCGCTCCGGGTGGATCTAAACCCGCATCTCAATGGAGCCCAGAGCGTTTTTAGTCCTGGGGTTTGTGATCTTTCCATCCAGGCTCTCAGCTTCAAATGGGTGAACTCGGGAGTCAGGGCATGAAGTTCATGAGCAAAAATGGGGGGGTTTTGGTGGTGGTTTTTGTGTCCCCCGCCTCGGGGTCGCTCTGCACCGATGCTCCGGTGGCGTGGATGGCGTCGAGTGCCAGGAGGGTTTTCCATGCCTCCTTCCTGCCGGGATCTCCGGAGCAAGCTGCTCCCCAGCGGGGCAGAAACCCTTTTGGTTGGGTTTTATTTCCTCATTCTCTTTCTTTTTGCGAAGGAAACAAAAATCAAACCTATAAAATGAGACCAATGAGACGTCGATAATCCCACCTAATTTCCAAAGCAAGGCCGTGCAAAGAGCTCAGGTGCGTGTCCGGCATTGCCGGCTCGGGGGGGGTCAGCGTAGGCGAAGGAGGAGGATCACGGTCCGCAGCAGCTCTCCCGCTTCCCAGATGGATAACCGGAGGTGGAGGGAGGGAGATCTGCTTCTGCCGCCAATGCCGAGCTGGCATTTTGGAGGTGAGAGCTGAGCATCTCCCCAGGATACAGCTTGGGGAGGGAGGGATGGGGAGGTTTAACCACATAGAACCTGCCCGGAGCCATCCCGAGGCTCAACGGAGCACGGGAATGGGAGAGGGAATTAAACATTTACCATTCAAAAGAAAGAAAATCATCAGTTGGACAAACTTTGTGGCAGCAATTGGCTATTTCCAAGGTTTCCATAGGGGAATTTGAGCTGGTCCATGGCTTGGAGACTCCCCAGGGCAGGGATTTTGCAGCAGGATGCTCGCCCCAGGCTTTGAGGAGATGCTGGTACCTGGGCAAGGTTTGGTGTGAGCTGGCACTGGTCATGGGCTGAGCACAGGCTTCCCTGATCCCAGTGCTGAGGCTCACCCCGAACCAATTCCATCACCAGGGAGAGAAGGAAAAGCCAGGGTAGGTGTTGGCTCTGAAGGGATGCGCCCCATTTTCCCTCTTTGGCTCTTAATTTTCATCCAATGTTGGGAGGATTTCCTCCAACCACTCACTTTTAAGTTATTCCTATTCATAATAAGCAACGTTTCGGGTGTTGTTTTCCCAGTTTTTCCAATTGGGAAAAATGCTTGGTTGGGAAAAGTGGATAAAACTCCATAAATCTGCTTCTGTTTTGCCATCATCCTGGGATGCAACATGAATCATTCCAATGCACAGAGCTGGCCACTGGATGCGTGGTGAGGGGGATAAATCCTACCATGACTTTTTGCTCCTCTCTCTTTGCGCTGCCTTGGGAGGAAGCCCAGCACCGCTCCTGGCTCCCAGAGCCCATCCGAAGGAGCTGTTTGGCAAAGGTGGCATCTGGGCAGGTTTTGTGCCGGTGGTGCCGGTGCGGTGACAGGGTGGCAGGATGGGATGCGGATGGGGACCAGCATCCTGGAGAAGAGCGCCTGCAGGGAGAAAGCCCTTTTCCAAACCCTCAATCCCTAAGCTGGTGGCTGCATTTTGGGGTCAGGGAGAGCTGATGCCTGGCCCTGCGAAACTGCCGGAGCGAGCGGCAACAGGAGGAAATTCCTTGAGTTTTCCTCCTTTTTCCCTCCACTAAATCACTCCATTGAGACTTTCCTTTCCACCCAGTTCACCCTTGTCTTCAGAGGCCTAGAAACCTTCAGGCCAAATCCCAAAGGATAACAATGTCAGTTGCATCTTGCAATAAGAATCATGTATTCCTATTTTTCCAATTTAAAGCTTTGTCCCATGGGGAATGGGAATGCATTTTTACAATGCATTTACCAATTTTGCTTGGTAAAACCTGCAATTTTCTGTCAAAGCAGCATAAGAATCATAGAATCCTGGAATGGGATGGGTTGAAGGGACCTTAAAGCTCCTCCAGCTCCAACCCCTGCCATGGGCAGGGATAACTTCCACTAGAGCAGGTTGCTCCACGCCCTGTCCAATGGGATGGAAGTGTCTAAGGAATCCTTCCTCTCCAAACACACTGCCCCCAGGCAGAGACCAGACTTCCCCCTCTGCCTTTGGGAAAGGATAACCGGAGTTTGAACATGGTTGTGGCCAGGAATAGTGGAATTCCCTTGGGTGCTGTCTGCATGGACCTCATGCAAACAGGTTTAAGTCTTAAAAACCTGCCTCTTATTCCTTCTTATTCCTTTTTACTTAGGAAAATCGGTGCCTGCCAAAACCCTTCAACCTTCCTGAGAGCTGGATCATGTCCGAGCCACCCTTCTCTGCACGTTGGGCCTGGGAGAGCCCCAGCACTGTGTTTTGGGAAGGCTCTGTGCCCCACCTCCCCTCCGAGTTCATCCTTGCTGCAGGCGCTCTTCCCCAGGGATACAGTCCCACCTCCCAAGGGGGACCAACATCCTCAGGGTCTTGCATTCAATGGGCACCCACTGCCACTATGGGGATGAGCATCCCCAGCTGCTTTTGGCCAGGACTCAGTCATTTGATCTCCATCCCTCCCTTCCCAAAGCACCCCCTGGCTATTTCCAAGCCGAGGAGCGCCGTACATACTGCGTGCGTCGCCTGCTGCGCTAGGATGAATGCCTACAGAATCCTAAAGCTATTTTTCAGGCAGTTTATGATCATTTCCCTCCCACCCCATCCCATCCCATCCCCATAACCTGTTTCACCCCATCCCTCCCACCCCTCCCGCCCTTTCCCTGCAGCGCCGGCAGCGCTCCCAAGGGATGGCGAGGACCCCGTTATGTGACCCAGGTATCCAACCGCATGCGCTTTACGGAGGGGCTCTCGCCCTCGGGCTCACTGCTGGGTCGCAGGAGGCCCAGGGATGAGCTGAAATCGGGGCGGGCGGCATCGTCCCGCTCGCTGCTGCCTTCGTAGGAGCTGGTGTTGCTGCTGAGGCTGTCGACGGGCGAGCGGCCGGTGGGCTCGTGCCGGGGCTGGTGGGGGAAGGTGCTGAGCGGGGTGGCAGTGTTCCTTTCCCGGTTGGGTGAGACGGGCTCCGACTTGATGCTGATGTTGGGGTTGGTGTTGACAGTCAAAGTGGTGGTGTGGGATAAGTGACTCCCTTGTCTGGGTGGCCGGAAGGCAGGGGGATGAGGTTGGGGAAGGAGGAGGAGAGTGGGAAGAGAGGAAGGGGGGGAAACGGAGGAGGAGATAATGGGAAGTTGCTCATTATTATCTTTGCGGTGGCCTTTCACGTGCCTGAGCACAGAACTCACAACCCGCATCTGAATGAATCCAGAACCACCAATCTGGCTTAGATTATGAATCTGATTCCACTATAAATCACAATCAGAATTAGGAATTATTATGACCCCAGGAATCACAATCCATGCGCTCACCATGACACAGTCACTGCCGCGCCAGGATTAGACCCTGCACGACCCTAATGGGCTGCATCAGTTGAGTGACCACTGGTACCCATTATCAGAATCATTGAGCTACACAATGGTTTGGGTTGAAGGGACCTTAAAGCTCCTCCAGCTCCAACCCCTGCACTGGGCAGGGACACCTTCCACTGGAGCAGCTTGCTCCAAGCCCCTGTGTCCAACCTGGCCTTGAACACTGCCAGGGATGGGGCAGCCACAGCTTCTCTGGGCACCCTGTGCCAGCGCCTCAGCACCCTCACAGGGAAGATTCTGCCTAAGATCCCATCTCCATCTCCCCTCTGGCAGGTTAATGCCATTCCCCTTGTCCTGTCCCTACAGGCCCTTTTCCAAAGCCCCTCTCCAGGTTTCCTGTCAGTCTTTCACTTACATTAAATTCCCTAGTGATACAGGAACCAGATGCTGCTGCGGCTGCTGCTGTGGCTGTTGCTGCTGCTGCTGCTGCTGTTGCTGCTGTTGTTGTTGCTGCTGCTGCTGTTGCTGCTGTTGTTGCTGCTGTTGCTGCTGCTGCTGCTGCTGCTGCCAGGCAGAGATGTTGCCAAGGGACAGCCCACTGGGTGAGCTGAATGCTGGCAGTGAAGACAACTCAGCACTCGGCAGCTGATAATCTGGAAAGGAAGGAGCCCTTCGGTCAGTTCAATGTCAAACCTTCTCCAGCAGAGCCCTGAGCACTGCGAGGAGATGGAGACCAGAGACGCAAGCCAGCCACGACTTGGAGAGTGTCAGCTACTGCAGGGGGTCGCACAGGGAGCCTGGGCACTGGACATGCCTCTTAGAATTACAGACTGGGTTTGGTTGGAAGGGACCATAAGATCATTCAGCTCCAACCCTTGCCACAGGCAGGGACACCTTCCACCAGAGCAGCTTGCTCCAAGCCCCTGTGTCCAACCTGGCCTTGAACACTGCCTGGGATGGGGCAGCCACAGCTTCTCCGGGCACCCTGTGCCAGCGCCTCAGCACCCTCCCAGGGAAGGATTTCATCCTTATATTCAGCCTTCTTCTACGGTCAGGATATGGGTCAGGCTCAGGGTTAGGGTTCAGCCTAACAACCCCCCGCGCCCCACGTCCCAGCGGGCAGCAGAGGGCGCTCTCTGCCCACCGCCGATTCCTACCACCCCCTGGTCCATTCCCCCCCTCGGCACACTTTGGAGGGGGATGAAGGATGGGGGCGATGCTCTTCCCAAACATGGAGCAAGCTGCTCCAGTGGGAGGTGTCCCTGCCCGTGGGGGTTGGAGCTGGAGGAGCTTTAAGGTCCCTTCCAACCCAAACCATTCCAGGATGTGCTCCTCCAGGGCCTCCTCCCCCGTCCTCGCTGTCCCTTCGGGTGTCCCCACCCCTGCAGAGCCCCGCTCGCCAGCAGCAGCCGAGCACAGAGGTGGCTGCAAAGGTGCTGAAGCGCTGCCAATGCCGCGGGCTGAGCCAAGCACACCCTGAGAGAGGCCCAGGGCCTGGCTCTTTGCCCTGCGCAGCCCTTTTACCCCCAGCACCAGCTCTTCTGGTTTAGGAGCTCCTGACACCCACTGGTTATGACAGCCGCCACCACAGCCAATGGCAAGAGCTAGAGCTGGAGCCATCCCGTATCCCAGAACCACAGACTGGGTTGGGTTGCAAGGGACCTTAAAGCTCATCCAGCTCCAACCCCTGCCATGGGCAGGGACGCCTTCCACTAGAGCAGCTTGCTCCAAGCCTCATCCAACCTTGAACACTGTTAGGAGTGGGGCAGCCACAGCTTCTCTGGGCACCCTGTGCCAGTGCCTCAGCACCCTGCCAGGGAACATGATCCAATGCTTCTTTTGTCAAGTTTACGTGACTTCTCTATCTCGAAGATGAGAACCATTGGGTTTGACTCAACCAGGCTGCAGAGCAGGCATGGGAAAGGGCAAATCTGGCCAGTGAGAAGCTCAACATAACCTCATCGGCCTGCAATGGAGACAGCTCCCACCCAGTTAATAGGATAACCCTGGAAAGAACAAGCCCCAGCGCCACAGGCTTGGAGTTTGCTCAGGGCATCTGCACCCTCCAGCAGGGTTTTCATCCAGGCGATGATAACCTCTGATAACATCCCAGCCACAGGCATGGAAGGCGCCCGCATGGGATCGCTTATGTGCCTGTGGTCATCTGCAGGAGGAAAACAACCCCGGAAAGCTGGAATTCAGCTCCTCTCCCCACCCTGAGCGGGAGCAGCACAGGGCACAATTAAAACCTATTTTGGGCACTTGGGCTGGTGGACCACAGGGCTGGGGCTGACTTCCACGTAGGGAGAGGAGCCTCCTCGTCACGCACAGACAGGCATCTTGTGGGCTACACCTACTAATTAGCAGAGGGAGTTCCCAACGTGCCTATTCCGGGCTCTTCCAGACAAGCAGCTTTTGACATCTTTGCTGCTCTGAGCCCAAGTGAGCTATGGAAGAAATGCAGCGAGTCCTTAAGGTCTGGGGGGGGGGGTCTGACAGGTTGCAGATGATCCCCCCCCAGCCTCATGGCCCACAAGCAGGCTGGGCTGCATTCCTCCCCGACTTTTGGGGGCCCTGACGCTCATTTTCATTAAGCCCCTATTACAACATCACCCGGAGCTCTCAGGAGCCTGGAGATGGGTGGAGCTGTAATTAGCATCCACTTAAAAGCACCTTCAAGCTGCCAGCACAGTGCAACGGGCTACAGCGTGACAGAATGCTGCCCTCACAGCCCTTCTGGATGTGACAGGGAGCTCTTAGGAGTTAGAGAATGATTCTCCCCTTGATTTCAATGCTGTGAAACTCTTGGACTCAACCACGTCTTGGGGCAGCGAGTTCCAGGAGCGATGATGGAGGGAGAGCCAGGCACGCGCTCGCAGCAGCACATATTCCCCCTTGTCCTAACCCATCCATCAGAGAGAGCTGCGGGCTCTTACCTGTGTTGTAGGCTGTGGGCATGGCAGAGAAAGGCAGCCCCTGCGTCAGCAAACTCGGAGTAGCCACAGAAACAACCGGTGTGGTTAAAGAGTGAGTTGCTTGGGAGACACCCAACCGCTGCGTGTTCTGCTGCGGAAGCAAAGGGAGAAGGAGTCAGAACCCCGGTGCATTGCACTGTTATCCCCCCCAAACCTCGGTCTGCAGTTGCCTCCACCCCCCAAGGCATGCACCAGGCTTTGAACAAGCATCCGAGGCTGTGGGCCTAAGCAGGGCTGAGCTCTGGCCATTCCTCACTGCAGCAAAGTGCAAACCGCACCAGCTCCAGGCATTCAGGGCCCTTGCAATGTTCATTTGCAGGTCACTTGGCATTGGCCTTAGGTCACCTTTGTTCCCAGGCCTGGGCTTCACCCGCAAGGACCAGCAATCCCCTGCATGCACGGAGGGGATGCCTTGGTCTGCATCCCCTCTGCGGTAAAAAAAGGCTCAAACTGAAACAGGGGAAGTTCAGGTTGGAGATAAGGAAGTTCTTCCCTGTGAGGGTGCTGAGGCGCTGGCACAGGGTGCCCAGAGAAGCTGTGGCTGCCCCATCCCTGGCAGTGCTCAAGGCCAGGTTGGATGGGGCATGGAGCACCCTGCTCTAGTGAAAGGTGTCCTTGGTTGTGGCAGGGGGTTGAGACCGGATGAGCTTTAAGGTCCCTTCAACCCGGCCCATCCTGTGGCACGCTGGTACCCTTAAACAAGCGCAGTGCTCAGCACCCTGCCAGCTCGGTGCCCTCATGAGGTTTGGGTGACTCAGGCATTAGCAGGTCCACGGTGGAAAAATTCTGCCCTTGGACCTGTGCACGGCAGCCTCCCCCCGTGGCTTTCCAGGCAGTGACGTGGGCAGATCCGCAGGTCAGATCCAGCCCTGTTTACAAGGCAGATAATCTGGGCTGTCTCTGCTGATCTGATTTAAATCAGCCTCAAGAGGCTTGCCTCTAATCTGAAGCACCCCGGCACACGTCACCTTGTGAAGACTGGGGCAGTGCCCAGCTTAAATCAGTGCCTGGCACAGGGCTGGCTGCGTCCCCAGGGCTCTCAGAGCATTGTAGGGCTGGGTACAGGTTCATGGCCACGCAGGACCCTCCTGGGATAACGCAGGAGGCTAAAATGCCTGCCCTTGCCACCTCCGGAGGTGACAGCCCCCTGCACCCACACGCTGCCTCCCCAGCACTCAGCGAAGGCGATTACCAGCGCTCTAATTGCTCAAGCCCTGGGGCTCTAGGAGCAGGTTTTCCTGGCCCGTATCCCACTGGCAACCACCCTGGGCCATGCCCACAGCCTGCAGGTTAAGGAGGCTGCAGGGAAATGTCTTCATGGTGGGCAGAATTCAGCCCCATCCCTCTCCTGCCTGCACCAGAGCCTGAGCTAGACCAGCAGGATGCGACCCCACAGCCCCTTTGCCCCCTGCTAGCCGGTTTTCCCGGGACAGCACAGGCATGGGGATGAGTCCGGCCAGAACCGAGGGCTGGGATGGGGGGATGCTGTTGAGCAGGGGGCTATCAGCCCTGCGAACAGGGCAGCAGCCACCCACCCCTATTTACACCATGAGTGTGGGGATGTCAGACCCGGCTGTGCTGTTGGAAGCACCTGGGTCCGCATCCTGATTCATGCAGGAAGGATGCTGAGGGTGCACAAGCTGCCCCCAGCCCCATGCCACACACTGTGCCCCTTGCAAAATGCTCCTGATTGCAAAGTGCCACGTTATAAACCCATGCAGGAATGCTCCCCGGTGAGCCCACGCATCACCATGGGCTTGGTGATGGGATCCTGCTTCACCCTTTGGATCAGGGACATAGGGGGGACACATCTGAACCCACTAAAAGAGCAGATTGTGCTCAGAGCCTAAAACTGCACCCCTAAAGCAGGCAGGGCAAAGGGTTAAGGGCAGCGTGAGGGGCAGCTGACTCATCCCTGTGTGTGTGAAGGGGTGGGAGTTGCCATGTGGAGAGATCTGGTGTGTAGGTTGAGCAATATGGAAGGAGCAAATCCAGGGAGAAGGTTAACGGAGCAAGGCGGGGGGGGGGGGGAGGGATCAGCACCACGAGGGGTGAATCCACAGAGATGGTGCTGGGTTCCCCTCTTCCCAGTCCAGCTGTGCCAAGGTCCCTGTCCCCCCTGCCCGCATTTCATCACCCCGCTGCCACCTCCTTGCGCTTCACTCCAGGCAGAACCCAACCCAGTGAGCTCAGACTAACAATTAACACTGCTCATGCCAACCAGGCTCATTTGTTGCCTGGAGCAAGCTGCTCCTCCAGCTCGGAGACAGGCAATGCCCTCTGGCAGCGGGAATGGTGACATGGGAGCAGATGGCGAGGCGGGAGTTGACTGTTTCCACTCTGCAGATGGGGAAACTGAGGCACGAAGCTGCTTGGGAGGGGGCCGCTCTGCAAGAAGGGTTCTGAGGCACGGAAAACAGCACAGGGCAAGTCTGCCAAAGCTTTCCCCTTGGCCAAGTGGCTCCTTGCAGGCTGTGAGAGGAATTGGCTTACTCCTGGGATTCTGGAGAGCTTTTCCCTGGCTGCTTTCGCTGCATCCTAGAGCAGCGCTCGCCCTTTCCTCGCTGCGCTGACCTGTCGCCCATCTGCCTCGCCCCAGAATAGCAACAGAACAGAGTGAATCATTGCCACAAACAAGGTGGCATTCACTTTGCTGGCAAGGGAGGGCACAAAAACCCCCAAAAGCCATAAAAATAACATGGAACACTGCCCCTGTGCACAAAGGAGGTTTAGGGAGGGCAGTAACCAGCCACTGGCTTTACACAGGCTTTAAATAATATCCTTCATATGGAAAGAGCCTGATGTATTCCCTATCTCTCACGTGGTGGCAATGGGCCAGCTATTCCCGTGCTGGAAGTCGTGGTGGCTCAGTGAAGCCCATGGGGCAGATCCCAGTCCCCAAAGGGTTCCAGGCTCTGCCCTGGGGGAACCAGCACAGCTTGTTCGGCCGTGGTGGAGAACCAGGCACGTTCCAGCTTGTGTCAGCTCCTTCTTTTCCACAGGGAACCTGGTTTTCCTGAAAGCAATGTTTTTCCCGGGATTGACTCCCGCCCCAGGGCTGGATGTGACATTTGCACTGGTGCCCGCATCCCGCCGCGCTCCCAACGGAGGGCAAAGGGAACAGTGTCCACCCCCTGTGATCGCCCCACACCAGGACAGGGTGTGGGGACCAAAGGGACAAGCAGCCCATGTCGTGTCCCCCCCCCCCCGCCACGATGCTCATCTCAACGGAGAACTCACCAGAGCCAAGTGGTCCTCGGTCTGCGGGCCGGAGAACAGGGAGAAAACCAAGAGGCACCATTAACACCAACCAGCACCACCACCGCGCCCTCGCCTACCACAGGGCATGCACTGGTCATCCTTATGGCCAGCACAGGGCTGTTGGCATCCAGCATGGGGCAAATGAGCTTTGAGGTTCAACAAGGCAAAGAGTCATGTCCTGCATTTGGGCCACAACAACCCCCTGCAACGCTCCAGGCTTGGGGAAGAGCGGCTGGAAACTGCTCATGGATCTGGGGGTGCTGATTGATGGAGCTGAACACGAGCAGCTTGTGCCCAAGCAGCCAAGAGGCCACCAGCATCCTGGCCTGGATCAGCACCAGTGTGGTTGCAGGGCCAGGGCAGTGTTTGTGCCCCTGCACTGGGCACTGGTGAGGCCACAACGTCCCTGCAAGTGGTCACTTCACAAGGCCCATGGGTTAGTGGTGGCCTTGGCAGTGCTGGGGAACGGTTGGACTGCATGAGCTTAAAGGTCTTTTGCACCCTGGTTGATTCCCTGATTCCACGATTCTATAAATGGGAACCCAAGCCCTGGGCAGCTCCCACTGCTACGGCAGGGAATAGGTGCCCGCGCTGCACCTACTCCAGCACGAAGCCCCCCCTGCCCGGTGCCTGCTGGCAGGGGACACGCTCCCACCGCGGTGGGCACTCACCAAATGGTGCATCAAGCCCTTGCCGCTCTGCGAGGTGATCACGCGCAAATCCGGCTTGCGGCTGTTGGTGGCGAGCTGGGTGCTGTGCGACGGCGGCGGCGGGGACTTGGCCGGGATGATCTTGCCCAAGCTGCTGCCGTTGGACACGGGAAGGAGCCCCGGGGAGGCTCTGGCACTCACGTAGCCGTTTCCTGCAGGATAATGGGTGCCAGAGAGGACGGCGGTGAATGCAGGGTGCTGGTAAATGGATGCACGGTGAGCAGCGCTGCACTGGGGCTGAGTTGCAGCAGCCCCACTTGCCCCCAGGCTCCCCAAAACCCTTCTGCACACCAAGCAGGCTCAACCACAGCCCCTGGGCAGGTACCCGCAGCCTCCGCAGCACTCGGATGCCTGCAGTGGGTGCATCCTCCCCAGCATAAGCAAACAAACCTGCCCCAAGCTGCCTGCAAGGGGCAGCTCCTCGACCTGCAGGAACCCACTGTTGTTACTGCAATAACAACCAATAAATAATAGAGGCCTGATTTGCAGCAAGGGCTCTTTATGCTGCTCTGGCAGGGTACTGGGGCCCTAGGAAAGGGGGATAATTACTGTTACGTTCACTCTTAAGGTCTCTTTATGGTACCAGAGCGGCAAAAAAGGGGCTGTCGCAGAGTGAGGACTCAGTTCATTGCTCCCACTGCCCCTTTGAAGATGTGAGGTTCCCTCCTCCTCCGGCTGCCCCACTTAAGGATTTTATGTGCAAAGAGGGATGGGAGGGGGGGGGGAGAAAGAAAAAGAAAGGAAGACAAAAATGTAAAAAGGAAAAGATTTGATGAACATCAGGAAAGGAATAAATTGGATCAGATTACTGTTCTGATGAGGGCTGGGCTTTCTTTATGAATAGGCCCCAAAGATAGCAAAGCATTTAGCAATCACCAGGATTCAGCCCTCATATTCACTGCACGTTAGACCGGGAAAAATAGGTCGCTGATTGCATTATTAATCACATCTACCATTGCGCTGCATCTGCATTTCAGCAGGCGGCTGGTGGCAGCGCCGCCGCAGCCCTGGCGCCTGCTCAGCAGGGACCAAGCACCAGCCACCACCTCTGCTGGAGCTGTCCCAGGATGGCCACATCGCTCCTGGGCTCGAGCAGGCCTGGGGACGGCCGCAAACCCGGGGCTGGTCCCTCTGATGCTGCCAGGGATCAGAGATGCTGCGCGTGAGGGATGCTCGCGGTGGCAGCCCCGTCTTGTGACTCCGTGTCCCTGCCCGAGGGAGGGGATTTGTCCCCAGTGAGGCGTCCTCCCAGTCCCAGATCACCGTGAGCAGCCACGGATCAGGTCCTGGCTACCTCAAAGCACCATGAACCAGATGCATTTCGCTTGCAAAGCCTTGATATCTATGAACAACAAAGGTGCATAAAATGTCCCGGGTGACCTTCCCTACCTGCAGTGCCAGGGGCCACACAGAAGGCAGTGGAGGCAAAGCCAGAAGACACGTTAAACCCCTCAACATTCCCCTTCCCAAGCTGGCACCCACACGGATGCACACCTGTGTCCCACAGAAACTGCCCCTTTGAGGAGCACCACGTTCCTGTGTGTGCCAGAGCACTTGGGGCTGCCTTTGCACCACCCTAGTGTGAATTAGAGCCTGGCAGCGCCTTGTGCCCTCACCAAGCTGAGGACACCCAGGGCACAGCATCCTGGTGATGGAGCAGGCAGGGTGGGCAGCGTGATTCCCAGCCCCAGGGGCGGGGGCATGCCACGGTGCGCAGGATGCAGGGATGCAGCCCGCATCGCAGCGCATCATCGCATCACGGCAGGATGAGGCCAGAGGCACCCGGTGGCTGATGATTCAGAGGCAGCAGGTGATCACACTGCAAGGAGGAGGAGGAGGAGAAGGAGGAGGAGGAGAAAGAGAAGGAAGAGATGTCCCAGGTACCCAAAAACCACAGGAGCGGTGCCAGAGCCGGAGCCATGCTCTCATCCCGCAGCCGGCGTAGGGAGCCCCAGGGACATGGGAGGTCTGGGGACAGCGGGGGTCCGGGGCTGGCCAGGGCCGGGCTGTCCCTGCTCCTCGCGCCTGTTTCCTGGAGCAGCAGCAGGAACGCAGGGAATGCTCCAGTGACGTCAATGCTGACATTCACAGGCCCTGCCAAGCTCCGCGCTGCCACGGCTGCTCCCAGCAGCTGACGTTGGGGTGGCCTCGGGGGGGGGGGAAAAAGGGCCACGAAGGTGGCTGGGGGCTGCAGCACAACGGCCCCAGCAAAGCCCTGCACTGGGAGATGCCAACCCCATGGATTGCCCTGGCAGGGTTTGCTGGAAGAAAACCCCCCCAGCGCTCACACGGCTGCTGCCCTGCGCAGGGAAAAGGTTATTCCCAGGGGCGGCTGCGGTGCCAGGGAAGGGGATGGGCAGCCACGGTGCTGCAGAACTGCGCCTGGACCAGCCCCATCCGCACAACCGGTGGGACTTGGGCTCTGGTGTGGTTTGAACTGGGGCAAAGCTGAATTTCACGCTCCTCCTCCGGGCTGGAGCCCCACCACAAAGAACCCCCGAGGGGGTGCTGAGCCAGGCTACCGGTGCAGAGCCGCCTTCCCCCTCCACCTTACCGGGATGGCCGGCATCCACCCTGCTAAGCCCTGGACCGCAGCCCACAGCAGCGGTGCCGGGAGCGGCAGCTGCTTCCCAGCAGGATCCAGGGGCTGGTGCTGGCGTTTGGGAGGTACCGACGCAAGCGCTGGCCCCAAAGAGCTCGCCCTGCAGCCGGCAGAGGCAGAGCATGGGGCAGGAGGTATTATTAGAGCATTTTATAGCTGGGGAGCTAAGCCGCAAAGTCTGAGCCTTGTTATCACCGAGGCTCTCGCAGTGGAAAGGACCTTAATGAGCTTTTTTCCTTGCAGTAAAATACCTTTATAGGGCCCAAGCACAAGGAGGAATCAGGTGTTAAGTGACTCACCCGAGGTCAAGGGGAGGAACGGGGAGCTAAACCCAGAGCTGCCCAAATCATGGTCCTCGGTGGCCACCTCCATCAGCCCCTTGGTTTGCAGCTCTCCCAAAGACCCAGGGGAGATGCTGGCCCCAGGACATGCATCCCACTCCTGGGGTCTCTATTGAAACCAGCAGCCCCAGTGAAGGTGCTGATGGGTTTGGTACATGAAGGAGGTCCATGTACCAGAATCTTCCCTTAGCACTTCTCCATCCACCAATGGTGCCAAATGGCAAAGCAAAATCCTATGTTACACATGGGGAAACTGAGGCAAGGAGCAACAAACTGAGGGAAGGGTACAGGGCCCGGTGCCCACAGCACTTGCCCAAAGGCGATGATGGCTCTTCACTTACCCACAGGGCTCGGGCAGGCTCCGTTCGTGTTGTTCAGGTCTCCCCCGAGCATCGCCCCTGTAAAGCAATAGGAAACATGGGATCACCATCCGCTCGGGAACAGGGTGGGTGAGCATCCCTCCTTTTGGGAGGGAGGAAGAGGGAGAGCGGGAGGGAGGAACGCAGGCGAAAACGAGCAGCGTTGCCCTCGCAGGGAGAAAGTCCTGGGCAAAATGAGCAGCATTCCTGGTGATCAGGTTGGGAAACATTACCCAGGCATATCCATTTCCTTTGGGAAGGAGCCAGGCAGCACAGGAGCCTGCTCCAAAGGAGGCAGCTTGGAAAACACTGCGCCTATTCTATTCCAAGCCCCGCTCTGGGGGGACACGGGACTGGTGCTGCTGGAGAAGAGAGCCCCAGCAGCAAGACGTGAAACACAACCTCCCCTGTAATGTTCACACCGAATGGAAACCATCCCTGTGCTGCCAGGACGTGGCTACAATTCGGCCTCCCGTGGTCCCAGCACTTGGAAAGCGCTGCCGCTCCCTGCTGTGCTGGGAAGAACCATACCAGAGCCCTTCTTATCCCAAGAAACGGAACGTTTTGCCTCTCCTGCAAGAAGATTTTCCTTCTTTTCAGCCTTGTTAGTGAGTTATTTCTCAAAGCCACCTATTGACAGCCCAAGGGTGCCTTGGCCATGCTGCAGGCAGTGATTTTCCAGCACCGGAGCTGCAACCGCAGTCATCCTGGAGCCCTGGGCAGGGGAATGAAGAGCCTCAGATCCCAAACCCTTCCGTTAACCACTGCCCAACCATTCTCACCCCAGATGGGGAAACCTGAGCCACAAACCTTTCTTCCAGTCCCGTGCTCTTGGGTTGAGCCCTGAAAGCAGGAGTGCCGGAGGGCTGAGCCGCTTCCATGCAGGGCAGTGGGCTTGCTGCCCGCATGGGAGCAGGACTGCGGATGCTGCGGGTCCCTAAAGTATTTTACAGCTTGAAAAAGGGGGAGGTGGTCTCCAAAACAAGGCACCCTGTTTAGTGTGGTCACCACAAAGCAGGGTCATCCCCTTGGGTGAGTGATGCCAACCCCATTCCCAGCCCTGTAGACCCCCTTGGGTCCCTGAGCTGGCACTGGGTACTGACCCAACGCTGTGCCGCACGTTGGCTTTGGGAACGCGGCTCCGCTCGAGCCCATTGCTGTAAAGAAAAGAATTAAGGGAAAAAGAGTTCTAACATGCAAGGCCCTGGCTCCTATAAACAGGATTCGGCCGTGTCCCAGGCAGGGAATGAATGAGATGCAGATGGTTGGACTTGGAACACCTCTGTGCTCGCAACCACAAAATGATCCCCCTTCAGATGAGCGGCGGGATGGAAACAGGAGGAGCCTCCAGCGCATTCTGCACTGCAACGAAGCCTCTTTCTTTTCAGCAGAGGGGCCTGTGAGAGGGCAGGGACCCAGAGCTATGGCTTTCCATACCCAAGGAAGGCTCTGCTGCTCAGGCTGGAGCACGACGCTGCCCTTTCTAGAGCAGGAAGACCCCTCTCCATCAGGTCTGAGGGCTCATCATGGTACCTGAGCTCTTCAAGCCATCATGAAACCGTGTGGAGAGCAGTAAGTGAACAAGCCAGCTGCAATCACTGCTCCTATTGCATCCCAGCCCCTGGCAACTCTTTCTGCTCCCTCTGATCCCACTCAACCTGCTTCTGGAGGCACCTCCCAACCCTTCTCCCACCCCTCCAGCTCCTTTGCAGAGCCCCCTTCGAGCTCTCAGCACCCACCACCCAGACGTCCGGGCGGCCACAGCCACTGGCTCTGCCATTTGCAGCCTGTTGTGATTTCTCCAGACCATCTGTGACAACCAAAATAGCAGGCAGGGGCTTTCTGCACGCTATTCTTATTTATGATCACACTGCAGAGCTGTGGTCACACGTCGTGTCCCCCCCCCGCTGCTGCTGCAGGGTGCAATGGGTGATGAGCTGCTCCTCTCCCCATCCTGCCCTCCACCACCCATGGCCGGTCCCCGCTGGAAATGACTGCTCCCTGCGATCTGTCACCGGATCCACATGAGTAATCGCTCAGCGACCAACTGCAACCAGCACAGCCCGACTTAAAAAAGCCCTTTTTAGGCAGCAGTCCCATGTCACCGGAGTGCCACCGGCGATGGGATGCAGGCAGCCACCCCCAAGCCTGGGAACGGCGCCGGGTGACTCATCCCCTTGTGCTTCCCAACCTCAAAACAGATCCCTGCAAGGATCCAGCTCTCAGCAAGACCTGGGGTAGGCAGGGGGGGGGGTCACCTCTCAGTAAGAGGTGATGCTTACACTGAGACCCCTGGCCTGGACCCATGGCCGGGGGAGTCTCCTGCATCCCGGGATGCTCCATGCACGCTGCTGCCTACCCAGCAAGGCTCCCCCAGTGAGGAAGGGGTGCGAAGGGCCACGGCATCGCTCACCTGCACTGGCCGGCCTCTGTGGCAGCCCCGGGGACACGGTGTTCCTCTGCAGTGCTGGCTGCTGTGGCGAGAGGAGCCGCGGGTCTGTCAGTGAGGATGTCACCAGCGACTGTGTCACCAGCGAGCTGCCGGGGTTGCTGAACTGCAGCGTGTTCTGGTTGGTCACCGGCACCGTCACGGGCATGGCGAAGTTGGGAGCCGGCACTGCGGACTGAGCAGAGAGCAGCGGTGAAGGGGAGCAGCGGTGAAGTTCCTCACGTTGCAAGCTCTGAGCAAGAGAGGGCCTGATCCTGCATCACAGCAGCTGAAAAAGGGGGGACAGCCCCTCAAACCCCCACTTCACTGCTGACCTGCACTGCTGTGCTTGCACCCTGCCCATGCTGGCAGCTCCAGGGATGCACCGGAGCATCGCTCCAGGGATGGAGCAGCCACAGCTTCTCCAGGCACCCTGTGCCAGCGCCTCAGCACCCTCACAGGGAAGAACTTCCCAATATCTAATCTAAATCTCCCCTCTGTGATGGGAAGAGCACTCCCAAACAGGCAGCAGTGGATCACCAACACGGGCTGGCACTGCCGCCAGTGGACAAGCAGCAGGGAAAGGCTCATTTTGCCTTGTACAGCCCCAGGGTGACATTGGGATTCATCCTGGCACCTCTGGGAGCTGCTGGGAAGGAGGAGCTGACCCTGGGAAGCAGGAGCATCGTTCAAGCCCTATCCTTGGCTGCAGGTTGAGGACCAGCTTCACCTACCGGTGTCCCTGCTGGAGCCAGACTCCCTGCGATTATCCCAGTGTCTGTCTTATGTCACTGATTTGCTCTTCGTTAACAGGAGCAGGCACCTGCTTAGAGGCTTTAGCAGGGGCTTTGCCAAAGTCCCACTTTAATTTGCTCAGGGATGGAGGGGCAGAGCAGCCCAGGGCTGGATGGGACCATCATGGGGCTGGAGCTGGGACTGCTGAGGGCAGAGGGAGCCGAGCATCTCCCCATTGCAGAATGATGGGGGCCTGTTGGCCCTCTAAAAACCTGCTCCTAGATGGGTGATTGTCCTTTGGGGATTGAGAGGAATCCGGGAGGAAGGAGTGGGACGGTGCTTACCCACGCCTGGCTGCTGGAAACCCTCCCCACCAGCCTCTCAAGGGCATCCTGTCCTTCAGAGAGATCCTGTGGCTGCAGCCAAGCTCCGGGAATGCCGGCTCTGAGCCTGCGCTGCGGCACCGCGGTCACAGGGACCCGGCTCGGCCTTTCCCAGACCTTTCCCCACTGCTGGGGAGAGCTGGAATCGCTCTGCTCCGGCCGGGAGCTGCAAAGCCAGGAGGAGGAAGGTGGTTTGGGCATTGCATGAACACCGGGAGCAGCATCAGGGAATAAATCACAGAATCGCACACAGAGTCACAGAATGGTTTGGGTTGGAACAGACCTCAAGATCATTCAGTTCCAACCCCCTCTCATGGGCAGGGACACCTTCCAATCAATCCATCACGGGTTTCCATCGCTGCAAACCCATCAGTGTGCGTGCACGAGGGAAAGGAAGGGAAAAGCTACCCCTTGTGCATCGCATCTTAAACAACGCCTTGATAAAACCAAGGGCTGATACCCCAACTGCAGAGAGGAGGTTTGCTTTCCATCTGTCTCTTATTGCACAACCCAGGCCACCAGCTACATGGTCCCAGGTCCCCCCGACCCCCAGGAAGGGCACAGCTAGGGAAGGCAGCTTGCACATCAATCCAAAACGTGGGGCAGAAGATGCACACAGCAGCCAAACCTCAAGGATTCCTCTTTCCACTCAAAGCAATTCCAAACACCAAACGCAGAAGCCACGCCGAGGCCTCCCTTGAGCAAACAAGGCTGTTGTTAAGCTTCGCCGGGTGCTGAGGCTGGTTAGTTCTTGTCACACACAAAACCAACCCAGCTGGTTAAAAAGGAAGAAGCATCTTCTTCAACTGCATCACCCGCTCCCTTCGCTGCACAGGGAGGTTTAGTGGGGGAGCCAGACGCTACGCCCTGACTCAGAAGCACCCAGCACCTGAATGCCACCAGCCAAAATGACTTTAGGGCATGCAGTGTTCCTTTGTGGCACAGCTGGATGCTGCCTCCAATGATGGGAGCCTTGCTTGGAGCCCTCCCTTTGCAGCAGGAACACACAGATCCTGAGCAGGCCCTGCTTTCTGAGGTTATTCTATACCCAGGTTAAACCTCTGATGACTTTTTGACCTATTCTGCACCAGTGACAGGGGTTGTATCAGGTACTGGGGTGGTACCAGGGCTAAAACCTGCTTCCCAGTAGTGAAACCAGGGAGGCCAAGGCCTCCCAGCCTCGAGGGCACAACTGTGAGCATCCATCACTGCCTGCACCCCATTTGGCTTTCCCTCCCCAGCTCTCCCCGGGCTCAGGGCAGGCACCCCCCATCATCCCTGAGATGCAGGGGATGGAGATGCGGATGTTGGAGACCTTGGGAGGCTCCTGGCGCTCACCTGCTGAGTCAGCAAAATGAAGAGCTCTGCATGTCAGAAGAGCTAATTCTCAAGAGAAGGTGGAGTTTTAACTCGTGGGGGTTGCAAAGCACCAAAGGGCAGGGGTTTTTTTGGGGGGAGGGGGTCTGTGTGCATGCAATTATGACACTGCTTCATCCAGCCCTTAGGAATGAGCCTCTGCTCTGCTCCGGGCAGCATCAATTCTGGCTGCAGTAACTCAGGGCTAATCCCTCTGAAGAAGCCTCCCCTGCATCAATAGTCTCTGCTCCCTTGAACTAACAACTAATTTGAAGCGTGTCCCCCCTCCTCCTCCTGTCTCCTGACACAAATCCCTTTCAGCACTGTCCTGATGCCACCCCGGTGACGGCTCCGGGATCACAGGCTAAAACCTCCCTGGATTCCTGCCACGGCCACCAGCTGCCCTGAGGGCTCGGTGGATTTGGGGGGAATTAATGTGGAATAGCCCAAACCGGCCTGAGTCTCACGGGGATGTGAGGGGCTGGCATGGCATGAACCTGGGGTCTTAATCCAGGCAAAACCCGTTTTGAGGGGAAAAAAGGGTGAAAAAGGAGGCTTTAATCCAGTATTTGCAGCAAAGATGGGGAGAACATCCTCCTTCACTGCCAAGCTGGAGCCACAGAGGCTCAGAAACGCTGGAGCTAATGGGAATGGTTTTCCCAAAGGATGTTGCTGCTCCTCCAGGTAGGAAACAGGAGGGACCCCCAAGGCCCCTCATGCCTCTCACCTACGGGGTGCATTCGGGGCTGTGGTGGGCTGCACGCATCGGCTCCCAGGGCACAGCACGGCTCCGAAGCAAAGCCATGCACAATGCAGCCCCCCCATCACTTGGAAGGGAAGGGAGGGGGGGCTGCAGACCACCAGCTACTCACTGCGAGCCGGTAACTCTGCATCATTTTATCAAACTCCTCATCAATCTTTTTATACTTCTCTTCGGTCTGCGGGGTCAGAGCAAACACTTCATCCCCTTCCGGGCTCTCGCATTCCCTGTGCTTCTTGTTCAGCGCCTGTTATGTTTGGGGGGGGGGGATAGGACACGGAAGGGGGGTGTCGGGGAGGGGAAATGGAACGGAAGGAGAACAAAACAAAAGAAGAACATATAATGAAGGTTTTCCAGCCAAGGGGCACGGTACTTACACCATAGCGCTTGAACAGGATATCCAGATCCTCGCTGCCTTTACGGTATTTATCCTCCATCAAGGGGCTCTGGTCTATCGAGTCATCGCCGTCGGGCTCCGGGCTGTCACAGCCGTTAAAACCTTTCTTTCTTAACGTCTGCAAACACAACCGGGACAGTTTGAGATCTGGGAGTGGGGATGGGGAACACGGGAAGATGCCCGACATGGGCAGGTCCCCCCCAAAACAGCCCCTGGACCAGAAAGATGACGACTTGCCCTTGCGCCAATTCACCCCATGACATCATTGACCTTCGTGGAGTTAAAGAGTCAGGATCCAGCCCTTGGGTTTTGACACCAGGCTGTCCCTAATTCAGGAATTACAACATGGGAACGGAGGGATGGATGCATGGAGGGATGCACGGATGCATGGATGGATGGAGAGAAACTTCTTTGCTTTCAAAGGATCTGTTTATGCCAGAGCTGAACTTGGACCTGTACCAGCTCACGGCGCATTTGTCACCTACAATTAATACAATGACAAGGAGGGGAAATTAATGATATCTGCTCTCTTGCTAAAAATAGGGGAAAACCTTCTTCCAAATAGGAAAATAAGGACCAAACCAACAAGGGAAGAGCAGCTTGTCCTGGCAAAAACCAGCTGGGTTCTAATGGGTGGCATTTTCCAAGTGCAACGGTACCGCAGCAAGAGCATCGCAGCAAGAGCACGGCATGGGTGATACAGGAGGGTGACGGTGACAACACCCAGGGCAGCAAACCCCGCAGCAAGCCCAGGCTGCATGAGCAGCAAAGGGGCAGAGAGCTACTGATGTGACATCTCCTTTGTGAACAGGAGCCTGGTAATCCCACACATGGTGGAAGCCCCAAAAGTTCCTCTTGCGAGCGCGGTAGCCAATCTGCAGATTGTGTTACACATGCACATTTAATCATTCTATTTTCAAAATACCAAAAGCAATTAGACGTTATTACGGAACCATCACTTGCCAATTTAGGGGGGTTTTATTTAGAAGTCAAAGCTACAGAATTTCCTGGAAGTCTTGATCTCTTTTCATGCCAAATTCAGCAGGAGGAAAGAAAAAAGCAGAGAGCCTTGACAATTCTCCTCTTGTCTTCCTAAGCAGTAATAAACATCAAGGCCAGGCTGGATGGGGCTTGGAGCAACCTGCTCTAATGGAAGGTGTCCCTGCCTGTGGCAGGGGGGTGGGACTGGAGGAGCTTTAAGCTCCCTTCCAATCCAAACCATTCCATGGTTCTCTGATCAGAATCAAATGGCTCTGCCTTTTCCCATTGGTCCTGCTTGGTGGACGCATGACATCGGACAAGCAACAGGCACAAAACCCATCCTTCAACTGAAGCTTTTCACCCTATTTCCAGTTAAACTTACTCCTTCACCGTCATCATTTGAACACTCACTACTTAGGTATGAGCAGTGGGGAGAAGTCCTCATCCACATCCAGCTCCACCAGCGAAAGGTCTGGCTCACTCTTGATCACGGTGGCATCTGAAGCCCTGTTTGGTGTTACTAATAATTCCTGCTGCCTAATAATCAGTCCCTGGCCCTGGTCACAAACTTCATAAAACTAGTTATAACTTCATTGTCTTTGGGTCTGACACCCACCACCAAGTTCAGATCAGAGCATCCTGAGCTGTGACAAGTGGCTGCGGTGCCACCATCCCATTGAAAACCCACCAGCAGCCCCAGGAAACATCAAGCCAGTTGTGCATGGGGAGAAAAATCCCTCCTGGATGCTACAGGCAGCTGCCTGCAGGCATGGAGGGGAGGAATGGAATGGAGATGGGCTCCAGAGCTGGCACAGCAGAGGATGGGGATGACCTGCAGTGTGGCGGGACAGGAAGCACCGGGGCCCAAGTCGCAGCAGGTCACGAGCCACAGCAAAATCTGCTGCTCCAAAGGAGGTTTGGGACAACAAAATGCCATTTCCAGCCATGTGAGCTGCTGGGGTTTTCATTTTTTCGGGATAAAATAATGTGTGTCCCACATTTTCTGCTCCTTGACAAGATGATGTAAAAGGAAAACCATCCTGCTGGAGCGAGAATCAACCCCAACCGTTCCTGTTTTCAGGATCTCTGCAAGGTCTTTTGGAAAAGAGCTTTCCTTCTCATTCCTCCTCATTCCCTTTTCCAGGGGAAAAGCAGAAGCTGTGGAGAGGCATGAAACCTCTTTGTCACCAGGCTGCACCCACAGGAACACCACTCTTTCCATATAAACCAGATCTAAAATCAATTCCTTCACAGCAGAAGGTTTTCAAGGAAAACCAGGGTGAGAACTTCACATGGCAAAGAAGCTCCATTCATCACCTTCCCATCTCCCTGCCACCCCCAGGACCCCCCAAGGCCCTGCTCTTCCAGGCGACGTTCCCACTCCCATGATCCCAGTTCATACGGCAACAGATTTCTAACCCGAAGAGGGTGAGGGAGCAGCAGGAAATGCAGAACATGTGAGAGGAAACGATGCTCAACCAGGATGTGGTTGACTTCCCTTAGAGGAGGGGGACTCAATCACCCCAGGCTTTGGGGAAGTCTGGATAAGGATGAGGATGAAAACACGGCACCGGCAGCTGCCTTTGCACTTCGTCGCCTCTCCAGCATCCTGCGCAATGCACTCTGAGGAACGACAGCCCCAGGAACTGGGGAAATATCAGCCCTCCCCGTGACATTCAGCCAAGGAAAGAAAGGAGAGGCACTGCTGCGTGGCTTGAACTGGCTCTGCAGCATCCCCATGCCCGGCTTGCTCTGTTCTCATCCAAGTCCCTTATCACAAACTGGCACGTCAGGCGGGTTGCGAGGAAACGAGAAGCGACAGCGAGGAGCAAAGCCGGCGTGATCCCGGCACGTGGCCCCCAGCGTGCCTGTCCGGGGGCCTCAGCTGTCCCCCGCCTGATTAAGGAAACCCCCCTCTCTGCATTAAGAGAGATTTGCTCTGACTTAAAAGCTTCCAACGGCCAGGACTTTGCCGGGCATGGAGACAGCCGCAGGGGTTTGCGTGGCTGAATCCCACTGCTGCCAATCCCCAGCATGGAGGTGTCCCCACAGGGGATGCCGTAGAGTTATAGAATAGCACCAGACTGGTTTGGGTTGAAGGGACCTTAAAGCTGATCCAGCTCCAATCCCTGCCATGGGCAGGGACACCTTCCACTGGAGCAGCTTGCTCCAAGCCCCAGTGTCCAACCTGGCCTTGAACACTGCCAGGGATGGGGCAGCCGCAGCTTGTTGCTGGGGAAGCTTCAAGGATGCAAAGATGCACTTGGAGGAGTCAAATTCAACTGGGAGTCACCAAGGAACTTGAGATAAACCGGGTCTGTGTGCGGTGGAGACAAAGCTGGGCTGGTAGGACCTGACCTGGGCCAAAGGGACATGGCTGGAGGGGGGGAACTGAAATCAGCACCAGGAGCAGGAATGGGCTGAGCAACCCTAACCCTGCTCCAAGACGAGATGAGGACAAGTAGGGATGCTTGAGCAGCCTCAAAACCTGCCTCCACCCCAGTGGCTTTCACTCCAAGGTGGCTCTTCCAACAAGACATGCCGAGCCCGGCATGTTTGGGCTCTTTTCCTTGCCATCCACCAATATCCTTCCGCTGCCGATGTTTCTCTCCTCGGCTTTGGATGCGGCTCCAGCTTTTCATGTGGTGCAAACACAGTATTTCTTTGGGTGCCAAGGACTGTGTGTAACTTGTCGGCTTGGGAGTGTTTGCAGCTTGGACCATAAGGGAACAGTGAACGCTGCCCAAAATGTTTATGGTATTTTTAGGCCAAGACAAATCTGTTCAATGCCGTGAGCGCCGCAATTGCAGCATCCTGGAGAGGCCGGATGAGGTGGCGCTGATGAGCAGGCAGGGAGCGGGGCCGGAGCAACCCTGGCATGGGCACAGTGGATGGGCATTACCTGGCTCAAAGAGGCCAAAAAGGGACAATTCAGAACCATTTCTATGGCCCCTCCACAACTGGGCACTGGCAGACAAGGAGCCAAACCCCAGTGAGAGCAGGCAGGAGCTGCTGGATGCTTGGCCATGGCCATGGCCATGTTGGTGGGAACCAACAAGGTAAAAACCTCTCAAGACGAGACATTTCATGGAGAAAACAAACGAAAAAGCAGGATTTAGGAAGGAAGTTGTTTGTGTTTTCCTTCTTCATGAAATCAAAGCCCAAGAGAGCTGCCCGAGATGCACCAAAGGGATTCCAAGGCCCAAGTGGCAGGAGACGCCGATTCCTCCAGCAGTGCTTTGACATGAAGCTTTGTGCCATGTGAGCTCCAAGTCTCCCACCCACCCAGGGCTCTCTGTGGGGCTGTGCTGCTCTGCTCCATCCTTACCGGCTCCACAGGGGTTAATTTATGCCCCCCTTGGAATGACAGTGAGCAGCCAGCCCAGGGCTGATCAGATTGGACTCATCATCCTTGGGAGACCCCAACCGCAGCTGGACAAGTCTTGAGCAACCCCATCTACACATGAGAGTGGCAGTGCCTTGAGCAGGTTGGACCACAGGCACCCAAAGGTGCCTCCCAACCTGAATGACTTTGTGGCTCAGCACCTGGTGCCCTCCTACAAACCCACCATGTGTTTCTGAAACAACAGACAGGGGTAGCATCACCAGCTGCACCAAAGTACCCCACTGCAGCAACCCTGGGAGATGCCTCCAAAACTCCATGGTTTGCCTGGACCACGGGGAAGTCCCACAGTGCAGTATCCCAAAAAATCCAATTTTATGGCACTAGATCAACACACAACTCGAGACAGCTTCAAACCCAGATCCGAGTCTTTTCATAGGCTGGACCAAAACCATGCCAAATCAGGTTGGCACCAAGTCCTGGAGATCTGCTTGCTCCCACCCCCACCCAGCACCGACCTCCTGCCTCCATCCGGCTGCGGTGCCAGACCCGGCGCTGGCTCCACCACCATGGCAAAGCCAGGACAAGGACGGGTGACCTCACCTCGATGATGTCCGCGTTGGTCCGGCTCTCATGGGGCTCGTTGTACTCAGTGTACTTGAGCAGCACCTTGTCCATGTCGGTGCTGGCATACTGGAACAGCTTGTTGGAGTGGTTGAAGATGATGAGGGCGATCTCGCAGTCGCACAGGACGCTCAGCTCGTAGGCTTTCTTCATCAAACCGAACTTGCGCTTGGTGAAGGTCACCTGAAAGCAAGAACCATGGTCAGGAGCCATCCCCACACCGCCACAGACCCCAAACTGCCCGGAGAAAACTGGGATGACCACTGGAGGAAGAACAAAAGGAAGAGGAGGACAGAGGGAATCTTCTCTCCTCAGCTTCCCAACTGGACAACACACCCCAAGCTCTCCTTTTCTGCCTCCCTCTTCCAGCCAGTTCCTATTGCTGCCTATTTCGGGCTCCTCCAAAGGCAGACACTTCACAAGCACAGAGATGATTATCAGCGTTGGAAATCATCACATCTTGCCAAATCAAGAGCAAATGAATTTCAGCCCCCCCCCCCCCCCCCCCAGGCAGAGCTGCCATCTGTCCGGGGGCTGTGCGGTGCTGGGTGTTCATCAAGTTGAACATTCAAGCACTGGAGATCTCATCCCCACTCATTGCAGCAGTGCTGTGAGCACCCAACCCTGTGTGCCATGAGGTGGGGGCTCGGCCACCCCAAAGCTGCTCCACCCCCCACCCCCAGCCCTGACCCGCTGTCATTAGAGCTGTCAGCTAATGAGGCATCTTCTGCCAGCCTGATGATAGTCATAGAATGGTTTGGGTTGAAGGGACCTGAAAGCCCATTCAGTTCCAACCCCTGCCATGGGCAGCGACACCTTCCACTAGAGCAGAGTGCTCCAAGCCCCTGTGTCCAACCTGGCCTTGAGCACTGCCAGTGATGGGGCAGCCACAGCTTCTCTGGGCACCCTGTGCCAGCGCCTCAGCACCCTCACAGTAAAGCATTGCCTTATTTCCAACCTGAACTTCCCCTCTTTCAGTTTGAACTCATCACCCACTGTCCGATCACCACAGCTCCTGATGAAGGTCCCTCTCCAGCATCCCTGTAGCCCCTTTCAGACACTGGGAGCTGCTATGAGGTCACCACGCAGCTCCTTTTCTCCAGGCTGAACAGCCCCAATGTTCCCAGCCTGTCTTCATACAGGAGCTGCTCCAGCCCCTGCTCATCCCCGTGGCCCCCGCTGGACTTGCTCCAACAGCTCCATGTCCTTCTTATGCTGGGGACAGCAGAACCAAGATCCTTGTGAGCCGGCTGGGGGATGAGGACAGAGCTGGGTGCAGGCTCCAAAACACTCCCCAGATGCCAGACAGATGCTGGGCTGCATTTCCCAGCCAAGGCTCCTAACAGGACCCAGCTGGTGGGGAAGGAGCTGGTTTGGGCTCTCCACCGTGGCCACGGAAGGTCTCTCAGCCCCCACAAAGGAACAAATGCACCCCACTTGGCCAATGCCCTCATAGCAAATGAAAGAAAGGCAAATAAAGGCAGAAGTCAGTGCTTTTGCTTTAGGCATTGCACTCAGGTTGAAGCAGCAGCCTGGGGAAGGGCTGTAGATGAAGCCGAGATGCCCTTGGGCGCCACAGGCTGCTCCCTTGCTGCGCAATGGGAGGGCTCGACCCCACTTTGGGCCTCCACCACAGCATCGAATTTGCAGCTGAACAATTTTAATTTGCAGCGTTGAGGGAGAAGAGTCCATTGCCTTCGCTCAACTCAAGCTTGGACAAGCTGTAACACCATGAAGAGCTTCACCTGGAGCCTCCCCATCCCCACCGGTGGTGCCCGGCAGCATCCCGGCTGCACGCAGCTCCAAGCATCCCTCAAGCAGCAGCTGCATCCCTCTGTGCAGCGGGAGGGCAGAGCAGGGGCACGCAACGGCCTCTCCTGCCCTACCATCATCCAGAGATGATTAAGCAGTAACGAGATTGGGCTCTAATCTCCTCATCCCTTGGGAAGCGCAGGGCTGGCCCCGCGTGCCACGTGCGCCAGCTCTCAGCATGGTTGGGCTGCGAGCACCAGTGCTCACATTGCCGGTGTCCCCCTTCCTGGTGGCATCCAGGACCTCTCAGCCACCCAAAATCCCTGCTGGCGGGAGCTGGGATGCTCCCAGGGCTGAGAGGAAAACACACAGTGTCACCACCAGGACAGAGGGCACAGCTGAGGGTGGTGGTTCCTGCAGTGCCCGGTGCTGGGTACCCACCTTGCTGGGCACCATGAGACCCCTTGGCCACCATGATCATGGAATCATGGAATCAACTGGGTTGGAAAAGACCTTTCAGCTCATCCAGTCCAACCGCTGCCCAGAACTGCCAAACCCACCACTAACCCATGGCACTGAGGGCCTCGTCTACACTTCCAGGGACGGTGGGTGACTCCAGCACTGCCCTGGGCAGCCTGTTCCAATGCCTGAGCACCCTTTGGGTCAGGAATTGTTCCTCAGCTCCATCTAAACCTCCTCTGGCGCAGCTTGAGGCCGTTTCCTTTTGTCCCATCCCTTGGGAGAGGCAACTGAATGAGGCCACAGTGTGCGAAAAAGGGGGCAGGTATCGGCCATGAAGACTTCAAACATGGTTTGGGTATTGTCATAGAATCATAGAATGGTTCGGGTTGGAAAGGACCTTAAAATCACCCAGTTCCAACCTCCTGCCATGGGCAGGGACTCCTCACATTAAACCATGTCACCCAAGGCTCTGTCCAACATGGCATTGAACACTGCCAGGGATGGACCATTTACCACTTCTTTGTCGTCCTTGAGCAACGAAGGAGAGCATGGGGTTACCTCCCCAAAATCAACCACCAACCTGAGCTGAGCCAAGCAGAACCCAAAGCACCAAATCATCCCTCTGTGGACAAGCGGTTATTACCTCTGCAGGGTGGGGGAACATCCTTTTGTCTTGGTACCTCTGCTTCTTGCAGAGAAAAGCAAAGACTTGCCATTTAGTCAGCCCCAACGCACAAAAGGATCAGCCAACGCCGCCTTGCACATCTCCCTGTGACCTGGGACAGAAACCCCAAACCTTCCCCTACCACCGCGCATGAGTCTCGTCTGGAAGAATTAACCTTCTAAGTCTAAGAGGGTAATCAAATCTCATGCTCCACAGCATAAGCTGATCACCAAAGGGGTCAGGAAGGAATTACTGCCCCACACTAGCAGGGGATTTTTGCCTTTCCCCTGATGTAGACCATATTGGTCGCTGCCAGAGTCAGCAAGCTGCCCCTGAAGGCCTGATGGTCTGATCTGTTATGGCAAATCCTCTCCAGTAATTCCTTTAATGACATTAGTGACTCTTACTTGCTCTCCTCCCCTGGTTTTGGCTTCTGCTGTCATTCTGGTCTCCGCTGTGAGGGCTTATGGTCCATGCACCCATGGGAGGCAAGGCCCAGGATGAGAGCAGGGTTGGACTCACTGATGCTGTCGGCTGGGTGCAAGATGCAAGATGGGGAAGAGCTTCACCTCGCAGTGAAGGCTTTGGAAAGCTCCTGTTCGCCCTTTACTCCTGAGTGCCCTTCAGTCCTGCCCCATCCCTGGCCAGGCTTTCCTGAAGCTCCTGTAACAGGGCTCTGCTGTGCCATCAACCCCCAGCATTACCAAATACTTTCTGGTCATCTGAACTTCTACTGGGGCTCCAAGAGCTGCAAACCCCTCTGCCCCTTGTGCAACGTTGGCCAGTGCTGCCCCATAAAACACACTCCAGCTTTGTTACTAACCCCATTCCCTTATAATTATGGGACTAAGCAGTGCCATGAGCAACTGGGAGATTATCAAAAAGCATTTTATGCCCATCGCATCCCCCAGCCCTAATGAAGAAAACCTGCAATTTCCTCTTGTTTTGCTGTGGAGCAACAAAGCAGCTCATCCAATGCTGGTATTTGCCCCTTTTGAAGCATTAGAATATAGAAACAATCTTGTTTCCTGGAATAAAAGCAGGAGAAAAAGTGGGGCAGCCCAAACTGGGGCACCGGCAGCGGTGGCTGCGCTGGAGGCAGAGGCTTGGATGTGCTGAGCCTGACTCAAGGCCCGCAGGAAGCCACAGAGCAAAGGGATCCACCTGGAAGTCTTGTGGTCATGGCAAAATACAGCCGAGTCACCCCAGAGCAGACCCGGTGTGGCCAAATGCTGCCACCCAGCTGGTGATGCCCAAGAACATGAGCATTAGGGAGAAATCTGGTTCTATTCCTCTCTGAGATACACGCGGGCATCTCTACACACGCATGTCTAGGGCTTGGCTTCAAGGGAGCCCAAGGGGAAAAAAACCCTGGATCCATCCGAGTTTTCAATTGAGAAAAACACACACAAAAAAAAGGGAATAATTTGGGCTGTTTGCATCCCAAAAAAATGCAGATGCGTTGTGGCTGTTTTTCATTGGAAAAACCTCACGGAAAATGTCAACTGAAATAGATTTTCTGCAAGACACACAAAAAAGAAAAGGGAACTAAGCGGAGAAGAGGCTTTCTTCTGGAAAAGAGCGTAGATGGAAGCAGCGTGAGGAGCTCCTGGATGAGGAGCAATGCCTGGGTAGGGCAGAAGCGGCGCTGGGATCCGCCAGGATGTGGCCCCGAGGCCGGGTTTCTGCTTATTTTTATGGGTTGGGCACAAAAAAATGGCATTAGTCGGCCTCAAATGGGTCATTTTGAAGGAGAACCCTTCCAATCCCCAACAGAAGAGCGGGCGAGGAGGGAGTGGAGAGGGGAAGGGAAGGCACTGACCTGCCGATTGCGCTCGTCCGTGATCCGCTGGATCTGGATCTTTTTTCTCCCCATCTTCTCTGGAAATCTTCACCGCAGCCGGGATGACTTCGCTCCAGGGGAGGGGAAGAGGAACCCCCTCTTAAAACGCTTTCATGAACGGGTGTGGGATGGTTTTGGTTCAATATGAAGAACAACCCCCAAACAAGGCTGTGTCGGGTGGCTGCGTGCTCAGTTCATGGTACCCTCCTGCGCGGCCGGGTCCTGCGGGGCTGAGCTCTCAGTGGCTGCTCAGGAACCTGGGCAAGGACAGAGACAAGAGTGAGACCCTCTGGCCCCAAACCCCATCCAGGATCCAGCACCCTCCCCGTCACCAGCATCGCTCCAACCCACCAGCCCAGGAGAGCCTCTGCTCCATCCTCCTGCCCAGTTTGGGGCCAGGAGGGGTTTCATAGGCTCAGAGAATCCCAAACTGGTTTGGGTTGAAGGGACCTTAAAGCCTATCCAGTTCCAACCCCTGCCATGGACAGGGACACCTTCCACTGGAGCAGCTTGCTCCAAGCCCCTGTGTCCAACCTGGACTTGAACACTGCCAGCGATGGGGCAGCCACAGCTTCTCTGGGCACCCTGTGCCAGCGCCTCAGCACCCTCACAGGGAAGAGCTTCTGCCTAAGAGCTCACTTCAGTCTCCCCTGTGGCAGGTTAAATCCTTTCCCCTTGTCCTGTACCCACTGAAGCCAGCTCATGGAGAGCTTCTCACCCAACACCCCTAAGCCCTTCTCAGGTCTGCTCCATCCAGTCTCCCCCAGCCTGTGCTTGTGCTTGGAATTGCCCCGGCGCAGCTGCAGTCAGGCTGCATTTACCCAACCTGGTCCCAGTTCACCCCAAGGATGGAGCCCAAAACCGCCTGCGCTGCAGGACACGTGTGGGCTGGACACAGCAATGCTCATCGAGGAGGAGGAGACGACAGCACCAAGCCCATGAATCATTATCCCTCTGTGACACTCCAGGCTTTTTTTTCCCCTTAATAAAGTCAGCAGCAGCCGAGCGGCTGGTGATTAACTTGGGCAATTTAAATCCGTCTCCAATTCCTGCATTAATCTTCAATTGGGAATTTTAAAAAGTCTTCATTTGATTACTTTTAATATATATATATAAAAAATCAGGCACAAAAACCTACTTCTTATGGGCATGATTCTTACTCCATGATTCCGCACTGGATAAAGGGCTCAGCATTCCCCATCACTCACATCCCTGGATGCAAGGGGGATAAAAGGGAAACGCACCAGTTCATTCTTCCATAGGGATGGTTTCCTCCTGGTTCTCTCTCCGAGTGGCCGGATAAGGGCAGCAATAACACTGCATTTAAGGCGAGGGTGTCCCATGCCAAGACACAAGCAGAGGGAAAAGCCAGTCCCAAAATAGCTTCCTATCTGCCTCCACTTGGCAGCCCCCAGCCCTCTGTCGTTACCAAAAGCATGGGGAAAAAAGGCTTTTTCTCCTCTTCCCATCATCCCAAATTCATCCGCAGCATCTGCGTCCCAGCTCCTCCTGCTCCTCTCCCACCCCAGAGCATGGAGCCTCTCCGGACCTCCCTGAAGCCCCTCATCCTTGACCCCATCCTTCACCTCCTCATCGGACCATACTGCGACAACAAACAAGGCTTGATGGTCTCACTGCCACACTTGTGTTTTGGGGGTTCACTGAGTCATCTGAGTCAGTTAATCTGGTTTTCTGCTTTTTGGAGGGGGGGAAATTATTCATCATGCATCATGTTCTATGGTTTCAGTGCTGGTTCAGGCAGCCAAGAGGCAAACGGGGAGACTTCTGCCCTCCTGACATCCATAATTTGCCTTCTAGGGAAGACGAAACATGGGGAGCCCAAGAAGGACACCAGAGAGAAAAAGGGCAACAAGATCCTAGAGCATCACTGGTCCTACAGCATCATTGGTCCCAGAGTATTGTTGGTCCTAGAGCATCATTGGTCCCAGCGCATCGCTGGTCCTAGAGCATCATTGGTCCCAGAGCATTGCTGGTCCTAGAGCATCACCGGTCCTAGAGCATCATTGGTCCCAGAGCATCACTCGTCCCAGAGTACCGCTGGTTCCAGAGTATTGCTGGTCCTAGAGCATCAGTGCTGAGCCTGGCACCAGTAAGCAGGGGATGAAGGCACCGGGCTGCCACAAGAACATCTCTCAAAGGTCGATGACACAGGAAGAGCCCAAAGGAAAACAAGGATTTTTGTTTCATCCATCCAGGGTGTCCACTTGGCATTTCCATCACGAGGTGAGGTGAGGCTTTCACACGCACAGAGAAGACTTGGCAGAGTAGGAACTTTCTGTCCCTTTTGCTTTGCAGCTTTTCCCCTTAGAGTTGCCATTACTTTAAACTGGCTGCAGAATATTCACCTTCACCATCTCCAAAACCACCAGCAGCAGTGGGAAGCAGCAACAGCTCCACATCCAGACCCAAGGCAAGATGCTAATTCTTTCCTTGTGCTGCAGCTCTTGGACAGAGAAACCCTCTGAAAAGACAGCGGATTTACTGTCCAAACCAGAGAGGAACTCTCCAGAAGCAACAATAAACACTGGAGAACAACAGGCAGTAAATTTAAACTGAGTGAAAGGAAACATATTTTAACACAATTTGGTTGTGGGACTTCTTCACAGGATGCTCTCGTGGCCAAAAGAGTTAGGAAAGAGATGGGATGAGGAGAAAATCCCAGCGCTGCACATCCCTGCCCCAAGCATCACACAACCTGGTGCTTCTTACATGGGAGTGGTGGCACTGAAAGCACATTCCCCTCCATGCCACAAATAAACCCAGGTGTTTTGATACAAATCCCCTCTTGCAACCACCAGACCACATTCCTCACGCTGCTCTTGAATCCCAACTCCTGGGTCCTCATCCTGCTGCCTGGATGGGGACCACTGTCCCAGCCTCAGGGTTTGCTCATGCTGCTGGATAAAGTCCCCCGCAGGAAAAAGGGGACTTAGCAACACTTGGCTTGACACCGCGGGGAGAAAAGGAGCTGGTCCCTTGATGCTCTTCATCCCTCTCTCCTTCACAGGAAGGAAAACACGCACAGCGAGTGCAGTCCATGGACGGGATGAAAAGGAGGGATGCGGAAAAGCCCAGCTGGGATTTCAAACTCCCTCTTTTTCCCTTCACGTTCCTGGTGTTGGAGTTTTGGGGTGGGTTTCTGTGGTTTGAGGGTGTTTTTCTCCCCACACCATGTTTTTCAAGGCAGGCATGTTCACGTTTCCTGCCCAGGTGGCTCTTTCAGAAAGTCCCACCACAGGCTTGAGTTTCCGATCAGCATCTGTGACCCCAAGAAACCTGGAGAACCTCCTGTCCCCCTGCCCACCACCCATGCACTGCCACTGCATGCTCGGATCCAGCCCAGAAGCAGCCACTCTACACCAAGCACCAGGCCTCCAGAGCTCCCTTTCCTCCACTGGCAAATTGCTCCACTATCACACCAAATCATTGGGATGACCCAGGACCCTCCTCCGTGATCAGGTGGAATTTAAGCACCTAAAGGTACGCATTGTCAAGCACCCAGAGCACAGCACCCTTCCTCAACCTGTTGCTCATGCTCTGGGGGTCCAGCACAGCACATGGGGGGGTTCTAGGCCAGGTCATGGGGAGCTTCTCATCAACCAATACCCCTATGTCCTTCTCTCAGGGCTCCATCCATTCTCCACCCAGGCTGTGTTTGCGCTTGGGATTGTCCATTCCCACACACAGGACCTGGGTGACACTAAAAGACACTAGAGAATCTCTGCAGCCCTGTAAGGCAGATTGGCTTGGCCAAAATGTGACTCAATGCTGTCCTGATCCAGGCTTGGGATGGCTCAAACATCACAAGGCCGGGCCAGGGCCAACCCAGGCACCCACAGCCTCCCCGCCATGATGCCACTATACCCACTGGTACCCGTCTCCATGGTGACCATCTCCATGCAACCACCGAGCAGCTCAGCTGCTCCACCACCACAGCACAGGGACTTTCGACAAGGGTCTGCAGGGACAGGCCAAGGGGAATGGCTTTAACCTGCCAGAGGGGAGATGGAGATGAGCTCTTAGGCAGAAGCTCTTCCCTGTGAGGGTGCTGAGGCGCTGGCACAGGGTGCCCAGAGAAGCTGTGGCTGCCCCATCCCTGGCAGTCCTCAAGGCCAGGTTGGACACAGGGGCTTGGAGCAAGCTGCTCCAGTGGAAGGTGTCCCTGCCCGTGGCAGGGGTTGGAACTGGAGGAGCTTTCAGGTCCCTTCATCCCAACCCAGTCTGCGAAATTCAGCGTTGCCCCAGGGAAGCACTGAGAAGCACCAGGATGGAGGCAGCCCATTAGCACTCGCATCCCTCCCTCTGCCCTCCACCCCCCCTCGCACTCGCAGGCCTGTGACTATGGCAGCAATTAACACACTCGCTAATTAACTCTGAGCAGGTGCTGGTTAACTCTGTGCTGAGTAATTCAGACCCGGCTCCAAGTAAATTGCTTTCAATTGGAGCGACGGGTGAGGGAGCAGAGTTGGCATTTTGCAACTGGGGGAAGGAAGAGAAAGCAAAGAGGAATCTCAGCTGGGAGATGTTTTTACAAAACAAGGAATTTGGGGGTGCTGCATCCACAGCTCCAGGAGCTGGGGGGGAGGGGGGGGGCACGAGGGATGCTCTCCCTTCCAAGTCTTTGTTTCAGGATTTTTTTAGCCGCTACACACATCTCCCAGCTCTTTTCCCTATTTCTAAATGCTTTCCCCTTGGCACTGGAAGCAGCAGGGCTCCAGGCACCAGCCCCTTCCCATCGCTTCTAAATAGCCCCGTATTTCTCCCTGTGTGCTTAAAGCCACTCGGACTTCTCATAGCCACTTTCTACAGCCATTTGCTATTTCAATGTACTTTTATTGCATCCCTTTTTAGTTGCCTCCTCACTAAAGTTAGCCCCGCCACAGCCGCTCCTCTCGGAGGTGAGGATATTAAGCTGTCCTTCCTTAAACCTCCACCTTGTAAAGCCTTGTGTGCTCCCAGCACGATGTCAGCTTAAATAAACCAAACCTCAGCTGCGCAGCTGCGAGGGGAAGATCAAAAAGCTGAAGCCAAAAGCTTTAGGAAGATAAATCAAGGCAAATAAACGCATCCTTTCCAAAACTGGATTTTCCTCTCGAGCTCCGCACAGCCTTGATTTTCCCAGCATCTGCCCCTGCTGCTTCCCAGTCCTGTGCTGAAATACGCAGGAGAGCCAAAGTGATGTCAAAATGTGGATGGGCTCATCCCAGCACTGCTTCAAGGGGTGTTTTCTCCATCTCCATCCCCCAAAGCAGGCCAGCGCCACAGGGATGTCCTTGGCCACAGGGAAACCTGCAAAAGCAGCTCAAAGGACAGTTGAAGGCTGCGGAAAAAAGGAAGGAAAAGGGAAAAGAAGAAAATCTCTCTCCTGTGAAGACGCTGAAAGGACCAACGTGGCTCATCTTACAGAGGAGATGAATGGAGGATGTCTGATAATGGCACAGAAAGCCCAGAATCAAAGGGATAAAAGCAGATGACAGCTACAGCCGCCTGTACTGCCCGGGCACCAGAGGCAATTCCTGCAGGACAAACCCATCCTTTACCCAGGATTTGCAGGAATTCTTCCAAAGATGGGGTTATCCTTATTTGGCTCCATCATACCTTACTTGGCTCCACCAAACCAAGGGGCTGGCTCAGCATGACGGGTCCAAGCATCCTTCCCCTGGCACCCAACAGGACCAATTCACCCAACCCAGCCCAGCAGGACCAACATTTGGGGGGGCTCAGCGTTTATCCACGTACAGAAACACCCTCAGTAACATGCTCCATGGACACCTCCCCATCCTGGAGCACCTCTAGGTGAGGAGGACCACTGCAAGAGAGTTTCAGCACACAACCACTGGGCACAGGGGGTTACAAGGGGCAGGGTTTGTCCCATCTCTCTGCCCATGACAGGAGAGAGCCCACACTGGGGCAACGCTGCTGGGCTGCAAAGCAGCCTGTGAGCTGAGCCTGCCATGGGAAGTGGTTTACACCCTCTGTGCTGCTGCCGAACCCTTCACCACCCTTATGCTGGGGAACCGGCCAAGCCAAGGGAGGGACCGATGATGCTCTGGAGGTGATGCTGCTGCTTCAGCAGTGGGGAGAGCCGCCCCACGCTCCGGTGCGATGCTCCCCACTGCACACTTGCAGCTCAGCCCATGGAAAGGGGTTGAGTGGAGGCGCGATGGGGCACAAGCAGCAGCCTGGCAGCACCCGTGCGATGCTCGGCCTCTCCCTCCCGCTGCAGGAGAGCTTTAAGAATCACTGCAAACAAAGCAGCAAAGCGCAACCGAGGGCTCCAAACCTCAGCTTGAGGCTGCCCAGGTCCTGCCCCAGCGCAAACCAACACAGCCCTGCCTGCAGACAGGGCTGGACTTCCATCCCTTAAGGATATGGCTTTAGCTCGAGTCACCTCTTGAACCCGACTGTTTAAGTTCAGCTCTTGCCTTCCTGTTTCCTTTCTTGCTGACGGCCAGGCCTGCCTTTTGTGACTTAATGGTTGTTTTTTTAACATATCCTCTCTGCTGACACCAAGGACTTTGAGTTTCCTTCTTGGTGGTTTCTGGATCTGCAGGCCTGGCTTCCTCCTCCTCTGCAGAGCGGGGGAAGAGCCACCCTGCCTAAAATCCAGAGTCTGCATCCATGTTAATGATGCTGTTATCATAGAATCACAGAGGCGCAGCTTGGTTTGGGTTGAAAGGACCTTAAGGCTTCTCCAGTTCCAACCCCTGCCACAGGCAGGGACACCTTCCACTGGAGCAGCTTGCTCCAAGCCCCATCCAACCTGGCCATGAGCACTGCCAGGGATGGGGCAGCCACAGCTTCTCCTTTCAACCCATTCCAGTTCCTCAGCACCCTCACAGGGAAGAGCTTCTGCCTAAGAGCTCATCTCCATCTCCCCTCTGGCAGGTTAAAGCCATTCCCCTTGGCCTGTCACTGTCCCCATTAGCCTGCAAAGCCACTGGAATGGTTCTTGCCATCACCACTGACCCAAGCTGGCTTTGCTGCGGGATGGGGGTAGCCCCAGCACCCCGCAGGGATGCAGCAAAGGGGATGTGCACCCATACAGGGATGTCCTTGGCACTGCAGCGGGCAGCAAGCGCAGCCATGAAGGACTCCAACTCGCCAGCTTAGCATTGTTTAGCACCTCTTTATCTCCAAACCAAGATCAAAACCACACCAACATGCTAAAGTCTCCTCCAAAGCTTCTATTCTGGTTTCAGGATGATGCTATCTGGGTTCCTGTGTCGAGCCTCCAGATGCAGGCAGGGGGAGGGGAAGAGGAAGGCGGCTGAAACACGGCTCCGGAGCACAGCTCCCGCTCAGGAACGCAGCTGGAGCCTCCCCGGGGCCGAATCCTGCTCATCCACAGCAAGCGCAAGCCCAGTGCCAAAGCCCCGATCCCCTCTGCATGCCTGGTGCCTATGGGAAGGTCCCCACTTCCCCAGGATCTACAGCAAACCCAGCGGCTCAGGTCCTCCTGCCTGCGCAGGATCCATCCCGGCGGCTGCAGGTACAAACCTCGGGAGGCTCAGGAGAGCAGGAGCAAAGCCGGATTCAGTCGGGTCCCTGAGGAACAGGAACAAGACACACATATTCCTGACCCAGATTCAGGAAGCTCTCTGGAGAAAAGCAGATGCCAACCAGCTCTGCTGAGCTGTAACAAAACCACGCGCCGTGCCAAGACCGGCAGAGTCTGGGGAGGGAGCAAGGCACATCCCCTAGTGATGCTGGAGAGCTGGCATTTGCCTGTGCAAGGGCACGGAGACAGGAAGGATTTGGAGGCACTTCTTAAACCGGGGGTACCCAGAGAAGCTGTGGCTGCCCCATCACTGGCAGTGCTCAAGGTCAGGTTGGATGGGGCTTGGAGCAACCTGCTCCAGTGGAAGGTGTCCCTGGAAGAAGGGAGCCTGGGCAAGGCCACCAGGGAACCATCATCACCCTGTGCCAAGGCAAGGACACAGCTTCCAGGAGGAAAAGCCCAGGGGACAGCATCCCCTTTCCTTGGGCCCAACCTCTCGTGTGGAGCAGCCCTGTGCCACCTCCACCCATCCCCAGGGAGGAGCAGCCGGACCACACAGGCCCATTCCCCTTCCCTCCTGTCCTTATCCATCAGCAGCTCCAGAGCTGGAGGCCGCGGGTAATTTTCCCCTCTATGCTAAGCAGGGTTTTCTAAATGAAGGGAAGTGAGAGCCCATTATCCAGCTCCATCACCCACCCCACAGCTCCCTGCAGGGCATGAAATAACCAGCTGCCAGCTCCCCGTAGCCCCGCACCGTGGCAATGAGATCGCAGCTTCCCCTGTCACTATTGTCAGAGCAGGATTTAGATACCTGGTAATGAGGAGGTTTAATGTGACAGATGAGAGGTTGACTCATTAAAAAAGAACGGAGCGAGAAGGAGGGAGCTGAATCCGGGCTCGGATCCGGCACTCAGAAACCAGGAGGTTGGCAACGTTGTCCCCATGCTGTTAGGGAGCAGGAGCATGGAATGGGTGAGGGTTGGAAGGGATCTTAAAGGAGGCCTCAACCCCAAATCAGACCCACAGTGGGGACTTGCACCAGTGCTGAGGCCATAGGGAGGAAAGGGAGGGATGGAGGAGCAGCAGAGAGTGGAGCTGTCCCAAGGAAAACATTCCTTCTCCCTCCCGTGTCCATGGGGACTGGGGATGCACCCTCCACGGCCAGCACAGGGCATCCTGCTCTCACCTTCCCTTCACCAAGGGTACCAAGCTCCATCCCCAGCCCTTGAGCACATTCCCAAGGGCTCAGCCCTTCCCCAAGGGCCACCAAGATCTTTCAAACTGCCCTCCCCAAACCACTTCTTGTTCTTCCTCCACCCCCGAGCTCTGATGAGTAAGAGCAGCAGTGCCCAAAGTCATGGGGCTGCTGGTCTTATTTGCATCTTCTCACTGCTAAACCACATCCATGCCCACAGCAGCTGTCACATCCAGCAGGTCTAAAGACGTGAAGGCAATGCTGAAGCAGATGTTGCTCTTGCATTGCCCCATCCCACCCTCAGGTCAGGGTTTCACTCCTAAGACCCCAGGCAGTGAGCACTGGCATCCTCAGGGTCTGCAGGGTCCAGCACATGTACCAAGGAGCTGGTGAAGCCAAGAGCTTCCCAGCATTGGGAAGGGGATGGGAGTCACCAGCTCTTCTTGACCATGAGAACGATATGAACTGAAGCAAACTCAAGCTTATGAGCATAACTCATGCAAATGAACTTAATTTGCCACTGCTATGACAATGCTAAGTACTGGGAGGGTGACACCAGAGAGTCCTGTGGAGAGATGGATGGGAAAGATCTGGCCAGCACCACCAGGACCAGGCTCCTTCCTCCATCCCAATGCTCAGACTCAACCATCACAGCTCTGATCAGCCCCTGGCACTTCCAAAATGGAAATAAACCCACAAAAATCAGTGTCCTGGCCATCTCCTTTCCTCAGGGGTGGACCTGCCCATCCAGCAGTCCACATTCCCACCACTGCCAGCCCAAAACCTACTTTGGTCCATAGCCACGGGCTCATCTTGGAGCACGCAGCCATCAAACAGCTGGATGCTTACAAGTCCACAAACAGCATTAATCATCTGGGACTATAACAGCACCGTGACTTGCAAGCAGAAAGCAAGGCCCCGCTGCCCTGGCTCAGCAGCAGGGTGCATGCCCATGGTGGGACAGGGACAGCTCCTCACCCCGTGTCCCTGCATCACAAGGCGGGTGGCTGAGGATCCAGCCCCGGCTGAAATGCAGGGAGACAGCTGGGGCTCAGCTGTTGCTGCTCACTCACAGGAACCACTCTAGACCCAGGGACACTGATCCTGCTCTGCCCTTGCCACCAACATCAAGCCAAGCCAATGGCAATCACTGGCAGCTCCAGCCAGACCCATTGCTGATGGTTCTCATTAGCAAGGAGCAACCGACTCATCCAGACCCCTCTGCTGGGCTCTGACACCTCCCCCCCCCCCATCCTGCATCCAGGTCTGGGACAACAACACAAGGGGGATGTGGAGCTGTTGGAGCAGGGCTGGAGCAGCTCTGCTCTGGAGCCAGGCTGAGAGCTGGGCTGGGGCAGCCTGGAGAAGAGAAAGTGCCTTAAGGGGAGACCTTAGAGCAGCTCCAGGGCCTAAAGGGGCTGCAGGAAACCTGGAGAGGGGCTTTGGACAAGGGATGGAGGGGCAGGATAAGGGGAATGGCTTTAACCTGCCAGAGGGGAGATGGAGATGTTCTCTTAGGCAGAAGCTCTTCCCTGTCAAGGCGGTGGGAAACTGGAATGGGTTGAATGGAGAAGCTGTGGCTGCCCCATCCCTGGCAGTGTTCAAGGCCAGGTTGGAGCAAGCTGCTCCAGCGGAAGGTGTCCCTGCCCGTGGCAGGGGGCTGGCGCTGGATGAGCTTTAAGGTCCCTTCAACCCAACCCATTCCCTAATTGTACGATTAAGATGGAAACAGCTTTTCCTGGGATGAGCCAAGCCCAGCCCCAGTCCCAGCCCCACCACATCCACCCCTCCTCTGGCCAGGCTGGACTCCAGAGCAAGGAGACAGTTAACAGAAGGTGTGAAAACCCCCAACACCAACCTCAAGAGGAACCACAATAAATCACCTCCCCAGCACGAGGATGGAGTAAACACGGTGCCTGCTCCCTGCTTTCCTGTTTGCTGTTACAGATCCAGGTTGGGACAACCACTTCCAACCGGCCACGGCACCAGTGTCGGGCCCCAGCATCATCCCTACCACGGGGGACCATGGATTTGAGCTTCCCCATAGGGGCTGGATTTACCCCCAGGCTGCATCTGCCTGCTGTGCATTCCTCCCCCATCTATATTCTAATAAGAGGGAATCTCAGCTCATCCACTCCCCATCAGTGAGCCGCGTCCTCCCTCCCTGCCTCAGTTTCCCCCTCTCCATGCAGCTCAACCTCCCAGCACAGGAATTTCACCTCCCCCCCTCCTTCCCCCCTGCTCACACAGCCCTGGATCAAAAGCAACGGGTCCTGATTTCCGGGCACTTTTGTGCTTTACCACGAACACAAAGGAGAAAGGGGAAAAAACACAAGATAGAGGCAGACTCACATTGAAGAGCTGTGTCGGGAGCAAAAAAGGGGGGGTCTGGGGCAAACAGCCCCCCCAGCAGAGCAGCGGTGACCGTGGTGGAGGCTGACCATAGATAAGGGCTCTATATTCGGCGCTGTAAGGCGATCGGGCTAGGGGTGTGCCGGGGCTGTTGCTTTGGCTCCAAACTCAGCACCGAGCCTGCAGCGTCACCCGTGTTTCAATAAGGAAGGAACGAAAAGAGGAGCAGGAGGAGGAAGGAGGAGGGGAAATCAATAAATAAAAGGGGGGGAGAAAAGCGCCTGCAATAACAGCACCAAAATCCCCCTAAAATCCAGGGAAAAGCAGGCACGGGGAGGGAAAAGGGGGAGAAGGAATTAAAGGAAACCCGGTTTGGGGCTGGCGAGGTTGGAAGCGACGCCTGCTTTAAAAAAAGAAGTTGCTAATTTTAACTCTCCAGTGGAAAGAGTGAGAGGCACTTCCAGGAGCCAGGGCGGCTGCGTCCTTCTCCTGCCGGGAGGGAGGGAGGAAGCGCGAGGATGGAGCCGCCGGCCCCACATGGAATCACCCCAAAGCCCCTGGGTTTGGGTGCCTGAAGGGTTGGAGGAGGTGGGGAAGTGAGCACCCAGAAGTGCCCACTTGCAAACAGCCTGAAAGCAGCGGCCCCAGGCTCGCTTCCTGCATCACCCCAAACCCAGGGATGAGGCAGGATGGGGATGGACCGCATGGGTACAGCGGGACCCGCAGGAAGGAGGATGAATCCGGCTGCTGGGTCAGTGTGGGCAGATGACATTTCTGCACATGCATTCCTGACCAAGCTGGCTTTTCCCCATGGGAAAAGGGCTTTGAAGGCATTTCCCCACCACCACCCCGTCGGTGGCCAAATCGTGGGTGAGCTCAGACAACCAGAGAGGAGCTGGGACCACGAGAGGCCACGTGGCTCCACAGGGAGCTAAAAGGTGACGTCCAGCAGCATGGGGGGCAGGAAACCAGGATCCCACCTCTCCTGAAGCCGGAAAGAGGCAAGAAGTGGGACTCTTGGTGAGCCCATTGGCTGGTTTTCACAAGCTCTCTCCAGAGATAGGGAGGATCCTGCTGGATGCAAACAGCACGGTACCAAGAAGGTGGCACACTCACACCTGGACCTTCAAACTCGGGTCTCCCCTAGCATTAAACCTCAAGAGAACACAATGCAAGGCCTTAGAGGGCAGAGGAGCAGACCCGCTGACCCAAAGGCTCTTCCTAAAACAACTGGAAAACAACCTTGGGCTGTGAAAAGCCATGGAGAGACAAGGAGGTTGGCACAACCCTGCAGCTCATGCCTGCGGTTCTAAGGGCCACGTGCTTTCCCGGGCATGGCTGCAGCGAGATGATGTGACCATCTTCAGGACATGAAAGAGTCGATTCAATTAAGGTCACAGGCCCTAGGAGATGGGATTGGGCTGCGAGAGGTTTTCCTGGTGCACCTCAAATGGGGCTGGCCTCAGAAAGACAAAATGTCTATCGATCGTGGGCAGTGATGCTGCACGTCGCAGGACGCGAGGACGCGGCTGCCTTGGGATGAAAGCTCCCGGTGCTGGTCAACACACGCTCCCCAGCCTGGGTCGATACTGCTCTTCTAATTGCTCAGCTCCTGTCGCTCGCAGAGCGAAGGGGATGAGCTTCAGAGCAGCCCCCAGAGAGGCTTTTGGTCTTCCCGAGCTGCGCAAGCGGCTGCGCTGCTCCTTGGAGCGAGCAGTGATGCAGCTGAGAAATCACTTAAACCGCTCCTCCCCTGCTCAGAACTCTGCGCTGGCACCAGCAGCAGCACGGGGCTCTGTGGGAGGATGCTGCCAACCCAAAAAACTGGGATTTGTGGGAGCCGAGGAAATAAGGAGCCATTGTAGCTGGTCAGAATGGAGCCGGTGGTGCAGAGCATCCGCCTCCAGCAGCAAGCAGGGCGTTTGGGGGAGAACACCCCAGAGTGGTTTGGGTTGGAAGGGATCTTAAAGTTCAACCAGTTCCAACCCCCTGCCATGGGCCATTCCCCCGTGTCCATTTACAGAGATCCTGCCAGCATCCTGATGCACCAGGCCCATGGCACTCAGGAGCTGTGTAGATCCTGCCCTCCATTCCCAACAGGACAGACCCAGCCAAGCCATTCCAGTCCCACCTTCCTCCAGCACTCCACAGCCCATCCCTGGCACAGAGATACAGCAGGGCCCTTCCACTGCCTCTACCCTGACACAAGCCTGAGGAGCTGCTCTTGGTTTCCATCATCGTAAGTGACTGCAGGATGAAGCCCTTGGTGCTGACCTTGCGGAGGAACCAGCAACTGCTCTCCCCATCACCCAGCACAGAGCCTCCAAATAAACCACCTGCCCCTTCTCCAGCACTAAAAAGCCATCTCAAGCCAGCAAAACTGCTCCCTAAGCAGCGGTGACAGAGCCCCCTCCTTCAGGAGCTGGGCTCACGTTATCCTTCCTTGTATTGATTTCAGTATCAGGTACAGAAGATGCATCCCAGCAAACCACAGAGCCCTCATAAATCGGGTCCGCGCTGTTGTCTCGACCACAACCTCACTGCAGACAAGGGAGATGCCAACATTTACTGGAACAGCAATAAACAAGCAAAGAAGGTGGAGAAGGGAGAAAAACGGGATACGGGGCCCTCCCCCAACAAGGAACAAGAGGAGTGGGTTCGGCCTCCCCTCCTGGCCCCCAACCCGAAGCTGTGTGGCCCCTGGCAAGTGAACTCAAGGGGAAGGAACTCCAGGAAGCTGGAATTTCCCTTCCTACCTGCTACACAGCCTCCTGCATCTTCTGCTCCTGCCAGAGGATGAGCTGCAGCCACCGCTCCTCAATCACACTGCAAAGGAAAAGCAAGCAGACATCAGTGTGAGGGGCTGGAAGCAAGGACAGGGCTCCCCATGCTTCAGAGGGGACACTGAGGGGGTCCCAGGCCCCCCCTGAGTGAGGGGACAGGAGCTGGGGAACCCCTCCTGCACCGCCCTGATCCTGAGCATCACCGCAAAGAGCTGCAAGGATCCAGGAGCCCCAGTGCTGTGAAACGCAGAGAGCATCCCAGAGCCCGGAGGTGCGGATGGGACACAGGAACCTTTGGGAGCGCAAAAGCAAAGGGGGAAAAGGCGTTTTCTGCCCCTTTTTCCCACTGAACAAAAGGGAAACTGAGGCACCAGGGCCAGGACCCGGCTCTGGGAACGTGCCGCAGCCTCACCCCCGGTACCGCAACAGAGCAAGGAATTGTGCTCCCTCATCCTCTGCTCCAAGCAGGGAACCAGCCTCCCTCCCCTCCCACGGCCAGCTCACTTCCTGACATGACCAAATCCAGCCTGAACAAAGCCCTGGAGGGGAGTGCGTGGCTCCGGCCGGGAATGCACATGGAGGGGACACCCCAACCCAGGCGCTTTCTGGCTCGCCAAGAGCATCAAACCCTGTGCTATGTATCTGGGGTCCTGCTGATGGCTGCATGAGATTGGCACCCATGCCACAGATGCCAGGGTTCAATGCAAAGGGTGCCTTGACAGGCTCCTGAGATGTCCTCTGCTGGGATGCACCAGGGCACACAAGACCCCCATGTGCACATGGAGTTGGAATCGTGGAATCACGGAATGCTTTGGGTTGGAAGGGACCTTAAAGCTCATCCAGCTCCAAGCCCCTGCCATGGGCAGGGACAGCTTCCACTGGAGCAGATTGCTCCAAGCAACCAACCTGAAAGGTCTGAAAGGGAGAAATGCTGCCGAGGAAGAGGGAAAAGGATCATGGTTTCATAATGCTCTTTTATGAGCTGAGGTGGGGAAAATCATGGAGTGGAGGGATGGAGGCAGTAAAGGCAAGTGAATTCCCCTTTCTAAGGGAAGAAACGGAGGGGAGGAAAAGGGGGGAAGAGCAGACAAGCTTCCTGTCCAGCTCTGGGCAGAAACGCTGAGCAGGCAAGAGAATGGTTCCTGTTTGACAACCAAAGCTTTGGTTTCGCTGAGCGACAAAGGAAAAGGTCTTGGAGTGAGCTCAGCCCCAAGAACAGTGGGGAACCCTCGTCCAGCATGGGGGCACCTCGGGGGAACCCCAGGGCTTTAACTGAGGGACTCAGGCTGGCACAACCTGCCAGGGAGATGCTCCAACCTGCCCTGAAGGATCGCAGAGGATGTGAAGGGATGGCTCCAGGTGACTACCCTGGATGCTCGGGTACCTGCTCAGCTGATGCTCGGCACAGCCAGGCTTTGCTAATACCCCCAAATACATAGAATCACAGACTGGTCTCCCCTTAAAGAGCCTTCTCTTCTCCAGGCTGGACAAGCCCAGCCCTCTCAGCCTGCCATATATATATTCATATATATATATATATACACACATATACATATAAATCCCTAAATATATATATACCCACATATATACACATCCCCCAAGCACACACAACCCCATACACATATAAACACACACCCCTGACTACATCATATATATATATATGTAATAGCCCCAAATAAATAAACCCCTTGAGCCATTAGAGGAAGGGTCTGAGGCAAACCCCATCCTCACTGTACACAGAAGGCTGGAAGCCACCAAACCCCTCAACTGAGCTCCCAGCTCGGTGCTGGTATCCCATGGGATATCCCACAGGGCCATGGAGACATCCCAAAGCTGAGGGGAGATGGATGGAGCTCCTCCGGGCTGAAGGGGTCAAGAGGGAGGCGCAGATTGCGGAGGGGAAGCAGCCGACCGCAATCTCTCCTTCCCCTTTCTTTGTGTTTCCTTTAGCAACGGGCTCAGGGCCGCAAACATTTGGATGCCAAACCCAAACTTCCCCCCTACCCCCGTCTCCTGCCCTGCTCCACAGCTTCTCTGCCTGGAATTCTGGACTGCCACCCCAAAGAGGCTGACCCCAGACCCCAGGACCTGGAGCTGGGCCATGTGGAGCTCAGAGGGTCCCAGCAACAGCATGGACCAGCTCCAGCATGAGCCAGAGCACAAGCCCGAGAGGGACATTCTCCTTTTCTCCAGCCCATGTAACTAAAGCATCTCAGCCACAACTCAGCCCTCAGTTTGCACCAGCCACTGGGAATACCCCCAGGGCTTAATTAGGCCTGATTAGTCTTTGCCATTTGGGTTTCCTCTGGCTTGCCACCAAGAGATGGGAAGGGACAAACTGGGAGAGATCCCACTGCAGGCAGGAGCACTGGGCAGGACAGTGCTGCTGGTTAAATGGAGCAAGAAACCACAGCTCTCAACCGTCCATCGTGTCGGATCCTGCACCGAGTCACACCACAGGGATGGGAGCCAGGAGGGAGAAATCCACCTCCAGCAGCACCAGATGCTCAGCTGGAGATGCTGGGATGAGCAACGGCACAGGAGCGATGGCACAAGCCAGTTGTGCCAAGGACACATCTTCACCATGCAGAAGGTGCGGCCACCACCACTGATGCTCCGCCAAAGCCTGCACAGGGATGGGGCGAAGGTGTCCCCAGCTCAAGGCAGGCTGGGAATCATGGGGGTCGGGGGGGCTCCTCCTCAGCTTGCAGAGGTTTTGCCCCCACAGAGGGTCCCAGCATGGGCTTCCTGCCCAAATCCATCCCTTGGGTGCTCTCTGTCACCAGGGATGGTCACAGTCACCATGGAGGGGTTGCGACATTGGCCAATGGCTCTGCCAGGACCTGGGGGACACCAACGGGGTACCGGGGTGGGGGGAGTGCAACCGTTGGAGCCACTGAGTTTCGCTCTCGCCACCGAGTTCCCCCTTGGGTGGAGATGCAGAACTGAAACCTCCAGATGCAGGGACGCAGGTGGGGGAGATGGGAGGGCTGGGGACCAGCATGGGGCTCAGCAGAGCCATGCACAGGGCCACACCAGCAGCCAGGGGATGGAGGGGGGACCAGGAGTTGCCATAGACTCATAGAATGGTTTGGGTTGGTTCCAACCCCTGCCATGGGCAGGGACACCTCCCACTGGAGCAGCTTGCTCCAAGCCCCTGTGTCCAACCTGGCCTTGAACATGGCCAGGGATGGGGCAGCCACAGCTCCTCTGGGCACCCTGTGCCAGCGCCTCAGCACCCTCATAGCAAAGAGCTTCTGCCTTATCTCCAACCTGAACTTCCCCTGGCTCAGTTTGAACCCATCACCCCTTGTTCTATCGCTGCGCTCCCTGATGAGCCCCCTCTCCGGCATGCAGATACCATACACTGCCCAGCACGGGGGTCCCAGCTCCCCTATTCAGGAATGGTATCCCCATGGGATGCCAAGGAGTCCAAGGGGGCTGTCCCAGGCTGATGCAGCCCTTGCGCCCTTCCTGAGCCCAGGAACCCAGGAAGAGAAAACCATCACCATGAAGAGCAAAGCCCTTTTGCTTTGCTCTGAGTCGCGCTCCGCTGTCGCCTGAGTCAGCAGCCTGCCACCCAGCCTCTCCCCATGGAAACCAAACAAACACCTTCCCCCAAGTCCAAACCCTTCAGCCCATCCACCTCCCTGCTCTGACAAACAGTGGCAGGTCCCCAGTCCTGCCTGCCACTGAGGTGACACATTGGGGTGGCAAAGGGCTTCCCTGGAGCTGCTGCCTGCCCCCCAAGCCCCTGTGCCAGCACGACTGCAGATGCAGAGGGAGGAGGTGGGAATCACTAGGAAGGACCAGGCAAAACACTGCGCATCCTCCACCCCATGGTGGGAATGGGGACACGCTGGAAAATCCCAGCCCAGCTCCATGGCTTTTTGAAGGCTGTTTATAAAGGGTGACTTGCAAACAAGCAAGAAGAAGGCGCTCCTTGTGCAGAGGAGGGGTGGCTTGTGGTCAAACACAGGGCAACGGGAGATTTGCATCTCATGCCGGGTTGTGCCACAGACCCTCCTGCGTGTCCTGAGCTAAACCCGCCTCTGCTGATGCTTCAGGCACCCAGCACCTTTCAACAGCCCATCTGGTGACTCCAGCGCTGCCTGTTCCAATGCCTGAGCACCCTTTGGGGAAGGAATTGCTCCTCAGCTCCATCTAAACCACATCCCAACAAAGCCAGCACCCACCAGGAAATCACTCCTGGGCTTAAACAAGGTTTAAGCCTCAAATCCCCCTTGGTAGCCCTCTGCAGGGAAGGGAACTGCTCCCCAAACTCCACATCCGCTTCTTGGATGCTGGAGATAACAAACCCTCCAGATGAAGCTATTTCTCCCCAGCGAGGTGCAGAGCATCACTCGCACATTCGGTGCCGTCGTCAGCAACTCCCACACTGCCCCCCACGTACACCACTGCGAGGGGAAGGCATAAGGGGGGGGTTGGAGGCACCTACAGAGAGAAGGAGAAGATCTGGGCGGGATTGGGTGAATGGTGAAGGGAGCGGCACGAATCCATAGGAAGCTCCCCCATGGGGCAATGACACCTCCGGGGCCGGCGCAAGCAGCACTTCCCGGTATGGGAAGTGATGGATCTACCCCAATCATCCCAAATGCAACCCTCACTCGCACCAGCAAACGCAAAGCATGGGGTTTATCAAGCGTTGGAATCCCAGCCTGGTTTGGGATGAAGGGACCTTAAAGCTCATCCGGCTCCATAGGCAGGGACACCTTCCACTAGAGCAGGGTGCTCCAAGCCCCATGCAACACTGCCAGGGATGGCTCATCCAAACCTTCCCTCTTCGACCAATTCTAAGTGGAAATCACAGCGTTCTGATGCAGAAGAATGGAGCAGAAGCAGCTCTCGGGCCTGGGAGCCAATTCCAACAAACAGAAAGTGTTTTCCTTTTTAATCGCATGATTTTCTTTAGCTAATCTCTCCAATGGAAAGGGAAGACGGGCTCGGGATGCTGCCGAGGGGATGCAGCACGTGTAGAGCCCCAGCCAGGACTCCATGCCCTGCTCCCCATTCCTATCCTTTTTGGTCGTACTTTTCCTGCCTCCTTCTTGGAATCACTGTACGGGGGCAGAACAACAGCAGAGCTCTGGGAAACTCTTCATGAGGGGATTTTGCTCCATTCCCCTTTTAAAACTCCCTTTTCCCCTTTGAGTTTTCCCTGCTTTGCACAGGAGGGTTCTGAGGCAGAAACCCCTTTTCCCAGCCCCAGCAGATCCCTCTGCTCCCATTTGCTTTGCACTTTCCTGGCAGAAAAGTGGGGTCCTCACCGGGCTGGAGATCAGAGAATCATTTGGGTTGGAAAAGACCTTTAAGATCATTGAGCAGATGCTTTTCCTGCTGCAAAAGGAGCCCTGAGGTCATCAAAATGGGAAGTTTTAGAAGTGGGAAGGAGCACAAACACCCAGGAATGGCGTTTGTTTCCTGTCCAAGACAAGACCTTGGATGGATGCAGCAGAAGGGGAAAACAAGACCCAGGAGCAGGGCTGGAGCAGCACACTGGAGCCAGGAGCTGGTTGCCCCTCTTTGCCAATCCACATGGACTCATCCATCCCCCAGGGAAGCGGAGAGCCAGGGCAGGGAGGAGGCTGTCGGATGCCATGCCCAGAGCCCATAAATTACAGCAGGGAAAAAGAGTTGCATTTGCCCTATTTCTTATCTGCTTGGAAACTGCACCGCTTTCCCAGCTGCAAAGGCAGCTCTGTTCCCAGGAATTTCAGCAAAGCCATGACCTCTTTCCAGGATCATACAGTATATGGTGGCGGGGAGCCAGGGCTAATTATAGGCACAGGAAAAGAGGAAAGAGGCGGTTGGAAAAGCTCTACCTTTCCCAGCGGCAGGAAGCAGGGCAGCATGGCCCCAAGGTGGGAGCATCCCAAAGGGCAAGGTGAGAAGAGCACAGCCCCGTACTCCTGGACATCACCATTCCCCTTTTCTGGAAGGATAAAAGTCAGCGCAAATCACGGCTCCTGATACTCCCCAATTCCTTCGTGCTCTCGGAAGGCCCACAACGGGAGCAGGACCTGGGGCTGCTCCAGCATTGGCACAAGGAGCAGAAATAATCACAACCAAAACGGCTCAGTCCTACCCCAGGTTCCCTGTGGAGATCCCATCTCCTGGAGCCAAGCGATGCCCCAGGCCCTTCACTGTGCCCTGCCAGCGGCCAAAAAGATGCTCTCCGCAGTCCAAAGGCAAATAAACGTGCATTAAACTTTCAACAGCAGCAAATGCTTTGGAGAAGGAGCACTTAGAGCCTGGGTCATGTTCATTCCCTTCTCCCGACCCCACTGTTCCTGGCATGGAGAATGGATGAGGACACGTTAACCTACGTGCCAGCAAGGAGGAGGTTGGACAGGAAAGCACCAGAACCCAGCAAGTTTTTTGCCACCAAGGTTCTCTTCCAAGCCACATTTCTACCCAAAACCCCAGGGACAATAGAAACATCCCACCTATCTCCTTTGGAAAGGGGGGAAAAAAGCCTCCTGCTTGAATCTCCGCTACGGCTGCTGCTCGCTTATCCCCCTGGATTGCGCTTCCTCGTTTGCTGCGCATGTGGGAAGTGTGGCTTTGGGTTTGCTTTTGGCACTCACTCTGCAGACCATCTCCTGAGATCCTGCAGGTCGCAGCCTGCAAGGCAAAGCACGCTCAGCCCCGCTCCATCACCCGGCCAGGCAGAATTCCCACTCTCCAGCTCCAAAGCACCTTCCAAACCTGAGGCTTGCAGGTATCCTGACCCCCCCCCACCATGTGCTGCAGAGCTGTTGCCATCACTCAGCAGGACAAGGGAAGGATGCAGAAGCTGGGTGCTGCAAAAGGAGAGCCAGCAGCATGGAGCAGCAGGGCACCAGCTCCAACTTCCCAGCGGGAAAGCGGCCGCTCGCTAAGGGAAGGAATCCACCCGCACACGCCGGGTCCATCCGATGCCCTTTTTAAGGCTCCTATGGCAGTGGGAAGGGGAATATCCAGCGCTGAGCTCACTGGATAACCCCAGCTAAAGCCTTGGCACCCGGGGGGGCTGCAGCAGGGACACTCGAGAACGCTCCTAAGATCCAGCCTCAGTATAAACCAGACCAGCTCCGGTTCACATCACAGTAGCCCCAAGCACCAACACATCCAGTGATGGAGGGGAAGATAACCTGAAATGTCCACACCAAAGTCACCCACACCTCTTTGTGTCACCCACACCTCTCTGAGCAGAGCCCATCAACCCCAGCACTGCCAGCACGTCCCAGCAGAGCACATGGCACCGGTGGGAATGACACAGCCCCTTCCCACCCCAGCACCGGCCGCCACACAGGGCTCTAAGCCCTACCGGGATAACAAGCTCACAATGAGATCCTAATGAAGGATTAAGGAAATACAATTTAAAGAGATTAATCTGGGTGCAGCACTGAAACTTCTTTTTCCATGGGCCCATCCACACGGAGCTGCGCTCGCTGCCGGCTCTGGCCACTCGGGATGGTTTTTCCGTGCAAAGAGGGGCTGGGACTGTGGAAAGGATGGAGGAACACACCAAAAAACAGCTTGTGGCGCCTGCAAGCCCTGCCCAAGGCGCTTTAAAAGCAAGCCAGAAGCTCCCTTCATTTCTCCCCTCCCACACCAGTCCCTTCCCATCTGCATCCCAGCTGCGCGCAGCGATGCTCTGGTCCCGTTCCTAATGAGCAGTGATGTTATCCGCCCGAGCCGGAGCCTTCCAAGGAGCCCCAGGGAAGCAGGTACTCAACTCTCATTCAGGGAAAGTTATTAATAGTCATTTCTTGGCTCTATACAAACAGAGCAAGAAGTCAGCCCTGGCCTCAAAGAGCTTGGTGTGACTGCCAGCCCCACGCACTCCCAAAGGTCAGGAGTCTGGTTCGCCCCCAAATCAAATGGTGCTGGTTTAAAATAGAAAGCAACACATCTGGGGTTGCTTTTTTTTTTTTTGGGGGGGGGGGATGGATTTGGCCACTCATTATTTTCCCTGCAATCACAACCACCAGAAACTTTCTCCTCCAGAGAAAGGGCAATGCAACTTCTCCCCCCATCCCAGGAATCCAGGAGCTGGGAATTCACTAACCTAGCCCCAAGAGCAGGAACGCCCGGAGCAAAAGAGGCTGGCTGTGAGCAGGCAGGGATGGGCTCATCCCATGGGAGCGGGGCAACCGCTCAAAGCAACCCCCTTTCGTTTCAGCTGAGTCGTCAAAAGCCACGCGCCGAAAGGGAGGTGGGATGGGGATCTGACAAACAGCCCCGTCGAGAGACTACAAAACAAATCAAATGAAGATGTTTGGAGCGGATCCAGATGTTTATTAGTGACGCACGCGGAGGTATAAATAATTATCCGGTAGGAATTTTGTTCACAGGCAGCTCGCCCGTATCTAATCTGATCGCAGCACAACACAGCCCCTGTCCCATCCGTCCCCTCGGCGCTTAACGAGTCTTGGGAAAGCCAGATCCGAAAGAAGAACCACCTCACTGGGGCACCAGTTTAACCCCATTAATCCCTGGATATTCAGACCGGAGCTGCCAGGAGCCAGACCTCATCCAGACACAGCTCTGGGAGGGAGGATTTTTGCCCCCAGCACGAGCGCTGGTTGAGGAATGGACGAGGTGAGGGTGCAGGGAGCTGAACCATGCCCCGTGCTTGGCACTGGCTGCGGGTAGTGCGGCATCAGCAGGGACAGGAGCCAGTCGTGGCATCAACCGGCTCCCTCCACGCCTGTAAAAACCAGCTGCTTAAAATGCACCAGCAAACAGACCCCTCCCTGGACCAGCAACCTCAGAGCCCGGATACCGCTATTACCTACGAACACGCGGCCCACGCACCCCAAGATGCCAAATGGCAGAGGGGGAACGGCGACAGCACCCAGCAAACCGGAGGCACCGCGGCCACCAGCGACCATCACAGCATCACCACCAAGCCCAAGCCAAAGGGTTCGCACGCAACTGAGAAACAGGTCAAGAAAAGGCTTTAACAGCTCAAAACCCCCCAACCTGAGGCGCTTGCTCAGCACCATCAAACCTACCCCACATGGGAGGTGCTGGCGGCCCTCACCCCCCCCCCCCGCCAGCATCCCGAAAACTCAAGGACCCCACCAGAGAGGGCTGCAGAGGAGAAGGGTTGGAAACTTACTGTAGGAAATGGGCTGCTCGGCTCCGACTCCTTGTCCCTACTGGTGGGAAAGTCTATAAATCTCTAATAAAGAGGGAAAAAAACCCAACAATAAATCCCCTCCCATTTTATTCCTTGTCTCTCCCCCTGCTTCCAAAGGATTGCGAAACCGAGAGGGCAGCCGGGGCTTGGATCTGCGGCATTTCTGAGTTCCTACGGAGTCTGGGCTCCCTGCCACCAGCAACAGCGGCTCTGGGGGTGTGGAAAAAGAGAGGGGGAAAAAAGGAGAAGAAGAGAGAAAAAAAAATGGGGGGGGGGGGGGAAAGTCCTGTTTATTTTGGGGGATGAGGCACAAAGCGCGGCTCTGGCATTCCCGCAGGATCCACGGGCGCTCTACCAGGAGCAACTTTGGGTCCCAAAGCCTGGGCTTGGGGTGGGAATACGGAGCTGGCAGAGGATGCCCATTCCTGGGGGTACACAGAGGTGAGGAGCGATCTCCTCCATAAGGAGCACAATGCATCCCGGGGTACATGGATGCATCCCATGGGTGCTAACAGCGGCTCGGCCCTGCCCTGCTCGCTGTAAGGGGAATTACCAAAGACAGGCTGGAAGAAAAGCCTGCTCCAGCCATGACCCAGATTCCCCTCCAGCCTGATCCCTCACTGAAGTCATAATCCTTGGAGGGCTTCTGGTCCTTCTCTTTTTTTTCCCCCTTTCAAATCCATCCCTGCGCGTTGCCATGGCGATGAGGGTGATGCTATAATTTCGGCATTATAGACTTCAGCATGAGAACAGGGGGAGAAGGTGGCTGAAACACGGACGAGCTGCACTAGGGATGTATTTAGGGAAAGAGAATTAAAAGAGAGAAAAAAATGACCACGGCAGCACCTTGGCTTCATCAGCAGATGCTGGAAGAGTGGGGCTGACCCAGAGCTGATGAGATGCAGGGGAATGATCCCCCTCTCCTGCGCTCTGGGAGAGCATCCTGGGGCGACAACACAAGAGGGACATGGAGCTGTTGGAGCAAGGCCAGAGGAGGAGCTCTTGCAGTACCCAAGGCAGCCCTGAGCAGAAATACCCTATTTTGGGGGGATGTTGAGCCCACCATGGCTCAGCACCTGACCAGTGCCAAAACCAACCAACTTTGCAAAGCAGCAGCTCCAAAAGAGCTGCTCAGCCCTTATTTTACCTTCATTTTCCACCACCTTTCCTTTCCACCTTACTTTGCCCACCTCAGGTCTTGGGGGCATCCCATCACCAACAGGATGTGGGAGCCTCTGAGCTCCTGCCCAGCTCCCAATGGGAGAAAACCCCTCTGTTGCTCCATGGCTTTGCAAGGCCATGATACAGCTCTGGGTGCTCTCAGGGTCTATGTGGTGTCAGTGAGTTTTCACACTGGAAGGTGACCTGTGACTGGCACAGGAGGGATGAACCAGGACCCAAGCCGGAGCACTGAGAGCTTCACCCCTCCAAACCCCAGCAGCCTCAAGCTCTCTTGCAGCACAGGAATAGGAAAACTGCACCAGCAGAAGCTAAACCAGCTTTAGCCACGCTTCCACCCCCCGTGGGCCCCTTCCCACCGCATCACCCCACACCCAGAGCACCGAGTTTCCAATAGACACACAAATAAAACCGGATCATACACAAACAGCTCTGCCTAAACACAGCCCAACAGCCCGTGACCCCCAGCACAGGGGACATGAGCTGCCAGCAGGCTCATGGGGTCCCAAAGGAAGCCAGAAAGCCCCATGGGGGCCGCCTCGCCCCATACCAAGCTCACCTACGCACCCTCGTAGCGGGTGAGGTGAGCAAAGGGCGCTTCGGTCCAGTGCATGGCATCGGGCACAGCATCCACAACCTGCACCCCTTGGGCTGGCTCTCTGTGAGGTCTGAGGAAGACCCCAGTAGCAAAACCTGGGGGGTTGGCATGACGGGAGGGTGTGGGCATCACTGCACCAGAGCCACAGTGCCTGGACACAGCTCCAAAAGGCAGCTTAAAGCAGGGATGCTCAGAGGGTGGCGGGATGCTGGGGCAGAAAGGTCTCCCGAGACGATAAATGCATGGACAAAAATCACAGCACATCATTGTAAAACCAGGCAACCCAGCCATGGGATGGCACACGAGGGCTCGCAGCACTCCTCAGTGCAAATCCACTTGTATAACCTCAAGGGGACAAGAAAATTCAGAGCATTCAGTTGCAGTCCCCGAAGGGAGCCAAACCCTCAACCAGCCGCCTTTAGCATCCAACCTGTCAGCCTTGAGCCATCAGGGTGGCTTTTCACAGGGCCATGAGCTCCGTATTTAGCCTCCAAGGTATTTATCTGTGAGAAGCTAAAAACAAAGCTGCATTTGCATGACAAAAAGACCCCGGGTTGCTGGGTACCAGTGCAGGGACAGGGCATGCAAAGCAGCCTTCCTCCCTCTCCAAGCAGAAGGCGCCGAAGGTCACCCGCGCGGATGCTGAGCTCGCGGTGGCCGGTCCTATCCACTGGAAAGGACAAGGCAAGAACATCATCCCTTACGGGAAGCCTCTTCCCAACCTTCCCACTTACATCTCATCCAGCTGAAGCGGCCCTTTGGGGCACAGAGGCAGGCGTGAAATCCTGCTTGCTAAAGCACACGCGCCTGACCTTAAACCTCAAGGATCAGAGGGCGCTCAGCAGGGTTTTGACCAACTCACTTGATCTGCAACCAGAATCCATCGCTCCTTTTCCTCCCCTGGGTGCCAGCACCGGGCAGAGGACACACAGCTTCGTGCCCCCTCGGAAGCAGGGTGTGCAGGGTGATGAGGAGACCCTTGGCAGTGCAGTGATGTGCAATCAGCCTTTTCCCCACCACGCTCCTTCCAAGGTGGTCCCTATACAGCTCCTACAACACCCCAGGAGCACACACTCACACACCCAGCACCACGCTGGGCTCAACCCAGTACCTACGTCATTGTTTTGGGACAAAGTCCCTTCGGTGACCCGGTGCCACCCAACTCCCCGTCACCTCCTTATCTCACACCACACTATCGCAACCCCTTTCCCTCCCCTCCGCAGCTCAATCAAAGCCCAACCATCTCCAAAACCAACGGGGATCACATGGACACCCCCCCCCCCCCCAAAGACAGATGCTCATCTCTTCCAGCACTGGGGAGAGGATTGATGGAGGGAGCAAGAAGCAGCCACCAGCTGCCGCGGGAAGAGGCTTGGCTGCCTTCACCACCAGCATCCTGCTCCAACCATTTGTTCTGCTTCTATTTTGGACAGCGATGGGGCTCGGCGCTCCACGGCTCCCAACCTTCCCACCACGACAGATTTCTGCTAAGAGGCAGCGCCGGCTCCGCTCCCCGTCTTGGCAGCAGCATCCGAGCGGGGCCGGGGATATTTTTGATCCAGCGAGTCGGGAGGTGCTAGTTTTCCCGGCGGCTCGCTGCCGGCGCGTGGGAAGGACGGCCGTGCCGAGTCAGGAAAGGTTGGGGATGGAGCAAGGATGGATCCCTGGGCTTTCAACGCAAGGAATGGGGAGTGGAGTCCTTGTAAACAGTGGAGCATCAAGCGCTAAGGGGAAAGCATCGCTCCAGAAGAAGCTGGAGAGCCCTAAGCCCACAGACACCAGTCCATGCACTCAGAGGAGGGCCCGGCACACACAGAGCATCACAGAGCCGTTTGGGTTGGAAAGGACCTTAAAGCTCATCCAGTTCCACGGGCAGGGACACCTTCCACCAGAGCAGTTGCTCCAAGCCCCATCCAACCTGGCCATGATGGGGATGGGGCAGCCACAGCTTCTCTGGGCACCCTGTGCCAGCGCCTCAGCACCCTCACAGGGAAGAGCTTCTGCCTTATATCCAACCTGATGTATCTAACCTGACACGCTGCCCGTGTGATCCCAAGTGCTGGAATACCAGATGAAAACTGCCCTGAGCCCATGTCCAAGCAAGCCCTGCCCTTACTCACCTGGGGTGAAAGAGTTAGCAAAGCACATTTGCTGCTATCACCAGGTTTTCTTAAGGGCAGAGACACGTCTCCAAGGAGCACGGGTTTATCCCCAGGGATAACTGCACCTGGAGACACCACCTCGCCTCCATGATGACCTCCCCACTGCTCTAGTGGAAGGCGTCCCTGCCCATGGCACAGGCTTGGAACTGGAGGAGCTTTAAGGTCCCTTCAACCCAACCTAGGCTGGAGTTCTCTATCGCACTGGTTCATCCCCTGCTCCCAGGAGAAGATGCTCCTGGACCACCCCAGCCGGGGGCTGCAGGACAGGGCAGCCTCGGTAACAAACCAAACGTCTGGCAGGTCCAAAGGACTGCTTCACATTCCTCTTTTTATACACAATTATCTTTTCCTTCCTTGGCAGTGGAAAACTGCGCTGACACCGCGTCTCAAGGTTACTGCTTGGGCTGGGGGAGGATTTTGGGCTTTACAACCCAGAAATTCCAGTCAGAAACACAGAAACTTTGCCAGTTTTGTACTAAACCCAACATTTTTTCACCCAAATGATTCCATTCCTTTGTCTTTTTCTTTTTTTCCAGCAGGTTTTAAGTAAACCCCATTTTTCAGGCCCCAAAATGAGGATGATTTGAGCAGAAACCTCTCACTGATGCCACGGACACTTCCCATTCTCTAATTCTTCTCTTCAGGAAAAGCAACCCAACGCCCCGCATTTTCCCCACCTGCATGACATGGGATGCGCTCCTGGGTTTCTGTGGCGCCCAAGCAAGTTTTCCCTGAAGTCTTCCAATAACTGGAGAGGAAAAATGCTCTTAACAGATAAAGTTTCATCTTAATAACAATAATTAATAATAATGATAATGAATAATAATAATAATGAAGTTTTCCAAAAGGATGGAGAAAAGTCACATTCTTCCAAAAGGCACTTTCATTTCAAAAGGCAGATGCAAACTTTCAAACCGAGGCTATTTATAACCACAGCTTATACCCATCAATAACACCTTCCACCCCACGAGCTCCACTGCATCCTCCTGGGTAGGGAATAAGCTGCCAACAGCCCCCAGCCCCCTGCTGTGGGGTGCAGGATGATGCCAATAATCCCCCCCTGTTGCAGAAGGAGGAGGAAAAGAAGGAAGAGGAGGAATCCCTTTGCTGCCTTCCCAGATGAGCCTACAAGAGGTGACCCCCTTGCAGCTCCGGGGTAGGCTTGGGTCAGGGACCTGGCCCCATTTCCTGCCTCCCAAATCCCTTTACTCCTTTTTGGGGCTGGGAAAAGAAACGAAACCATCAAAAATCAGGGAGATGCAACTTCCTCCTTCCTGTAAGAGGAGGAAGAGCTGTGGGGGAGATCCCCCTTCCCTGCCCGTGGCACCCAGACCCCACACGCGCCCCAAGCATCCCAGATGGGAGGCATCTCCTCCTGTGGAAGCGGTTTTGGGATGGTGCCGGCCGCTTGCTGGAAGCTGTTTGAAGGTCTGGAAAGAGAAACGATTCCTCCTCCTCTTCCTCCTTGCTCAGAAATAGGTCATTTAATTACCCCCTTTCCAACCCCAAAACAGCACTGAGTCAAGGCAGGAGGTGGGAGCGCTTCAACCCCATGCTGGCTCATGCCCAAAGACAGCGCAGCACGGCTTTGACCTTGGGATGTCCAGGCTGGGGCATGGGGGCAATGTCAGCACAGATGGCAAGGACTCAGCTCCCTGCTCCTGGGTTTCAATTAGTGCTGGGCAATTAAAAGGAGGAGGGTCGGGAACGCGGGTGCTGCGGAGCCCCTTCCACGCGCAGCCACCGGAGCCTCCAGGAAAACCAATGGATAATTGCACGTTGGGAAACCATACGTGCAGCCCCGGCAGGGTCCAGTCCGGCTGCTTCGGGACAGGACACCACGGTGGCTCCTGGGTGGTGGCCACAGCCTGACACATCCCAGCGCGGGCACCATCCTGCCCTACCGGCTTGTCCTCACCGTGCGCACCAAGACACCCGCCTGGCACTGATCCGGTGCTTTGCTGTCATAGGGAATGGTTTGAGTTAAAGGGACCTTGAATCTCATCCAGTTCCAACCCCTGCCACAGGCAGGGACACCTTCCACTGGAGCAGCTTGCTCCAAGCCCCTGTGTCCAACTTGGCCTTGAACACGGCCAGGGATGGGGCAGCCACAGCTTCTCTGGGTACCCTGTGCCAGCGCCTCAGCACCCTCACTGGGAAGAGCTTTCACCTTATCTCCAACCTGAGCTTCCCCTGTTTCAGCTGGAACCCATCACCCCTTGTCCTGTCACTACAGACCCTGACGAAGGCCCCTCTCCAGCATCCTCGTAGCCCCCTCCAGGCACTGGAAGCTGCTCTGAGGTCTCCACACAGCTCAGCTCCTCCATGCCCACCACCCCGCTGTTATCCAGGGGCACCTATAGCTCCGGAGATGGGAAACTGAGGAGCAGCTACTGCATCCCTCAACCTCAACACAAACCCCATGGGCCGAGCTTCCCCCCAGAACTCTCCCCATGTAGCCTCACTCCCCCCATCCTTTCAGCCACCATTTAAGAGAAAGCAAACGTACAGCCCCCCCTCCCATAACAAATCACCCCAAATCCACGTCTTTAACGCCACATGGGCACTGGGGGTTTATTCCTTAGAGGATGCAAGCTCTTGTCTTGTTTTCAAGCAGTGGGGAGCTCCAGCAGGGAGACACCAGGAGCGAGGGAAAAGGAAAAACAGAAGGAAAAACCACAAGGAAACCAAACTGGAGCGCGAGATGAAACCCGACAGATCTGTGGAGGTAGAGCTGCTGGCAGGCAGACAGCTAGATCCATCTTGAAAGCAAAAGCAAACTGCTGCTCAAACAAGGCACAGGGAAAAACCTCGAGGTCTTTCCGGCACTGCCTAAGCTCCCATCAAACAAAATGAGGGAGAAATTCCAGCTTTTTATTGAAAGCTGCTCTAATTAGGGCGGGGGGGGGGAGAAAGGAGGAAGGAATTAGAGGTGCTTTGATGGGAAAGGGATAAACACCATCTCAAGAAGGTGAGGGGCTGATGCATGCCATGGTCCTGCTGTCACCGGGGGCATCCCGCTCCCACCCGGCACAGCCGCGGGATTCTGCGCTTCCTCCTCCTCCCTGCCCCTGTGACTCACTTGCTCTATGCTGGCTGAGCCTGGCTAGAGCAGAGCCACAGCTTCCCGGGGGCAGGAATGTCATCTACAATAGAGTCACCTCGGAGCTCGGGATGGCTCAGCCTCAAGGACCTGCCAAAACAGCGACCAAAAACCAGAGCGAGTCCCTGGCCCTCAGCGCAGATGGGCAGAGGCAAAGGGGGTATTTTTAGCTGTGGCTGCAGATGGGGAAGTCCGGACACGGCATCTACACAGCAGCCCCCATTAGCTCAGGCCACCTCCATGTGCTCCCGGGTATTAACGGGATTTAATGGGATGCTGCCGGCTCACTTCCCAAGCCTCGGGCAGCGCCTGGCCAGGGCTGCTCGCTCCACCAGCACTGGGCACTCAGGGGTAGCAGCAGCTCCAGCACCAAGCATCCCTCTCCCTCATTTCCCTCTGCTCCCAAAGAAGGCACCACCACAACCCATCGCTGGGGTACATCACACAGCATCCCATGGCGGGTCCACCCGAGCGATGCCGACCTGAGCCCAGGAAGCAACTCTGGCCTGGGGACAAAAAAGAGGGAAAAGCAATTTCTGTCCCTTCACCCTGGATGGGTTTTGGGGTCACAGGGGCAGAGCCCTCCCGGTCCTGTGGGATGAACTGGGCAGCATCACCCTCCACCCGCTCCATCCTTCCTCTGCGACATCCTTCACCAGCACCTCCCGGTACCACGGAGCTGAGTCCCGCTCCCGGACTTTCTGGGCTTTGTTCTCCTTCGCACAACGATGCCGTTTGGCCGCCCTGGCAGCATGGAGGGACCTCGAAGTGGATGTGGTTTATGACCATATTTAGGCTCCTTTACGTTGCCAGAGTCGCAGGAAAGGGCTGCGGCATTCAATGAGAATCAGACCCCACTTGTTTCACTTGGCAGCCTGGGAAAAATCCACCCCGGGCGACGCCGGCACCGTCCGAGCCTCCACCCTGCCCGCTCGGGGACAGGATAAAATAGCAACAGCCCTTTCCAGCTCCGCAGTTGCGCTTCCCAAACGGAGCCGAGAGCCCTACACCAACGAGGGGGTGGGAATTAAACACATGAACCACCATCCCCTTCCGAGAGCAACACCAAAGCAAAGGGATGTGCCCAAGGTCACTTCTCAAGGTCCCCGTAGAAGATGCAGGGATGTGACCCCCCAGCACGAGAGGGTTGTGCTGGGTGGGGAGGAACTGGGGCAGGACTGGAAGCGCTGACACCCCCACCCCACCCCCCCAGACGCAGGAGGTAAAGCCCCTTCAGCACATTAAATCCCCAGCGTGGCGGAGGCGACGGCGCTATTCCAGCATTCTGGAAACCCGAGCGGCGCCAGGGGGACAGGGGCCACCTGCTCCCAGCTCAGCACAAGTGCAGATGCCTCAGCCTGGCAAAGCCACGACAACTGCAGGGATGAAGGGCAAGGAAAGGGGGGGTTGGAAAGGAGAAGCCATGAGGCCCATCCAGAGGTCTGTGACCTTCAGGAGCCCACGGGCAGCAATCCCGAGGGCAGAGCAGGCTGCGCTCCCAAGGGACACGGGCAGCCCCAAGCGCTTCCCAGGCCAAGGCCACCAACACCCAGGGAGAAAACAGCCCGAATCAACCTTTCCCACCCTCACATCCTGCAGCCCCTCGCCTGGATGAGGGAATGCAGCTCCCGCAGCGTCCCTGTCCGTGCTGAGCCCCATTCCCATGGCCTGGATGTCCTGGGACACCAGGACACGAGAGCACCCACCTTGGCAACGCAACACCAGCCGGAAAATCCACGTGGGACCACGCGCTGCGGGAGAAGAGGCTTTGGAAGGGCAGGATCAGGGTGGGAACGGGGGCAGGGACACGGGGAGGAATTCACACCAGATGTGCTCCACTTACTGGTGCCTGCGGCCGGTCCCCAGCCAGATCCGCATGGACAGGGAGGATGGGGGGGAGACGGGACACCCCAGTTTGTGCCCCTGTGGAGCCGCGGGCACACACAAGTGCCTCGCTGGTGCGTGCAAGGCGGGGGGGGGGGGTGATCGATACAGAACGAAAGCCCCCCCAGAGCCGAGGGGCGAGGGAAGCCGCTGGCAAAGAGCGTTCCAGACGCTCCGCAGCACGCAGATGCCGGACACCCCGCGCATCGCTCCCCGCACGGCCTCGACGTCCCGGGGGCAGCCCCGGGTTCTTGCCCCCCACCACGGGAACCAACCCCACCGCTGGGGGCACCGGAGCAAGGCCTCGATTCAGCCCCAAACCGCTGCTCTTCCCAATCAAACCACAGCCCCCCCCCCCGGTACCCTGAGCCCCACAGCATCACACCCCCCCCAAACCCCTCATCCCCGCTCCTTCGGCTGTCACCGGGGTGCGTGGGGGGGGGGGGGGTCCCCACGGGGGTGCAACCCCTCGGGCCCCCCCACCCCACCAGCAGCACCGAGCGGGCCCCATCCCCGCGCATCGCCCCCCCCCCCTCACCTGCCGAAGCGCCGCTTCTTCCCCTTCCTCCCCTCCTTCACCTCTGCACCATTTTGGTGACGGTTTGTTTTGAAGCGGCGCCGGGGAGGGGAGGGGAAGGGAAGGGAAGGGGAGGGGAGGGAAGGGAAGGGGGGGGGAAGGATGTGCTCGCCCATCCCCGCCGCCTCGGGGCGGCACCGCGCAGCACGGGGGATGGGGGGTACCAAAGGGTACCAAACCCCTTCCCCGTCTAAAATCACGCCCCGACGGCACCGGGGGGGGGGGGGGGGGGGGGGGGGGGTCGGAAGTAACGCGAAATGATGAATTAATCGCGATTAATGCGAAGGTGGCGATTAACAACGCCGCGACCCCCACGGGAAGGGACCGAGCGGGGCCGGACCCACCTGCGCGGGCGCCGAGCCCGGCGGCCGCCTCCTCCCGGGGCTGCGGCGGAGCCGGCGCGGAGCGACCATGGCCGGGCCCGGCCCAGCGTCAGGACGCGGCGCAGCGCGGGCGGCCAATGGCCGCGGGGGAGCGGGGCCGGGCCAGGGGGGGGGGCGGGATGTGGGGGGGGCCGGAGCTGGGGGGGGGCGGGACTGAGATTGAAGAGGGGAGAGGATGGGGGGGGGGGGGGAGAACTGGGGGTAACAGCGGGGGGGAAGAACAGGGGCTGGGGGACAGACCCAGGGCATGGGGGGCGGAACAGAGTTGGGGGGCAAAGCGGGTGGGGGGGGGCAGAGCTGGAGGGGGTGACAGAACTGGGGGGGACGAAGGAGATGGGGGGGAACAGAGCTGGCTGGGGGCAGAGCCGGGAGGGTGAAAGAGCTGGGGGGGGGGGGGTAAGAACGGGGCTGGGGGGAGCAAAGCAACGACCCCCCCTCCCACCCGCAGCGTTCAGTGCAGCCCCACTCATGTGGGTGCTTCCCTCAGCAGCGGGATAGGGGCTGCAGTGATGGGGGAAACGGGGGGGGGGTTTCCTGGAGCTCCCATGGGTGGGATGAGGCTCAGGGGAGTGGGGGGGGGGTCCCTACAGCCCACGTTTGTCACCCCCATCCCCGTGATGGGGCTGGTTCTGCACCACGGGTGTTGGATCCAGCGCTTGGAAGCAGGAAAAGGTCCTGGTACGGCCACATGGAGCCATGGGGCTGCTCTGGGCATCTCGCACGCACGGGGCTCCAGCAGCACACGGGCGCTTCCCGCAGCACCAAGTCCTTGGGGCCGGGCACACGCGGTCGAGGACGCGCCACCAGCACGGCCTGGCCACATCAAAGCGCATCCTGCACTCCGGGGCATTGCGTTCCCTCTCCTCCTGCTCCTCCTGTAGCTTCAACCCGGGGAAATTGCTCTGTGGTTGCCCTCAAGAGATCCAACCTGTTGAACAATGACTCCCGCCGCAGCGCTCGCTCCTCGCCAGGGCTCTTCGGGCTGTGGATTGGGGCAGGAATTGGGTTTTGAGGGGTACCGGGGACCTGATTCCTCCCATCTTGGCATCTTGTCTGGTGCAGCACATCAGGGCAGAGCTGGCACCTGGGCGCCGTGGATGGATGAGGACCAAGGAGCATGGTGGTTCTCCCACCGCCATGCTGTACGGGATGGCTGGGACACAGGCTGTCCTTTCCCAGGGATTCCTGTGCCATAAAGCAGTACAAATAAACCCGAGGTGGTGTGGGGCTGCTCCCGGCAGAAGGAAGCTCCTGGCAAGGGTTGGAGGCTCCATGGGAGATGTTTCATGGATCCCCACAACTGGTGGGTGCAGACCAAGATGATGCCAGAGCCATTGACCATCACCCATTTGGTGCTGGCCTCCTGCTCCTCCATGGCACGAGGTGCTGCCCGAACCCCAAAACCCCAGTTACCACCCCAAAGTCCGAGGTGATGAGGGAGGCTGGGGCTGGCGTTTGCTCCCATCGGGACTGTTCACAGATGGCTCTTCCTCAAGGCCGGGAGGCAGGAAAAGGTTCCCAATGCCAGTGACTCAACTGAGGGGGTGTTTTGCAACACGCTGGGTGTGGGATGAGGCTCCTGGTGTGCGGATAAGTAGCTGAGATGTGTGGTGAGCACCCAGCTCCAGGAGGCGCATGGGCAAGGAGGAGTGAGAGGACCCGCATCCCAGAGCTGGGAAAGGGGTCCTGCTATGGGGCACAGTGGAATGCTTGGCACCGGGATGGTGGCACGGACACAGCCGGCCCCTCTGGGATGGGCTTCCTGGTGTGTGCCCCCCATGCCAGAGCACAGTGCCTGCAGCCTTCCCTGCAGCCTTAACCTGGGACAGACCAGCAAAGAGACAAGTATCAGAGCCCAGAGCCCCCCTGTGTGCTGGGCTGCACACCCAGGGCAGGAGCAGCAGCTCAAGGAGGGGATTCTCCTCTTCTGCTGCATGAAGGGGAGACCTTAGAGCAGCTCCAGTGCCTAAAGGGGCTACGGGAAACCTGGAGAGGGGCTTTGGACAAGGGATGGAGGGACAGGCCAAGGGGAATGGCTTTAACCTGCCAGAGGGGAGGCTGAGATGAGCTCTTAGGCAGAAGCTCTTCCCTGGGAGGGTGCTGAGGCGCTGGCACAGGGTGCCCAGAGAAGCTGTGGCTGCCCCATCCCTGGCCGTGTTCAAGGCCAGGTTGGACACAGGGGCTTGGAGCAAGCTGCTCCAGTGGAAGGTGTCCCTGCCCGTGGCTGGGGTTGGAACTGGATGAGCTTTAAGGTTTCTTCAATCCGAACCATTCCATGGTTCTATGATTCTGTTTCATTAGGACAAGAGGCAGAACACGCTCGAAGGAGGGGCTGGCTCCAACCAGAGCATCGCCAGTGGCACAGGCACTTCTGCCCTCATCACCCCCCTGCCTCAGTGACACAGTTTCCTGCTGGCTTCTTCCCCCATCACCACACATATTTCTAGTGGACTTTTCCATGTGTTTGGCTTTTTGGGGCTGTTTGTTGTCAGTTGGTTGTTTTATGATATTTATTGTTAGAAAAGGGGCTATTTTTAGCACCCTGTTAGTTTAGATAGAGATGGGATTAGTCATCTCCACCGAGCGCTGTTTGCAGCCTCTCCTCAAGGATTCTCTGGGGTTTGTTTTCCAATCAACTGAGCTCATGGAGCCAAAGAAATACCAAATAGAACTCATCCTCCTGATGGGCAGCTCCGGGGCCTCCCTTTGAGCCACGGGCTGGGGAAGAGGGAAGGATCCAGCCCAGGATATTTATGAGATGAAGACAAGAACATTACGCCGAACCTCCGAGTATTTTGGAAAGTCGGTTGGAGCTGGTTCTTTTTCTTTCTCTTGGGAACCGAATGCTGAGTAACTCCCTTCCCACACCAGGCTGCTGCTTCGTGCAGCTGGTACGCAGCCTCCTGACAGTGGGAATTGCTTTCCCTCGCCCTGTGCCATCGGGTGAGAAGGGAGGAATCCTGTGTCTTCCAAGATACGCAGCCACCTACAGCCTCGGGCGAGTAACACAAAGACACCCCAATACCTAAAGTGGGAAATTCAGTTGCTCCTTCCCTGCTCCGAGTGCAGGGAGAGGAGCTGGCTGAGGGCTGGCTTCAAAGCCAAGAGGCTGAGAGCTGGAGCAGCATCTCTCCCCTCCTTGAGACCTTTGCTCTCTCTGCTGCTGTCCCCCAGTGGATCCAAGCTGCTTTTGGGGAGACCAGTTTGGCTCTTAGGAAGCTGGGACTCGGATGCGGTGAGGAAGCAAAGCTTGTGGCTCACCTTGGCGCTGAAGTGCTGCTGCCACCAGCTCCTGCCCAGCAATGTCATAGCCCTTGGGATGCTGCAGAGCTTCAAGCCAGGGAGGGGGCTGTGGATCCCTGGGGTGGCGATGCCCACAGTGACGGCAGAGGCCACCCCTGGGGACAGGGCAGCAAACACATTGCAGTGCCCCACGAGCCCTGTGGCACTGCGATGGGGGTCCCCCCGGCCCTGCTCCCCGTGGCACCCCGCGCCTGTTGGTGATGCGCCAGCACACGGTGCCGCGCGGAGCCCACCGCACCCGCGCCCCGTGGGGAGGCCGGGGGGGGGCCACGGCGCCTTCACGCGTCCCGCGGCTGCGCCGGAGGACGATTTATTGCCCTCGCAGCCGGCGCAGGCCCCGGGTTTGCCTGGAGGGGGGGGACGGGACGTGGCACGGAGCGAGGGATGCTCCCGGGGGACCGCAGGGCGCTGGAGGAAGGGTCCCTCCTGCCCCGGGGGCCCCCCGCTCTCTGCCATGGTCCTTCCTCCCTGCCCCCCTCTTCCTCTCCGGGTCTAAATTCTCCCACAGCGCCCATTGACGTCCCGCCTGCGTCACCGTCTCCAGCACAACCAGACAGCACGTGGGAGAGGCAGGTTTAAAGCGGCACAGCCCTGTGGGGGCTCCAGCTGCGCCCCAGCACCGGGGCCACGGGGAGGGGGGACCACACTGAACCCCCCCCCAGACCTGCACCGGGTCCTGGTGCCCCCCCCGGTCACCCCCGGGGTGGAGGGCAGGTTTGGGCTGAGATGGGGTTTGTTCTCGCCCATAGGAAGAGAGCGTGGCGGCGGTTTGCTTCCAGGTCCGTGCCTGCGCCTTCCCTTCCTCCCTTCCAAACGCAGCCCAAATGCGGAGCAGGAGCGCTGGCGGCCAGGGAAGGCGCTCGCCTTGGGCATCCAAGCCCGCAGACCCCGCTCCAGCATCCCGGGGTTATTCCCGGCTGCCACGCCAGTCCTTGTGCCTTGACAGCTGGACTTTGCCTGTGCCCAAAGGAAGGTGCAGCTCGGATGGGTGCTAAGGGCTGGGAACACACAGGGGAAGCGCCAAACCTCTGCGAGGACATGGGGTGCAGCGAGTTTGGCTACGGCTCAGGCACCTTCCCTAGAGCCCACTCATCATTCCTGCCCCTGGATATTGTCCTATGGAGCACTGCAAGTCAGCGCCTTACCCGGGGCTCAGGGCTTTGGGGGTGGGTTGGGAGAGCAACCCTCTGACCCCAGAGCAGCCCTGCTTCCTCTCCGGGGCCACACTGGGGGCTATTTTGGTCCTTTCCCTTCTATTTATTGCACTGAAGCCCTGTGTGGTCGGAGGATGCTCTGCTGTTTGCTTTCCGATTGCTTCCTTCCCTCCCATTGTCTTTAAACCCGGGATTCACCCCGATCCCACCAGCCCTGGCTCCTGGTTCTGCCCCTGCTTTGGCTGCAAAGCTGAGTGCAGATGTGCACTGGTGAGGACCTTCATCAGCATCCCCATCCCAGTGCTGCCTTCACCCCCTGCCGTGTGGTGTGATATGGAAGGTGGGGTTGGACTGGATGACCTCTGAAGGTCTCTTCCACCCCAAACTGCTCCATGATTCTCTGATTATCTGCTCCCTGGGACCAAACCCTGATGGGAAACATCCAAAAGCTTTTACAGGCAGCAAACCCAGCCTGGGCTTAGCTCAGCCCAAGCTGGTGGCAGCGTTGCTGGTCTGCATTAGAGGTCTTCCAAGTAGGAAAGCAGCAGGAAAGCAAGCTGATTCCCAGCTCCTGCTGCTGGGGGTTTATCAGCATCTTTTAGCACCCCTGAGGGTTAAACCCAGCACCCACCTTATCAGCTAAGTGAGGCTGTGAAAACATCCATCCTATCTCAGAAGGAAAACACTACGGAGCATCCTGAGACCCCACATTAACCATATCTCTCCTTTTCCTTCCAAAGGAGAACACTGCAGCCCCTTTCCCAGGGCAGCCGGTGGGGCAAATCCTCACCAAGCTCCCCAGCTAAGTGCAGACCTCCATGTGTTGGAATAGCTGCTGACTGGGATCAGCCCAATCCCAAGGAGTCCCCAGAAGTTCCAAGCCTTGCTGGGATCAGATCTCCACTCTCTGCAGCCTGGAGAAAGCAGGGATGTGGCTTTCTGCAGCCAGAACCTCTGTTGTACATGAGGATCTCCATTGCCCTCCTTGAGATGCTGTTTGCAACCCCTGCACGTGCGCCTGGCCCTAATGAAAGCGCCCAGCACCTCCCATTGCCCAGCCAGTTAAACCAGCACAAACTAAGCTCAACACACACAAAAACCCTCTCCTGGGTGAGGTCCTTATCACCCATGAGTCAAAGCAGCCTGCAACCCATCTCAGCGCCGATGGGATGGGAGGTGCCTGGGTTCTGCACCCCCATTTGGCTGCTTTGCACCCTGGAAAAGGGCTGGAGCTCTCCCAGCCGTGGCCCTTGGGACCGCGGCCAGGCTGCCCTCGCTGCTGCTCACTTGATCCCATCTCCCCTCCGCCTAATCCATGCTCCCCTCCCGGTATCCTCTGCTCCACTTTAATGCCAAGCGTTGGCCGGCAGCCACTCGGCTCCGGAGGACGCCTCTTCTCCCGGTTATGCAATGTGTGGATGAGCTGTTTGCCTTTCCCTGCGAGGGAGCTTTGGGAGCCCGCGCTGGGAACCCCAGGATGGGGTGCCCCAAGACGGGGACCCAGAGGCAGCAGTGGTGGCTCCCTCCCTCGCCCTGCTCCGGGGCTGCCGCACATTCCCAATCCCTTCCCCTTCTCCTCTTCCCATCGCATCTGCAGGGTCCAGCCCAGCTCCCGTTCCCTGCGGACTCCTCCATCCCTGCTGGAATAATCCATTCCGCTCTGAGTGGTGGCTGAAGCTGTTTCACATGGCTGTGCCCTGGCACTGCCAACACCGAGGCCTGTTTCCCTTCAGAGGGCCATAGCATGGGCATGGTCCTGAGTCCCTGCACCCTCCCCAGCCCTTGCCCCAGCTCAGCACCTTCCAGGCTATTGATGGGCTTATCTGCTCCACCACAGCCCAGCTTTCCTGCTGGAGAGCTTTGAAGATAAGCATGGGCTTGGGAGAGGGGCTCAGGCTGCCAAGTCCTGGGATGCTATTCCTAGGCTGCCATACACAGCAACACCTGAACCTCAGGCTGGGAGCCTGACCGTGACACCGGCTTATATTGGGGTACATCTGGGGTGCCTGGGGTAGAGGAGAAGCCTCCAAGCTACAATGGGGTGCCCAAATGGGTCCCTTCCTTTCTGCAGCCTGGGCCCCCCAGCTGAGGCTGTTGTGCTCTTCCAAAACTCACCACACCATGCAAAGCTGCCAAAGAGCCTTTTCCAGGGAGCAAAAGTTCCCCAAACCTGGATGCTTTGGATGGCATCCCATCAACCCACCCTGGATCCTTGCTCCCGAAACCCAGCAGCATCCCGGCACGCTGGGGGGGAAGGTTGGGACACAAAGGACATTCTGTTCCCTGCTCTCCCCTTAAATTATCCTGCCACATGGAGTAGATCTCGGTGCTATTTTTAGGCCTGGCTTGTTTAATTATTGAGAAAGGTTTGGAAGGATCTCTTGAAGGCGAGGAGATGCTCACCCGCGGGTGCTCACCAGGTTTCCCTGCCCGCTGCTCCGAGCTGTGGTGGCTGCCACCCTCACTTTGCCACTCGAATCCTGGGACACCAGCTCCTGCCTGTGCTTTGCTTCCCTGCATGGATGACAACGGGGATGGGGAGAGCCAAGTCGGGCTTTGGAGCTGGTGGGGGGAGCAAAGAACTGCATGAGGCAGCGGCTCCCATAGAATCATGGAATGGTTTGGGTTGGAAGGGCCCTTAAAGCTCATCCAGTTCCATGGGCAGGGACACCTTCTGCTAGAGCAGCGTGCTCCAAGCCGTGTCCAGCCTGGCCTTGAGCACTGCCAGGGATGGGGCAGCCACAGCTCCTCCGTGCCAGTGCCTCAGCACCCGCACAGGGAAGAAATGCTGGATCCCAGCTAAGGAAACCCAGTGCCATCCCAGCACTGGCTTCCAGCAGAATTCACCATTTTCACTTTTAACTAAACCGGCCACTTTTCTCGCTGGAAAATGACCTTATTCCCTGCTCACCGAGCGAATGGCAAAGGCAGGAGATTTCCTTTCTGCTTTTTCAAACTGTTTCCTTTCATATTTCCTTATTTCCCTGACAAAAAGCCAGGCAGAGGACGGCCTTTCTTTGACATTAAAGGCTTATGGTCAACACGAGGGCTGCTGAGATTTCAGCAAAATAACCCATAATGAGCTAAGAGCCAGAAACTCCACTGGCATCACCTGCCAGGGCTTTGTCATCTCCAGTCTAACAACACCTTTTGGTCCCTGCCTGCAACCTGGCCTGGGGACTTCAAGGAAAACATTGATTTTCCCCAGCTGCTGGCAGCCAGCCGGGATTAACTTCCACCAGCTGAGGGGATGGGATGTGCAGGGGATCTGTGATCCGCCCGTGTTCCCTGAGGAAACAAGAGGGAGAGATATATATAGTCCTGTATTTGGGCTGCTCAGCCTCCCCCTCTCCATCACATTGGGTACAAAGGTAATGATCTTCATTTCAAGGCCAGGTTGGATGGGGCTTGGAGCAACCTGCTCTAGTGGAAGGTGTCCCCCCATGGCAGGGGGTTGGAGCTGGAGGAGCTTTAAGGTCCTTTCCAACCCAACCCATTCCATGGTTCTATGACACTGAGGTGCTACAGGTTGGAATTATCCTCTACAAGAGACCCCCTACTCACTCTGGGGAAGAACAGAGGGATAAACCCACCTCTGCGCTAGGCATCAGCCATGCCACAGTGTGGACGCCCCAGTGCAGGGAGCATCTTTGGTCCAAACCCCACAAAGCCCCCTGTGCCACGGGACTCCACCTGCATCCAACTTTACCTCTCCCCACGGAGCTCCCAGAGTGATGCCACACAACCAGGATGCTCCAAAACACTGTCCCAGACTAATTCAGGATGGCAGGATGAAGCCCTGGGATGGGCATCAAGAGGCAAAGATGCTCTAGGGCTGGAAGCAGGCTGGGTTGCCTGCTGGGGGGGGGGGGTGAGTTGTCAGCCACTGCTCCTTAACACCCTGACAAGCTTATAACTATTTCATTTGTTACACTGTGAACCTCTTTAAATTAATGAACATAAGGTTGTCACGGTTGCTGTGGCGACGACACGTTGCTGGGGCAACGGCAGCGATGCAGAGCCTGCGGAGTGTAATCAGGGGTCAGGCTAAGGATGGAGCCAGGATGTGGGGGGGGGGGGGGCTGCGGGAAGGGGCAGCGAGCCCCAAAGCTCCTGCCAGCCCCCCAGAGCCATCAACACGTGGGAGAACCACTGTCCTGCCGCTGCCACCCTGACGTGGGGGTAAAACTGCCTTGATACCAGTGTCTGCACAGCCCAAGGACGCTCTGTGTGAGCCTGGAGGTGGGGAAGACATCATTGAACCATGGAATGGTTTGGGTTGGAAGGGACCATAGAGATCATCCATTTCCATGGGCAGAGACACCTTCCACTAGACCAGGTTGCTCCAACTCGCAGACCCCATTCCCATGAGGCTTCAACCTGCCCAAAGGGAGATTGAGATGAGCTCTAAGGCAGAAGCTCTTCCCTGTGAGAGTGCTGAGGCGCTGGCACAGGGTGCCCAGAGAAGCTGTGGCTGCCCCATCCCTGCAGTGCTCAAGGCCAGGTTGGACACAGGGGCTTGGAGCACCCTACTCCAGTGGAAGGTGTCCCTGCCCATGGCAGGGGTTGGAGCTGCACGCAGGGAGTGAGCTGCAGGATGGGAACCATCCCCTCCCCGGCTCAGGGTGCGGTGGCCGCTCTCCGCTCGGGGCAATGCAGCCCCAGCCCTTCTCTGTGCTGGGACCTGAACCAGAGGGTGTGAGAGGAGAAAAAATGGGGTGGGGAAAGCAAGTTTCGGGGCTGGGGATTTCTGTGTGTCCTGGGGAGGGAGGCCTGGGCTCAGCCAGGGCCATCGGCACGGAGGTGGGGAGTGCTGTCCCCAGCAGCCCGCAGTGACACCCCAAGGTCGCTGCAGCATCGCAGGGCTGTGGATGGGCTCTTTATATCCTCTCTATATTGTTATATACATGTGATTTGTAGGAGTGTCTTTTCTTTTATATATATATTATATACCATAGAATCATAAAATCTCAGCCTGGTTTGGGTTGAAGGGACCTTAATGTCCTCCAGCTCCAACCCCTGCCACGGGCAGGGACACCTTCCACTGGAGCAGCTTGCTCTGAGCCCTGTCCGGCCTGGCCTTTAACGCTGCCAGCTCAACCCCATTTTCTGCTCTAGCTTTTGATGGCCACTTCGTGCTGGGCTGCTGGAAGGAGGAATGACCCATTGCCATTGCCCCCTCTGGGGCTCGTGATGCCAAGGACACACGCATCCCCGAGCCTGACTCTTTGTGCTGAGGTTTCATAAGCGCGCACGTGCGCGATGCTGCACCACAGAGGATCCTTCAGAAGCCTCCTGCCTGACAGGGAAATGTCTAAATATTGCTGTTTTCCCCCCAATACATTGTTCATCAGAGCTGAAAAAGGGAGAGGGGGGAGAAAAGAAAAACCAACCTCAATAAAAACCCTATGAAAACACTGAAATCCACATTAGGGTTGCAACAAAAGCCGCCTCATTGCGGGAAGGATGCGCCCTCCGGCATGGATCCACACACCCCGTGGGGCTCTGCTGGGATGTAGCACACCGTAAAGCCCAGTTTCCATCCTCCTGATGGGAGGTGAAGCACGTGGAGTCCCAGGGGGATGCTTTGCCTTGCTATCTCCTGAGGATATCGACCGCCAGCGAAGCAGGGAGCAGAGCGGAGCCTGGCTCTCCTCGTGTCCCAGATAACGCTGTCACCCCACAGGAACCAGGCTCGGCCTGGCCAGCTCAGCAGAGAGGCCAAAGGGTGAAGGAGATCTGTCAGAGCCTCCCTCCTGCTGTGTGATACCCGGGAGGGATGGGTGTCCGTGAGACCTTCCCCAGCTCTGCTCTCCATCACTCACCATCCGCCGCTGAGCATCACCCTGGGTCCCTCGCTCCCACTCTGCCCATGCCACCACCACTGCTCCCACCTCTCCCCGAGCTCAGCACCACGATGCTGGTTTTTCCAAGAGGGTCATTCCCCAGAGCCAAATGTGACCCGGCAGCCAAACCGCAGCTTCCCCTTCCAGCAGCGCCGGAGTCAGCATCATGTGCCTCAGGCCGTGCTCCCTCCATCCCTCTGCTTGCCTGATTTGTAGGCGAGAATCAAAACAAACCCAAAAGGCAAGGAAGGGGAAAAAGCACCGAAAGCATCAAGCCAGGGCCAGCTTCAGCGAGGAAAAGACCAGCAAAACCTGCTCCAGCAGCAGTCAAGGCTAATTAAATAGCAAATGCATCCATTCCCAAAGGATTCGGCACTTCCCCGCTGCAGCTGTTGCTGACCTGTGATGTGACCTTGGGCTGCAGCAACTGGTGGTACCTCTCCCACGGTGCTCAGCACCCCAAAACCTGGGATAAAGCTTTGTAGGAGCAGCTGTGTGCTCCCATCGGCTCCGCCAGGGATTGATGGGTGCCATGGGGAGCATCCACGCTCCCATCCTGCAGGTTCCCCGGCCCTAAGGTCAAAGTCACTTGTGCAGGAAGTACCCCCTGGGTCTGAACATCTCCGGGCACGAGGGACTAATCCCGTTTTACAGATTAAGGAAGCATTTTGCCATGTGACGGGCTGGAAATAGCGCCCGAGTCTCTTCCCTGCTCCCACCCATGGCTATCCCGACTTAGAATCATGGAATCGTTTGAGTTGAAGGGACCTGAAAACTCTTCCAGTGCCAGCCCCCTGCCATGGGCAGGGACATCTTCCACTAGAGCAGCTTGCTCCAAGCCCCTCTCTTTGAACACTGCCAGGGATGGAGCATTCATGGGCTTCTCCGTCGCCAGGACCCCGTTTCATTGTGTTAACCCTCATCCCAGGATGTAGTTCCTCCCATTCCCCAGGTGCAGGGCTCGGTTTCTCCTGCTCCATCCCAGGACCAACCTGCCGCCTCCCTCCCCGTTCCCTTGGCACCCACCACACCCCCACCTCCGCTCCCTAATCCCCCCTAATCCTCATCCTCTGCCTCCGCGTCGCAGAGCCTGGATGGCGCTCCCTGCTCCAGCTCAGGAGCAGAGATAACTCACTATCTCCCACCCCAATCTCTTCCATAGTCTATTTTCTTCCTGCCCGGAGTTGATTTCTCTCACCTAATTGCCCGGAAAGCTCTTTTCCCTTCCTCTAATCAGCCTGGAGCAGACTTGCTGTAGATAATTGTGCTGAGACCTGATCACCCTCCTCATCTCCGTCTCTCCAACGCTCCCATTTCTTCCCTGAACTCAGCTGCCAGAGCTGCCTTCCTTGGTCTAATTATTTCAAGGCTCTGTTGAGTTACTTAAGCGCTCGCTCAGATGGTACCCATATCCCAGCTCCCAGAGCATCTGGGACAGACCATGGCTCTGGGTTCGGGTGTAACCGGGCTTGCAGTGAATAGGCTTGCCCCAGGTTGTACAATGGTGTGAGCAGGAGCGAAACCTGCTTTCAAAGATGAGCTTTGCTGCTTCTCTTGCTTCTGCTTGCTCGGAGGAGCTGCATCCCACGATGGGCTGCGCAGGGCTCACACTGCCCACAGCCAACAATACACTCATCTTTAGGCTGTGATTTGACCTCAGAGCAGCCTTCCAGTATCGGAAGAGGGATTACAAGGATGCTGGAGAGGTACTCGTCATCAGGGACTGTAGCAAGAGGACAAGGGGTGATGGGTTCAAACTGAAACAGGGGAAGTTCAGGTTAGATATAAGGAAGAAGCTCTTTACTGTGAGGGTGGTGAGGCCCTGGAATAGGTTGTCCAAGGATGTTGTGAATGCTCCATCCCTGGCTGTGTGTTCCAATCCCATGGCAGGGGGTCGGAACTCGATGTTCTTAAGGTCCTTTCCAGCGCTCAATAAGGTCCCTCCAACCCTTTCCAACCAAACTGCAACAGCCCATCACACCCAGCCCAATGCCCAAGGGTCCCTGCAGCCCTTGGGGGACCTGGCTGGGCCCGTTTTCCTCCCATCCACCCCATTGCAGCCCCACGGAAGGAGCCACGGGGGTTGTTTCCCCAGCTCTGCTGCCCGGTTCTCGCTATCACCAGCCTCATCCCCCTTCCCAGGCTCATTGGGCCGCTGTTCGCTTTTGTTATCCAACTGCTCTCAATCTCTGATGCTCCTTCCATCAACCCTTGAGCCGTGTTGGTACCAAGGGCCGCCGGGACCTTTCCTTACAGCCACCACAGCATCCAATCCCTCGGGCCCTTCCCCTAATTGATGTAAAACCTGATTTCTGTCTCTAATCGCTCCCAGGCCCCGATTCATGGATCTAATCGCTCCAAAGCCCTCGCACACCTCTCTGCATATCCTCTTCCATAGGCTCCCCCCGCCTCCCCGCAGGTGGCTTGGATCTCTTGACTCCCTAATCCCCAGTGCTTGATCTCTTTAACTAATCCAGGCAGGATTTGGCACCCCGGCTCTGTCGCTCTCCTGCCCCGATGCTGGGAGGAGTGAAAAACCCACCCTGGACCAATTCCCTGCATCTTTTCCCCCTCCTCAAAGCAGCAAAGCCCCAACCACTGGGTGGGTCTCTGCCTGTTCCTCCCTTCCGATGGTCCCCTGGCCATGGTGACACCCATCCCCAAGGGTGACACGGCCCCCTCTGGGTGTGATGTGATGGCCAATGGGGTGATGAAGGCACAGCCCCCCCCCAAAGGAATCTCCCCTCGCTGCCAGGACGGGGTGCACCGGCTCGACCTGTTCCCAGTGTGCTGCACCCATGGGAGGGGAAGCGCCAGGACATGGGATGGAGATGAGGGGAAGGGGGTTTGTGCCACTGCTGCTCCCATGGCTCCATCCTCAGCTCCTGTTGGGAGAGGGACCCACTGTGGCCTTGGACCCGGAGCACAGCTCGCCCCAGCCGCCTCTTTGCTCCCGGTGAGTCACGTCCGCTGATTCAAGCAGAAGAAGCTCATGGAAGAGGGGGGGGCACGTTCACAAGCACCAAGGGATGGAACCCGGGTGGCCGGAGACCAGCTGCAGCCCCAGAGCTCATTCTTTCCCCTGGAGCATCCGTGCTGAGCAAACCTTCCCCTTCCCATGGCCCTGGTCCCTGCTGGCTCAGCAGCACAAGGAGCTGTGTGGGGTGACTCAGGGCTCGCTCCCGTTCCAGCTCAGCCCCATAGGGAAGGGTTTTGGGGTACCCTCCCCCCCCCCCCGAGGAGTTGGATGCAGCTGCAAATCCCAGCTCCAACCTTCCATTGCTTCCGCTTTCCTTGCTCCTGAGACCTGGGCATGGGCTGAAGCTGCACCTGGAGCTGCTGGGATGGAAACTACACCAAGGAAGGGATGAGGCTGCGCAGGGCTGGAAGCAAAGGAACTGGGAATTGGGTCTCACCCGGAGATGCTACAGCAGGGATACAAGAGCTAGGGCCTGATCCTTGCTTGGGGCCTCCCCCCCACTTTGGAAAGGGGAACAGGGCAGTGAATCCCTGTGCTTGGCGGTTCCCCCCCACCCCACAGCTCCTGGGGGGTTTAACCCCCCTGAGATGGCTTCAGGTGCCACCAAAGCCCCCCCTGCTCCCAGGGAGGGAGGAGGCAGGAGGATTCCCGACCACTTCCCAGGTCCCTGCCCTTCGCATGGGAGCACATTCCCAGAATGGAGCAGTGGGAATTTGCTGTGTTTGTTTGCAATCCAGCGCTGACCCTGGGACTGGGAGGAGAATGAGTCAGCTCGGAGCAGGATTCCTCCTCAGGCCTCACCTTTCAGCTCACACAAGCTCCATTCGGAGATACAGCTATCAAAGGAGTGAATTAAATTGGCACCTGGGAGCAGGGACAGGCTGCAGCCCCCCCGCTCCTGGTGCAGAGCAGGATGGAACCCACAGAACCCCCCAAACCAGGGGCTTGCAGGAGGATGCTGCCCGCATCCCCAGGAGCTCAGCTGTGCTGCTGTAGCCCTGCAAGGGTTAACACGCATCCCTGGTGCTGCTGCCAGGCTCCTGGCCCCCAGGGGCAAAGTCTTCACCCACCCACCGGTTGCTCTGCCCTGGGGATGCCTGAGGGCACAGAGCTGCTGCTCTGAGGGATGTCAGCGCTGGCACAGCTCTGCGGGAGCATCAGGGACTCTGGGAGCGTCGCCATCCTTCCCAAGCCTGCTCTTGGCACCTTTCCCTTCCTTATCCCAGCCCCAACCTCAGGAGCCTGGCTCCATCGCTCCATGCCTGAAACCAAGCTCCAGGAGACAGAAAGTGGTATCACCCTGCGGTTTGGGACCAATATAAAAGGGGTGAATCCTGTTCTGGATGGATCCGGGTGCACCCACACCCAGCAGCAACCCCTCTACAGCACTTCTGCTTTGCTCCCTTTCTTCCGGACAAGAAGGAAGGGGATGAGATCGGATAGTCCCCATGCTCCCGGGGAGCAGCAGGGCTGCCTGCCTTCCCCCTGGGTATGAGAACCCATCCCTCTTAAGCCACCCTTTGCTGCTCTGAGGGCCATGTCCTTCTCAGAGGATGCCACAGCCCATGGGCGCAAAGCAAGCGCCCATCCCAGCCTCACCCACAAGGGCAGCAGCTGAGCTGGGCCCAAATGTGACCCCATGCATCCTCCTCCTTCCCCTCATTCCCACAGCAGGGCTGGTACCCCAGCTCCTCGCCATGGAGCGCTGGTACCCGCGATGCTCCAGCCTGGTATGTCTTCCCGGGGTTGCCAAGGCAACGGCAGAAACACAACAAACAGCAACAACACACTGCAGACAGTCGGCAAACATTCCCTCTTATTTCCTCCCCGGTATGGTTTGTGCTTTTCCCCCTCTCCCACGAGGAAGCTGCTGCCATAGGAAGGGAACGACAACAGCATTCGGGAGCACCCGGTGCCATCCCAGCAGGAGCCGCGTTGCGAAGCCCCTGGAAAACTGTGAACCCTGAATACAACCTGGGCAGGATTGAGCCACTCACCTCCCTCCTTAGTGCTGCAGGTGAGGTCTTGGTGTGCTGAGAGATCAGGGCTGTGGCACAGCCAAGTAAGGCGAAGCCCTCCTCTTGGGCAGCCGCTGGGATGTTGGGATGTCCTCACTTCCAGGCTGGGATGCACCCGGTCCAGACTTCTACAGCAGCCTCTACGCAGCCAGGTGCTGGGGGCACTCAGCACCCTTTTGCACAGGCCAGGGAGGCCACGAGCATCCTCAAGGCTGAAGCAGGAGCCGGGAGAGGGTTGGGACACAGCCCCATGTGCCCGTGGAGGGGCTCCGGGCGCTTGGACACCCCGAGGCAGTGCCGCAGCCGCGGCAGAGAAGGGGATCAGTGGGCGCAGCGCGGGGCGCGGGCTTTCCAAATGGGATTAGCATCGCTGCGGCACGTGATGCCGGAGCGGAGCAGTGCTCCAGGAATGCTGCCTTGGAGCCAGCGCCCGCAGCCTCTGCTCCGGCAGGAGCAGGAGTCCCAGCAGCCCCACTCTGAGCCCAGCTGAGCAACTTGTCATCCTATTGGGGTTGGGGGCTCCTGCAAGGATGCTCCCAGCCATGCACCTCTATACGCACACATGGACTCAGATGCACAGCTCTGTTAACCCTCTCTCATACCCTTTTTTCCTCTTTATTTTAAAGCCCACCCATTGAGCAAGCTCATTTCATGGGACTCCAGACTGGTTTGGGTTGAAAAGGACCTTAAGGCTCATCCAGCTCCAACCATCTCCATTCAACCCATCCCAGTGTCCCATCACCCTCACAGGGAAGAGCTTCTTCCTAAGAGCTCATCTCAATCTCCCTCCTGGCAGCTTGAAGCCATTCCCCTTGTCCCGTCCCTACCTTCCCATGTTGTGGCAAATCCCCCTCCTGCCAAGGCTGTGCCACGGTCACATCCAGGACCCTGCAGCGAGAGGGCTGGTGGGCATCTCCGGTCCCCGTGATGCTGCAGGGTGCTCGGAGCACCCAGAGCCGCTGCATTCCCCCGGCTTGCAATGACATCTAGTGGAGCTGCCTCGGGAGACGGCCCAGCCCCAGCGAGCTGATGGGCTCCTCCAGCATTCCCAGTGCTCAGCTTCCCCCTCCAATCTCCTCTTCCCGGAGCCAGTGCCCATTTCCAAGCGACGGCACAGCTTTCCACGAGCCAGAACCATCACCTTTCCCCCAGCACCACCAAGTCCCCTCCAGCCTGTGCTGAGATTGATGCAAGGGTGAAGAGTTGGGGGTTCTCATCAGCATCATTTACATCAGGCTCCAGCCCCGAAGTATCACAGATGAGTAGTTTCAGGGTGTCAAGTGGCTGCTGGTGACAAATAAACCCCCCCAAAGCACAGCCACAGAAGTGCTGGGTCTTCCTCTGAAGGGAAAACTCCTATAGATGGTGACCAGAAGAATTAAGGCAAAGGCGGTAACTGGTACCAGGCACCCAGGGCCCCACACACTAAATGGGTCTGAAAGTGGCCTCAATTCTCCCTGCAAGAGCAGGGCTGAGTCAGCTCCTGGCTACCCCAGCTTTGGGGATGGAGAAACCAGCACCAGGGAGAGGAGAGGAGAGGACCACGATGCTACTGGGAGGAGAAAGGAGCACCCAAGAACAGTGTTGTCTGATAGAGAGGTTTATTTAGGGCACGTGAGCAGAGGCAGCAGAGCAGGGATGCAGCACACACACAGAGCAGCTTTTGGAGTTAAAAATACATCAAAATCCCAGGAACAAGCATCAGTTCCCAAAGACAAGACATCCTCAATGCCAAGGTCCCAGGGTACCATTAAGCCACGTGGAAGGAGCTTCCATGGAGGAGAAAGTGCTTTAAAGGCAGCTCTTGCCAAACTCAACCATTCTGTCACACTTGAAAACCAACTCAGCACCAGAGCATGCCCCCAGGGGACAGAGCAGCCACAATCCTGCCCGAGACAGTGGCTTGGGCTTCACGCCACATCATGGTCCAGAGGAGAGGATACATCCCTGCTCCAATGCCCCCAGGACAGCAGTGGCTCTGGGCCCCCTTCCTCTGCTACTGCTCCCAGCCTGCAGGAGCAGGCAAGGAAATCCATTGTGAAACCCCAAAACTCCCCTATTGCACACCTTGATTTACCAGAGAACAGCCCCTGGGTGGCTGCACAACAGTTACCACCTCCATCCTCCCTCTCTGCCTACCCCCGTATAAAGTCTAATTCTGACCTTTCCCCACCTTTAGTGGGAGGAAGAAATATATATATTAAAATACCTTTATTTCATCACTAAAAGCATGGGTAGTGTCTGGAAAGCAGAGCATCCTTGGGCAGCCCAAGCACCCACAGACACTCCAGGTTAAAGCTACAGAAGCTGCGGGAGCCGCATCCTTCCTGCAGGAAGGGTTGGTACCAGCTCTCATCAGTGTAAGCCAAAGGACTGGGGGGGCCCAGCCAGGCTCCAACCCCAAACATGGGGGTGCCCAGGGCAGGAAACCTTCAGTGCAAGCAGCAGCTTCCCCCTATGGGGACATGATGCCCCAGGACCACTGACCCTGAGGCTTCTCTTTGGTATCTTTGACCCCCCCGCCCCCCAAGCCCTCCCACCAACCCACCCCATTACTTCTTGAAGAACTTCTTGTTGAGGAGGAAGATGAGCAGGTTCACGTTGACCTTGGCCTTATCGAACATCTTCATGACTGCTACACCCTCGTATTGCAGCTGCAGCAGGTCCTGGGGGAGAGGGGACTGTCACCACCACCAGCCCCCAGTGTCCCACCCACAGCACCCAGGTCCAGCATCCCCCAGGGACAAGGGGACCAGCATGGAGCTGGGTTTGCCCCATGGAGGTGCACGGTGACGTTGTCCCCATGGCCACCAAGTCCTCCCCTAGACGCAGGTGGATGTGGGGACACCATCAAGCCCCTGCCCTGGGGCACCCTGATGTGCTCCCTACCTGGTAGTGCAAGTGGAACCTCTCCATGTCGATCCCCATGAACTTGGCTTTCACTTGGAACCGGCCCGATTCCTCGCAGGGGATGATGTCAAAAATCACGTTCCTGAACCTAAAGGGACAGAGGTACTGGCTACCAAAAGGGGCTTCATGGCTTTAACACAAGCAAGGAGCAGGTCACCCACCCAGCACAACCCCCAGAGGCCAGACCCACAGCCCAAACCCCTTCCAAATCCCAACTCATGCAATCACAGAGTGGTTTGTGTTGGAAGGGACCTTAAAGCTCATCCAGTTCCAACCCCCTGCCATGGGCAGGGACACCTTCCAGGCTGTTTTTTCCTCTTCCTGCCCACTGCAATAGCTCATCCCATGGGATGGAGCAAGGGCTACGTACTGGCTGTGGGGCAGGTCCTCAATCTCCAGCAGCACTCCCTTCTCAAAGAGCCGGGCCGCAGTGTAGTGCAGTGATTGCAGCTTCTTGTTCTTCCCACTGGCCCTTGAAGAGAAGAGCCCATAGAGCTGGTCTCCAGGCACACATGACCTCTGGGACCCCCAACATCCAGACAGCAATAAGAAACAGAGGGGGTTTGGTAAGGAAGCATACTTGGTGCTGGCTGCCAGGTTGTCGAGGCAGGTCTTGATGTACTGGTTGTAATAATCAATTTGCTCCTCGTAAAACAAGGTCTTGGCATTGAGGCCCTGCAGGGTCTGCCTCAGCTTCAGGAGCTCCCCTTTGCGATGCTGCCGGTAGCGCCTCTGGTTCCGGATGTCCTGGGGGAAACGATGCCAATAGAATTCCATTTGGAGCTTTATGGAAGCACCAAACTGCCCAGAGAAGCTGTGGCTGCCCCATCCCTGGCACTGTTCAATGGAGCTTGGAGCAACCTGCTCTAGCAGAAAGTGCCCATGCACATGGCACGGGGTTGGAGCTGGATGAGGGTCTTTAAGGTCCCTTCCAGCCCAACCCATTCCAGTGATTCTATGACCAGAGCAGGAGCTCAGGTGGGTTTAGAGGTGATCTCCTTGTCCCCAGCCCACCTTGGCCAGCTCATTGATGAGCTCCTGGTACTGATGGGCCGAGTCCACCAGCCCCAGGCTCTCCAGGCGCCGCAGGTTGCGGATGATCTTGCGCTTCTTCTCCTCCATGGACAGTTGGCTGTTGGCAGCCAGGGATCGGTTGCGCTGCAGCTTGGCCGGGGTCTGCGCATCCCGCAGTGCTCTCCTGTGCATGAGGTGGGCATGGGAGGCTTCCTGGGGATGAGGAGAGGGAGAACCCGGTGCGTGGCTGGAATGGGATGGGAGGAGATGGAGCAATCACTCTCCTCCCCGCCCATCTGCTGTCTCTGAAGAACAGGGCTCAATCAGTGCTGGAGCACGGAGCCTTGGAGCTTGGACACCTTTGTGCCTTCTTCGCTCTTGCCAAGCAGCGTGTTACCCCATCCCCAGCAGCAGCACCGCACATCCCACCTCATGCTCCGAGGCCCGTGTCCACAGGATCTCCGGGAGGGAATCTCCTGGCTGGGACTGGATCACATCCACCAGCATCTGCTTGGTGCTGGAGATCAGAGAGAGAGGTCAGGCACTCCGCTCCAGACCATCATTCTGCTCCGCCAGAGCAGCACTTTTAGTTGCATCCCAAGGGTTTCTTGCCCTCCTTGAGCATCCCAACCCTGTGAAGCCTGCAGAGCCCATCCTCACCTCAGCAACAAGCTCCTGGTGTCGCTCTCCTCACTGCTGGCCACCGGCACCAGCTTCCCCGTGAGCGTGAGGGACACCTCCACCTTGCTGAGGTGGCAGAGCATCTGCTCGGCGCTGGTGTCCATGGGGCTGGGAACGTTCTCCCCTGTGAGGGCAGGGAGAGCCCTGAGATGGTCTCTGAGGAGTGGTTTTCCCCATGCCCAAAGCAATCCAATGAGGAGCCTCCATCCCCGGAGGCGCGGACCCCAGGGCTCTACCCACCGACCAGGAACTGGAACGTAGGGAGCTCCCCGAGATCCTCCAGCAGCGCGTGCAGGGGGTCCCCGTGCTGCGGCGCGATGGAGTCCTGGTGCTCGAGCAGGAGCTGGGCGTGAGGGAGGAAAGTCAGCGGCAAAGGGGCAGGAACAGGGAGAAAGGGCAGTGGGGAACAATTGCACCCAAGGGGGAAGCCCAAAGCCGGGAGTTTCAGCGAAGGACAAGGACAAGCAGCAGAGAAGCTGCAGAATGGGGATCATTTGCTTGCTTAAAAGGGGGCGAAAAGGGCTATGCTGGTGGTGGGATAGAGGAGATGCAGCAGAAAGCCCAGGAGGTGGGAGCAGAAGAAACAGAGCCTGCATGAAGCAGAGCACTGTGTGCTCTTCTGGTGTCCCACCATAAGAAGGACAGGGAGCTGTGGGAGCAAGTCCAGAGGAGGCCATGAGGATAAGCAGGGGCTGAAGCAGTTGAGCTCAGGTTGGAGATAAGGCAGAAGCTCCCCATGGCAGGGGCTTGGAGCTGGATGAGCTTTGAGGTCCTTTCCAACCCAAACCAGTCTGGGATTCTATGTTTGAGGATGAGTTTGATGCCCTCACCCTGTGCGTGTTGATGAGCTCCCCCACTGTGATGTAGATGACGGGTTTGGCCACTGCCACCATCTCCGAGTACTCATCCATGTTAAACCTCTCCTCCGGCTCAGGGACGCTGCAGGCAGCAGAAATGAACCTTCTGCAGAGAGGGGGACAAGAGGAAACGGCCTCAAGCTGCAGCACAAGAGGTTTAGATGGAGATGAGAAACAATTCCTTCCCCAAAGGGTGCTCAGGCATTGGAACAAGATGCTCAGGGCAGTGCCGGAGGAAGTGCTCACACACCATGGAGCCAAGGCCCTCAGTGCCATGGGTTAGTGGTGGCTTTGGCAGTGCTGGGCAGTGGTTGGATTGGATGAGCTCAAAGGTCTTTTCCACCCTGCTTGATTCTCTGGTTCTACGATTCTAAGGTGGCTCAGCCCCAGACCCCCGCCACCCCTCAGCACCACCCTCCCATGGTGATGCCCACCTGAACTTGCGGTGGGTCTCCTCCAGGTACCGGTTGATGCCGCAGAGATGCGCGTTGTCCCCATCGAAGGGCTTGTGCGCGGCGGCGTGCTGCAGCACCTTGGCGATGGAGCCCAGGCTGCGGCGCTGCTCGGGGTGCAGGGTCACCCTGGCAGGCAGGGCCACGATGTCAAAGCCATCGGGGGCCACCACTGCGGGGTTCATGTAGCGGTAATAGAGCAGGTTCCCCACGACCTAAGGCACAAGACGAGGCTGGGTGATGGGGAGCAGGCTCATGGCCAAGGAGGTGGTAGCTCAGCAGGGAAGGGGGTTCCATCCTTGCACTGACCCTCCTGGAGAGGAACCAGTGCAGGCAAGAGCCCACCACTGGCATTTCCTTCATGGCTCAAGGAAAACGGTGGCTTGAAGGGGTTTTTAAGTCAAGAGGACTTGATCTTTGAAAGGGAACCTGGACCTTTACATGCACATTCAATGGGATGCCCCCGTGCCAAGCAGACCCCCCAGCCCCAGGGTACCTTGTCAATGTCCTCTGCTGAGGCCTTGGGGAACTTCTCAGCCAAGGATGCCCTCAGGATTTTGGCCATGTAGCGCATCCCATACCTGAGGAGAGGGCAGGGAGAGGGCTGTCAGCGTGTGCGGCAGCACCAGCTCGGCCACCCTGCCCCATCCCTGCAGCCATCACCCCCCCATGGGGTGATGGAGGAGCCTATAGGAGGGGTTGGGGGCTGCAGCATCCCTCCGCTCCCTCCCCTGCTGCCAGTCCTGGAGGAAGCCCTCACTGCGTTAGAGACATTGAGGTGCTGGAGCGGGACCAGAGGAGGGCAATGGGGCTGGTGCAGGGCCTGGACTACAAGTGTGATGGGGAATGGCTGAGGGACCTGGAGAAGAAAAGGCTCAGGGGGGACTTATTGCTCCCTACAGCTGCCTGACAGGAGGATGGAGCCAGTAACTACAGGACCAGGAAGCCCCCCCATCACCCAATCTCCCTTTCCAAGACCTTCCAGCCAACAGCACTGCAGGGATGTGCCCACAAACCCTCGAGATACATACGGGATCTTGTCTACAGAAGAGGTGATGGCAGAGACAAACTTGTCCGTCATCATGAGGAGGTTGTGGATAGAGATATCCAACTGCCTTTGGACCTCGGGGTAGCTGAGAGCCTGCTCGGGGCTGACCTCATATGGGAGCTTGCTGTGAATAGAAGACAAGGTCCCCATCACCATGCTGACATCCACCCTCACCACGTGGGCTGGGCTAAGGACAGAGCCCCCTTGCCCTGACCTTTTCTGGCCGCTCTGCGACTCGGTCTGGTTGATCCAAGCCTTGTAGATGTCCACAGGGTTGGTGCGGATGCTGAGGGTCTTGTCCTGCAGGACCTGCTGCACCGGGTCCCCCAGGATGTGCTGCAGGGCATTCTGCCCATGGGCGTTGCGGTAGAAGCTGACCACCATCCGGATCACCGTGGCGTTCCCCAGCAGGATGTCGTGGACTTGGTCCACCTTGGAGCTGGGGAGAGGCAGGATGGATGGGGTGAAGGGGATGGACTTGTTGGAGCACGACCACTGGGTGCCTTCACCAATGCAGGAGGCAGCAGCCCGAGGACATCGCTGCATCCAAACTGCTTTCCCTGGTCCAGCCTTTTCCCGGTCTTGAACCCAGGAGAGGACCTGGAGGGTATCCCTATGGGATGCACCCACCTGATCTCCTCCTGCAGCGCTGCTTTGAAGAGCTGCAGCAGCAGGAAAGCCTCCCGTGGGGTGGATGCGTAGTTGTAGAGCGTGAAGATCACCGACTCCATGAACTTGGTGGACTTGTTCTGGGGCATCTGGAAGATGAGCCTGGCCAGGTACACGGGCTGCGTCTGCAGGGATGAGGAACACCACCATCACCCCAAGCGCCGCAGGGCGGCAGGGTCCCTGGCTGTGATGGGCACCGCAGAGCCCCACCTGCAGCAGGTAGAAGAGGTGCTGATAGGCCTCCAGCTTCTGCCGCTTCTCTTTGCTGAGCGACTTGAGCCCCTTCTGTTTGTCTATGGACATCATCTCCGAGAGCTGCTCCTTGTTCTTCTTGGTCAGCTTCTTGCAGTGGCAAACCACCTCCTGGAGCCACACAGGCAAAGGGGAGAGAAGCGGTGGTGACTGCCGAGCTCTCCAGCAAAGAGCCAGAGGCACCTCAATGCTCCCCAACCCTTTCACCACTCCAAGCTGTGATGCCAAGGAGGGCAGGACCAGCGCTGTAGCACCAAGGTCCTCCCTGCGCTCCCCAACCTGCAGCGTGATCCTGTTCTTGACCAGGAGCCCAATCTTGATGTCCATGAGGTCCAGGTCGCTCTCCAGCTGCCGGTTGGCGCGGATCCTCTTCACCACCTCCTCCTGCAGCCGTAGCACCTCCGACTCTTCCCAGAAGTCCTGCTGACTCTGCTCCAGCAAGTGGATGAAGCGCCGGACGATGCTCAGCGGTGGGCTCCTGGCGTGCACTGACACAAGGCACAGCACCACCATGGGCAAAACTGAGGAGCCACCTCCATGGTGGACCCTCAGACCCCCCCCGAGGCACCCCCAAAAGCAACATCTTCTTGCCCAGGGCAAGGTGGTGCCACGAAGCCCTTGGGAGCAAAGGTGCAGCAAGAACAGCCCCAGCGCTGCTCTACCTGAAGCCAAGGGCTCACCAAGGCTCTGCCACTCTCGTGCTTGCCATAGGAACACTGGTGGCCAACTTGCCCCCACCTCCCCGCCACACAGGGCCAACAAGGACTGGGGAAGAGCCCCCTTCCCAGTTAATTCCAGCCACTCCAGAGCAGAGAGGAGCAGGAACGTACCCAACATCCTGTAATCCCCCCGGGCCTTGTGAGCTCGCACGAAAGCCTGGATCTTAACCACAGCTTCAACCTGTAAAAGACAAACAAGGGGGCGAGGGATGTTCCCCCAGTAGTTCCTCCATGGGGAGCACCCAGCTCCCTGCTCCCACCACCGGGAATCTGCTTCCCCCAGCCAACACAGCCCTTTCCCTCTAAAGAACATCCTTTTGGTTAAGTGATGGAACTGGGGCGATTTGTGCCCTCCTCATGCATGCAAACCCCTTTGGGCACCTTTTCCTTCCCGTCCCTCCCTGCATGGATGCACCAGTTTCACTCAGCATCATCCTCCTCCATCCACACTGACACATTCCCAGGAGCTCTTTGACTCCATCCCATCACTCACGTTGCGCCTGAAGTAGCGCAGCCTCTCCTGGTACCTTCTCCGAGCCTGCCACATCCTCACGCCCGCCTGGATCTGGGAAAGACATTCCAGCAGTTGGAGCCAGCCCAGAGGAGGTCTAATGGAAGGTTCCCCTGCCCATGGCAGGGGGCTGGAACTGGATGATTTAAGGTCATTTCCAACCCAAACCATTCCAGGATTCTTCCAAACCTTTATTGCAGCATCCGCATTGGCCCGCAGGTAGCGCAGCCGCTCCAGGTAAGCTCTGCGCTGCCTGTACCCTCTCCAGCAGGCCTGGGCACAGACAAGGCAAGCAGTTACGAAGATGGGTGCGAGGTCACTGTGACACCATCCCCTGCAGCACCTTGGGGGAGCCCTGGCTTTGAAAGCTACAGAGCAGCTTCCAGTGCCTGAAGGGGGCTACGAGGATGCTGGAGAGGGACCTTCATCAGGGACTGGAGCAATAGGACAAGGGGTGATGGGTTCAAACTGAACCAGGGGGAATTTAGGTTGGATCTAAGGCAGAAGTTCATCCCTGTGAAGGAGGTGGGAAAGTGGAATGGGCTGAATGGAGAAGCTGTGGCTGCCCCATCCCTGGCAGTGCTCAAAGCCAAGTTGGACAGGCCTTGGAGCAAGCTGCTCTAGTGAAAGGGTCGGAACTGGATGAGCTTTAAGGTCCTTCCCCATCCAAACCATCCTATGATTCTATGGCCCTCCAGAGGATGCTGCAAGCAGCCACCCGTGGCCTGCACCCCCTTGCACTGAGCTGCGACAGATCCTGGCCCCATCACCTGGATCCTGACGGCAGCCGGCCGCTGCTCCCGCAGGATGCTCCATCGCGCCGCCAGCTCCCGGCGGACCAGGAAGCCGCGGAGCCGAGCCTGCAGCCTCACCACGAAGGCCACATTGGCTGCCCACAGCCGCTCCCGGTCGTGCGCTGCCGTCACTCGGGTGACAACCGCCTGCGGGGACACAACGCACGAGCTCAGCCCCGCCGGTGCCACCGGCACCCGCTGAGCCCCATCCGCCCCGTACCTGGATCTCCTCCCGGCTCAGGTGCGTGGTGTTGATGCCACCGTCGGGTGGGTGCTGCCAACTGCCCTCGAAGCTCTGCAGGCTCAGGTAGAACTCAGCACCATCCGCCAGCCGGTGCCGGGTCCAGCACGGCTTTGCGCTCCCTGCATGCCAAGACGGATGGGTGCTGATGGAGGCGCTGCTCCCCCCCCCATGGATGGGTACACCCCAGGGTGATGGGATGGGGCCGGTACACTCAGCTTTTACCTGTTTGCCTCTTGGTGGCCATCAGAGCCGCGAGCTGCTCCTGGTACCCAGCGGCGCAGGCGCTCACCACCCCGCACAGGGCCACGGCGGGGTTGAGCAGCACCCGCAGGGTCTGCGTCACCTTCCCCTCCTTGATGGCCTGGTTGATGGCAGCGATGCCCAGAGCCACTGCAGGGACAGAGGGGTCCATGTGAGAATCTCCTTGCCTCCCCCCCGGCTGCAGGGGCACAACACCGGGGAGAGCACTCACTCTTCCTGGCTGCCACCGTGTCCTCGTTGGCCTTGCAGACTCCTTCCTGGATCTCTTCCCACCAGAGCACAGCTCCATCATCCCCTGTGGCCTGCGAGACAGCGATGGGATCGCAGATGGGCACCCTGTGCCAGCGCCTCAGCACCCTCACAGGGAAGAGCTTCTGCCTAAGATCCCATCTCCATCTCCCCTCTGGCAGGTTAAAGCCATTCCCCTTGTCCTGCCCCTCCATCGCTTGTCCAAAGCTGCTCTCCAGGTTTCCTGCAGCCCCTTTAGGCACTGGAGCTGCTCTGAGGTCTCCCTTTAAGGAGCCTTCTCTCCTCCAGGCTGAACTCATCATCAGGAAGATGGGCTCTAGTGAGCCCCGATCTGCACATAACCACCCCTTGAGCACCTTCAGCTCTCCCTACACTACGGGGGGGGGGTTTGATGTTGGGGGGGTACCACAAGGCCAAGGGGATCCCACCCAACCTGAGCTTTCATCCTCCGTGCGCGGGCCAGGACGTGGTGGTAGCGGTGGGCAATGGGGAGGGTGACGTGGGGCAGGGCAGCCGCCTGCAGCAGCAGCGCCGACAGCGTCTTCTCAGGGTCCTCCTGCAGCAGCGCCTCATTGATGAGCCTCACAGCCGTGATTCCTGCATGGGAGGGAGGGGATGTATGGATCAGCGCTCCCCCCCCCCGCAATGTGAGACTCTCTGCTGTCTCCTTAGCGCTGGGCTCCCCATGGAAACCCCCTGCTCGACCCAACGTGGGCAGCACTCACGGTCGTTTTCATCCTGCACTGAGGAATTGGTGGCGTTCACTCTGTCCTGGATGTCGTTCCAGCTCAAGAACTCCCCTCCTGCTGCCCGGGACTGCCCTTTGAGCTGTACTAAGTCCTCAAAATACCTGCAGGAGACACGCAGGGCAGCAGCTCAGTGCATTCCAAGCAGGAATGGTGCCAGTGCCTTGCTTCCCAAAGGGGAGAAGGCAAGGTCTGGGCAGGTCGGGTGGTGAAACAAGCCCACACAAAGCCCTGGCCCCTGGCCCATTGCCTCCCAAGGCTCTGCTCCACAGCACCCACCCCGGACACAGCCCTCACCGCTGCGCGTTGGCATCCTCAACACCAGCGAGCCCCAGGGCAGAGCTGACCAGGCTGCTCCAGAGCGCATCGGGGTCTCCAGCATCCAAGGCTCTGTTAACCAATGCCACAGCTGAGAGCATCTCCACTGCCACAAACAGCTCCTCCTGCACCAGCTCACCCTGCATGGGGCAAGGCAGAGACACTGAGACCTCCATAACGCAGCCTATCAGGGGTACTGATCCCCCTCCCAAAGAACCGATGGGACCCGGGGCACATCCATGGGGAGCTCACCCGCGGGTGCTGGCTCTGCAGCAGGGCCAGTTGGTGCTGGTACAGGGGGGCAGCGAGCGGGTACACATCAGGCAGCTGGGCTGCGGGATCCATCAGCGCTTCCACGGTTTCAGCTGCTTTTCCATGACGGATGGCTGCGTTGATCCGGTTGATGGCCCCTAGCACTGGAGGAAGACACCGGCTCCAAAGGGATGCACCAGGCAGCAGAACCCACCTCCAGCACCAGAACCTGCCCCAGCAGCACCGCATCCACCCCAGCTACTCACTGGCTCGCTCCTCCTCGCCCTTCCTGTTCGCCGTAAGGATCCCAGCTTCCAGCTCCTCCTGCTCCAGCAGGTCCACATAGCCCAGCTCCTGCAGCAAGAGGAGCTGCTGCGTCCCACAAACCCTACTTGTGCTGATGGAGCTGCCACGCTCAGACCCCGTGCGGGAGATGCTGATCCCCACTCACCCCCTGCTCCGGGGCACCAGCCCCCAAACACCCCCCAGGCTCCTCCAGCCCCTACCAGCGCCTTCTGCTCCCGGTCCACGCTGAGCTGCTCCAAGTAGCGGTGGAGGTTGTCGCGCTGGAGGCAGTGCAGGGCCAGGACGGGGTCCTGGAGCGCATGGTGCAGCGCCAGTACATCCTGCTGCTCCAGAGCATCATCCACCTCCTCCAGAGCTCCGTGCACTAGGACAGGACAATGACACCCGGAGGAGGTGAGAAGCGAATCACCCCCATCACACTGTGCTCCAGGCCCTGCACCAGCTCCATTGCCCTTCTCTGGCTCCTCTCTAGCACCTCAATGTCTCTCTTGTAGTGAGGGACCCAGAGCTGACCACAGCATTGTTAGCAATGAGCATTAATAATGCCAATTTCTCCTTGGGAAAGCCCAGGCCCCCAACACGTCTGAAGCCTGAGCCAATGGCTTCTTTCTGCTGTGCCCCCCACCCCAGGGCAGGCTCTTCCTGCAGCCTGGGGTACCACAGGTAGGGAAGGCACAAGCTTTGCTCACCATTCACTTTGTTGATGTGCCCTTGGATCTCAGCCTGGGTCAGATAATGGTCGTAGATGTCCTCTCCCTCGGGGATCACCTGCAGGAGCTGCAGGATGCTCACCCTGAGCACGCACCCCAATGGCACACAGCCAGGGCCCGTGCAGATGCTTCCCAAGCCCCATCCAACCTGGCCTTGAACGCTGCCAGGGACGGGGCAGCCACAGCTTCTCTGTGCCAGCACTTCAAGACGCGCATGGGGACAGCTTCTACCCACGAGGGACCCCTCCAGCACATCACCACCCCCCCGCGCATCCCCTCAGGGACCCCCCCGGTGCCCTCCTCACCCTGTTCCTGGCGTTGCTGCCTTTCTCCAGCTTGGCCCCCTGCAGCATCTCCTGGTAGGCGCCCGCCAGCTCCTGGCGCAGGCCAAGCAGCATCGCGCTGGGGTTGCGAAGGGCCCCCATGGTCTGGGCCACCACCCCCTGCTCCACGGCTTGGTTGATGGCCAGCACGGCGGCGTGCACTGAGGGTGCAGTGGGAAGGTGAGGCAGGGACCATCCCCTGTGGCCCTGAGTGCATGGGAGGAGCTGCACCACACGCAATGGGGGGAACCAGCCCCATTAGAAGCATAGGATAGGCAGGGTTGGAAAGGACCTTCAGATCCTCCAGTGCCAACCCCCCTGCCATGGGCAGGGACACCTCCCACTAAACCATGGCACCCAAGGCTCTGTCCAACCCGGCCTTGAACACCACCAGCGATGGAGCATTCGCAACGTCCCTGGGCACCCATTGCAGTGCCTCAGCACCCGCACAGTAAAGAACTTCCTCCTTATATCCAATCTAAACTTCCCCTGTTTCAGTTTGAACCCGTTACCCCTTGTCCTGTCACCACAGTCCCTAATGAAGAGTCCCTCCCCAGCATCCCTATAGGCCCCCTTCAGATACAGAGGTCTCCACGCAGCCTTCTCTTCTCCAATGCCAAGGAGCGAGCTGCGCCCAGGACTCAGCATGTGCACCCTTGGGTGCTGTGCCAGCCCATGCAGGGCTCTGAGGGAGAGCAATGAGGTGCCTCCACGATCCCTGCGTTTGCTGGCCCCAGGTTTGACGTTTGGGGGCACCCATCACCTGCTGCTTCATCCACAGAGAGCTCGTTGGCCAAAATGCCCCCGATCTTGCTGAAGGCAGGCAGCTGCAGGCCGTACTTCTCCAGCTCCCGCTTCATGTTGTTGATCTCCTCCTCTGGAACACAGCGCAGAGGCATAGGATGAGGGCACAGCTTGGTTTGGGAAGGAGCTCCATGCTCACCAAACCAGAGGGGTGCAGAAGACCCCCACGCTGGAGTAGCATCACCGAGGGAGCTCTGGGCTGAAGCCCAAGGTCTTCATCCCCCACATCCCTCCCAGTGCAGGACCCCAGAGCATCCCTGCAGCCATGCCGTACCTGTGAAGTCCACTTTCCCATACAAGTCCTGGATCTGAGGAGCCAGCCCCAGCTTGAAGAGGTACAAGCTGAAAGGCAAAGCAGACGCACACCATGACCAGTCCCTCCCTTCTCCCTCCCAGTGCTTCTGCAGCGCCCAAAGGCTCTTTCCCCAGTTGGGTGATGCCACCAAAGGGCTTCTGAACACCAGCACAACCAGTTCGGGGCCGGGGTCACCCACCTGAGTGCATGGATGCAATAGACCACCCGGGGCATGTTCTTCTTATCGTAGATGTCGGTGGTCTCTGGGTGGAACAGCTGCCAACAAGACAAGAGGCAGGTCAGGAGGAGATGGCACCGAGATGGCCAAGGGTGGAGGGACAGAGATGAAGCCCCCCAGCGACACCGGCAATGGGGGTCGTTACCGAGGGGAGCCCCACGTGGCTCATCGCATCCCTCCAGTAGTTGATGTTATCCGTGTGCCGGAAGTGGAGCCCGGCTGCCTGCAGGACAGGAAACACAGGATGAGGCTGAGCCCCTTCTCCCGACCTTGGGGTCCCATGAGGTTAAAGCCCAAGGCAAAGCCGGTGACCCCCCAGGAATGAACCCTGCAGGGTCCGGGGTGCACCCTAAGGGAGGTACCCAACAGCCTCACCTTGTACCGTGTCTGCTCGGGGTCGTAGATCTTCTTCAGAGGGACCACGGTGGGGGCAAAGCAATGGCCCAGCTTGGCCAGGACCACCCCATTGCGCAGGGTCTCTTCCAGCTCCATTGGAGGGGGCAGCTCCTCGCTCAGACAGGCCTCCAGCCAGCTGCAGGGCAGAGATGGGGCACATCATGGACCCCGCCAGACCCATTCCAGGCAGGAAAAGCAGTTCCCAAAGGAGGCACCAACACTCCATCCCCATCAACCCCCTCTCCATGGCAGGGAGAAGTCGGCACCCAACCCTTTGCTGCAGGATAAGGTATTCTTGTTTGGCTGCTCCCCCAGACCCCACCTTGGGAGGGCCAGGAAGCACCGGGAGCAGACAGAATCCTGCAGGATCCCAGACCCCCCCCCCCCCAATGCCTTATCTCCGAATTCCCACCCCAGCCTTTCCCCCCCTCGAAGCAGAGGAGCCCCCACATCCAGCCCCACCGCTTGGCCTCCTCCAGGTGACACAGGTACTGGTAGGCGATGTTCTGCCTCCTCTTCTCATCCATCTCCTCGGCCGTGAGGCGCTCGCCTGGGTGAAGATCCCGTTATCCCAAGGGGGGTCCTTAACCCCCATCCCACCCAAATGAAGATTCCCACAAGGAATTCCACCAAGACCCACCCCACATCCCGACCGGGACCCCCCCCCCCCCCCCCCAGCACTCACAGCGCAACGACCCCGCTCCCTCCATGGCTGCGAGCGCGGGGGCTCCGCCCGCGATTTGAATCTCCCGCCGCTCACGTACCGCGGCGCGGGGCCGCCGGGAGTTGTAGTTCAGTACTGCGGGGAGCGGGGATCGGTTGTGGGGCGGTACCGGCATCAGGGACCGGCTGTGGTGCGGTAATGGGGACCGGTTGTAGTGTGGTACCGGCACCAGGGACCGGCTGTGGTGCGGTAATGGGGACCGGTTGTAGGGCGGTACCGGCATCAGGGACCAGTTGTAATGCGGTACCGGGGAGCAAGGACTATGGACACAAGGGGGTGGGTGTGCAATCAGTCACCCTGCTCACAGCATCACCCGGCTCACAGCATCACCCGGCTCCGCTGACGGCGTTGCCATGGCGCCGCACACCCCTGCCAGGGATGAAACCGGAGCCACTGGGGCCATCTCAGAACGTTCCTTCCCCAGGAGGATCCCGGCTTTGTCCCGGTTCGCCTGTGCCACGCACGCCCCTGCTGCTTTCCTGGTGCTCCAAAGCTGTGCTCCAGCAGCCGGGGGGCTGTGACCCACTCCCAGCAGCTTTCCAGGCATCCCAGTGGGACCCAGCAGCCCTCGGACCTCCCATCCCTGACTTGAGAGCAGCAGCGAGCACTGGTGATGCCCCATGTCCTTCTGCCCTCCCTTGGCACCTAAAGAGCAAAGAGTAAGTGCGTGCAACCGGTTATTCTGCCTCCCATAAGGACATCCTGGGAATACTTGGGAATACTGGGACACCCCGTGCTGCTCTTCTCCAGACATCCCGCTGCATCCTTCTCTTGCAGGCGGGTCTCACGCAGCCCATGGCTTCAGAGGAGGCAGCAAACCCCAGAACGCATCCCACAACCCCTGCGACCCTCAGAAAGAGCCGGAAGAAAGGGAAGGAGAAGCCGGAGGCTGGGGCAGATGCTCCGGAAGGAGGGGATGAGGTGGTGGAGCAGGAGGCCAGGATCAAGGGGTTGACACGAGCGGGGCACCGGGCACTGGTGCTGGGCGATGGGCAGGAGGCGGTTGGGTGCTTCCGGAAGGCGTTTGTCCTCTCCAGGAGCATGGTGAGCCCCCAGCTCCGCAGCGCTTGTGCCTTCAACCTGGGGGCTGCCTACGTGGAGACCGGGAAACCCAAAAAGGGCCTCGAGTTCCTCCTCCAGTCCCAATCCTCACTGGGGGGCAATGGGGAGCCCTCGCGGGACCTTTATTTCAGCATCGAGGCGGCTCGCGAGGGGCTCCAGGACTTCCCAAAGGCTCTGGAGCACTTCGGCCTCGCCGCTGATGGTGACCATGCGGCAGAGGCCGGCAGCAGAGCCGGGAGCCACGTGTGGATGGGCTGCTGCTACCTGGGGATGCGGGAGCCGGCGCGCGCGGCGCGGTGCTTCCTGGATGCTGCGCGGTGCTTTGCAGCAGCCACCAGCCCCGAGGCCGCGGCCGTGGCTCTGAGCAGGGCCAGCGGCTCCATGCTGCAGAGCCGGGGCTTCGGGGTGGCCGAGATCGCCGCGGTCCTCACCCAGTGCCACTCGCTCTGCAGCAGCATCCGCGATGCAGCCCTGCGAGGTGATGCCACGCTCCATCCCTCGCTCCCGGTGCCTGGACCAGCACCCGCACAGGGCCTTTCCTCTCTGCTCCACAGGGAAACTCTACAGCGACATCGGGCTCAGCTATTCCCAGCTCCACATCTTCACCCTGGCTGCTGAGAGCTTTGAGAGGGCTCTGGCATCGGGACCAGAGCAGCGCAGGGCGGCCGCGCTGATGCAGAACATGGGTGCTGCCCACAATGCGCTGTGCAGCTTCAGCACGGCGCTGGGCTGGCACCGGCGAGCGGCGGTGCTGCACGGTGGGTGGCACCGGGATGTCTTGCTCTTGGCTTTGCTGGATGTGCCCAATTCCAATCGTGTTCCCAATTCCAGGCGCTCTAGGGAACCGGAGGGCGCAGGGACAGTGCTTTGGGAACCTGGCCTATGCCTGCAGCCGGCTCGGGAACCATGAGGCTGCCGCAGAGGGTTACCTGCATGCCCTGCAAGCCTTCCGGGACTCGGGTAAGGAGGATGCAGGCAAATCATCCCGTGCTGGTGGATGTGTGCCAGATCCAAAGGGCATCAGTGATGCTCCCACCCCAGGACGGTGCTGGACCAGCGCTGATGCTGCTCCTCACCTCCCAGGGGATGTACAAGGGCAGTGGCAAGCGTGCGAGGGGCTGGGAGCTGCCTGCTTCCACCTAGGAGACTCCCACAGAGCCATTGGGCACTACAAGGAGGCCCTGACGCTGCTTTCCCATTGCCAGGTTAGGAACATGGAGCGGGCTGGATGCTCTCCTGCATCACGGGGTGACCCCCCCAGCCCTGGGCATTGACTGTGGGGTGTCTCCTCTGCAGGACACCCCCAGAGCTGCCCGTGAGCGGGTCGTGCACAAGCTCACCGATGCCATCCAGCACCAGCTCTGCCTCCACGGCTGCCTCTCCCCCAGGGTGAGCATCACCCCATGGCACAGCCCAGGTCCGGGCACTGGAGCATCACAGCCGAGGCAGGGCTTAGTGGACACACCAGGGTTTGGGAGGCAGAGACGTGAACCCCGCCGAGTCCCCCCATCCCAACAGGACCCGGGTCAGCTGCAGCTTCCCCCCACTCAGCCCCGCGCCACCAGGACACAGCTTCGGGGGTGCAGGATGTGAGTTGGAAACGTCCCGTCCTTGTGACCGCTGCATCCCCACATCCCGGGATGGAGCCATGACCCGGAGGGGGGGCTCAGGCACCCCACACACCCCGTTAATGCCTCGGTGGCCTCGCTGCCCCCCCCAGCCCCACGAACCAGCGGCCCCGTGGAAGCCGGGAGCCCCGCACCGGGAGGAGGACGCTGTCGCTCCTCTGCAGCCTCTTATGACGGCGGCAGCACCGGGACCGCGCACCGGGACCCAGCGCGGCCCCGAACCCGCTCCTCCGCCGCTCTCCTTCGGGCACCCGACGGGGCGGGTACGGCGGACCCGGCTCCGCCCCGGGGCCGTCCCTGCGCCTGCTCCGTGCCGAGCGGAGCCGCTCCGTGCCCTCCGCATGCCGGGACCGCGGGCGCTGTTGGGGTTGGGGCTGCTGGTGGCGGCCGGGGGGGTGCGGGCGGGCGGGCGCTGCCTGAACCGGGGCTGGGGCCGGAGCCGGGGCTGGGAGCGGGCTCCGTGGTGCGGCTCCCACCGCGCCATGCACGGCCCCAGCGCGGGGCCCGGCCCGCGGGGGCTCCGGTTCCTCGGGTACGGTCGGAGGGATGCGCTGGGGAGGGGAGAGGCTGAAGGGGTCGAAATAGGGGGGGGGGAAAGGGGGTAAGAGGGGGGTTGGGGGTCCGCAGGGGGGTAACGCAGTGGAGGGGATCGGGCAGGGCCATTGGGGTGCACTGTAGGGGGGGGGGCAGGAGATGTGCGCTGTGGTGCGTGTCCCCTTTGGGGCTCTTCATAAAGCCGAGGGTATTTGAGCCTCCAGAAGCGGGGTGCAGGCGGGTTTTGGGGTCCCCATAGGTGCCATCCCCCCCCCCCAACCAGGCAGGATGAGGCCCAGGCCATCGACCAGGAGCTGTTCACCGAGTACAAGTTCAGCGTGGACCAGCTGATGGAGCTGGCGGGGCTGAGCTGTGCCACAGCCATCGCCAAGGTGGGTGCAAGGGAGCATGGGGGGCGGGGGGTGTCCCTGCATCTTTAGCATCACCTCCCAGCACCTCCTGCCCCACTCCAGGTTTATCCCCCCAGCTCCTTCACCACGAGCCGCCCTGCGGTGCTGGTTGTGTGCGGGCCGGGGAACAACGGTGGTGATGGATTGGTCTGCGCCCGGCACCTGAAGATGTTTGTGAGTCCCTTATGTACCCCCGAACCCATCAGCTTTGGGGTTCCTGCTCCTCGGGCTGTGCCCAGCGCTCAGATCCCTCTTGTTCCTGCAGGGCTACGAGCCCACCGTGTATTACCCCAAGCGCCCCAGCAAACCCCTCTTTGAGGGCTTGACCACCCAGTGCCAGAAGATGGACATCCCATTCCTGCCTGAATTCCCAGCCGAGGTGAGGATATAGAATCATGGAATCAACCATGGAAAAGACCTTTCAGCTCATCCAGTCCTGACTGCTAAGGCCACCACTAACCCATGGCACTGAGAGCCTCAGCTACTCCAGCACTGCCCTCAGCATCCTCTGGGGAAGGAATTGTTCCTCAGCTCCATCTAAACCTGCCCTGGTGCAGCTTGAGGCTGTTTCCTCTTGTCCCATCCCTTGGGAGCAGAGCCGAGCCCCCTCCTGGCTCCATCCTCCTCTCAGGCAGTTGTAGGGAGCGATCAGGTCCCCCCTGAGCCTTCTCTTCTCCATCTGACCCCCCCCATGTCCCTCAGCCGTTCCCCATCACTTGTGCTCCAGTCCCTGCACCATTGCCCTTCTATGGCCCTGCTCCAGCACCTCAACATGAGGAGCCCATGGAGCAGCCATGCCCAGGGCTGGTTTCCAACCTCCCCTCTGCAGCCTGCGCTCATCGATGAGCTCTATGGGCTGGTGGTGGACGCGATCTTCGGGTTCAGCTTCAAGGGAGCCGTGCGGGAGCCCTTTGGCAGCATCCTCAGCACCCTGGGGCACATCACGGTGCCCATCGCCAGCATCGACATCCCCTCAGGTGAGTACCTGCTGCCCCCAAAGGCACCCCAAGGGGCCCATCTGGGGTCTCTTCCTGGCTCCAGCTTGTCCCGGGGGCTCGATGCAGGCTGGGATGTGGAGAAGGGGAAGGCGGATGGGCTCCAGCCCGACATGCTCATCTCGCTCACGGCGCCCAAGAAGGCAGCGCAGCACTTCGAAGGGCGCTTCCACTTCCTCGGGGGCAGGTTCGTGCCACCAGCACTGCAGGAGAAATACGCCTTAAACCTGCCCCCATACCCCGGGACAGAGTGTGTGCTGCAGCTCACCTAGAGCTGGGGCTCAGCACATCGCTGGGCTTCAGGCCCAGCCACTGCGATGGAAGCTCCGTGCACACCAGGAGCCTGGAACAGGGAATTCCGACCTAATCCCAGTGTTTGGAGGGGCAAATGGGATCCCGGCCGCTGCCGCACTCTGGGATAGTTTCATGGCAATAAAAGCTTTATTCATGCCCTTGATAGAACATTGCAGTGCTCTGTGGGATCTCTCCCCTTTGTGTCCCTCTGCACGGCAAAGGGGTCCCTGGTTCAAGTGGGGTCCTCCCTGATGGAAGTAAAGCTCAATCCAGCTCCAAACCAAGCAGTCCCAGCCCAGCATCCCCAGGCAGCGATGAACACTCAGCCAGGCCACAAAGAGCCCAGAGCACCCTTGGGCACCAAGGACAGGAACTGGGACCCTTGCAGCCAGATGGAACCAGCCACAGGGCCCTTGCTCACTCCGGGTCCTTCTTCCTCCTCTTCTTCTTCTTCCTGGGGCTGTGCCTGGCCTGGTCTGGCCCATCTGTGTGTCCCAGAAGCATCTCTGTCTCAGATGGCTCTTCTTTGTCCTGCTGCTGCTGCTTCTCCATCACAATTGGCTCTTCTTTGTTCTCCTTCTCCTGCTTCTTCCTTTTCTTCTCCTCCATCACAATTGGCTCTTCTTTGTTCTCCTTCTCCTGCTTCTTCCTTTTCTTCTTCTCCATCACAATTGGCTCTTCGTCCTCCTTCTCCTGCTTCTTCCTTTTCTTCTTCTCCATCACAATTGGCTCTTCTTTGTCCTCCTGCTGCTGCTTTGTTTTCTTCTTCTCCATCACAATTCGCTCTTCTTTGTCCTCCTGCTGCTGCTGCTTCTTCTTCCTCCTTGCAGCCTTCCTTTCCTCTCCTGCCACCTCCTCTTCTCCATTTGGCTCCTGGTTCTTCTTCTTCTTCCTCTTTGCAGCCTTTCCTTTGTCTCCCTCCTCCTCCTCGCTCGGCTCCTGGCTCTGCAGCACCTCGGCACTGGCTCTATCCCTGGGTTCTTTCCTTTTCCTCTTCTTCCCCGGTCTCTCAGGGGGCTCCTTGGGTCCGTATGTGGCCAGGAAGGCTCTTTCCTGCTCCTCCAGGCGCGCCAGCTTGGCGCTCATCGTCAGGCCGTGCCGGGCACCCCTACAGCGACCAATGGGACCAGGGTCTGGTACCTCCCTGGCAGGGCACGTTCCTCCCAACCCGCTCAAGAGCCCCCCCAGAGCCCCAGGTACCACTCACTTGTGTGCTGTGCGGCCCCCACACACTCGCATCAGCTCCTCATCTGTCAGCCTGTGGGACACAGACAGGGGGAGCGCACTCAGGACCCAGGGTCCCCCTCGCAGCATCACCCCCCATAGTCCCGCAGTGCGGGGATGGAGCCTTGCCTCCTGGCTGAAGACAGGTCCAGCTCTTCCTCCTCCTCGCTGCTCGCGGAGCCCGTGGGCTCCTCCCCGTGTGCTGTGAGCGTGGCCGACTGCAGAGAAAGTGGGACAGGGAAAAGGGGTCCTGGGGGCAACAGCAGCAATGGGCTGGGGGGGCTGCGCTGGGAAAGGGGGTGCAGAGCTTGGGCTGCCCCAAAGCCATTTACCTTCACGAAGCGGCCGTACAACAAGCTGGGGGTGCTGCTGGCCTTGCGGGGCTTCTTATTGCTGATCCTGACTCCCTGCTCGGAAAGCGCCTTCACGGAGATGCCGTCCTGCAGGGACAGAGAGGGAAAGGGCTTGGGAATGCTTTACCTGAGGGGTTTTGCCATTAAACCACAGCACCGGGACCCCCACAGGCTCCGACCTGCCCGGCCTCCACCGTGATGTTGGCGGCCGCCTGGTTGAAGACGTGGTCCCACCAGTGGAAGGAGAAAGGCTCCGATGCGTCGTGTCCCACCTGCGGGAGCACAGGAGCTGCTGGAGATGCTGTCACCAGCCGGAGCCCCAGGGGGGAAGGGGGGACCCGCGACTCACCCCGGCTGTGCCACACTTCACCTTCACCCGGATGGGCTCGGCGATGCCATGCTCCTGCCGGCCCAGCCCCTGCCCTGTGGACAACGGCTCTGTCACGGACTGCACCGGCTCCATCATGGACCGCATGGGTCCATCACGGACTGCACCAGCTCCATCATGGACCGCATGGGTCCCATCATGGACCATATGAGTCCCATCACGGACTGCACCGGCTCCATCATGGACCGCATGGGTCCATCACAGACTGCACTGGCTCCATCATGGACTGCATGGGTCCCATCATGGACTGCATGGGTCCCATCATGGACCATATGAGTCCCATCACGGACTGCACCGGCTCCATCATGGACCGCATGGGTCCATCACAGACCGCACCGGCTCCATCATGGACTGCATGGTTCCCATCATGGACCGCATGGGTCCATCACAGACTGCACCGGCTCCATCATGGACTGCATGGGTCCCATCACGGACCACACCGGCCCCATCATGGACCGCATGGGTCCCATCATGGACTGCTCCGGCTCCATCATGGACCGCATGGCTCCCATCGTGGACCGCATGGGTCCATCACAGACCGCACCGGCTCCATCATGGACCGCATGGCTCCCATCATGGACCGCATGGGTCCATCACAGACCGCACTGGCTCCATCATGGACCGCATGGGTCCCATCGTGGACCGCATGGGTCCATCACAGCCCGCACCGGCTCCGCGGCGGAGACACCGGGTCCGGGGGCTGGGGGGGGCCGGCGCTCGGGGCGCACACGCGGCGCGGTGGGACCCGCACCTCGCCTCCAGCCGTGCCGCCGGAGCTGGCTCTCCGCGAACAGCAAACCGCGACCCCGCGGCCCCGGCGCGCTCATGGCAACGGGACCGGGAGCGTGAACGGGAACAGGAACCGCGATCGGGAACAGCAACCGGGATCGCGCCCCCCCCAGGAAGCGCAGCCTGCGCCTGCGCGAGGGGCGGGAGCACGATGGAGGGGGCGGACACGTTACACGCGTGTACACGCATGTACGAGGTGTGTACAGACATGAACGCGCGTATTCACATGTACACACACATCTATATGCGCACACACGTATAGACACACGTATTCACACATGCACGCACGTGTACACACATCTACATGCACATACATGTATAGGCACACATGCACACATATTCACACATGTACAAGCATACGGACATTTACACACACATGTGCATGTATTCACACATGTACATATACACACATGTACGTGCAGAGGAAGAGCAGTGCCCAAAGGTCTCCCCTCGCCCTTCTCCTCCCCTGGGCAGCTCTGGTGCTCTCTGCCCCATCCTTCCGCCCTGGGATAGGCTGAATCCCAATCCCAAGGGGAGCACACACCCAGCCCCAGTCACCCCACCTGCCCTGGGCACCCGTGGCTCTGGCCTGTGAGCTGGGAATGCTGCATCCATGCGCAGGTGTCAACTTGCTGTGGGAAGTAAAAATAACCCAAGTCAAAGCAACGGGGAGATGGACCCGACTGGGCCATGGTCACATCCTGCTGGCAGCCGAGAGAGCTGGAGGAGTCCCAACCACTCTTGGGATCATGGGCTTCATTGAGCCACAGACAGGGTTGGGTTGAAGGGACCTTAAAGCTGATCCAGCTCCAATCCCTGCCATGGGCAGGGACACCTTCCACTGGAGCAGCTTCCTCCAAGCCCTGTCCAACCTGGCCTTGAGCACTGCCAGGGATGAGGCAGCCACAGAGTCATTCCCCCTTCCCAAACTCTTCATTGGAGAAGTGGCAGACAGGAATCCCCATCGCCTGTGGCACCCTCAGGAGGTTAAAGCTGGGTGCTCACCTGGAGAACTCAGTCTCACTGTGATGCACAGACACAGGCAGGAGCATTTCCAGCCCACAGGCACTGCCCTGTTCTATGAAGCAACCACTGTTCCACCTACACCGAGCATTGAGAGATCCCATCTCCAACTGGGGAGCAAGCAGGTTTTACAGGTGTACGGGGTTCCTCCTGCTCCTTCTCACTGCCCAATCCTCTCCCACCAACAGGAACACCCAGGTGAGAGCAAGTATGGAAAAGCAGGAATAAGTCCAGAGTGCACAGGCCCTCCCTTGGGCACTGGCACCATCCAGCTGCAAGCAAACACCTCTGGAGTCAGCAGAACCCACTGGCTTCAATGACCAGGTCATCCATACAGAGCAGAACCACCAAGTTTACCTTGTCCTACACACACTTGAGAGCCCCTAATTCGAAGGGAGCTTTCCCAGTGGAAGCTGGGAAGCTTCGGGCAAAGCTTCTGCAGCATTTCTTAAGCCCTTCAGTGTCCATAAGGTTTCCTGTCCCAGCGGGAAGGGAGCCTGAGGTGGGGAGGCTGCTCGACACCCAGTGTTATCTGCAAGAGGGGGACAAGAGAGTCACCACAGCTCACATGGGGAAGTCCATCAGCTCCACTTGGCAAGCAAGGAAGATACATGGAGTGCAGGGAGACGGATGGTTGTGCGCATTTATTTGTCTTTGATAAAAATGGGATGTCAATTACACAGCCATGGAGGCTCGGGGGGGGGGGGACACGTCACCCTGCTGCTCCTTGGGGAGCTCCCTGGGCACATTCAAACACACCAAAGTGAGGGCTGAAAGGGAGGGATGGAGGATGGAGCTGAACCGGGCAGAAGATGAACGTCAGCGTTTCCCGATGAAGTGAAAAGATTCTGCTCTTGCCTTTTGGGTTTGTTGGCAAAGAGTTCCAGAAATGAGCCCATTGAGCACAAGAGCCAACCCCCTCCCTGTGACACTGTGCAAGACCTGACCCTGGGCACAAACGCACCTCCTCCGTCACTGTTCTGCTGCACGGCACTTGCAACTCAAGCTCAAGACCAGCAAAGCCTGGTCCCTGAAGGCATTTAAGCTCCTTTACACCACCCCACGAGCGTAAAGAGGCCACATTTCCATGCTGTGGTCACATACATTAAGCCTCTAGCAGGTCACCTGTGTGCAAGGGCCACAGGCTCAGTTCAGCCAACGGAACATTAAGACAAGTAACAGCAGAAATTTGCAGGTAACCTCTTATTTTTTCTCTTTGCTTTTGATCCAGGGTGAAAGGAACCAAACCCCAAACTTGGCTCAAGATTTAAATATCTGCCTGAAAGGAGGGCTAAGGGCAGGGCAATCATGTACAGTTAAAATCAAGCTACTCCAAACACAATCATTCAGGTAAGTAACTAGAATATCGCCTCTACCATCTAGAGAAAGAGAGAAGAGTGTCGGAGACAGGGCATATTTAGGAAAAAATACACATCTGAAGTCTCTGTGGCCACGATGAGAACTGGAATCCACATACAAGCCAGTTAAAGAGCATTTCAACATGAAATCTTAACTTAGTAGGAAGGTCAGGGTTAAGCTGTATCTTTTTTTGTTTTAAATACATGGACAGCTGTCAGATATGAAAATGATGGTGGGCTTTCCTGAAAGATCCCCTTGTGCATGTGTATGGATGCATGTGCTGACGCCTGTGGGGCAGCATGACAAGAGTTTAGGAGGGCTGGGAGCCCAGCAGTCTCTCAATAGCTGCATTGATGTCTCCACCAGTGGCAATAAGAGCCTGGAGGTTGGCCTCACGGTTAATGAAGCCCATGGCATTCAGCTGCTCCAGCTGCTGTTGGAATCGCACTTCAGGGCTCTGCGCCTGCAGAGGGAAAGGACAAAGACTTTCAGACTCAGACAGCAGAGAGCAGCACCCAAAACAGGCAGCAATGGTCAGGCAGGGAGCATGAGCTCAGCTTTAGGTGCACTGGAATAGCAGGCTCATTCATAGAATTCCAGACTGGTTTGTGTTAGAAGGGACCTTGAATCTCATCCGGTTCCAACCCCAGGGACACCTTCCACTAAGAGCAGGTTGCTCCAAGCTCCATCCAACCTGGCCTTGAACACAGCCAGGGATGGGGCAGCCACAGCTTCTCTGGGCACCCTGTGCCAGCGCCTCAGCACCCTCACAGGGAAGAGCTTCTGCCTTATCTCCAACCTAAATGTCCTGTTTCAGCTTGAACCCATCACCCCTTGTCCTATCGCTACAGTCCCTGATGAAGGACCCTCTCCAGCCCCCTTCAGACACTGGGAGCTGCTCCGAGGTCTCCATGGAGCTTCTTTTCTCCAGGCTGAACAGCCTCAATGTTCTCAACCTGTCTCCATGCAGAAGCTGCTCCAGCCCCTGCTCATCCTCGTGGCCTCCTCTGGACTTGCTCCAACAGCTCCATGTCCTTAGAACCGTAGAGTTCAGTGGTGTTATCCACTGCAGCACTGGAGGAGGAAGATCCCTGACACTCTTGGTTCCAAACCTCTCTAAAGGGTTACTACACCCTGAAGCCATCCTGAGCCACCAGACTTGGCATAAAGCACCAGAGAAACCTGCTGGGGACCACATCCCTGGCGTGGGGTGGGATGGGGACAACCTCTCCCTCCCCCTGGAGATGGCCACCCCCCAGAAGCGTGTTGGCATGTAGCTGGGCATTACATACTTGAGAGCTTCCTCCGGCCAGCAGCTGGATCATCTGCTGCATGAGCTGCTGTTGGGGGTTCCCACCCCCAGCTGGAGAGGCACTGGCCGGCGTCGAAGCGGAGGGAACGGGGTTCTCCGGGATTGTGCTTCCTCCTGCGGAGGACGGGGGCATTCGAGGCATGCCGAAGGAGCCGAGGCTGCAGAGGAAAGCAGGGGGTGCTCAGAAGCAGGCTGGCACTTGGGGGGCGGGGAACCCTCAGGCTCTGCCAGGCTGCCCCTTACTGAGACTGTGCTACAGGACATCAAACCACTACGTTTGTACGCTGCTCACACGCGGTGCTGGGACTGAGCAATGGGCCTGAGGGGAACTCCGGAGCCTGAATGAGACCCATGCTGCCAGAGAGCAGAAGGGCTGCCCACACACCACCCTGTGCCAACCCACCCACCCTCTGCATCTCCTACTGTACACAGAGAGGAAACTCATGAGTGCAGCTGCCACCAACCATAGCAAACAAGAGATGGGAAGTGCTTTCCAAAAGAAAGAATTCCAGAGTGATTTGGGTTGAAGGGACCTTAAAGCTCCTCCAGTTCCAACCCCTGCCACGGGCAGGGACACCTTCCACTAGAGCAGCTTGCTCCAATCCGCTGTGTCCAACCTGGCCTTGAGCACTGCCAGGGATGGGGCAGCCACAGCTTCTCCGTTCAACCCATCCCAGTGTCCCACCACCCTCACAGGGAAGAGCTTCTGCCTAAGAGCTCATCTCAATCTCCCCTCTGGCAGGTTAAAGCCACTCCCCTTGTCCTATCACTACATGCTCCTTGTCAAAAGTCCTTCTCCAGCTTTATTGCAGGGTCAAAGACTTGCCATGTGAAGTACAAACAAGCAGCAAGTGCTCATTAGCTGCAGCTCCGAGCTCCACATGCATCATGACAGTGCCCCAGGCAGATCTCCATGAATCAACAGCCATTCTGCCTGCTGGCACGGAGCTCTGCCTGCAGAAACCCACTCAGAAGCACTTGTTACCTTGGCACTAGTCCTGGGGCCTCCGTTTGCAGTGTCTGGAGTCCCTGCTGGATCTGGAGGAGCGCCTGCATGGCGCGGGGGTTGGTGAGAATGGAAAGGGAATCTGGGTTCTGCATCTGGGAACAAAGGCACAAAGACACAGAGGTACCAAACAGCGGGAGCTCGGGCAGGCAGGGAGCCTCCAGCTTCAAACCTGAGAAGCAAAGAGCAGAGCTGTGCCTCCCGCCCTGCAGCCAGAGCCAACCTGCGAGCCTGGTTCCTCCTCCAAGTCTCCAGACTGCAGGGCTCATCTACAGAGCTCCTCAGGGTTTAGAGCCAACTTCCTAAATGAACTGGGTGAAATCACATTAGAACTGGGGGCACAGGCCTGGGGAATTCAAGGGGTTTTCTCTGGTTTACCGGAATGAAGCAGCTGCTGGAGCACAATTTGCTGTTTTCATTTCTGTCACCTCATTACAGTGAGAGACTGTCCACAGAGGGGTTTCCTGGAGCTCAACTACCCTAAACTCCACCTCTAGGTAATTTAGATGACTTACTATAGGCTGCCTTCTCTAAACAAGCTCTTCCTTTTTGTCTCCCTTGTGCAAACCCCTTTCTTTCACAGCCCAAGCCACCCCAGCCCACATGCTTCCTAGTGCACTTGACTAAGCAGCCCAGACTCTCCCTTTCCTACAGAGGATGGAGAAGCTCTGGAGCCCTGGGGCTGAGAGCAGCACAGGGCCAGACAGAGGCCTTTACCTGCTGCAGGAAGACAGGGAGCTGAAGGCGGAGCTGTTCTTGAAGCTGTGGATTCCCAGCAAAGAGGGGGACATTTACCATGATCTAGCAAGAGACAGCACACGTAGGTAGGGTCAGAGGGTTGCTGCCACTGGCTGTTAAGCCCTATGTAACTAAGCCATGAAGAACAAGTCAGTCATGCCCCTGACTCCCTCCCTGAGCTTTCAACATGTTCCCCTGCTAATGGAGACTGAAACAGGACAGCTCAGTTCCTCGCAGCTCTGTTGAACAGTGGCCCTGGGCAAAGAAAAGGGCCATTCCCATGCCCTTTTGAAAGCCACCTTTTTTGTTAGGGGCCCTCCTAAGACACCAGGTTCAGTACTGTGGAAGCCTTCAAGCAACTGAGAAATACATCAAAACTGTCTATACTCCCTGAGCTCTCTGCATGAGGAACCACTCCAACTAGAGAAGGAAGCACAAGCACTGTGCTCATAGCCTGGCTGATGACAGAAGACAACTGCAGTGCCTTTACCTGTGCTGCAAAGTCCGGGTTCTGGGCAAGAGTCTGCATCATGCTCCTCATGTAAGGGGCAGAGATCATGTTCTGCATCAGCTGAGGGTTTTCAGAAATCTGCTGCAGGAGTCCTTGCATCTCTGGGCTGTTAAACATCCCTGCAAGGGGAAAGGGAAAAGAAGACAAAGGAAACCCTCTTATACAAGCTTGAGCACTGCTGCAATGCATACAACAGCAATGTGTTTGCTTCATCCCTTAGCCAACAGGGACTACGGCTGTGGACGGCCATGGCAGGGATTTGCTTGCCACTTTCCCATGCTCTTGTGGGCTACAGGGACATTAGAATTCCTGAAGTAACTTCCTAACAGGGCACACCAGAAATAACCCTGTTGTGCTTGAAGGTGGGCTGGAATCAGTCACCTGGAGAGCAGCCACGGACACGCACTTGAATGCCAGAGGGAGCTGCCCTCCCTGGAAGCCTGGGTGACTTGCTCAGGCTGTAGCATCCCCTGGCTCCTCTCTCGCCTACGTACCAGCCCCAATGCTAGCAGCATTCAGCCCAAAGGGGTTGGATACAGTCGGTGTGCTCTGGGTGGCTGCTGAGCCAGTGCTGCCTTCGCTGCTGGGCGCTTGGCTCTGGGAAGCAGGAGGTGTGGGGCTCCAGGGGTTTGGTAATGGTTCTCTGTTCTCCGTCCGTAAAGGCTGCGAGCTAGAGCTCTCAGAATTCCCCGTCAAGGAAGAGAAAGGATTGTTGCCAAACTAGGGAAAAAGAAGACAGAGTCATGATCAGTTAGTCCCAGCAGAGAACGTCAGACTAAACCCACCGCTGCAGGAGCTGGGGAACAGACCAGCACATTCATCCAGGTCCAGAACTTGCTGAGCACATGCTGTAATTTGCCTCCTGAGAAATGTGTATCTACAACACACCTCCCTCAGAAAAAGACCAGGCTCAAGGAGTGGCTACAGCCCCAGATTTGGCTCCCAAATGCAGGGCTTCCAAACATCCCCGTAAAGCCAGCACCCGGACATACCAGTAGGTAATGTTAGACTGGAGTATGTCTGCAGAGCCTTTTGCAGACAGACCTGTGCTCCCTCCTCCTGTGCTTCAAGCCAGCTGGAGCTCAGCCAGCTCCAATCCAAAGGCATCAGGCCTGAGCTAATAAGTAAGCCAGGCTGAGAGCAGAGGGCTGTGTTAACGAAGCTTCCCAGAGGTGATGGCTGGCATCCAGCCTGCCTGCAGACCAAAGGAGCCAGGCCAGGTCTCTGCTTACATATGCCAAAGCAGATGACAGGCACTGCACAACGTCCTCTGTCAGTGGCTGCCTTTACCATGCAGAGCAGCCGTAGAATCCCAGACTGGTTGAGGCTGGAAGGGACCTTAGAGCTCATCCAGTCCCAACCTCCTGCCACAAGCAGGGACACCTTCCATGAGATCAGGTTGCTCCAAGCCACTCCCAGCCTGGCCTTGAACACTGCCAGGGATGGAGCATTTACTCCTTCTCTGGACAACCTGAGCCAGGGCCTCAGCACCCTCACAGAGAAGAACTTCTTCCATGTATCTAAAGCCCACAGCCCATACCTGCTCCCTGGCTGCACTGAACATGGGCTCCTGGATGTCCGTGTACATCCGGCGCAGGGCGTTGTATCCTCCTGGAATGCTCTCGAGGTTGCTTAAAGCACGGTCCTGGTTCCGCATCATCTCCTGCATCATGGCAGGGTTACGAGCCAATTCCATTGTCTGGGAGAAGGAGGAAAACGTGGAAAGCTCAGGCCTAAGTGCAGTGTGGAAGACTGGAATGCATTAAGAGAGTGGTGAGCAGCCCAGGGGTATTCTACTGATCCAGCAGCCAAGTGGTGAAAGAGTTAAACCTTGGCTCCCAGAAGAAAGAGTATAATTAAACCCATTTCACAGCTAGAGAGCAGAGAGATCATTTATCCAAGCAGAGAGAGCCCCCAGATCCTGGCTCCTCCCATCCCTGCTCAGCTCTTCCTTCTCAACCTCAGCTCAGCTGGAGGAGATTGTTTTGTTTCTAAGCACTATCGGAACATCCAAACATTTAACACCCATATGTTCCCACTCAAAGGAGATGGACTGCATTCAACAGTTGAGAAGGTGGAAGAGATTGGATCCTTCCCATTACAAGAAACCCAAGAAGTTCACCCTCTCCAAAGTTCTGACGGGTCTCCCCTGCAGAAGAAACCTCCAGATCTCATTTGAAGTGCTGCTCATGCACAATTTGGTCCTGCAGCTCTGGACTTTCATGTGTGGCTGACACAGTTGAAAGGTAACTGAGAAGAAGATGGAAGCCAGGCTCATTGAGCAGTAACCCAGAAAGACCTTCTGACAAGTCTTCCTGGGGACAGCAGAGTCCTGTCAAGGGCTATTTAACACTCCGGCTCTCACACTCATCTCTTATGCTCCCTTTCCGATGTACCTTCGATCTTCCACTCCTTCAGGGAATGGGTTCCCTTTGTTCTGGGATTGTATGGAAACCTTTAGGATCCCAGCCTACAATTAGTGCTCCCTGCTCTGCTACAGGTAGTAAAATATTGACCGTGCAGCTCTGTAATCTATAGTTTATCCAGAGAAACGGAGAGACACAAAAAGCCTTTGCAGTAGCTTCACTTCTCCATGCCTGCTTTTTCCCCCATTCCTGACTGAGAACACAGCATTTTATATGCAGCACATTAGGATGATCCCAATATCCTTATTTTGCCCAACACATGATGGATTCGATAGCCCTGAAAGGAAGACGAGAGTTGCAAGTATGTGGGCTGAGTACTCAGTATTCACATAACTCAAGACCACCATCTGTTTGTGGGGAGCTTACAGCAGGAAGGAAGAGATCTCGAAAATCACTGATCTGGCATCACACACTCCCTTTGGAAGCTGGTCCACAAAGATGCTCCTGAACATGCTTTAAACAGGCCCTGGCATGTGACTCACCTGCCTCATAAGCTCTGGGTTATTCAACATGTGGCTTATCTCTGGATTTCGCTCCATGAGCTGCTGCATCTGGGGATTGGCCATGATCATCTGCCTCATGAGGTCAGGGTTAGACATCATGTTCTGCACCAAGGGATTCTCCATTATCTGAGAAAGCATCTCTGGGTTGGACATCAGCTGCCGCTGCATCTGCTGCTGAAGCTCCATGAAGTTGGCAGAGCCCATCCCAAGGTTGCCCAGCCCAGTGATGCCACCAAAGCCAGCTGGAGAGGGAACAACACACAGTGAGAAGTGTGAGTCAGCAACTGTCAGCAGCTGCAAGAGGACAAGCACCCACACTGATCTACAGGTAGTCTATATCCCTGTGGCAGCCAGCTCTGAAGGAGAACACTGCTAAACATGATTCAGTAAGGGCTCTGGCATCACCCATAGCAGGGAAACTGAGGTACGCTGCTGGAAGCAACTCCTGCAACACCTACAGCAAGCAGAGACAATTCCCAATTCCCTGGGGCAATCCTAGGAAACTTCTTCGGTGTCACACCTCACAGCCATCACTTACACAGGATGGATGGAGCACTATTAGGGCCTCCATCTCCAGGACCTCCCATGGTCCCTGAGCCACTGCTCCGCCTGCTGCCACTGCCGGCATCGGAACCGGCGCTGCTGGATGTGGAAGGCTGAGATGGGGCAGCAGGAGAAGAAGGGGTTGCACTGGGGGCAGAAGCAGCGTTGGGGGCAGAAGCAGCAGATGTCGAATCTTGGACCCTGCAAAAGAACAAGAAAGGCAGCATTAAACTCCAGAGATGCAGGAAGTGTGAGCAGAGTCCTCTGGGCATGGCCCCAGCCAGTTATCCCCACACTCCCGCTTGCATGGATGGATCCACAGCTGTGCTCCCAGATGCCTTCCCTCTAGCTGGAATCTGCCTCCCATCCGGCTGCATAACAGCCCCTGACATCTTCTCCTGGCTCACATAAAGCGGTTTGACGGGTCTTACCCCCAGTCATATCCAACTCTTCGTTGAATCCCACTGAACTATTTACCTCAGCTATATCCCTGAGCAATGAGTTTGCTCCAAACAGGAAAATCCTCCTACTGCTCCCACAGAAACCACAGGAGGTTACAGCAGGGCTCGTGCATGGGAGAAACAAGGATCTGCTGCTCTGCAAATCCTCCCATGCACTGAACACTCCCATCAGTGCTCCTGAGGGCAAAAGTAAGTATCAGCATTACTCTACACTAGGGAAACCGAGGCACAAGGCAGGCAGCATCTGGCCCACGAAGCTGCAGGACACTTCAGGTCAGCTGGGCTGGCAATCCAGAGCTCTGCCACCACTACACCTTGCATGCAAGGCTTCTTCATCCAGGGAGCCCTGGACTAGTGCTGAAGAGCTTTCACATGCAATTACACCACAAAATTCACTTTACTCACCCCAAAAAATGCTATTATGCCACTGAAAAGTTGGGGTTTCCCCCCCAAAAAACCCCTTTTTCGAACTCCTTTCCTTTTTCACCCTTATTCCAGGCCTTTAAATATCAAGCCTGAAGGGCCCTGTCCGCTTTCCAGCCTCAGCCAAAAACCACAATACAGAGAACAGGGAAACAAAGCAAATAGGAAGCTAAACAGAAAAGGAAGAAGGAAGCTAGAGAAAGGTCACTTGGTTTCACTCAGCCAGGAAGAGGTTGTGATGTTCTCAGTCAACACTTGTCTATGACTATCAGGAGGGAAAACCAAGAACGAGTAGCCCAGGAAAGCTCTTGTTTCCCCTTTGAAAGGGTTCACAAGTACCACAGCCAGCAGTAAACAGCATCAGGCTACCTGGAGATGCTGAATCCAGAGAGAGGCCTCCTGCAGAAGCTGACAATACACACAGCTTTGTAAAGAGGGGGGAAAGAAAAGAAGGCACTAATCTTAAGGAAGCCAGTAAGAACCACACAAAGAGCCACAGCTCTGTGGGAGCCTGATGAGGCTGCAGCAGGGAGCCCCAGAAGTGGTTGTGAAGGGGGGGTTGAGATCAATAAGATGTGGCTGCACATCACTGTGAAGCACAGCAACTGTTCCCTAGAACCTTCTGTGCTCCATTGGACAGCGCTGCAAAGAGCCCAGCTCTGCAGGGATCAATCCCGTGTCCCTTTCTCAGATGGACAAGAGTGAGCTCAACCTGGGAGCCCCACGGGGTGCACCTGCTGCATGCACGTGGCCTGAGCCTCCCCCCAAGGTGCAGCACCACCTCTCTGCCTCTGCCCATGCAGATATGCCTCTGGGTACCACACAGAGGCACTGCTCTGCCTTACAGAGTGCTCTGCACACATGGTGTGCCTCCCACAGCACCTGAGAGAGCCTGGGCACAGGCTCAGAGCAGAGGATATGAGAGGAAGGGGAAGAAAAACTGGGTGTTAGTTTCCATTTCAACACAAAGCCATTGAGAAAGTAACTTCTGACAACAGCAACTTCTCTTGGTTAGAACTGGCATCAAGTTCCATGGGGTTCTTTCAAGACGACCAAGTTATAAAGGCTCAAAATACAGGAGTTGCGTTAAAATAAAGAGTCAACCCTCTCAGGCACTTGCCACAAACTTACACAGCTGTGTAACCGAGCAGAAAGAGAGATCTAGGGATAAACCCCACTGCTGCACAGCAAAGCCACTGCAGCGAGAGAGCTGGGATCCATCTCCTGATGGATCACCGCCACCAAACAAGTTCTTCAGACACCAGTGGGGCAGAAATGTCCCCCCATGATTTCCCTGCATCATCCACTTACCCTCAACCCCCAAACCAAAACAGTTTCTTACTTCTGGGGAGTCTTGATGACCAAGTGTACAGTTAGCCCATCTTTGATCCCATGTTGATTCAATGTGTCTCCATCCTTCAGGATCTTCCCAGCGAAGATCAGAACCAGCTGATCCTGTTTGGCTTTAAACCGCCTGGAAATCTCTTCTTTGAACTGAAAACAAACCCCAAACAAAGCATCGCTCAGGCAAAAGGAGCAGAAATGGGAAGCTCATCCTCCAGGTAGCACATCCACAAAGGAAACAGTGGGAGGAACTGCCAGGCCTTCAGCACCTCACCCAGAAGGAGCCCATGCAGGTACCAAGCAAGTTGCTGAGGATGCTTGCTGAAGGTTCCCAAGTGTGCATCTCAGACCTAATCCAAATACCCCATTTCATCTTCTCAGTCACTGAACTGTTCTGTCTCTGCTGGATATTTTCCTAAGGAAAGCCCAACTCTGCTTCAATACAGGCCAGAGCTCTATGGAAAAGGGAACAACCCTTTATCAGCCAATGGAAATAAACTAGGTCTTCTCCAATTCCTATTTCTGCAACTGAATTCCCTGTGAGCACGCTCCGCCACACGGACACCTCTTCTTTCCTGTGTGACGGGGTGGAACGAAGCCTGTCGTTGCTAACCCAGCTGGGGCATTCCCATCAAGAGAAGCCTTGCATTTGGAAGCCCCAAACTGCCGGGAATTCACAGGGAAAGGGCAGGATGGAAAGAAAAGCAACAGAGGAGCTCCCAGCCTTCACACCAGAGCCTTCCCAAACAACAGCCCTGAGCTCCTCCTGCTCTCAGGAGCTGACTGGGCAGGAGTCCTCCAGCCCCTGCCTACCCCACGGCTCCGATCTCTTCCCTTTCACGCCATAACCTCGTGTCCTCCCTCTACCCGAGAGCAAGCCAAGAGCCGTGCCCATGACACCGTGTCCCAGCGGGCACAGCCCCTGGCAGCGCTGGAGCCACCCCCCCCCCCCCCCCCCAGCCCACACATGAGCCGTCGCTCCCTTCCCTCCGCTCCATTCAGCCAAAGCCTTGCTCCGCTCCTCTGCCCCCCCAGTGCCCGCAGCCGCCCCACCTCCGGCAGCCCCACACGGCCTCATCCAGCACTGCCCCCACCGTCGCTTCCCCCCATCACAGTACCCTTCCGCTCCCAACCCTCCCCTCCCTCCGCAGAGCCCCCAAACCTCCCCCCCCCAACCCTGTCCCCACAGCCACCCCCCCGCCCCCCTCGCCCTATGCCCAGTGCCTGCTCCCCCCAAGCCCAGCCCTCCCCCAGCTCTACCCGCCCCGAAGGCCGGGGATGCCCCACACACCCCCCCCCCCGGCTCCCCCTCCGCCCTAAAGCCACGTCCCCCCCCGCTCCCTCATTCCCCCCCCCCCAAAGCCCTCCCCCGTCCCCACAGCCATGTCCCGCCCCACACTGAGCCCCTCACCCCCCAAACCAACCCCGCAGCCGCGCCCCCCCCTCGGCCCGGCCCAGGCCCCCACCTCGCGCACGGAGGCGCCGTCCGCGATGACGATCTCCTCCTTGTCCTTAGGGGTCTTCACGGTGACGCGGATGAGAGCCCCGCCGGGACCCGCTTCGCTCTCCCCACCGGGGCCGGGCCCTCCGCCGCCGCTCGGCTCCGCCATCTTCGCCGCCCGCCCCGCCAGACCGGGCCGCCGCCACAGAGAGGTGGAGAGAGAGCGGAGCCACGGCCCCCCCCCTCTTCTGCCGCGATGACAACACTGCACCCTGGCGGACCGGCGGGAACCTGCCCTGCAGCGGGGGCTCTAACGGGAGGAACGGGCGGGGGGAGATCGTTATCCGGACCCCTCCTGCACGCACCATGAGCTGGATCCATCCTGCACCCCGATTGCTGGATCCATCCTGCACCCCCATGAGCTGGATCCATCCTGCACCCCCACTGCTGGATCCATCCTGCACCCCCATGAGCTGGATCCATCCTGCACCCCCACTGCTGGATCCATCCTGCACCCCCACTGCTGGATCCGTGTTGAGCCCCCATGAGCTGGACCCATCCTGCACCCCCATTGCTGGATCCGTGTTGAACCCCCATTGCTGGATCCGTGTTGAACGCCTTTGCTGGATCAATTCTGCACCCCCATTGCTGGATCCGTGTTGTGCCCCCAAGAGCTGGATCCGTGTTGAACCCCCAAGAGCTGGATCCGTGTTGAACCCCCATGAGCTGGATCCGTGTTGAACCCCCATTGCCGGATCAATTCTGCACCCCCATGAGCTGGATCCATCCTGCACCCCCATGAGCTGGATCCATCCTGCACCCCCATTGCTGGATCCATCCTGCACCCCCACTGCTGGATCCATCCTGCACCCCCATGAGCTGGATCCATGTTGCACCCCTATGAGCTGGATCCATCCTGCACCCCCATGAGCTGGATCCATCCTGCACCCCCATTGCTGGATCCATCCTGCACCCCCATGAGCTGGATCCATCCTGCACCCCCACTGCTGGATCCATCCTGCACCCCATTGCCTGGCTCCACCTCGCACCCCCTTTCATGGGGGCTGCACCCCACAAGCTGTCTCCATCCCGCGCCCCCCTTTTCCAGGTCCGCCCCTTCTCTAACGCCGCTCTCAGGGCTCCCACTCCCCCTCCTCGGGGCTCCACCGCCTTCCACCGTGATCCCGGGGGCCGAGTTCGGGGGGGGTCCGATAGCGCTCCCCCCGCGCTGGGAGGGACACAGAGGCCGCGGGACACCGGGAACTACGAGTCCCGGCGTGCTCCGAGAGGAGCGCGGCCGCGCTGCGGGGCGAGCGCGGCTCCTCCCTGCCCCGACCGCGGCCCCGACGCTGTCGCGGAGCGGAGCGGCCATGCTGCGCCCCAAGGCCCTGACGCAGGTGCTGAGCCAGGCCAACACCGGCGGCGTCCAGAGCACGCTGTGAGCGGGGCCAGGCCGCGGGAACCGCCTCTTACCGGGACCGGGACGGGCTGCGGGGGGCTGCGGCGGGGCGATGGGGAGGTGCGGGGTGATGGGGAGATGGGGGTCTGCAGTGTGAGGCGATGGGGAGGTGCGGGGTCTGCAGTGTGAGGCGATGGGGAGGTGCGGGGTCTGCAGTGTGAGGCGATGGGGAGGTGCGGGGTGATGGGGAGATGGGGGTCTGCGGTGTGAGGCGATGGGGAGGTGCGGGGTGATGGGGAGATGGGGGTCTGCGGTGTGAGGCGATGGGGAGGTGCGGGGTGATGGGGAGATGTGGGGTCTGCAGTGTGAGGCGATGGGGAGATGCGGGGTGCTCAGTGCGGGGTGCTCAGTACGGGGTGATGGGGGGATGGGGGTCTGCGGTGTGAGGCGATGGGGAGATGCGGGGTCTGCAGTGTGAGGCGATGGGGAGATGCGGGGTGCTCAGTACGGGGTGATGGGAAGATGTGGGGTCTACAGTGTGAGGCGATGGGGAGATGCAGGGTGCGCAGTGCGGGGCGATGAGGTGATGCGGGGTCTGCAGTGTGAGGCGATGGGGAGATGCGGGGTCTGCAGTGTGGGGCGATGGGGAGGTGCAGGGTGCAAAGTGCATGATGCACAGTGCTGGGACTGTGCACTATGCCAGGACCGTGCACAGTACATGGTGCACAATGACAGGACCATGCATGATACATGGTGCGCAGGGGTGCCAGGACCATGCACGGTACATGGTGCACAATGACAGGACCATGCATGATACATGGTGCGCAGGGGTGCCAGGACCATGCACGGTACATGGTGCACAATGACAGGACCATGCATGGTACATGGTGCACAATGACAGGGCCATACACAGTACATGGTGCACAGTGGTGCCAGGACCATGCACAGTACGTGGTGCACAGGGGTGCCAGGACCATGCATGGTACATGGTGCACAATGACAGGACCATGCATGGTACGTGATGCACGGTAGCACCAGAACCATGCTTGGTACTTGCCCACCCATCCTGTGCCTGCTCTGCACTGGGTCCTGCTGCTGCCACAGATGCAGCTGCCGCAGCAGTGCTGGGCTTGGGGGGGCTGTGATGGAGTCTGGTGCCCCACTGGGTTTAGAGGCACCAATCTGCCCCCCCACACCCCACATCTCATTTACAGGCTCCTGAACAACGAGGGGTCCCTGCTTGCCTACTCGGGCTATGGGGACACTGATGCCAGGGTCACCGCGGCCATTGCCAGCAACATCTGGGTGGCCTATGACAAGAACGGGCACCAGGCATTCAATGAGGACAACCTCAAATTCATCCTCATGGACTGCATGGTACATGGGGCTGGGAACTGCCATCCTCTCCCTGGGGACCCGGCCGCCAGCATGGCTCTGGGATCCCCCAGGATCAAGCTGGGGGTGTGATGGGTGCTGTTTCTCCCTGGGCAGGAGGGGCGAGTGGCCATCACGCGGGTGGCAAACCTGCTGCTCTGCATGTATGCGAAGGAGACGGTTGGATTTGGGATGCTGAAGGCCAAGGTAATGCTGGCAGGGAGGGGGCCAGAGGGGCACAGGGCCGTGTCTGTGCTGTGGGGTGGGAAAGAGCGGATTAGGATGAGGATGGGAGTGATGGAGGAGCCACCATAGAATGGAATCACAGAATCGGTTGGGTTGAAGGGACCTTAAGGCTCATCTAAAGCCATGAGCAGGGATACCTTCCACTAGAGCTGGCTGCTCCAAGCACCATCCAGCCTGGCCTTGAGCACTGCCAGGGATGGGGCATCCAAACCGTCTCCATTCAACCCATCCCAGGGTCCCACCACCCTTACTGGGAAGAGCTTCTGCCTAAGATCCCATCCCCATCTCCCCTCTGCCAGGTTAAAACCATTCTCTTGTCCTGTCCCTCCATCTGTTGTCTGTAGCCCCTCTCCAGCTTTTCTGTAGCCCCTATACAATGACATATGGACTAACAGAAGCGCATGGGGAGGGGGGCATGGGTTGTGAAGCCCCCCAGGCCTTGTTCACACCACCCTCCACTCACAGGCGCAGGCGCTGGTCCAGTACCTGGAGGAGCCACTCACACAAGTGGCCGCATCCTGACCACCGGAGCAGAGCTTGGAGATGCCACCACATGAAGGCTGGTGCCTTCAACACCCTCAGCGACCCCAGAGCTCAGGGTGCCTTTGCAAAGAAGGTGTGGGGAGCAAAACATCAACGGGAGGAATAAAAGTGTCTTTGATGCTCGCGTCCTTTGTGCCTTCTTGTGAATGAAAGGAGCTGGAGGGGGGCTTCGGGGCAAGAAGGGACGCGATGGATGCGTGTCAAGGGGAGTGGGTCCAACAGAGCCCCCTGCCCAGCTGCCCTGGGGCGATGGGGGCAGCGGGGGCTCTTTCCCTTCGCGTTCTCGCCGCCTTTCACACGATGGCAGCAGAGACAAGGAAACGCGTTCAGAACCCATCTGGAGCGGGGCTGAGCGCAAGGGGGGGGTCTCCTCCTGCCGCGCTTGCCCCACGCCTGTCCCAGCAGCCCGGCACTGGCCCCAGCTCCTCCTCCGGCCGCCCCGTGCCATGTCCCATGGGTGACATTACCTGCCCAACCTGCGCTGCGACACCCGGTCCCACCCCTTGAGTCAGGCGGTTGCGCTGCGCTGCCGGCCCCGCGCTCCCCACCGCAAAGGAAACTTTGCTCCTTCCTCCCGTCTCCCATCGGTGCCTCCGGGGTCCGCCGGCTCCGGCTTTGGGAAGCAGGAAACGGAGCGGCCGGGGCGCCATGGGCAGCGCCGAGGAGGATTATAACTTCGTCTTCAAGGGTGAGCCCCGGGCTTGGAGCCCCCAGGAGGGATGGAGCAGGGATGGTGGCGGGATGGGGATTGGGGTCTTCACTGGGTGCCCCCACTGCAGTGCTGAGCAGCTCGGCTGCTCTCGTGGGCACCGGGACCTGTGAAGGGGCAGGGGGTCAGCGAGCAGGATCCGGCCTCCGTTGTGTTCCCAGTGAGGTCAGGGCTAAGGATAGCTCCAGGGTCCACTGGGGCATGGGGAGGACCCCACGCTGCGGCTCTATGAGAGGGAAGAGCCGCATGAGCCCATTGACCCTAAAAGTCATTCTGGTGCGGGTGGTGGCACATGGAGGACACAGGGGTCAGACCTGTGCTGGAGAAACAGGGGCACAGCCTTGTGCCCCCCCCCAGCTTGTGCTCCTCAACTACCGGTCCTGGTGTCCTGGGTGCCACCAGCTGGACCTTGGGGCTCCCCCGCGGCAAGAAGAGATGGAGGAGGCTTCATGTGGGTGCCCACCGCAGTGGGGTGACCCTCACCCTGCTGCTGCCAACAGGTCCTGGGGGCTGTGACCCACCTCCGAACAGCACTGGGAGCACTACAGCAGGGTGCTCCAAGCCCCTGTGTCCAGCCTGGCCTTGAACACTGCCAGGGATGGGGCAGCCACAGCACCTGTGCCATCACCTCAGCACCCTCACATCTATATCCACATTTTATATATCCAGCAGGATATGTTCTATCCTGCCCAGGTCTGTGGTCATCACTGCCCAAGCAATGAGGGATGCCCATGCACCCTGTGGCAGTGCAGATGCCACCCTGCCAAGGCAACAAGCCACTGGCTGGCCTGGCTCAGGTTAACGGGATTCCTTGGGGCAGCCTTTTCCCCTCCTCCGCAGCTCCAGTGGTATTCCTCATTTCCTTCCGCAGTTGTTCTGATCGGGGACTCTGGGGTGGGCAAAACCAACCTGTTGTCCCGCTTCACCCGCAACGAGTTCAACCACGACAGCCGCACCACCATCGGCGTGGAGTTCTCCACCCGCAGCATCCTGGTGGGAGACTCCGTGGTGAAGGCTCAGATCTGGGATACAGCCGGGCTGGAGCGGTACCGCGCCATCACCTCCGCGTAAGGATGCGATACCCAAACCAGGGCTGCCCGTGGTACCCAGGTGGTGAAGATGCTGGGGGGGGGGTGTGGTGTGTGTGTTAAATGGCATGTGGGGTGATGCTGAGGTTCTGCCACAGGTATTACCGGGGGGCTGTGGGTGCCCTGGTTGTGTTTGACATCACCAAGCACCAGACGTACGATGTGGTGGAGCGGTGGCTGAAGGAGCTCTATGACCACGCTGAGCCCAGCATCGTCATCATGCTGGTGGGGAACAAGACTGACCTCTCACAGGCTCGGGAGGTACCCATGGAGGAGGCAAGAATGTTTGCAGGTACAGGCTGGCACCTTGCTCTAGGGACTGGGGGCTTGGGGACCCCCCTGACAGCAAGGGCCTGCCCCAGTGTGGGCACCTGGACACCTCCAAAGGGGCTCCAGCACAGGGCTGTGCCCTGGCCAGGGTCTGTATCACCTCCTCTCATTGCAGACAACAATGGGCTGTTGTTCATGGAGACCTCAGCGCTGGATTCCACCAACGTCGAGCAGGCGTTTGAGACCATCCTGAAGGGTACATGCACCAGCACCGTGCTGCAGCGGGGTCCGGGGGACCAGGACATTGGGGGACCCTCACTGGGTCTCTGCACAGCACTTCTCCTCTGCCCTGCCCCGTGGCAGCACTTTGGGGATGGTTTCTGGTCTTTCTGGCTGGTTTGGTTCCATGCCCTCCTGTTGGGCGTTTCACTTCAATCGCCCTCGGCTTTGTTCTCCCGGCCCCTTGGGCATTCCGCGTTTCCCGGGAGGGGGGGGGAGCTCCTTCTTGCCCTGTAATCTCTGGTTTCCCTTCCTGTTGTCCGGAGCTCCTGACTCAACGTCTCCAGCACGCTGCGGAACCGGCCGTGGGGAGATGGGGGCACTGGGATGGAGTTGGGGGGATGCTCATGCAGGAGCGCCTCTCCGTGCGCAGCAGCACTGGGGCAGGAGGGCAGGGAGATGTGCTGTGCCATGCCTTGCCCCAGCACAGGGTGAAGCCCTCCTCCAGGTTGGGCAAGAGGAAATTGCCAAAGCAGAGGGTGTTCCCAGGCGCTGCAAGGATGCAGTTGGTAGGAAGCTGCTTCCTTGTGAGCCCTCAGCTCACAGAGGGGAAGCAGCGGCACTGGGTGGGGGGTGAGCAATGAACAACGGCCCCGTTTCCCCCCTGGCACCCCTTGTTTTGCAGAGATCTTCCACAAGGTGCAGCAGCAGAAGCAGAGGAGCAGCCAAACCAACACGGTGGCGCTGGCCAGCGGGAGCCCGGGCAGCGCGGCCACGGCGCAGGAGGAGAAGCGCCCGTGTTGTGTGGCCATCTGAGGTGTCCGGGCACCGAGGAAGCCCCCGGGGACCCCCAGGACGCAGCAGTGACACAGAGCTGGGTCTGCCAGGACACTCTGCCCAGCGCCGGGGGCCTCTGCGACCGCATCCGGCCCTGGGGCTGCTTCCGTGGGGCCACCCAGGATGTGGGTGTCCCCGCACGTCTCCATCCCAAGCCCTAAGGAGCCAAGCGGCACAGCCCTTGGCACAGCTCTGTCCCCATCCTACACATGGGACCAAGCGTGATGGTAGGACCCAGGGAAGGGGCCTCCTGGCTACACGGTGCAGAGCCGGGTGCTGGGGCCCGGGAGCAGCTTTGTGTCCAGCACGATGGTGACACCATCATTAAAGGACTTGTGAAAGGCAGGTTTGCTGAGCTGGAATTCCACATCTGGGACACGCTTCAGGACATGGGCACCCAATGCCATGGTCCCCCTGTGCCCCCTCCCCATGCAGCCTTTCCACATCCCCACATCCTTGGTGGCTTAGAGCATCAGCCAGGTTCGACATGACCTGCAAGCTCATCAAGTCCAGCCTTTATCCCAAGCACTGCCAAGGGCACCACTAACCCATGGCACTGAAGGCATGGCCAAACCATGTCTTGGCCTCAGCCAGGTATCCAAAACTGCTTGGAAATGGGGGAATTGCTGCTGGATTCCTCTAGTTCTGAGCACTTGCCTTCTCTTTGCATTGTGCAAGGCATGGCAGCCCAGCTCCCATCTCCCGTCTGTGGTTCTGCATGGAGAGCATGGCCATGGCTGTCGCTGTTGGTGGCACAGAGCCACACTGGTGGCCTTTCCCTGCTGCCATAGAGCCATGGGATGGGCTGGTTTGGAAGGGAGCTTAAAGCTCATCCAGTTCCAGCCCCTGCCACGGGCAAGGACACCTTCCACTGGAGCAAGGTGCTCCAAGCCCCATCCAACCCGGCCTTGAACACTGCCAGGGATGGGGCATCCAAACCTTCCCCATTCAACCCATCCCAGTGTCCCACCACCCTCACAAGGAAGAACTTCTGCCTAAGATCCCATCCCCGTCTCCCCTGTGGAAGGTTAAAGCCATTGCCCTTGTCCTGCCCCTCCATCCAAAGCCCCTCTCCAGGTTTCCTGGAGCCCCTTTAGGCACTGGAGCTGCTCTAAGGTCTCCCCTAAAGGAGCCTTCTCCAGGCTGCCCCAGCCCAGCTCTCTCAGCCTGGCTCCAGAGCAGAGCTGCTGCAGCCCTCTCAGCATCTCCATGGCCTCCATGGTCCCTCCTGTGCTGTGGCTCCAGAGCTGGATGCAGGATGCAGGATGCAGCGCGGGGCTCAGACAGAGCCGTGGAGCAGCCTCATGTCCTCCCCCTTACCTGGCCCAGGTGAAGGCACCTGCCCGGTGATGGGCAGCCCCGGCAGCCAATGGGTTTGGAGGAGGAAGGGCTGTGGCCACCTCCGAGTGCGCAGGGAACAGCCCCTGCCAGGGCTGGATCAGGCCCGGAAATCCCAGCCTGCCCAGTGGGATCGGGGCTGTGGTGCTGGGCAGGATGCGGGGCAAGGACGATGAGTACGATTACCTCTTCAAAGGTGGGTATCCTGCGCTGGCCATGCCTGCAATGAGCTGAGCCTGCTCTCAGCCCCCATGCAGTGCCCTTGGGATGGAGCTGGAAGCAGGGGCTTTGGCTTGTACCAGGGTATAACACAGAGCTTCCCATTGCTGTGGACCGGGGGGGCCTTGCTGGGGTGCTGGGCACAGGGAAGGTGGGTGATAGTGTTGCCGGGATGGAGGTTGCTGCCATGGTCTGAGATGATTGATGCCATGGTTGTGGCTGCTGGGGGGGGGGGGGGGGGGGCTCTCTGTGGTCCTTGTGCTAATGAAAGGGCCTTGGTGCAGCTGGAGGGGCTCAGAGTAGATGAGCATTGACTCTGGGCATGGCTGCTCATTGGAACCTTCCCTGGGGCTCCTGCCCGGAGCTCCACGCTGTTTCCATCCCCACCTCTGGGCAGGGACGTGATGTGTCACAGATGTGATGCTCAGAGAGGCAGCAAGGACCGAGCGCACCGAGTGCTTGAGTGCATGGGGTGGAGGATGCTGCTCGAGTCCTCCTTGTCCTTCTTGTCCTCTGTGAGACCCCCCTGCATCCCGCCCCCAAGCTGGGTCCCGCAGGGGTGTCCCTGCATCCGGGAATGCTCAGAATCATCAGCGAGGGCATTGAGAAATAACTAAATAACCTCAAAATCCAACCCCTTTGAGTCATAAACTCAACAAACTCGATGGGGGAGCTGCGAGATAAAGCTTCCCAGAGCCCGTCACACCAGGCTGCACAGGGAGGAGGGAGGAGGAGGAAGAGGAGGAGAAGGAGGCGGAAAATGCTTCCTTTCAGACCAGGTCTCTTGTGCACCCTCAAGGTTGGAGCTTGGGCTGGAAAGAGGAGACCCGGTTGTGCTTGGCCTCTCTGGCCCGGCTGCCTCCACAAGGGTCCTGGCTCTGTTTCCCCCCCCCCCCCTCCATTTTATGTATCTGGAGCTTTCCCATCCCTGGAGCTGGGAAGGAAACTCCTGGCAAGGTCCAGGAATGTTCTTGAGGGGTATTTGCAGGTAGTTGTGGGTGTCCAGGGGGGCTGACCCTGTGCTTGTGCCCCCCAGTTGTGCTCATTGGGGACTCCGGGGTGGGGAAGAGCAACCTCCTCTCGCGCTTCACCCGCAACGAGTTCAACTTGGAGAGCAAGAGCACCATCGGCGTGGAGTTTGCCACGAGGAGCATCCAAGTGGAGAACAAGACAGTGAAGGCTCAGATCTGGGACACAGCCGGGCAGGAGCGGTACCGCGCCATCACCTCCGCGTGAGTCCCCTTGCGTCCCCCTTGATGCCAGTGTGGTGTCCCCCATGCAGGACGCTGCTGTGACCTGTCCCCTCGCTGTGCCCCAGGTACTACCGTGGGGCAGTGGGGGCTCTGCTCGTCTATGACATCGCCAAGTACCTGACGTACGAGAACGCGGAGCGGTGGCTGAAGGAGCTGCAGGACCACGCGGATGCCAACATCGTCATCATGCTGGTGGGCAACAAGAGCGACCTGCGGCACCTCCGCGCCGTGCCCACCGATGAGGCCAAGAGCTTTGCAGGTACCTGGTCCCCATCCTGCCGTGTCCCGTCTCCATCCCGGAGCTGTAGCTCGAGGCACCGGTGTGAGTTTGCTCTTGTCCTTGCAGAGAAGAACGGGTTGTCCTTCCTGGAGACGTCTGCCTTGGACTCCACCAACGTGGAGATGGCTTTCCACAGCATCCTCACTGGTAAGGGGGATGGCTTTGGACACTGTGTTCAAAGGACCCTGCTGCAGTGGGATCCTGCTCCCCTGGGTGGGGAGATGAGGGCATTTGCCCCCCTGGAGCTGTGTGTTTTGCGGGTCCCCCACTCAAACCCTCGCTTCAAGCTCCTGTTGTTCCCTCCTCTCCCCTCTGCCGGCAGAGATCTACCGCATCGTGTCCCAGAGGCAGATCCCAGGGCAGCCAGAGCCTGAGTTTGGCCCCAGCACCAGCATCGAGCCCATCCGGGTGCTGCCCACACAGCAGGAGGGCAGGCAGGGACCCTGCTGCCAGAACATCTGAGCACCCCCAACCCACCCACCAAGTGATGGCGTCACCTTTATCACCCTCTACCTCTGCTCGCTGCAGCCCCCCCAACACCGTGGCTGCTTCTGCATCGCTGCCCTTGTGTGCACCATTGCCCTCGCCCTGTGTTTATGTAGGACCTATGTAAATAGCAGGGGAAAACCCCATCAGGGGCTCTCCCTTCTCTCCCCATTGCTTGGGACACGGCATCTGTTTGTGTCCCTGCTTCCTCTAGCCCTGAAGGCACAACCATGGGGTGACTCAGGGTGGCACTGAGTAAGCCCAAGCATCCTCCACATGGGTGCAGCCCTTCGGGGCAGGGTGGAGAGGGGGACACTGGGTGCACCCTTCTTTGGGTTGCACCCAGCCCTGCCCCTTCAGCACCAAGGGCTGGGTGAGCCTCTGGGTGCTGGTGGGGCAGCCGTGGGACACCCTGGTGCGGGCAGGTAGGGACAGGACAAGGGGAATGGCTTTAATGTGCCGGAGGGGAGATGGAGATGAGCTCTGAGGTGGTTCTGTGATCCTATGATCCCTTCCACTGCTGCCCCAGCCCGGGGGGACATGGGGACATGTCCTTTGGGGGAGCCCTAAGGGGGCGACAAGGGGATGCTGTGGGTGGGCAGTGGTCCCCCTGCATGGCCAGAGCCAGCACATGGGACCCCTCAGCTCTGGCTGCCCGGAGGCACGATCCTGCCCCACTCACTGTTGTCACTGGTGGGGCTGGTGACAACCTGGCCGCCACTAGATGGGGCGGGTGCTGCACCCATGGGTGCCAATGGCCCCAGCCCCCGGCTGCCATGGCCCCAGCTTCTGTCCCCATTCCCCCCAGTGCTGGGCGCGTGTCCCCATCCCAGCGCAGGGTCCGGGGGTCTCTGTCTCTCCGTGGCTGCCCCCACCACGCAATCGGCTGCGATTCATCCCTGCAATGGGAATGTGGGAAAAATCCCCCTGTGGCTTTGCTGCTGGAGGCTGCTTCTCTGCAGGGCCCCTCCAGCCCCACACCTCTGCATCCCCGTCAGGAAGAGCAAGAGGCGAGAAGGGGCAGCATGAAGGGGTCTTGCTGGAGGGCTCTTGGAGGTCAGGTCCTGCTCCCACAGCACAGGGTGGGCGCCAGCTCCACGGGGGGGGATCAGACCCCTCCTTGGCCACGTCCTGTGGCTGTCCCCAAGTGAGGGATTGGCATTAACCCACCCCAGCCCCGTGCCACCATCTGCCCGCACAGAGCCGCGGTGCCAAGGGGTGATGTCAGCCCTGGCGCCGGCACAGAGAAGCTGTGCCTGCCCCGTCCCTGCAGTGTTCCATGTGGAAGGGGTCCCTGCCCTGGGAGCCAGATGAGCTTTAAGCTCCCTTCATCCCAACCCATCCCATGGTTCGATGATTCCCAACCACCCCCCCCACCCCGAGCAGCCGGAAACCAAGCGCAGAGCCCGAGTTTCTTAAGTAATAATACTTTAATAAAATTAAGTTCTTAATGTAATTTAGCACATTTAATACATTAACCCTTTCCCTTCTTTGTTTTCTACAAGTTGTGCAACATCATTATTTTAAGTTTTTCTTCTCTTTTAACCTTTTTTATCGTTCCTTCTCCCCTTATCCTATATGCCTCAATACTCAGACGACGAGCCTAACTCTACTCTAGCTTCGGTTATGTCCCTCTCAGGCCTTTCCTTTTGCGTCACGCCGGAGAGATGGGAATACCTGGATGGACCATGTGATCGGTTTCCAATAGTAACAATCCCTACTACAGGTTTCCTATGATGTTAAAAGAAAAGAGGAAGGGGGGAAAAGAAGAATCCATCAAAGCAAACACAACGGAAGAGGGAATGGACTTGGAAGGGCCACACAGGTTAACACATGGCTGCCTCAGCGCGAGGTTGGGAGTACCGTGGAGTAGGACTGTGGGATAGCACCCGGATCCGGTGGGAAAGCGGATACACGCAGACACTTGTAGGGCTTGGAGCGAGGATGAGGGGAAGCTGATGGGGTGCTGGGGCAAGCAATAAGCCATGAAGGACTGGTGGGTATCACCGAGCTGGGTGCTGGTGGGTCCCCGCGGATCCGGTTGGGGTTTAGCTCATGTTTCCCATGGGAAATCCCACCGGGAGCTCTTTGATACCAGGGCAGAGCAGGAGGGAATCCTCTGCAGGTCCCAGTGGGTGCCTGGGGGCTGCTCTGGGCATCCCAGGGGATTGATTCCCCTGGAGCTGGGATCAGAGCTGCTCCATGGCACGGCTCCGCGTGCCCTTCATGGTTTCTTAACGCCGCTTGTAACCCCGGAGCAAACCCTCAGCTGCAGAGCAGGATCTGGCCCCTCCTTCATGGGGTTTTCCCCTTTTCTTTACCATTATCTCGCACAGAAACCAAAAGGAAAAGGGAAAAACCACCCTGTGATTGTCTCACAGAGGAGCAGAGCATCCCATGAGCACATCCCTTCATCCCAGCCCCCGTTTCGGAAGCGTCATCTCAAGCCCAGCAAACCCATTCTGCCATCAGCTGCCCGGTGAAGCAGCGCCACGGGTGGAGGGTGGCTTCACAGGCACCAGTGGGACGACTCCAGCTTTCCCATCAGGGTCACGTTCCTGGGGGTCACTTCCCATTTGCTGCATTAGCAGCCCTGAAGCGATGCTGGAGCGGATCCAGCGGGAATGCCGCAGCCTGCCAGGGCTGAAGCCACTTCAGATTCCAATTGAGTAACCCCATTGAAAGGAGTGAGTTACACAGGAGGAAAGGCAGGAGCTGCCCAACATTTCCTAGGGCACTGGGCAAAACTAAGATCAAACCCAGCAGGATTACAGCTGAGTTTTCCACCAGGTCACCTAAGAGCAGAATGGGATTGGGAGTCTCGAGAGGATGTGAAAAGCCACAATGAAACACAGGGATTGCTCCCTAACGTCCTAGAAAGGGCTTTGGAAGAACGAGCCCATCCTGGCTCTGCCCCTGCCGGCGCTGACACCGAGGGAACCTTGCAGAGGCAGGATGGGAGCCCACTATCGGTATACAAGTATAAAGTGCATCCACTCTCCAGTCCAGGGCATCACTCATGTCCAATGTCAATCACTGCCTCTTCTTCAAGTATCAAACCAAAAAACATGAGGTAAAACGAAAAGGAAAGAGCAAACAGGCCTCCTGGTCACCCTGCAGGACCAGGAGCTTGGTTCCACCAAGCACAACCCCTTCTGACAGCACAGGAGATGCTGTGCCCGGCGCTTCCAACCCGCTCCGGGGAGCGCGCTCTGATTCACAGTGCTATGTGCAGAATGAGAACTGTCTTCGCTTCCTGTCCTAACCTATTGCATGGCTTTGCTGAAGGAATGCTGGTAAGTGGCTGCCTCCTCCTGCCCCACGAGCGTGGCTCCAAGGCTTTTAGGATCCTTAGGGATGCTCCCGACCCAGGGACATCCCTGGGTTTGCCAATGCGTGAGCCACGACACGGAGGAGAGGGGCAAAAGCTGACCCCAGAGGTAAAGCACCTTTCAAGAGTGGTTTTCTTCTGCTTCTCTAATGATAACGGCGTTGATGCTGGGTCATTTGTAACGTGGAAACAGGGGGGTTGGTGCAGCACTGATGCTTGGGAGCAAAGTGGTGGCCTGGCTCTGTGAACCAGAAGGACCAGGGTTTAACCAGCCGGGGGTGTGGGGCACATCCTGCCCCTCTCCACTGATGCTGGGGCTCAGGGATGCTGTGGACCCCACAGCGATGATGGTCTGAGGCTCCCTCATGGGAGCATCTGGCACGGAAGAGCCACCGGACCTGGCACGATGCCGGTGCCAAGCGTGGTGTGAGGCTTCCTCTGGGTCAAACAGAATCCCAAAGGGAAAAGGAAAGAGACAAGAAAGGGAAGAACCCAACCGAGTGTCCTCTGCTCCCCTGGTTCAGCGCTGCCCATCACGTTACCGAGGGGACTTCATCCAAGCTTCTGCCCTTCTCCTTCCCACCCGCCCCTCGCCAGGAGACATTCAAACAGCAAGAAAAGGAGCAGAAATTGGCCCTTTCCTTCTTTTCCCCTCGGCAATTCCCTGCTCCCAACCCGGAGGTTGGGATAAGGCAAAACCCAACAGCCTGAGCCGTGGTTGACTCGGTGACAAGCCAAATCTTCCTAGTTTTAGCGGGAAAAAAAAAGCAACCCAAAACCCCCAAATGTCTCTTTTTGCTTAAAAAAAACCCCACCAATTCTTCCATCCCTTTTTGGTTGTTTTTTCTTTGCTTCAGGAAAAACAGGACCCCAAAAAAAAGATGGGAATTTGCTGGGAAGTTACAAATGATTCCTTGATCTTGCTTCGGAGTTTCGTTTACATTCTGCTCTGTCTGGGATCACTTGGCTCTACTATAGATTAAACAATATGGATAGCATCTACTATTTGAACTAGTTAATCTTCTTTTCATCTTTACTCTAGGATTATAGGAAATAAATTTGAACGTTTATTATTATTATTATTATTATTTTTTAATACCCATCAACATTTTTCTTTTTTTTTTTTCCTTTTTTTATCTCCTTTTTGGTTAAAAAACAAACAACAACAACCAAAAAAAATCTGATTCTCAAAATGCTTCTCTGAAAGGCAACAGAGCAGAAGCATCCCCCAAAGCTCCCTTTGTCCCTGCTGGGACACGGGCTGGCTTCATGTGGAAGTGTGGGACCCCGCCATGCTCCAGAGCTGTTCAACCCATCCCAGCTCGGGTCAAGGTCCTGCAGAACCCACAGGGATGAGGCTGAAGAGCTTCCTCTGCAAGCGCAAAGCCTCCCATGGGGACACTTGCTCCAGGATGGCTTTTCCATCAGTTGTCTTGGCCAAGAGGTGCCCTCTCCGGCTCAGGGGGAGCAGACAGGGTGACATTCCCCTATCTAGGATGGCTTGGAGCTGGCCAGCAGCAGTTGGGTCCTGCATGAGCCCTTAGCTCCAAAAGGAGGATGATGGATGGGGGGAGAAAACACTCCTGTCCTGGCAGGCACACATGGAACCAAAGCCTGAAGGGAGGCAATGGATGGCAACCACCACCCTGGCATGCAGAGCATCCCTGCAAGCATGCTTCCATCCCAGGGAGCTCCGTGCTGGCACTGGGAAGGACCAGGAATCCTCTGGCCTCCTACAAGGAGCTGTTTTATCCCTGGCTCCCTGCACCCTGCTGCGAACTGAACCAAGGGCAACACTCATCACTGGCTCCCTGGGACAGGATCGGGCTCGTGGTGCTGGCTGGAAGAACACAAGCTTTGCTTCCCAGTGCCCAAGGAAAGCATGGCGGGAGCAACCATTCCCTAGGGAAACCCAGTGGGAGCAACCCATCCCCATGCAGCACTGGCCCCGGGCAGTGGCTCGGAGCCAGATCCTGGGCACTGAGTGATGCTCTCAGCGAGGCCGGGGCTGGATGGGGCTCACTGGGAGCAAACTGGGGCTCACTGGGGCCACGCTGCCCCCAAGCCCCCTCCTTAAAGAGGTTCAGCCGAGCCCACAGAGACCCTTGAGCCCTTGCAAAGGGATTCACAGACAGAGCAAGCCCAAGGCTGGGGCTCCGAGATTCCGAGCGGTTCTTGCTTTGTCTCCTATTCTCAAGTTTTCAATCACCGTTTTGAGTTTGTTTTCTCCTTTTATTTGTTACCTTCGGTTTAAATACATCCGACTGCGTTAATGTCTCGTTTCTGGAAAGGGCTTATCTGCACCATGACTATCACCTTGTACATACACACACGCACACACAAAAAGAGGAAACATATATTAAAAACACTTTGTAAGCAATACTCTGGATACAAATGTATTTTTTTAACCTACATATATTCTAAACCTTCTAAACTTTTAAGGATCACTTTATCATAAAATAAAATATCCTTTTTTTTTTTCCTTATAATAAATTACCTAATAAAAAGTATTTTTATTAGCCCAGTTCCTTGCTACATTTACATGTAATAAATGCATTTATTAAAATAGAATATTAAATTATAAAGAAATGTTCTAATTTTAAAATCTTAAGTCTTTTTTTTTTTTAGCTTTTTTTTTTTTTTTTTTAACTTTTTTTCCCCTTTTTTTCCCTCCTCTCTCTCTCTCTCTCTCTTTAAAAAACACCGGTAAAATGCATCAAAATAAACCCTTCAACTCGCAAAGCAACAGGGTGGAGCAGTGAGTTCCGAGGTTCGCAATACTAACAGTCTGAGCCTTGGTATGGATGGAGATTATTCATTAGGTTTCTTCTTTTATAAGAAAGAAAGAAAAGAGAAAAAAAAATAATAGCTATTCCCTCCAGCTGAAAAATACTTTTGCAAATGGGAGTTAGGACAAGATATTTTTATAGGATCTCCTCATTAAATATAAATCCAATTTTGGTTCTTTTTTTCTTCTCTTTTGTTCTGTACTATAATGCACACTATTCGCTATATAATTTCTGTCCATGAGGATGGCATCGCAGCACGAGCGTCCTTTCTCTCTCTGCTTTCCCTTTGTTACCTGGTGGCACCCTCTCCCCCGCACCATCCCTTCGCCACGCGTCCCTGGCCCCACCGTGGTGCCCTGCAAACACCAGCCTAGGGCACAGCAGGTTTTGGCATCACCTCCCTCGGCCCAGCACCCTGGGACCAAGGATGCTCCCGCAGCCCTGACACCGCCTCTGCTCTGCATCCACAAGGAAAAGGCTGCAGGATGAGTCCCACATGGAGCAAAGCACCGGAGCCCCCGCTCCTTGCTTTTGGTGCAGTTTGGCAAAGCACAAGCGTACATCCCAGCGGCATCCGGCACCAAGTCAGCCCCATTCCCTAGGTCCACTCCATCCCCCTGGATGAGTCTGATCCTGGCCTGGACCTGGAAGCTTCCTGCTAACAGCTCAGCACCTTCCAACGCAGCTACCCCCTGGGATTTTGGGGACCTGATGCAGGATGAGTGCCCAGAGCATCCCACCACGCATGGCAAGTCCCAGTCAGGTCCTCATCCCCGCACTGGATCCACCATTCCCACTAGATGGAAACACTCTATTCCCCGCTCCCCCGAGGGGAAACCAGCAGCAAGGGAAACTTGCACTGGGCCACCGGCGAGGTCCCATCCTGCACGTGCTTTGCTTTACCACTGCCAGGAGCCCCCCACTTCGGTGGGCTCCTTGGTAGCCATAAAGTGAAGCCTTAAGGATGGGGGTCTTGAGGACCAGGCTCCCTGCAAGAGCTTTGCTGCTCCTAAACCCAAGGGAGAGAGAGTTGGGTTGGCTTGGGAAGACCTGAACAGCGTTCCTCTGCCTCCCTGGGCACAAGGAGCGTGCCCTGTATCAACACAGCACCCCAAATGGGTTCCCCAGCACCCTGGGAGGGATGCTGAAGGCAGGAGAAGCTAGCGAGGTTCAGCCTAGCTGGTTTATACTGCTGCTCCTATTGCAAGGAGCATCCCTGCTGGGTGGGAGGAAAGAGGAAAGCAGGGAATGCCGCTCGGACCCTGGTGCAGAGCAGGGCAGGGTGCCGGGAGGAGGGCTCTGTCTTTAGTTAACTTGAGTTATTGCTGGTGAATCGGACCAACAAGCCATTTTTAGTCACCTATCAAGGAAGATACAAGTCAGAGCAAATAGTTAAGGTCATGGGCATTTTTCTTGTTTTTTGTTTTTATTGATTTTAATTTTTTAAGCTTTTTTTTTTCCTTTTTTTTTCCTTTTTTTTTTTTTTTAATATATATACATATATTTAAAAAGAGAGAGAAAAAAAAAAAATAGGTATGCAAATTCTGTTGTTTCAGCCCCGCAACCGGGCTCCTCGCGGACGGATGGCAACAGCACCCGGGGCTGCAGGGCCCCCCCTGCACTGCCCCAGCCCCCGGGCAGCCCCATTCTCAGGCCAGAGGTAGCTCTCGGTGCGTTTTACAGCGCCTGGTTTTGCTTTCTTCCCAAGTTGCTACATCAAACTATGGAGTTGGGATGAGGTGCGGGATGGGGAAAGGGAGAACTCAAAAGAAAACAGGGGCCGAAACACTTTTCTATTCATTTTTAAACTAGAACTGCTACATCAAGCTTTCTTTTAATATATATGTATATGTATATATATATGTGTGTATATATATATATATATAAAGGTTATTGGAACTGAAGATTTTATTAAAGGCCAACTTGGAGACTCGAGTAGGAACCTTGTCTGCAGAGAGGGGTCACGGTGCCGCCTGGACCAACGGACGGATAACCCCGCTCTGGTTCCCATCAAGCATGGACGTTTGTTTGGGTCAGAATTCCTTCTTTTTTTGGTTGTGTTTTTTTTTTTTTTCCTTTTTTTGTGGTTTTTCCTTTTTTTATTTTTTCTTTTTCTTAAAAAGACCTCTTTTTTTTTTTTTTTTCCTCATTTTCTCTAACATTTTTCAGCATGCAGGAGGCTTTTACATCGCTTTTGCTTCTTAAGGTAAGGGAGGAGATAAAGGGCGGCCTCCCTCTTCCCTCCCCTTCCCACTCCTTAGGGTCAGTGCTAGAATAGGTCCCCCCCCACCCCAGGTCCCCACCATGGGTGTCTCCTTCCCCCCCACCCCGCTCCCCCCCACCTCTTCATAACCTGGCAATCAAAGAAAGACATTGATTAAAACTTGCTCACATCATTACCACGAACAGACTTCACTCAGCCAAGAACGACTATAGCCACTCAACTAACACATCGGCCCGGGGGGAAGCAATTCCCGGTGCGATTCCCAGCTCAATCCCCTCCGTCACCAACACCAACGCTTCTGAATGCCCCTTCCAAGGGTGGTTGGACCCCCCCACCCTGACCCATCCCTCGCCCTCCCAACCCCAGCTCTTGCCCCAGCCACTCTCTTGGCATCAGCGGGAGAATTCTGCACAAGGAACGGTTCAAATCCAACTCTGGGATAGAGGGACAGGATACGGAGGAGGTGGTGTGGTGGAGAGGGAAGAGGTTTCCACCTGGGGAACAGGAATGTTCCCCTCTCCCTTCCCCTTCTTTGACTGGGACCAAAACCAAAGCCAGATCTTGAAGGAGGACCAGTTTTAGAAAGGATGTGGCCAGAGCTGGCCAGGGCTCAGAAGCCTTTGCCGAGGGGATGGATGGATGGATGGATGGATGGATGGATGGATGGATGGATGGATGGAAGGATGGATGGATTGATGGATGGCTTCTGTGCCCTGGGACAACACCGGACCAGGGAGGCTTTGGGAGCCCAGCACCCCCAGCCCTCCGTCACCCCATGGTACCCACAGCGGCGGGTCCAAAACGCGGCGCCTTCCCCCGGGAAGCTCTCCCATCCCGACCTGCTCCCGGTGCAGGCCCGGGAGAATCACACGGCCGGAGATCAGTTAAAGCTTTGGGGGGGAAGTGAGTACAAATTCCACCTGACAGTGTCCCTTTAGCACAGCATCTCTTTGCCTTTTCCTTTCTCCAGAACATCAGCATCCACTCCGGAACCTGGGAATGTCACCCACCCCTTCAGCCACCTCTTGCCCCTAGGTAACACTTTACCGCTGATGTAACCTGGTGGAGGAACATCATTTCATGCCCTTCCACCCGTTATCCAAAGACCAAAAGTGGATCTTCAGTGAACATAGAGCACCCCAAGAGTGGCAAGCTCAGTCCACTGGGATGGAGGGCGCAACCGGGAGCAAGCGGCAGCAAACTGAGTGGAAGAGGGGATGTTCCCAGGAATGTCACTACGATGAACAGAAAGTCTCCTGTAACTGAAGGGGAAAAGCAGAACTGCCCAGAACAAGTTGGGATACTTGTTGGTTCAGTTCTAAACCAGGGTCTGGGATCTGTGAGCAGAAGTCAAGGGGTAGGAAATGGAGAAGCGGTGGTGGTGGGAGACAAATTATATATATATATATGATTATATACACATATATATATATATAGGTGCTTGATGAGTTAAGTGCCTATATATATATATACACATATATTTATAGTAGGTATAACCGGTACTCGATAGGTTAATCCAACACACATCTTTACCATCACAGCATTTTGGCATCCAGACACTGGTTGAACAAACCTGATGACGTGAAGGCGCTGGCTTGCAGCTCGCGTGCCTGGGGCACCGAAGCCAGCCTCGAAGCCCATCCTCTCCCACTTCCCAAGGCTTTCCAAAAGTATTTCATTTAACAAAACCAGGAGTCTTGAAATGATTCAAGGATGTTCAACAAGACAAATCTGGGGGGGGGTTTGTGGGGGGTTTTTTGTGTTTCCTTCTGAAAAAAATAGAATCTATAAAAGCGGCCAACCTCAGGAAGATCCAGGCAAAGGCCAGCGGCGAGGTTTTGGTCCATAAAGAAATACTTCTTTCTTCTAGTTTATTCCCCCTCCCCCCCCCCCACTTGGTTTTTTGGGTAACAAAAGGTTTTGGTCCAGTTTAAAAACGACGACAACAAAATCCTCTCTTATAAAGTCGGGGTGGTTCTTTTTTTGCTTCCTGGTGGGATGCACGTTGGGTTCGTGGGGGCTCATTGCCTGTATTGCATGATCGTCTCTCTTAGGTTTCGGTGCGATATATATCTCTATTCGTTAAGAAAAGAAAAGCACAATGTTAGGGGTGTGCACGTGTGTAGCTGCAGCTGGCATCACTTGGAGAAAAGGGATGAAGAGTGAACTCCGGAACCGTGGAAGTCGATCCACTCCTCCCATGGATGGGAACTCAGGACTGCGGTTGAAATACCCTGTTAGTGACTCCTGATTCGTCTGAGGAACAAATCCCTGCTCGGACAAGGAAAGAAAAGAACAAAGTTCCAGACTCCACGGTGGCTCAGAAGAACAAAAGAACTGCTCAGCGCCCGGTGTCATTCCAGGAGGTTCTTCCGAACCTTCTGCACCGGCGTCACCTTCCATTTCTTCATCTTCTTTTTAAGGATTTTCTTCTTTTTTTTTGTGTGTTTTTTTTTTGTTTGGTTTTTTTTTATTATTATTATTATCATTTTTGTAGAAAAAAAGGAAAACAATAAAAGTTCTTTAGCTGTTTTTTTTTTTTGTGTTTAAATCTTTGAGGTAATACAGTTGTGCCCTCGTTCTAACAGGTTCCCAGAGGTCGATGGTTTCTTTGCTGTCTCTTCGACAGCCCTGTCATCCGTTTTCCTTTCTTCCCAGTTGTTCTTTGCCGAGCTCCCAGTTGGGCTGAGACATCCCTGGGGAGGAGGAGAGCAGGGGCTTCAGACCAAGACGAAGTGGCTGGAGAAGAAAGGCTCGCAGGGCCCTCCCCGCATCCCTGCTCCCTTCCCCGTCCGATCCCGATGGGCTGGCTTGGTCCATGCCGAGAAGTCCCAATCTCACCACCAAAAAGAAACTGAACTAAACCGCTTTGCTTGCGAGATCCGAGTGCGCGCGTCCCGAGAACTTGCTTTACAGAAGACATCTGCAGGCTGGAGCATCGTTTGCCCTTCCCAATTTCTGGCTTTTGCTATTCATTTCCATTTTATTATTCACTTTTTTCTGCTTTAAAAAATAACATACATTGCTCGTAAAATAATTTCTTTTTCTTCTTCTTCTTTCTTCTTTTTCTTTAAATTAATTTATTCTTTCATTCATTCGTTTGTTCTTCGGATGTCATTATTATTATTATTATTATTAGCATTATTATTATTAGCATCATCTTTTTTCTCTCCTGGACACCCCCCCCCCCCCCCGCAACTCCCTTCCTACCCCCACCCCCCCACCCCAATGCCCTGCTCTGTCTCTTTAGGAAAATATCCTAATGGCCTGAGTGGCTGCAGCGTGGCAAACGGGACACTCGGGATCAGTCCTCTCACAGATCCTCACGGCACACTCCATGCAGAAGAGGTTGTGGCCGCATGGCACCAGAGCTGCCGTGACTTCGCTTTCGAAGCACACCATGCACTCGCGGCTGCTGGAGACGGACGTCCGGGCAGTGGTTGTCGTTCCCAGCTTGGAAAACCCTTGGAGAGGTTCCCCCTGCGACCGCCTGGGGAGACCGGAGAGATTGGGCTCTTGAATGGAGGAGGACGGGGAGCGATGGGAGTTGGGATGGATGGTGCCGGTACTGCTGGACCGCTGCTGCTTGGAGAAGAGCACCGACACCGGGTTGGTGTTCTCCTGCCCAGCCCACATCGGGGCACCCGACTCCGGCACCCCATAATACAGATCTTGCTTGTTCACCCCATAGTTGGGGAAGAGGTAACCGTAATTGAAGTCATTTTGGTCATTCAGCCGCGGCGTCTCATAGACGGGGTCGATGGAGCAGTCGCCGATGCACCCCAGGCTGTTCTGCCTGAAGGTGGACAGGGGCTTGCAGCCCGGTGCCGGCGTATGGACCCGCCAGGCCTCCGAGTAGCGGTTCTCCATGCCGGAATCGGGGCTGCTGGACAGGAAGTCATTCTCGTTGTTGTATTCCAGGATCTTGCCCGTCCTCACCGCGATGTGGGTCTCGATCTCCTCCCGGGCGCGCTCCACGTTGCCCGGGGCGCCGGTGATCTCGAACACGGGGTCCCGGTCCCGGCTGGGCGTGATGATGTAGGTGTTGGTCTGCTGCTGGATCCGCTTGATGGTGGCACCTTTGGGACCCACCACCAAGCCCACCACGCGGTAGGGCACGCGCACCCGGATGGTGACCTGCCCCGGTAAGGTGGGAGCGCTGCCGAACGTGGTGCCAGCCTTGTTGCGGGAGGCTCGGATCATGGAGAAGTGCTCGGCAGCCGAGATGATCTCCCGCCGGGCCATGGCAACGTCCTCCCGCCGCCCCGTCACCATGAACACCGGCTCCTCGCCCCGCACGGGTGTCTTGATGTAGGTGTTGGTCTTTGCCCGCAGGGCTTTGATCTTGCAGCCTTGGGGAGGAGAGAGGAAACAAGGCAGGAGGTTAGAGATGCCATCCGCTGCCATGGCCTCACCACGCAGCCATTCCCCATCCATTCCCCCTGCACCAGCCTGCACCAGGGAGGAGGTGTCTGCCGTAGCCCAAAGAGCAGAGCCCTTCATGGGGACTTCAGTGCTCCTGGGGTGAGGCCGGTGTGACCCAGGTCCCTTTGGGGAGACCACGTTTGGGGCAGGAGGTAGAAGAGATGCAGCAATTGGGGCTCCCCAGCTCGGGCGCTGCGGGGCAGTGGCAGGCAGCGGGACACCAGTGAAAGGGCTGTGCTCTGCTCATGACTGATGGGCACAGGCTTCTTCCCTGCCACAGCAACCCGGGTGCTCAGAGCCTTTCCCCAGGTCACTTCCCAAGCCAGTGCTTTTGCGGATCCCTGTTGCCCACCAAGCCTATTCCCCCCGCTGCTTCCAGCTCAAACATCCTTCTGCTTTCCCAAAAAAGGCAAGAGACTTGCCAGTGTGTTCTGGCTTCCAAAGCCCCTTTTTAGCGGGGTTTAGAGCCAGCCGTGCGACTCCAGCTTCCTCGAGGATGCCATCAAGCATCAAACATCTGTTTCTACAGATGTGGCACAGCTCTCCATAAACCACTTCTGGAAAGGCTCCTGCTGCCCCCTGTCTCCCAAAAGCATCTCCTCTCGGAGTACCAGAGATGCTCCGACACCAGCGAGTCTTCCTCAACACCCCATGAGCATCCTTGAACGCAAGATGACCCCAAATGATGCCTCTGCAACCAAGGCATGGAGATTCCTCCGCTCATGGGCTGGAACATCATTATTTATACAGCTCCTAATAAATACCATCTCTCCCAGCTGGGAGCTCGGGGCTGCCACTCACTCAGTGCTGCCAGGCACAGAACGCTCTCACTACCACGTACCATTAGCCAGGACCAAACCCCACATCCTTAGGGATACAAGCGGAGCCTCGTGCCACTCGGGCTGACGGGAGCGTCGCGCACGCTACAACCAATAGTGAGAGCTGCACAAGGCATGCTCAGCCTGATGAGAGAGCAAGCATGGAGCTCCCAAACCGCACTGCCTGCCATAGGATCCTGGCACTGGGGTGGGATAAGCACTGGTGTCGGCTCCCGGAGCAAGTTTTCACCCCTCGGAATACTCGCGGAGCCTCGGTCCTTTTGTGGAATGGGAATTGCTGTCTCCTGCCTGGTGTTCCGGCAGGGTTTCCTGCCACACTCAGCATCGCGACGCTGCTGCGCTGAACCCATCTCAAGCCACTCATTCCTGGGGAATGGAAGCGCTACGTCTGACCCAGAGCTGGGCAAATTCCCAAACTCCAAACCGAATCCAGCCCCTGCCAAGTCCAATGCGGCTCACGTGTTACTTCCCACTGACTTCACACTCTGAAGTATATTCGCAATGCTTTGTTTAGGGAAGTTTGTAAAGAGCTGACGCGGAACCGTGGGCATCTACAGCGCGGAATCATCAGCACTTGGGAAACCCAAAGAGCAGGGCTTGACGGTGCTCGGCACGACGCAAGCGTGGAAGGAAACCACACGGACACAAGCACGGGATAAAGCATCCCAAGGAGGGCAGGATAAAACCTGGACCTGCAGCTCCAGGGCAGGGTCAGCTCCCCATGGCCCATCCCTGGCAGATATTTCCCTGCCCCACTCCCATGCTGCTCGCTCCAAAGCTGGAGATTCCATCTTAGGAAGATTAACCGAGATGCCACCATTTCCCCAGGGATCTCACCCGAGCGTCACATGGAAAGGAAGGGGGTGTTAGCAGCTCCCATCCCTATGGAAATGCCTCCCAGGCTGAGGAAGGATCTGCTGGATCCCTCCATGCCCCACATTGTGCCTCCCAGAAGCAAAGGACCTCAGGTAGGCGTTTGTCAGGGCTGGGCTTGGGTTTGCTCTAAGGCACGGGACAATGAGCGCACAGAGGGATCCGAGCCCTGCACCACGGGGAACAATCACGGAGGCAACACGGAGGTCAGGAGAGGGGAGCAGTGACAAAGGACGGGGGCTCCAAGCTGGGGGCAGATGGGAGGCAACGGTGGCAAGGAATACACATGAATGAGGGCAAATGCAAGCGAGCACCGAGGGTGGGAGGGAGTTAGGGATGGAGGAAAGGCAATGGGAATTGAGGGAGAGGCACGCTGGGATTCCGCTAAGGGGGGAGGAGGAGAATTAGGGGGGCAGAGGCAAAGGAGAGACCCCCCCCCCAAACAGCAAAAGGGAGATGGGCAAGGAGAGAGCGTGGCGAGAGGAGGGAGGGAGGATCTAGAAACGGACAAAAGGACGCATGGTGCAGTCTATGGTGTGAGAAGCAGGGGGAGGAGGAGGAGGAGGAGGGAGGGTCTCCGTGCAGGCCTGCAGACAGGAAAGCTTTGCAGAGACAGATGGGGAATCCTGTGCTTAGGAACTGGAGGGAATAACCCCACAGAGGGAAATGAGCCCACGGAGCCCCAGCAGCTTCAGCGGCGCAGATCTCCCCCCAGCAGCTCTGAATCAGCGCAGAGCACAGGCCGAGCCATCAGCAGCACAACTCCAACTCCCCAGAGAGCCGCGCTGATTTACACCACCTACAAAAGCCTGGCTTCGATCTGATTTCCCCACTCAGTGCCACAGCTCCCAGCCCACCCCATCCCAGCCCTGACCTTGCTCCACACAGCTGAGCTGTCTTTGCCATCGCTCCGCTTGTGACAGCACAGCCAGCTCAGGATGTGGCCCTTCCTACCCTGGCCAGCTGAGGAGCGTGGTCCTGTGTGCTTTTGTCACATCAAAGTTGGCCTGTGGGGTGGGTTCTTTGGAATGAAAGGCTTTCTTCCTGGGTAACTGCCATCTGAATGCAGCACAGAACAAACAGCTTGACTCGGGGGGTTATTAAAAGGGGAGAACTGCTTAGGAGGTGGTGTTAAAAATGCACAACCAAGAGGAGGAAAGGACCTGCAGAAACTCTGCTACCACGTAACTTTGCTGTGGTGCTCTGCTCTTTAAGGCAGCATGCAGACAGCAGCTAATTGATCCCTGGCAGGCTCCTGCTACTTAGGTTTTTACATAGGGGAGAGAATTAAGCCCTTTCTTCCCGGGTTTCCACCACCTCGCTCCCATTCTGCCGGGCTTTGCCAATAACACAGATCCCAAAGCATTGGGAAAACAGGCTTGTGCGGTTCTTTCCTCCCCCTACCATCCCTTTTGCTTTATAACTTCAGTCAATTGATTGCCAATTGACTCCCAAGTGAATGTGGTTGCAAACAACCCCAGCCAGGCACAAATGTTAAGGGAGAGGAACGAACCCTTGAGGACAGTGGAGCCTCCAGCACCCAGACCAGTTTCTAACTGGGATTAACCCCCAGAGCGGCTCACTCTGGCTAAAAACCCAAGTAAATACATCGAGTCTACCCACTGCCCAACTGAGGATGGGGAATCAGGGGGAGATTGGGATGCACAGACCCATCAAACCTAGAGGTCTGCAACACCTTGGTCCATCTGTCCAGCTCCTGAGGGCAACGAGGGTGTAGGACGCATCCGATCTGACCTTGCGTGAGCCCATCCCAAATCTTTTCTCGCACAGGGTGGCTCCCACGGGACTTCCCTGTGGCAGCAGGAAAAGGGCGGAGCGGCACATGGGATGCAGGGGATGGATGCTGCACCACGCCAGCAGCACGACATGCAGCCACATCTCTGGAGCTCACAGGATCCCAGACTGTTTTGGGGTGGAAAGGACCCCAAAGCTCATCTAAAGCCACAGGCAGGGACACCTTCCACTGGAGCAGAGTGCTCCAAGCCCCTGTGTCCAACCTGGCCTTGAGCACTGCCAGGGATGGGGCAGCCACAGCTTCTCTGGGCACCCTGTGCCAGCGCCTCAGCACCCGCACAGGGAAGCGCCTGGGATCTCCCCTCTTTCAGTTTAAACCCATTGTTCCATCGGGTATTGCACGCCAGTGTAAATTCAGAGTTCAACCTCCTGACAACCTTCCCCTTTCCTGCTGCTAGAAGGCCAGATCCTGCACAGGTACACCCTGGTGCAGGCTGGCCCGGCTCATGAAGCTTCACCTACAAGCATCAGAGGTGCTGGACCAGCTTCCAGCACACAGGCGAAGACCCAGCCCCACGGTAGGTTATTGTATTTCATGGTGGTTCGAAAAATCACAGCACCCCAAACCACTCCACGTCCTTGTTTCCACCAGACTGGAAATGACCTCTACAGACAAAAGGTTTTTAGCCCTCTTCCCATTTATACTGAGGCACTTTTCCACTGAGCTGCTCTAAATTACACCTGTAAATATCCCACTTGAGGACATTTGGCCACTGATGCTGTGGTCAAAAAGAGCTTAAGGGCAAACTGGAAGTCGGGCTTGGGTTTTTTGGGGGGTTACAGTCATAAAATTAAAGAGGACCATAAAATCCACAACCCTCAAACATCCCTGCTAAGGTGGGGCATTCATTTCCCAGTTAAGACGAAAGCTGTGTTAAAAGACAAGCACACAAAGAACATCACAACGAAACCCTCCTGCCTATCTGTGGGGTAAGGTTTCTGCTGCATTGAGAGCGGTGTCAACCCCCCTACACGCGCACTAAAGGCACCACAACCAACCAAGTAAACCCCTTTGCATTGAGGTTTTATTGTCCCGAGGATGAAAGTTGTGTTCACAAGAAGGGAAAAACCACCCCAACACACAGGAAAATAAGCCGCCACCTCCTTTCAGCGCAGGGATTTTCTGCCTTTTCCCATAGGGATGAAAGTTGTTTACGGAGGAGGGGGTGGGAAAGAAAGGGATGGGGGGAACAAGAAAGGAAAAGCAACAGCTCCGATGCCACGGACAATCGCTGCCTTGTTCGTGGGGCAGGAAAGTTGGGAGCTCGGGGCTGGAAGCCCCCGGCCACAGGCAACGGCATCGCATCGGGGTGGGTGTGCCCGCGGCCCCCGGCACGATCCCGATCCCGCTGCGCACAGGGAAAGCGGGACAAGGAGCAGGGAAGGGGGGGACGGACACGCTGCAGGAGCAGGGGGCTGCCAGACAAAGGCAGGACCGCGGGGCCCCCACCCTGCGCTCTCCCACTGCCCCAGATTCCCGGCGCTGCGGCGCGGTTCACTCGGTCACCGCGGCATCCAGCAGCCGGATCCGATGCGCGGAGCCTGTGCGTGTGTGTGTGTGTGTGTCTCTCCCTAGAAAATTCCCTTTGTCTCTCTCCCAGACCCGTTCTCTCCTCCCACCTCCAGTTCAAACCACACAAAGTCAATCCCGGTCGGCACTTTTCCCTGGTGTAAATTCAGATGGATTCTCATTAACACTTCCCAACAAGCTGCCACCCGACTGCAATTCCTCGCTCCCTTTAAGGCCCGGCTCAAGCTGCATACGGAGGTTGGTCTTCAGGCCCCAGCAGACCTTTAGCTCCAAGATTTACTCAGAGCAAGCAGACGACAGGATCTGACCCCCGCGCTGCTTCTCGGATGCTGCACATCCACCTCCTCCACATGGTGGGTGGGGGAGCTGCAATCATCAGACTTCCTCAATGGAAAAGGCTTCCTTGGACTATTTTTAAATGCTGAGAGCGTTTGAGCATGTTTGGAGCTACACAAAGAGCCCAATCACCTGGGGTTCGTGGGGCCTCTTGTTATTTGACTTCACCTTGCCGAGAAAGAGCAATTTATGTTAAGCTCCTCTCACACATCATCTCATGCCTGGTGACAACAGGCTAGTTAGAGCAGGCTGGGAGAGGCTTCATCAAAGGCTGTCTCTGGGCACTGGTGACAAAGGATGCTACTACTGGCGATGAGAGTAAAGATGCTCCTACAGGGAAGGTACCTGCTGGGAACAGCTCGCACCGCTTGCTCCGCACAGCAGCAAGCCAAGCTGACCCGCACCCCACACAAAGAACCATGAGCACATCACCCTAACTACGGTACCTGGCTCTAAGCACACCCCGCTTCCAGCCCAGCAGCCCAGGCGGTCACCGGGCGCAGACTGACATGGGCAGAGAAGTCCCACACGTGCGTGCACGGGGCTGTACCTGCCTATGGTGACTTCCAGGGGAGAACACGGGCATCTCAGTGGCTGGGGAGCTCTGCCCTTTCCCAAGCTCACACTCGGAAGCACGACACCATCAGACACTTCCCACCTCAATTCACACCCTTGGCTTTGCAAGGACCTTCTCCTCCTTTGCAAGTCCCCATCATCACCTCCAGAATCACCCGCAAACACCTCAGGGCTTGGTTCCTGACAAGAGGAACAGCCCCAGGAAGGGCGTTGTTCCCTTGGGAAGAGCTGGTGGGTGAAATACAAGAGCCACCAAACCCCCCCGTCGCGCCACGCAGGCCTGGAGCAGCTCCAGAAGCAGGGAGCACCGCGCACACCATGGCACGTGCCAGGAGGTTCGGCCTCCCAAGGTCAGCAGGGATGGAGTTGCAGGGAAGCAGGGAGTGCTCAGCAGGAGGCAGGACCCGGGTGGAGACATCCCTGCTCCTCACCATAGCAGTGACAAGGGCGTGCATGGAGGTCATGGCTCCACTTCCAGCCGGGGAAGGGAAGTCATTGCCAACCGTGGCCAGGGACAGAGTGGAAGAGGTCATAAACGTCAGTCCAAGCGGTTGTTACGCCTTTATCCCTTCATCCTTCCCTTTCCAGCTTCCTCCCCTTCAATGTGCAAAGCAGCCCGTGGCACATCCCGCATCCCACCAGCACCCAGCCCTCAGACACCAGCGCCTGCCCAGCCGAAGTCCCCCTTTCCCACCATCCTTGGTCCCATCCCAGCCAGTGCCCATCCCGCATGGATAGCGGCGGCACCGCTGCGGAAGCGCTGCCGGAATGGAGCGCACAAACTCCAGCAAGGCTCCCGCACGCGATTGGCTCCGCGAGGGCACGTTCCCAGTTCCCAGGGAAAGCAGGGAGCTGCCAAGCACGGGGTTCAGCTCCTTGCAGCATCTCCAGGTGGAAGTGGAGCCACCCCCTCCGCCACAATGGAACCTCTTCCAAACGTTCCCATCCAAATCCAAGGGGGCTTTGGGCCTTATTTATACCCCGGCGCCTTTACACTCTCCTGGCAAAGTGGAGGGAGGTGGAAATCCCTTTGCCAGGGGCATGGAAAAGGGCCCCCGTGCCCAGATCCAGGCCTCTTAAATCCATACATGTCAGAAGGTGCACTTCCAAAGATGGGAGGCAGCAGTTGAAGATAACATGAAGGAACACTGTGGTTCCTCACACCACAGAATGTGGAGTTACAGGAAAAGCTCAAGCCTGTTACCTATTACAAGCCCTGAAATCATTTTGATTTCACTATTCCTTCTTTTTCCCTTCTCCTTCCAACCAAGGAGGTGACAGTGTGCACCTTTTGGGGTCCCTCCCCAAAATTCCTGGTCAGGCATCCAGGAGAGCACAGGATTCATCCCCCCAGGGTGCCCTGCACCCCGCTCCAAGAGCAGACCCTCAGGAGCCAGCTTTCCACACAAGAACAAGAGCCAGGAGACATTCCTATAGGCCTTTAGCGTGGATCACAGCCTCCCCTGGAGCAAAGTGCCATGGGCAATCCTGGTTCCTACCAGCACAGATCCATCCCATCCACCCCAGTGCAGGGCCACGGCTCCTACCGCCCTTCCCACTAACGGATGGAGCCCACCCTGCCCCACTGACGTCCCCCAATTCCCAGATGTGGGAAAACCCTCAGACACACACTGAAAATGGTGGAAAAAAATCCAGGTCTCCACGTTCCTCTCCATCACTGCGGCCACATCAGGCGCGTCGCTGCGTCCGGAACGCATCCAAACACACCCCCTTTGCGGGAGTTTGGGGCAGGAGGGAGATCCAGCAGGAAAACAGCCCGGGCTCCTCCTGCACCGTCTGTTTTCCCTGGATTCTGCCTGCTGAATCCTCTCTCTTTCCTAACTTTATTAAACAAAGGGGGCCTGATTCTCCACGGCCTCACAGAGTTGGTGCAAAGCCCCAGTGCTTCTGCCCGTACTCAGGGCAGCATCAAGGGGGGAGGAGGAGGTCCAGATGGGATCTTCTCTGCCTTCACCCCATCTCCAGCCCCTGGCTCCCCAGGGCCACGATCCCAGCGTGTCCAAGGGGGGACATCCCTGCCCGCTCCCCATCGCAGTGTGGGGACCAGCCACCAGCTTCACTGGTGGGAATGAGCAGGGCCACCATTGTTCCCATAACACTCTCCGATGTAGGGATGCTGAGCCATTAGCCCCCCAGCCACTAGCTACTAGTGCCCCACTGCCCAGCCCAAGCTGGGAGCACTGGCCCCAAGCAACCACCCCCTGTGTCAGATAGCAAACCCCCTACCCAGGCCATTCCCATTCCCAACCCAAGAGGAAGCTTCGGAGCCGCAGTCTCTGCCCGTCACACTTCCAGAGCATCAAGTTACTTGTGTAGAGAAAGAAGAAGAAGGAAACCCCCCACTTCACCACACTGGCATTGTTTTCCCCTTTATAAGCGACACAAAACTTCTCTCACCAGCCCCAGGGTCTAATCCTGCCCCGCTTCCCGCAATGGGGCTGCTGCCCCCTTTTTTTCCCCGCACGCTCGGGAGCCCGGAGCCGTGGGGGTGGGCGAGGGGTGACTTAAGAGTGGGTGTGGTGTGTGTATATATATATATATATATATATAATTATTTCTTTAAGCCCTCCTCCATTCCACCTCGCTCCCAACAGAGCCGGGAGGAGAACAAAAGCATCCCTGTCGCGGAGCGTGGCCAGCGGCGGGGCCGAGCGTGGGGCTCCCCGGGTGCGTGCCCCGGGGGTTGCCCGTCCCGGTCCCACGCCCGTCGGAGCACTTTCAACTTCCACGTCCCGGTCCCATTCCCGGTGCCGCTCGGAGCGGCGCGGCCCGGGCCCGCCACACCCCCGCCCCGCCGAGCCCAACAAAGGGGATTTTCCTCCCCACAGCGCTCAGCGCGACCGGGAATCGGGGCGGGTTCATGCTCAAACCCCAACCGGGCTCTGTGTCCCGGGTGTGTCCGTCCCCCCCCCCCCCCCCTTGCTTTTATTCCCTGTGTTTAAGGAGGGAGGCGGAGAGCGCGGTCCGGGAACGGCTCTTTGGCAGCACCGGAGCAGCGGCGGGCTCGGGGCTCCGGTGCAGCCGGACAGACCCTCGCAGACATCCCTCATTCCTCCAGACTCCCCCCGCACATCCCTCCCCGCTCCCCCTCTCCCCATCCTCCCGCTTTGTCCCCGGTAGAGCTGAGCCGGCCCGAACAATGGCAGGGCGGGCGGAGCGGCGGGGGGCAGCGGCGGGGGGCAGCGGGAAGGGGAGGGAAAGAGGGGGTCCGGTTCCCCGGTGCTCACCTTGCCGGCCCACGATCTCGGCCACGTGCTCGGAGCTGGGCACCGGGACGCACTCGGTGGTGTTGGAGCTGCTCTTGAGCCGCAGCTCGGCCTCCTTGTACAAGGCGCACAACTTGGGTTCCGCCGCCCCGGCGCTTGGAGCCGCCGAGCCCTTCGGGGCCGACGGCGGCGGTGGCGGCGGTGGAGGCGGCGGCTGCTGCTGCGGCGGCGGCGGCGGCGGCGGGGGCTGCTGCGGCGGCGGCGGCGGCGGGTTATTGTTGTTGTTGTTGCTGTCCTCCACCAGCACCACGGCGGAGGAGGAGGAGGAGGAGGAAGGCTCGCCTAGCCCCAGCAGGCAGAGCTGGTCCAGGGCGAGCTGCAGCGCCCGGTCATCCTCCAGCAGCGCTCTGTCTTTGCCGCTCCCACCGAAACAGCCTAAATCGCCGAAACCCCCGTTCCTTTCCATTATCCCTGGTACTACCAGGCTAGGCATGGCTAACAAAGACTTGAGAGGGGGTTGGGTGGTGGTGGTTGGTTGGGAAGGGGGGGGGATGTGAGAGCGAGAGGAGGGGAGTGGGGGGGGGGGGACACACAAAGAGCTCGGGAGGGAGAAGGGGGGAAAAAAAAGGCAGAGGGAGAGAACCAGAGAGAGAAAAGGACCCTCCGCCCACCTCCCCCCGCCTGGCCAAGCCCCTTTCTCTCTGTAACCCGAGCTCCTCGCACAGGCACTTCCAGCCCGCCGGGGTCCCCCCGCTGCCGCCGCCGCCTCCTCCGCCTCCGGGTCCCGGCCGCCGGCGGGCTCGGAGCGCCGAGGGGCGCGGAGCCCCGCGGGGGGAAAACTCTTTTGTTTGAAGGCGCTGGGCGCAGCGGAGCCGGCCCCGGCCCGCGGCCTGATGGGGGATGTAGTCCCGCGGCAGCGGCACCCCCGGCGCGCAGGGCACCGGGCACGGAGCGGGGACACGGGCGGAGGGTGCGGGGATGCGGTGTGACACGGGTGGAGGGACCCGATGTGACACGGGTGGAGGGTGCGGGGGGACGCGGGTGGAGGGGGTCCCATTGTGCGATGGGTGAAGGGGTGCGCAGGGACCAGCCGTGCCGTGAGGTGAAGGGGATGCAGGGCACCTGCTGTCACATGGGTGGAGGGGGCTGCGTGGGGACCAAGGGGGCATTGGGGATACTCCCCGTGTGTACCCCGGCCGTGGAGGGGTGTGCATGGGGAGCCAACAGCATCCACCCCGGTACAGAGGACGGAAGGGGTCGGAGTGGAGATTTGCCGTGTGCACCCCGGCATGGAGAGGGGCTGCATGGGGACACGTCAGTGTGCACCCCCTAAGGAGGCTCCGTGTGGGAACCTGCCACTGCCCACCCGTGTGCGAGCTGTGGAGAAGTCACGCGTTGGGAGCATAGAGATCCGCTGGGATATTGGGGACCCCTGGGAGAAGGGCAGGGACACCCCATGGCGGCCATAGGCTGGAAGCAGTGGGGTGAACCGGTGGGGAGAAGGGTGCTGGGCATGATGGGGCAGGTCCTGAAGGACACGTATCTCGCTGGCTTCATGGGGGACACAGCCTTTGGGTCCTCCCCATTCCTGGGAGCTTCAGCCTTGCGATGGGAAGACCCCAACCAAATCCACGAGCGTGTGAGGGCCACAGTCTCGTGTCCCGCAGCACCAGGAATCATGGAAAGAGCGGAGAAGGGAGAACCCCAGCACCCCAAGGCCTTGCAGTGGGAGCTGCTCACCCTGCCCTTGGCTCCCTGCCCCGCTAAAGCCCCCTCTGCAAACTGGGAACGCTGGGGGAGAGCCACGGGACAGCCCCGCTCCCCCGCCTGCCTTTTCTCATTGAAATGAGGAGCTTTTAAGCACGGAGGGAAGCATTGAAAAGAGCTTCCCCGCTCCCCGCCAGCGAGGCTGGGCTCTGCGGGTGTGAGCGGAGCCTTTCTCCCCTCTTCCCCTTTCTTCCCTTTGAATCAAACCAGATGTCTCTCCCATGAAATGCGATTGCAGGAGCTTACACTGGAGAGAGACAATGCAGAGAGACGCGAGGCTCCCACCGAGCCACATCGCTGCGGCTCGGGCAGAGGCCACGGCTGCGGCGCTGCCTGGGAAGGGGGTGCCACTGATGCCTTGTCACCCCCCTCCACTCTATTCCCTATGATTCCCTCTCTCTGCCTCCCAGATCCCTGCAGCGAAGGTTCCTCTCTCTTTTTCCCTCCCCTTTCTGGGTCTACAAGCAGAAGAATCTCAGCTTGCAGATGAACTAAGCAGATGGGGCACCCAGCACAAGGAAATGTCTCATCCACTGACTCAGACGGTAAGGTGTTGCTGGAGCTTTCCCTGCAACTTTGCCCAGGCACTTTGGGAATGGGAATTCTGCTTTCCTTTAGGTTTGGCAGCCAAGTCGGGGCGATGCTGCTGGGGCTGGTGGTGGCAGGTCCCTGGTGTGGAGCTGCTGAGGGGGGGTTCGATGGCTTCAATGACTCGTATATTTGTGCTTGTAACCGCTGCGTGGGGATGGGGCTTGTGGAAGTCCGGCACTTTGGAATGTTTTCCTTCATCCAAAGTGGTGTCTGGATTGCGATGGATCGTGGCTCTGTGTGCACAGACACACGTGGAGGTGCATGGGCAAATCCGTGTGTGTTTAATACATGTGGGTGCTCACACATGCGCTGCCTCTCGCACACGCTTAAAACCATGTCAAAAGATGGTGCGTGTCCATGGAAGCGTGCGTGTTCCAGACGTGTGTGCGCACCATCATGGAATCATGGAATGGGTTGGGTTGGAAGGAACCTTAAAGCTCATTGAATAGACATCTATGTGCTGGTGTGTTCCTGCGTGCATCCGTGTGCAGGAACAGGCGTGCATACATGTAGTGGTGTTGTTGGGAAGCCCTCCTGTTTTGTCCTGTGAATTATAGCCCAACATTCCCATCTGTCCCAGTTTGGGCTCATCCTTTGCAGCCAATAAAGATGCTCTGCAGGGATCATTGTGGGGAGACGTTTCTGCTTCCAAGCTCCATTGTCATTTGTGTCCCGGAGCTTGCCATAAAGTGAAAGGAAAAGGAAAGGGCAGAACACGAGCTCCAGCTCCGAGCTGCCAAACAGGCCCCAAACCCATTAACCCAACTGAAAGGTTTGTGTGGGGTTTATGTCCATCCGCCTCCTCCCAGGATCTCACTGGGGCTCCATCGCTTCACTTCCTCAAACCTGAACATTCCCATATGCACATGAATCACAGAGCTGGGAATTTCAGGCAAACAGGAATGCTCCGAGGATAATGGCAAGAGTTGGCAACAGGGGCAATGACTAATCCTGATGGGTCCCCGATAGCAGCGTGTCTCGCTTCATACTCTATTTTGGGGGTGTAGTTGGGCTCCAACCAAGACTTTGATCCTCCTCATGGTGCTCCAACTGCTTCGGAACGCTCTTCCCTCCCGTCTGGCATTGTTGCCCTGTGGGGAAGCTCCATTTCCCTAGTGATCCAGGTTAAAGTTAGCACTGCAGGTGGCTTGCAGTGCCTCGATGAGCTGGAGCCAACCACTGGGGCTCCTCTCACGGGACTGGAATGTTTGCAGCTCCCTGGATGTGGGTGGAAAAGGTTCTTTTCTGCTTCCAGGCGGTGGGGTTGGATTGGGAGCCCGGGTACTTCGGTTGCGGCTGGAGGTTGCGCACAGCTACATCCCCTCTGCGCCCAGCCCTGACCAAGCTTTTGGCACAAACACAGCGTTGAGAAGTTGCTCTTTCCAACGGGTTGGAAATCCGCAGCCCTGGACGAGTGAGGGAAAAGAGGGGGAAAAAAAGGGATTAATTAAAACCAGGGACGCCGGAAGCTCTGCCAAGAGGAGAGGTTGGGATCATGTAGCAGCATCACGTGCTCCTCACCCCTTTCCTAGGCAAGAGCTTGCAGGAGGATCAAAGGAAAGGGAGAAACGGTGCCTGATGCCAGAGCCAGGGGAGGGGTGTTTGGGCAATGGAAAGCCCTAAAGCTGCCCCTGACTGTCCTGAGGCTGAGCACCAACTCACATTCACCATCAAGAGCAAAGAGACTTTCTTTGCTCTTTCTAGGTTCATTTCTAGTTCTAATGAGCTTCCTAGGTTCATTCGTGTCGTTGATGCGAAGTTGGGCACTTCCCAGAGCTGCATCCCTCCTCCCGTGTTAGCACCCGAGCTATCTGTGAGACAGCCCTGCTCTAATGCTGGCTGAGCATCCCCATTTCATCGCGGAGAATCGCAGCAGCCCAGCCTGTTTAGTGTTGGAAAGGACCTTAAAGCAGGGACACCTTCCACTAGAGCCGGTTGCTCCGAGCCCCGACCAACCTGGCCTTGAACGCTGCCAGGGATGGGGCAGTTGGATTCCCTTTAACTGCTGTAAGAAGCCAAGGGCGGGGGGGGGGGGGGGGGGGCCGCAGGGAGGCAAAAACGCTGCCTGTGACCAGAACACCCTTTTTAGCCTTTTCTTCCTTTTCCTGTCCCATGAGACTGGAGCAAGAGCTCTGGATGTCACCTGCGCATCCCAGGGCAGCTCCCTTCAATCACTGCTCAGCCACAGGTGCAACAGGAGCATCCCAAACCCCCTAAAGCCGGAAGGGATCCATCCCACCCAGCACATAAATGGAGTTTGGAGGCCACCGAGAGTGGCCGAGGGGGGGTGCATGCCCATGCACCCCCATCTGCAGCAGCAAGCGTCCCTACAGTGGGCCCTGATTGGAAACCTCTTTGCGCTGTAGACAGGGCCGGTAGCAGGAGGTATCTTGCTGCCCATGCAGGATCCTCAAGTGCTTTGCAAACATTTGCTCATTAAGCTCTTCTATGGGATAAGTAAATTACCACAAAGCTTTGGGCCAAAGCTCCTTGAAGTCCATTGGTTTTGGGGAATCCACATCCATGGGATCAGGCCCGGGAGAGCAGATTTAACCCCCTCTCAATTTGGTTAAGAGCTCAGCAGATTGCCTGCAGATGGAGGGTTAAGCCACGGGGACAAGCTGGTGTGGTGCTGGGCTGCTGTGGATGGGATTGTGCCTGGGAGAGTGGAGGGTTTGGGGACAAACTGTTGTTAAAGAAATTCCTTGGGCTCCAAATCTGGGTGATTTTAGGTCTGGGATCCAAAGGGGGGTTCACTTCCAGGGCCCTTCCCTTATTCCTGCTGCTTGTACATGGAGTTTGTTTTCCAAGGAATGCTTTTTCCTTCCTGTTGAAATCCCACCTTCTGCAAGCAGAGAATTCCTGATGTCAGTGTATAGAACATCCAGACTGCCCTATGGCTTTTCACAGGATCCCAGCCCGGGTTGGCCTTAAGGCTCCTCCAGTTCCAACCCCCTGCAACAGGCAGGGCCACCTCCACTTCTGTGTGAGCACCTTCCTCCCTCCCTTCCCTTTCCCTGCTGTATTCCACAGCACGTTGTGCCGGAGATAAGGAAAGTCATCGCGTCGCACGTGATGCCTCCTTCCCAGGGATGCTCTAATCATCCCATCATACTCCAGAGCTCTTCCTGCTGCTACTAATTTTAGTCTCATGGTGGAAGCTGCAGCACGGGGTGGGATGGAGGCTGAGCCATGCAGGTGCAATCGCAGCCTCACACCTCCTTGCTCTTAACGCTGCTCCGGCATCCTGCATGGACATGGGGAATGCTTGGGAAAAGGTCCAAAGAGCACATCCTGTGGCTTTGAAGCTGCTTGTGCAAGCCCAGGGATGGGATCCAGAGGGATCTGGGCAAGCTGGAGGGGTGGGAACCTCATGGAGTTCACTCAGCCTTGGTTGAGGATGGTCAATAGGTTCGGATCAATGCACACAGCCAGGGATGGGGCAGCCACAGCTTCTCTGGACACGGCCTCGACCCATCTTGGCTTTGCTCCCGAGGGTGCTGGAGTGTGCCAAAGCACACGGTGAAGCAGAATCAGGCCCTGAGCCAATTGAACCCCTCTTCTTATCAGTCTAGACATCCTCATTATCCAGATAAATGTCTGATCCCTCCCTGAATCCCACTAAGCTCCTGCCTTCAGGGCTCGGAATGCAGAGGGCACTCACCTTCACCCAGCACTTCCCTTTGGATTTGAGCCGCTTCCCCCGGTTCCTGCGCTTGGGAGCAGGTCGTGGGTTTGTGTTATGAAGAGTTCTTGACCAATTACAAGTCATTGCTAAGGCCTTTATTACTATTAGTTAATAGATCCTGTTAATTATTATTATTCATTTGCTTTAAAAGAAGGGTTGCCATAGCAACGGGGAGATGGGAGCTGCTTTTCAGGCACGTCAAGTGGACACATCCCTGCTGCCTCCGAACGGGCTGCAGCCCACCATAGGATAGGGTGGCCTGGGATGGAGCTGGGGCTCCGCTGGTGCTCTGCTTGGATCCTTGTGTGGACTGGTACCAGCAGGGAAGGTGACAGCACTGGGAAGAGCTCAGAGCAGCTCCCAGTGTCTAAAGGGGGCTACAAGGATGCTGGAGAGGGGCCTTTGTCAGGGACTGGAGCGATAGGACAAGGGGTGATGGGTTCAAGGGGAGATTTAGGTTGGATATAAGGAGGTTCTTCCCTGTGAGGGTGGTGGGGCACTGGAATGGGTTGAATGGAGAAGCTGTGGCTGCCGCATCCCTGGCAGCGTTCAAGGCCAAGTTGGACGGGGCTTGGAGCCTCCTGCTCTAGTGCAGCCTTAAGGGGAAGCAGCAATGCTGACAGCCACTTGTTCAGTGGCAGCACATCCTATTCACCCGTTCACCATTCACCCCGCTACCAGCCTCCATTCCCATGGGATCATGGGCTCCCTGGGGCCGGGATCACACTGCTCAGCCCTGGGTGTCCCCGGGGATGTGGGGCTGGGGCTGCCCCACACGTGGGTAACTCAGGTATGTGTAGCCAGGACCCATGGGGAAGGTGATGCCGTAATGGTCCCCATGGGGACAGCGCTGCAGCTCTGGGCTGCACAAGAGCTGCTTGAGGAGCCCGAGTGGAGGAACACAAAAGAGAGGCAGGAGGGGCTGGGAAAGAGGGAAGGAGGGAGGGAGAATCCCCCCATGCCCGGCCGCTAATCCCAGCTCCACTCCGAGAGGGATCTCGGGTAACAGCGCTCCGCGGTGGAGGCCAGATGGGTTTGATTTAACAGCAAAGCAGGGGGCTTGGGATCACTGCCGAGGGGCCGGGTCCTCTGCAGGCAGCAAAGGGCGCTGGGTGTCGATCCAAGCTGGAGCTGCAGGCAGCCCGTGCTTGCCTGAAATGCCCGAGAGATTCCTACTGCATCCCGGGATGGCTGAAGCTTCCCACTCCTCGGCTTCAGCATCTTGGAGGCAAGAAGGTGGCTCAGGGCAGCCTCATCCCATCCCTGGGATGCGCCACAGGGGCAGGTGAGGGAGCAGCACCCAGAGCAGTGATGCTGGTGCTGGGTTTTCCACTGCTCCTGCCTCAAATCCTGCCCTGCCTTTGCCTTGGAGGGGATGGACTTGGCTTCCCTGCCTGGTGGCCATGGCACGGAGGGAGCTCACCCCGCTCGAGATCCCTGGAAACATGGATTGGAGCATCCCTGGGCAGCGCTGTCCCAGGCTGGCCTCGCCTCCTCTGCACTGCACACGGTGGACACGAGGTGGCGCTGCCGTTCGCTGCCCGGGAAACCGGGATGCGCTGAGCGGAGCCTTGTGCGGCTGGCAGGGAGCATCCCAATGCTGTTGGGACACAGGTGCCGCTGCTCAGAGTGGACTGCTCGGAGCCTGGGTGCTGGAATGATGCTGTATAACCCTTAATCATCATCGAGTTACAGCATGGGATAGGTTGGGAGAGAGCTTAAAGCTCATCCAGGTGAAAAGGGCTGGAAGAAAGCACTTACCCCGAAGAGAGTCACTGAGGCAGGGACCTGTGCATCCTGGATGGATGAGCTGTGAGGTGGAGGGGATGCTCTATGAGGTGGGCAGAGCAGTGCAGGCCAGGCAGGGCACATCTAAAGAGGTCAAGCTTTGCATGGAGAAGTGGAGGCAGCTGAAAGGGGAGACACACCTCCAGCAGGAACGGGAGGGCTCTGTCTTCGTTGTTGGAGCCAAAGCGATTCCTGGCTTTCCATGAGTTATTCCCAGTGGCCTCTGTCCTCCAGCCCCTCTGCTGCAGTGGTTCTGGCTCTTGGCGCATCAATCTCCATCCTTATGGCTCTGGGCAGCAATCGGGGGCTCCACTGGTGCCGGCACAGACCCAGTTCCTGGTCCCCGCAGCTCCATCCTGCCCAGTGCAGCCCAACCCTGGCAGGGCTCTCTCCGGCTTCCCCCATCCCAAACCCTCTCTGTGGGTTGGAAACAGCAGCGAAACCGCGGGGTTTGCAAAGCGCAACCCCAGCACTTGGCAACAGGCAAACAAACAGCCCCGGGCTCCGCGCTCCCTCCTCAGCCGGACCTGGCACAGGGCGCAGCGCATCCGTTTCCCTTTGATGTTCATCCGTTCCTTCCCAGCCTCTGCTGCCCTTTATGTCCAAATCCCAGTAGGAAAACCCCCATTGCTCCTCCATGCCCGTACCCAGGGATGAGCAGCACCAGGAATCTCGGCCTGGCTTCAGCCAGCACACAGCTCCCCTTCCAAACCGTATCCCAGGGTTCCAATCCCTTCCCTGGATACACACAGCTTCCTCCCCGTGGAATCCCAGGCTGGGTTGGGATGAAGGGAGCTTAAAGCTCTCCCAGTTCCAGCCCCCTGTGGGCTGTGTCCCCTCCTGCTGCTGAAGGCACGTTCCCACCCCAGCACTGGGGATCCGGCTGCTCCGAGGATCCCATGGGATGCTCGACACGCCAAGCGCATGGGAAGTGTGAGTCAGGAGCTAAAGCACCATCAGTGCCGGTTTTGTCCCTTCAGATCCCACTCTCTGTGCTTCTCAGTGGTGCTCGGTCACCCTTGAAGTTGCCTCCGCTCCTGGGGGTCCATGGAGGTGGCCTCTGGACACATGGCCCCTTCTCCAGGGATGCTGCCAAGAAGCACAGAAGGAGCCATCCCTGGATGCAAGACGCTGGCACCCACCCACAGGGACTTCAGGGGATGCGGGATGCTGTTGGGATACCCGGAGTGGTCCTCTCCATCCCACGTGCACCGGGGATGCCAGGAGCACCAAGGCCGGTGCGCGCCGCCCATCCCCGGCCTTTCCCGGTTTTCCCTTTTACAGGCAGCACAAAGGGATGTGGATATTTGCACAGCGGGCGTTTGCCTCTGGGCGTGTGTCCCAGCACCGTGCACCTTGTACCCTGGCCGCATCCCTGTTCCCGTCCATCCCTGGAGGGAGCGGGCGATGCCCGAAGCTGCTCTTTGGCACAAGGCGGGAAAAGGTCGGGATTAATCCATCCTGAACCCCCCCTGGAGAGATTTGCTTGTGGGATCCTAAAGGCCCCCAAGCAAGAGGCTTGGGAGCATCCAACCGGGACACAGAGGAGCAGCAACAGCTCCTGCCTGCAATTCCTTGGGCCCACAGGGCCTTCCCTAAGGATCAGGGAGAGGTGCCAGGAGCCTAGGGCTGGGCTGGAGGATGCTGGAAGCTCAGCAGGGCCATGGGGAGCCCTGGAGGATGAGTGGCTTCTACCCACCTTTCCTGCAGGCTTCCAGCCTGGCAGCCAGGGAACGCTGAGCGCAGGCAATTGGCCTGGCTGCTCTCCAGCTCCATCCTGCACAAACATCCCTGGCGGCAGCTCCAGTGCCCTGCGAGGAAGCAGGGGAGCTGGGATTGCTCCGGCCTTGGGATGGGGCAGATCCGCATCCTGCCCGCGGCGCTGGCGGGAGCCATGCCAGGGATTGGAGCCTCCAGTGTTTTCCATGCCAGGGAGAGCGGGCCCGGCCCACACGGGAGGGAACCTTCCCAAAGCGCATCCCTGCCTGCGAGAGGTGCTACCGAGGGATTGTCCCAGCTTCGGGGGTGGAATGGGGTCAGGATGGAGCCCCCAGCCCTGCGCCTGCAGCGCTGGAAGAGCCAGGGCTGTTATAGACCTTTTTATAGCACAAACAGTGAGAGGAGCCAGGGACAGAATGAATCATGGAATGAATCACAGATGGGTTTGGGTGGGAATGGACCTCAAAGCTCATCCAGCTCCAAATCCCTACCACCGGCAGGGACACCTTCCACTAGAGCAGGATGCTCCAAGCCCCATCCAACCTGGCCTTGGACACTGCATCCAAACCTTCTCCAGTCAACCCATCCCAGTGTCCCATCACCCTCCCAGGGAAGAACTTCTGCCTTAGATCCCATCCCAACCTCCCCTCTGGCAGGTTAAAGCCATTCCCCTTGTCCTGCCGCTCCATCCCTTGTCCAAAGCCCCTCTCCAGGATTCCGCACTCAGAAACTTGCCCCTTGCAGGGAAATGGGATATTCCGGGTGGATGGACACGTGGTCCAGGGGCTGTGTGGGAAACAGGCTGCTCCTGCTCCATAGGAACAACCTAGGGATGGGGTGGGAGGGCTCAGCCTTCATTTGGGCGTTGGAAAAGGGCCACAGAGCAATGTGATGCCAAACCAGCTCTTCCTTCCGACCCCCTCCCCCCTCGCAGCCAAGCCCAGGGATGCCTTTTCCATTGGGATACCTGGAGCAGCCGTTCAGCGCCTCCTGGGTTAGGGAAGAGCCCAGAGCATGTCCCAGCTCCCCAGGGATGCTCCTATCTCTGCTGCCCCATCCCTGGCAGAGGTGACTCATTCCAGCATCCCAGAGGGACACAGCAGGGACCCGCACCATGGACCACTGCACCACTCTGCTTTAACCCCTTGGCTGCTGAGCACAGCAGGGCTGTGGGTGCTCGTGGATCCTGGGATGCTCGAGCAGGATTGGTGCCATTCCTGCTGCTGGCACCTCCGACCCCCCTGGCCGCTGCTCACTGTGAATTCCAGCCCTTGCCACAAATGCAACTGGTAAATCTATTAATTTTCCAGCTCTAATTGATGTATCGCTGTAATTACCTCTTATAACAAGGCAATTAGAGCCTATTAGAGAGTATTAGCTAATTAAAGCTCCTCTACACGTATGCACCAACCCCCTTATGTGCACAGATTTGGGGGGGGGGGGAACTGGAAGCCCAGCACAGGGCCTTGCAGGTCAGCACCATGCATTGGGATGCTGGATGGGGAGATCCAGGTCCCATCCCTGCCCCTACCACTGCATCTCTTCATCCTTGGGCATGCCACTTGCTGCTATAGATAAGGGAGGGGGACTTCTGGGTACGGTCAACGCAGTGATTTTTGGCTGTTTGGGATCCGATGGGAATATACTTGGAGGCTGGGATCTTTTGCTGGTAGTGGGGTGGGCAGGGATACAGGGTTAATGCTTTGATGCCTTGTTGGCCAGAAGGGAGGCTTGGAAAGAGCAAATTCCCACGTGGAGATGGGATGTGTGGCTTTGGAAAGAGCTGGAGGAACGATGGAAGGGGTGAGGAAGCACAGCCCAGAGGGGGACCCCCAGGCTCCTTGGGAAGAGCCCCATTCCATAGGGCTCCCACTGATGGCACATCCCCATCCCATGGCTCTCCATGCTGGAGCGGCCCCGGAGCTGCAGCTCCTCTCAGCATCCCAAGCCTGCAGCGCTCCATGGTTCCAGGCTTCTTTTGCTGGCCAAGGAGTATTGGAGGCTGCAAGGACGTTGGAATTCCAGGGATGGGGCTGATTCCTGCCTTCCGAGTCCCGCTGGGGGAGATAGAGCCTGTGCTGGAGCCACGCAGCCTCCTCATCCATCCCTCCGTTGCCCCACACCATCCCCTGTGCATCGCTCCTCATGCACACTTCTCCAGCTCATGGAAACCACAGGAATTCCCAGTTTTGGGCACGGATCCTGGCCTGGCAGGGGCAGGGATGGGAGGTGCTGAGCGCAGCCTCATCCCACTGCTCATCTGTTTCGAATTAAACCCCTCCTGCCTTTCACAAGGGACGAGAACCCCCTTTGCCATCACGACCCATGTCTGCGTCAGGTCGGGCTCATCCTGCCCTGGTCCAAGGCTGCGTCCCCTGGGGCTGGTGGGGATGACGGAGCAGGAGAAGGGCATCACAGCAATCAGGGCAATGGGAGCCAACCTGGGGCTGCCACCCCCCCAAGGAGGGTGACAAAAGCCCCCCAGGTCCCCACTGTGTGTCCAGGAATGATGGGAACAAAGGCCAGGAGCCAGGATAGGGGCCCTGCTGTGCCCATGACCCTTAGCTGGGATTTTCAGCTATTGCCCAAGCTCATCCCGGTGCCTTTGCCCTGGCTGCAGTTTCCATGTGAAGCGAAAGCGGCTTTAACTCCGTTGTCCTTGGGGTCTCCATCCCTCACGTTCCCAAGCCCATACATGGGGGTCCGCAGGGCTGGGAATGGGGTAAGGGAATGGGGAACGTGGGGAAGAGAAGAGGGTGGGAAAGGGGATGGAGCTGCAGACACAGAGGCTGAGCAAGGGAGCGCGGTGGCTGCTTCCTGGCATCCGGCTGTTGCTTCCCCAAAGTTGGCTCCCGCTGCATTCCCTGTCCCCACCCCGCTCCTGCTCCAGTGACAGTGACTCACGGAGCCGGGATTAATCATTCCCGGAGCGCGCATGCACCCACACGTGTGTCCCTCGGCGGGTGCCCCATGTGTTTGGCTCTGTTGCTCCGGTTGCTGGGTGAGTCATTCCCAGCCTGCCCGCGGCTTTCCTGCTCTGAGTGCGCTGGGGAGGGAATGGAGCTCAGCTGCAGGACGAGCCGGGATAGCCGCGGATCGGGGTGCCCAGGCTGCCACCGGTGCTCCCAGCCATGGGATACAGCTCCCGTTCCAGCTTTGCTTGCTGCAGAACCCGGCATTGCAAGCAGGAGCCTACAAAGGAGGAAGCTGAAGCGCCCGCAGCCACCCTCATTACTGAGGTGCTGCTTCTCCATTCCCATTGCCATTCCCAGTTTTCCATCTCTTGTGCAGGAAGGATTGGCTTTATAATGCCAATGAAGCATCCCCCTCGGTAGCACTGGGGGTGCCAGGAAGCAGATCCGGAAGTCAGGAGCTGCTGAGGCTCGGAGGGAGGCAGAGCCGCCTGGACCAAGCTGGGAAGACTGGGAATCACCCCTGCGGGAACTGGAGATAGTGGGAGAATGGCTGAGCACTGCTGGGGCTGGGAATGGTGGGGGGAGAATGGGAACTGGTGCTCAGAACTGGGGGAGGGGGGGGATTCCAAACTGAGCACATCTGGGATGGGGAATGGGGAGAAAGGGATAAACTGGGCACAGGGAAACTGGGAGCAATGGGGGGCACTGGTGTGGAGAGAACTGGGCTAAGCCAGTGCAATGGGGTGTCCTCGGGTGCCCCAGGGCTCTATGTGAGGATCTGGGGCTCAGGGCACCCTGAGCAATGGGTGAGCTGGGATTCTGTCCTTGGGTCCCCAGACCCCACATCCTGGGATGCTCCCTGTGCTTGGGGTACACCGGGACCCCCCCGGGACCAGCTTGAGATGCCACCTACCCCACTGTGTGGGGCAGCCATGTCCTGGGGGTGCCCGGCGCAGCCTCTCTGAGCCTTGGAGCACCGAAAGCTGGGAAAAGGGGGGGGGCAAAGGGGTGTTTCCAATGGGCTCACCCCAAGGCCCCCATTCCCAAGGATGCTTTTCCCGGCTTTCCCCCAGCAGCAGCCCTGCCTGATGCAAGGGTGTTGTCCCCCTCCGGGCCTCGGTTAACTCCACCCTCCTCCTCCTCGCAGCTCCTCCTCCCAGCCGGGATATAAGCGAGTCACCCGGACAAGCAGGAGCAGCCGAGGCGCTCGCTTGGGGACACAGCGCCGTGACCTGAGCCGTGTCCTTTCGCCTCCGGACCCCGATGGCGACCCCTTCGCAGAAGAGGAGCACCCGCAGCGGGGCTTCGGGGACCCCCCTGTCCCCGACCCGCATCACGCGCCTGCAGGAGAAGGAGGACCTGCAGGAGCTCAACGACCGCTTGGCCGTCTACATCGACAAAGTGCGCTCCTTGGAGCTGGAGAACGCGGGGCTCAGGCTCCGCATCACCGAGTCCGAGGAGGTGGTGAGCAGGGAGGTCTCCGGCATCAAGGCTGCCTATGAGTCGGAGCTGGCGGATGCCCGCAAGACCTTGGATTCCGTGGCCAAGGAGAGAGCTCGGCTGCAGTTGGAGCTCAGCAAAGTCCGGGAGGAGCACAAGGAGCTCAAAGCACGGTGAGTGCCATCAGGATGGATGGAGGGATGCGGGGGGGGGACGGACGGTGGCGGGACGATCACTGTCGTCATGGCTGGCAAAGAGCCTGGAGTGAGGAAGCAGAGACCTGGAGGAGGCCGGGACAGGAGAAACCCGTGACCTGGCTGGAGTTGGACTGTCCACGGCAGGGACCAAGAGGACAGGGAGGGTCTCCCGGCATTCCCGCTCCTTCCCAGCCCCAGGGATGCCCTCGGAGCAGGGATTTGGGAGCGGGTCTGTGCGACGTGGGGCTGGTGGCCCCTCCGCATTCGTCATCCCGGAGCTATTCCCGAGCAGGCTGGGGCGCAGGGCAGGAAGCGGTGCCAGGCAGCTGGCTCCGTCCTGCCCGCTGAGCTCGTCCTATTTTCCTCTGCTGTCTTTGGCACTTAAAGAACCTGCTCTGGTTTGCTTTGCCTTAACCCTCCCTGTGCCGCGGGGTCCCCTCGGGCGATGCCTGCATCTCCATCCCATCGGCTGCCTCCGGGCGACGCATTCCTGCTCTGCTCTGAGGCTCCAATCCCTCCCCCCCCCCTTCCTGACAGGTTTATGTCATTCCCTTCCTGACATAGGGACCTCCCTGCTGCTGCCGGCACCTCTGCCCTTCCCATTCAGGGAGTGTGTCCCCTGAGGACACCGGTCTTGGCACAGGGCTCCCTGGTCAGCGCTGGACCAGCCCTGGGCTTCCCTGTGGATCCGACAGCCCCGGTGCCATTGGCTCTGCTCCCGAGTCCCGCTCCATGTTGGAGCGAGCGGATTCCCCTCCGTCACTGGGGCAGGATCAGGACAACCCCCTTCTTCCTCCATTTGCTCTTTTGCCTCTTGCTCTGGACACCTCGTTTGGAGCTGTCTCCAATGAGGCTAAAATTAACCTCCCCAGAAGATGCCGTCAACGTTCTTCCGACAGGGAAAGGGTGAAGCGAAGCCTTTCCCAGCGCTCCCGGAATGCCGGGCGCTGGGTTATATATAGCTCCGTTCCCCATGTGCTGGGCTCGGATAAGGCACCGTCCCTGCTCCCAGCTCCCAGGGAGCGGAGCTGAGCTCTCTAAAGGCTTTTTGCTGCCTGATGCAAACCCAGAACTATCTGGGTGAGCTGGAAAGCATCTGGAGCCTGGGCGCTGCATGCAGCAGAATAGATGATGGGCTTTATCCCTGTGATGGGGAACGCTCCCAGAGCTTCTCCATCACTGACAAATCCCTCTCGGAAAGCCAGGGGGGTCCCAAAGAGCAGCTCTTGGGCTGAAGGCGGGTTTGGGCGCGGGCTCAGAGCTGGTTGCTGGAGGAGGGAGGCGTCTGTGACTCATGGCTGTGAGATGAGAGCTGATATCCATCACCGCCCTTTGCGTGCCACGGCCCTGGGCACCAGCATCGAGGCCTCTTCCCCCCCTACACACACGCAGTTGTTGCCAAGTCGTTGTCACATCACCAGGGACCTTTTCGATGTGGTGTTGAACAGAGATGCTGGGTTTGGAAGGGGTGTCCTCAACCTTTGGGCCATGGGTTGGAGCCCTGAAGGGTCAGGAAGGGCTCTTGTGCTGCTGTCGTGGTGCTGCTCCATCCCAATGGGAAGGGAGGACTGGTCCTGCCCACCTGAGCGTCTGGTCCTTGTCTTGCTGCCCCTGGCACTGGGGAGCCCCCAGCTCACCCCATCAGCCGAAGGGAAGCTCCGGGTATCTCCTATGGGGCAGGCAGCAGTGGGGCTGCGTTATCAGCACCCCCAGCATCGCCGCTGCCCATGGCTGCGGTTGTCTCAGCAGCACAGAAGTGGGGCTGGGGCTGTCGTGGGGCGTTGTGTGGGGCACAGTTCCTGGGGCTGGAGCCACCCCATAGCACCCGGTTCCTGTCCCTCCCATCCAGGGTGGAGGGTGTGCAGCAGGAGACCGGTCTCACCAGCTACCGACGCACTGGTGCAAGGGCTGGGTGCATGAAGGAGGGTCCAGTCAGCCTGGTATTCCCTGGCTTCCTGCCCTGTGCCTCCTCCATCCCTCTATTCCCAGCCGGCTGCTCTTCCCTTAGGCTCGAGCCTTCCCATTGTGTGTTCAGCTGCTCCCAATGCCGGTCCAGGAAGGGTTTCCCAAAGTCCCAACCCCAGCTCCTCCGACACCATGGGGAGGGCCAGGACCAGCCTGGAATGTCCCTGCCCTGCAGTCCCCAAGGAGAGGCAGGAAGGTTTGGAGGGCACTGGGCTGCTGTGGGGAGATGCTCTGCATCCCGGTCCTGCCCATCGTGCCCTCTCCATGAGCTGTGGGGACTTTGGAGAAGGGATGTAGGGAGAGGACAAGAGGAATGGCTTCAACCTGCCAGAGGGGAGATGGAGGCTGTATGGGGCTCGGAGCATCCTGCTCTAGCGGAAGGTGCTTGGATCTGGATGAGCTTTAAGGTCCCTTCAACCCAGCCCATGCTGTGGCTCTATGAGAACCAGAGCCATCGCCACGCTCCAGCGAGGATCCCTCTCATCCCAGATCCCTGCAGCATCACTTGGGCAGCGGCAGCTCCCTCCTCCGGAACCAGACCCTTGTTGGAGCACGGCTGCTGAGCGATGACTTCCTCAATTGCAGCCCTTAATGTGATTAAAGCGGTGCTGGAAGAGCCTCTTCCTGCGCACCCGGAGCTCATCCCTGCTCTAAGGAGGAAAACTGTGTTTTCCATAGCGGTTGTTGAGGGAGGAGGATCTCCTCCAAGGGCAGACCCACCAGGCACTCATCCCGCATGGATTTTACCCCATGTCCAGCAATGACCACCCAAGCAGGAGCAGGAAAACAGAGCCGGATGAGTGGAGAAGGGATAAAGAACCCCAATCCCAAGCCCGGAGCCTCCTGCCCCAGGGCCGGGCGCTGCCTCCAGCCGTGACGTGCTTGTGCTGGAACACTTTGCGTAGGGGGAAACCTCAGGATCTTGGCCTGTTTCCCCTTCTGTGTCTTGGAAAACCTCTGCCAGGGAAGGAGCAGTTGGGATCTGAGGAGGCTTTGCCCTTTTGGAGCACACAAAGAACAGTTTGTGCTGCTGGGGGATGCTTTGGGGGAGCAGGAGATGCGGAGCCAGGGCTGGTCCAGGTCCCCCCATCCCTCAGGGACCCCCTTGCACCTGCGGCTGTTTCTCCACAGGGATATTTCTGGTCCAGCCCCGTTTTGTCCCGGTAGGAATCATTCAGGCAGAGGAAGCTGCTCCAACACTTTCGCTTCTGTGGCTCCGCTCCCATTGCTGGCGCCTTCCCCGCTCCTCCTGCAGGGCTGGGCCGCCCCGGGAATGAGGGGAATGAGAGGAAATCCTGTTGCCTCCACCACTTGTATTGCGATAGGATCCACTCTGGCAAATTAAGGGCTTTATCCCAGAGATGGAGGATTAAAGAGAAGCAATTCCAAAGGGAATTGTGGCTGCTTTTGGTGCGGGGATGCATCCCCCCCCCCCGCCACGCAGCGCCAAGCACGGCACGTCCCAGCCTGCCCTGGCCGCACTTGCTGCCGCAAGTGTTTTCCTGCCTCTTGCACGTCGCTTGATTCCCAGTTAACGCTTCAGCTCCGGAGCTGTTCCCGGGATGTGGAGAGGCTGCTCCCGGCTCCTCACTGTGCTGAACTGGTGCCCTTTGGGAATTGATGCCTGGCATCAGGACAGGAGGAAGCCATTGGAGCTTTCCCCCCTGGTCGTGGCCAAAATGAGGGTTGGCACAGACGAATTCCAGCCCAAACCATCCTGGGATTATGTACGTAGAGGCCCTGGGAAGCATTGGCCCGGTGGGTTTGGGACGGGAAAGCCGGGAATCACTTCCCGCTGCTCTGCCGCCAGCTCCGCTCCCCGTTTCCCTGTCTCTTTCCAATGCCATTTGCTGCACCAGCTCCCTTGTGGCTGGCTCAGCACGTTCCCAGGAGCCGGTGCCACGTGTGTGCCCGCAGCCCCTCACCGGGGCGCCAGGGCTGGGTCCTCAGCCCTGGGATGAGGGATGAATGGTCCCAGTGTGGAGCGAGCAACTGGAGCAGCACCGGTGCCACGGCAGCTGCGGCCACGGCTGTGCTGGGTCCCATCCAGCACGTGCCTGAGCCCCACGGTGCCTGTGGGGATTAAGGAAAGTCCAAGGGGGTGGAAGGTGGATGCTGGAGAGGGACCTTCAGCAGGGACTGGAGCTGTAGCACAAGGGGTGATGGGTTCGAGCTGAAACAGGGGAAGTTCAGGTTGGAGATAAGGAAGTTCTTCCCTGTGAGGGTGCTGGGACACTGGAATGGGTTGAATAGAGAAGCTGTGGCTGCCCCATCCCTGGCAGCGTTCAAGGCCATGTCGGATGGGGCTTGGAGCAACGTCCTCTGGTGGAAGGTGTCCCTGCCCGTGGCATGGTTGGAGCTGGAGGAGCTTCAGCGTCCCTTCAACCCAACCCAGTCTCATTCTGTGATACAGTGGTTGATGAAGCGCGTTGAACCAAGCCCACAGGAATGCCACGAAACCAAACTGGGGTTGGGACATCCCTGTTCTGAGCGGTGCTGAGCCAGCATCACTCATTGTCCATCATAAACCAGCTTCCTCCCACGTGGAAGGTGAAGGCGCCGGTGGCCGCTGGTACCCTCCCCGCCATGAAGCTCTATTGCTGCCATCCCATGCTCAGAGCCAGGAGATGCTGCAGCAAGAGGATCAAAGCTCCCTGCAGCCCGTGGAGTGCGCGCAGTGACTACCCCCTGCCTGGACTTTGCCCTGCTTGGTTATGGGTTGCACCTCTGCAGGCGCTGGCACCGTGTCCCTGTAGTGTGGGGACGGAGCCAGGATTGGGAGCCAAGAGCTCTTGTGGATCACTTGGATTCCTGGGGGCTGTGAGTGGCTCTATAGGAGATGGTTTCTGATAGCAGAGGTCTCTCAGCCCTCTTGGACAAAGGGCCAGGTTGGAGCAAGCTGCTCTAATGGAAGGGGTCCCTGCCCGTGGCGGGGATTGGAGCTGGATGAGGTCCCTTCATCCCAACGCAGGCTGTGGTTGTGTGATGAATGAGTCAGGCTCAGCCTTGGTGCAGGGTGCGGTTGCCGCTGGCTGTCGCTTTCGCCTGCCCCTTCCTTCCTGATGTGATGGGTGCTCCCAGCAGCACCCGTGGGGTGCAGGGATCCATTGTGCTCCTCTCCCCGCATCCCTATGGGTGAGAGGAGCGAGGGTTTGGCAAAGCTGAGCTTTCATCCCATGGGTTTAAAGCTGCACCTCCCAGGGATGCTGCGTCATGCGCAGTGGGAAGCGGGTATTCCCTGCGCTCCAGGCTCCATCCTGGAAGCTCCAGCAGGCAGAGGTGGGCTGGGAGCGTCTGCCTCACGCAGCACAGCACCGGCCTCCTCATCCCTGCACCCAGCTGCCTTTTCCCAATGGAATCACATCCAGACCCACCCCGGCTGCAGACGGCAAACAAGGCGGCAGCAGGCAAACAGACCTTGTGCAGGGTAAACACCTCCCTGCCCTTATCTGCCTGTGCTCCAGAGCTGGGAGCAAACCCTTTTGTCCCCGGGAAGACTGCATCCCACAGTCCCCACTTTGTGCCTTGAGCACATTTTCCTGGCTGGAAGCTTTGTGAACCCGGATTGATGGGAAACGGGGTGAGGTGCTGGTCAGGAGGGAGCCCTTGGGCTCGCTCCTTGGTTTGCCCCTTCTGGGTCCTCTCTGCCTTGTTCCATCTGGGACCCCATTCCCGGCCACGGATCCATGTGCTGGCTGGGCTGCAGCTTACACCCTGCAGCCCCTATAAGCAGAGCGGCCTCCCCACTGCTTTCCATCACCTTTGCGTGCAGAGGTGCCACCCGAAAGGGGACCACAGCCACATTTCCATGGTGCCAACTCATTTCCTTGCTCCTGGGGCTGGAATTTGCATCCCTGCTCCTCCTCTGCTGCCCCCGGCCCAGCAAAACATAAGTCTAGGGCTGTTTTCCCTCCCTGCTCCAAGGAAGACACAGCTTCATGCCTGAGGGATGTGCAGTGTGGGCAGTGGAAAGCCAATTCCCATCCATTTCCCCATCGACTCCCACTTTGGAGCCGGCAAAACCCCTTTTTCCAGCTATAAAACCCTGCTGGTAACAGCGTCCGCCCTTCCAAACCACGGAGCCCTCCCGTTACCAGGGGGAACTCAGCCCAAACAGCCACGTTGCTCCGTGATTTGGGATTTCCATTGGAGCTGGGATGAGTCACCAGCCTGGGATAGGGAGCGAGTGGCACTGGGGCTCCCCACGGCTCTGTGGCTTTTGGATGTGCTATTTATCCTCTGAAATCCCGTTTCCAGCCTCTAAACCATGCGGGAAGGGGCATCGTTCCGTGCCGTGGTCACGCGTGTCCATGCGTCCCTGTGCTGATGAAGCCAGGTTGCTTTTCCCTGTCATGAGAGGCAAGGATGTGGGGAGACAGCACACGGTGTCTCCGTGGAAAGGAGAAAAGCTCCTTCCAAGGCTTCGTGGGGAATGTCTGTGGGCAATTCCTGGAGGAATCAGGCTGGGAGCGACTCCCAGTGAGGCTCCTGGTGATGGGATTTGTTGAGCGACAGGAATGACTTTGCTTCTGGGCCCATTTGAATCCCTATGAAATGCCCTTTTCTGGTTCCAGCGGGTTTGGTTCCCCCTTAGGGCGCATGGAAAAGCCAGCTCCCCATTCCAGGAAAGGGAAGCTGAGCTCTTAGGAGTTGCCGACAAGCTACGTGGACCTGAGCAAACCCCTCATCCCTAGGGGTGAGCGTGCCCAGCACTGGGAACGGGCTTTGGCCCAGCGGATGCTGGAGGGTGGGAGCCGTTTCCACACATCCATGAGCACTGGCATTCCCTGGCTGGGGCTGTGGACCTGGCAGGATGCTGGCTGCGTGCGGATCCTGTCCTCCCTATACGTTGTGCCGGCTCTTTGGGGCCCGTGCTTGGAGACCGGCGCTGTTTATCCTGGTGACCTGGCAGAGGCACGGATGAGTCAGGAGCAGGGAGAAACTGCTTCGCCACATTCCCAGTGCCTCACCACAGAGGCTTCCCTCACCCTGTCCCTGCTGCGTCTTCTGTGGGGCCCTGGTCCTTGGCATGGGGGGATGATCCCTGGGATAGCGGGAAAAGATATATCCATGGGGAAGAAGCTCCTGACTTGGCACCTTGTCTGGAGCGGGATGGCTGTGACCGGGAGGCAGGGAAGGAGGGAAGGCCTGCTTCCCCATCCCATCTCCATGGTCCCTTCCCAGCAGCCTCAAGCCTCAGCCAGGGCTCGGGGAGGGATGAGGAATGGGGTTTGAGCATGCCCAGAGCATCCCTCGTTGATGAGCTGTATCCTGCCTCGGCTTTCCCAGTGGGAGAGCTCCTGCCTGGGATTCTGGGCCAGAGGGAAGGGCAGGAATAGAACGAGGGCCAAGGATGCCAAGGTCTCCAGAGCCTTTCTGAAGCCACCCCGTGCGCTCTGCAGGCTCGTGCCTGTGCCTGTGCCGAGCTCGCCCCGAGCAGATCCAACTTTCCATGAAGGCTGGGATATTCTGGCAGCTGCGTTGGGTTTTTTTCCCTCCTTCCTGCTTTTAAAAGCTAAAAATAGTTCGGAGGCCCCTTTTCCCTCCGTCTTTTCTCTGGAGACGTTTGTTCCTGAAGGATTTGATTCTCTCCATGTGTTTTCACCTCTTGGGTTTGCATTCGCCTCTCCCAATGCAGGGAAGCAAATCCCATGGGAGCTGCTCCAAACGTGGGGCTGTGCTTCCGTTTGGGCTGGCAGAGCCTCTGGGATCCTTTCTCGCAGGTGGGATGGGGAGAGCAGTGGAACACGCGGAGGAGGAGGAGGATGGTCCCTGTTCATCCCATTCCCAAGAGACGTGGGAGCGACGCAGCTGCCATGGAAGTGATGTATTTTTAGCCCAGCGCCAGTTGGAGCCTGGGAGGCTGCAGGGAAATAAAAGCAGGATCCGATGGGAAGCGAGGGGGGAAAGGGGAATTTTCCTCCAGTCTCCTGGGATTTACCATGGGGCTTCCTCAGCATCAACGTGTCCAATCTCAGCCTTTTCACTTCTGAATGGTGCCGGTGCCCCCTAAAGCATCAGAGGCTGCCCATGCCCCAAACCGCATCCCAAAGAGCCGGTGACCCCCCAGGTACACCCAGGTCCCAGAGTTAGGAGGTGGTTGACTCCATCAGAAACAGCGGGATCGATCCCTGCTGGCAGCACGGGGGGGGGGCACTGCGAGGAGCTGCTGCCAGATGGGACAACTCAGGCTCTGGATCTGCTCCCAGATGGCATTTTTGTCCCGTGAGTCAGTGGCATGAAAGGAGTGGGATGCGCTGGAAGGCCCATGGTGCCCCAGGAAGGGGGTTAATGGAGGACGGCACCGGGTGGATATCTTGGAATGACTTTTCCATGCCGGCTCAGGTCAGAAAGCAGAAGGAACCGCAGGAAAAGCTGCTGTTGGCCAAGCAAGGAGCTTCCCATACCCAAGTCTGGGAATGTTGGTGCTTGCTCGTGGTGGGCAGGAGGAGAGGAGTGGAGGCAGCTCCTCCATGTGTTCCCTATGGGAAGGGGGCAGATCCTACTGTGGGGCCACCAGCTCCTCCCTGCTACTTTGAGCCATGGGGCAGGAATTCTGCCCCAGGAACGTGCCCATCCTGCACCCCTTTGTGATGATCCCTGCCTTGGTGCTGACAGGCACCCACAGGGCTGTGCTTTTTATAGGACCTACCAAAATAGCATCAGGTTGTGTCTGAGGGGGAGTCGGGTCGGGTTCCCCAGGCACAGGGCGATGGCTCCATAAGGAACAGCCTGGAGCTGCTCTTGGAGGGCTGGAAGAGCAAGGGAAGGAGTGAGGGATGGGATGGGATGGTGCTGGAGGGCAGGAGAGTCACTTGCAGTGTGGTGTGGGACGGGGCCTGCCACATACACTGCATCGCATACACTGTGCCATATATACTGTGCTGTCTACACTGTGCCATACCATATACACTGTGCCGTATACACTGTGCCATATACACCGTGCCATATACACTGCGCTATACCACACACACTGTGCCATGCTGCACTGTGCTGTACCATATGCGCTGTCCTACTGCATATAGACTGTGCTATATACACTGTGACATGCAGCACTGTGCTATATTCACTGTGCTATGCAGCACTGTGCTATGTACACTGTGCTGCGCTGCACTGTGCCATGCCATACACACTGTGCCATATACACTGTGCTGTATACACTGTGCAGTGCTGCACTGTGCCATATACACTGTGCTATATACACTGTGCCATATACGCTGTGCTATGCAGCACTGTGCTATACACACTGTGCAGTGCTGCACTGTGCCATGCTGCACTGTGCTATACCATATACACTGTCCTGCTGCATATACATTGTGCCATATACGCTGTGCCATGCAGCACTGTGCCATATACACTGTGCTATATGCACTGTGCTCTGCTGCACTGTGCCGTGCCATACACACTGTGCCATATACACTGTGCTATATGCACTGTGCTCTGCTGCACTGTGCCGTGCCATACACACTGTGCCATATACACTGTGCCATATACACTGTGCTATATACACTGTGCCATGCTGCACTGTGCCATATACACTGTACTATATACACTGTGCCATATACATGGTGCTATATACACTGTGGTATATACATTGTGCCATATACACTGTGCCACACAGCCCTGTGCCATGGCCATTCACCCATCCCATGTGGTCCCTGCAGGAACGCCAAGAAGGAAGGGGACCTGCTGACGGCGCAGGCTCGGCTCAAGGACGTGGAGGCTCTGCTCAACTCCAAGGAGGCCGCGCTCTCCACGGCCCTGGGCGAGAAGAGGAACCTGGAGAACGAAGTGAGGGACCTGAGGGCGCAGGTGGCCAAGGTGAGCATTGGCACCCCCCGTCCCCATGGCCCCCCATGGCCCCGGCCAGCCATGGGGCAGAGCTGGGGCTGGGTGCCCAGGAGCCCGCTGTGAGCATCCTCAATGCCCTGCAGCTGGAGAGCGCCTTGGGTGAAGCCAAGAAGCAGCTGCAGGATGAGATGCTGCGGCGCGTGGATGCCGAGAACCGGCTGCAGACGCTGAAGGAGGAGCTGGAATTCCAGAAGAACATTTACAGCGAGGTGAGTCTCCGGGGGGGATAACCCCCCTCCAACCGTGTCGCATCCCCATTCCCAAAGCTCATCCCACCGTGTCCTGTCCCCAGGAGCTGCGGGAGACCAAGCGCCGCCACGAGACGCGGCTGGTGGAGATCGACAACGGGCGGCAGCGGGAGTTCGAGAGCAAGCTCTCGGAAGCCCTGCAGGAGCTGCGGAGCCAGCACGAAGCCCAGATCAGGCTCTACAAGGAGGAACTGGAAAAGACCTATGGGGCGAAGGTGAGCAGCACCCCATGTGCCTTGTCCCCTCCTCACCCTGCCCCATAGCGCGGATGGGGATGGCAACCCATCCATCCATCCATCCATCCATCCATGCATCCATCCATCGTGTCCTCCAGCTGGAGAACGCCAAGCAGTCGGCTGAGAGGAACAGCAACATGGTGGGTGCTGCCCATGAGGAGCTGCAGCAAACCCGGATCCGCATCGACAACCTCTCCTCGGAAGTCAGCCAGCTCCAGAAGCAGGTGAGTGAGGAGCAAGGGGGTTCCCTCTGGATGTGCCACCTCGAAGGGTGGCTTTAGGTGGAGCAGCCACCCCTCACCTTCCCTTCCCTACGCAGTTGGCTGCTAAGGAAGCGAAGCTGCACGACTTGGAGGATATCCTGGCCAGGGAACGCGAGACCAACCGGCGCCTGCTCTCCGACAAGGAGCGGGACATGGCCGAGATGAGGGCACGCATGCAGCAGCAGCTCGATGAGTACCAGGAGCTGCTGGACATCAAGCTGGCTCTGGACATGGAGATCAACGCCTACCGCAAGCTGCTGGAGGGCGAGGAGGAGCGGTGAGCATCCAACCCAATGGGCTCGGTGGGTCCTGGTCCTCGTGTCCTCACTGATTCCATCTCACCTTCTCCTCCTGCCCAGGCTGAGGTTGTCGCCCAGCCCTTCCTCCCACAAAGGTACATCCCGGAGCCACTTGTCCACCCCGGGCTCCTCCAAGAAGAGGAAGCTGGAGGACAGCGAGAGCCGGACCAGCTTCTCCCACCATGCCCGGACAAGCGGCCGCGTTGGTGTGGAGGAGGTTGACTTGGAGGGGAGATTCGTGAGGCTCAGGAACAAGTCCAACGAGGTGCGTTTGCCTTCAGGGAGGAGCCAAGGGGGGGTCAGTTCAGCCCTGTTTCACCCCACGGGTGAGATGGAGCCGGGACAAGCTGGTGAGGAACGGAGGGATCTAAGCATGGGGCTCTTGCAGGACCAGGCGATGGGGAACTGGCAGATCAAGAGGCAGAATGGAGACGATCCCCCCATCACCTACCGCTTCCCCCCGAAGTTCACCCTGAAGGCTGGCCAAGTGGTCACGGTGAGTCACTGGCCAGTGGCAGATCCAGCCGAGATCCCAGACCCAGGCATGGAATCAGAGAACCCCAGAATGGGTTGGGGTGAAGGGACCTTAAAGCTCCTCCAGCTCCAACCCTGCCATGGGCAGGGACACCTTCCACTGGAGCAGCTTGCTCCAAGCCCCATCCAACCTGGCCTTGAGCACTGCCAGGGATGGAGCAGCCACAGCTTCTCCATTTAACCCACACTTGAATGCTCTGTGCTCTCCTCCCTAGATCTGGGCCTCAGGGGCTGGGGCGACCCATAGTCCCCCCAGCAACATGGTGTGGAAAGCCCAGAGCAGCTGGGGCTCTGGGGACAGCCTGCGCACTGCCCTCATCAACTCCAATGGGGAGGTAAGAGCCCAAGGGCAGCTCCAGGGCACAGGGTGGGGGTCAGCAGCCACCAAACCCCCCCAACTCCTTTCCTGTCCCCTGCAGGAGGTGGCCATGCGGAAGCTGGTCCGCACCGTGATCATCAATGATGAGGATGAGGATGAGGATGAGGATGAAGTTCACATCCACCACCGCCATCACCACGTGAGTGATGCAGGGGGCTGTTGGAGGGATGATGATAGTAACAGAGTCATGGAATGTAATAGCAACAGACTATGGAATTAGAGTAATAGCAATAGAGTCATGGAATGGTTTGGGTTGGGAGGGACCTTAAAGCTCATTCAGTTCCAAGTCCTGCCACGGGCAGGGACACCTTCCACTAGAGCAGCTTGCTCCAAGCCCCGTCCAGCCTGGCCTTGAGCACTGCCAGGGGTCATCATTATCATCATCATCATCATCTAATAGTATTAATAACTATAATTAGAAGAGAAAGAAGAAGAAGGGAGAAGAAGAAAAACAAGAAGAAGGAAAAGAAAAAGAAGAAGAAGAAGAAAAAGAAGAAAATGAAGAAGAAGAAGGAGAAATAGAAGAAGAAGAAAATTAAGAAGGAGAGGAAGGAGGAGGAGGAGAAGAAAATGAAGAAGAAGGAGGAGAAGAAAATGAAGAAGGAGGAGGAGAAGAAAATGAAGAAAAGGAGGAAAAGAAAATGAAGAAGAAGGAGGAGAAGAAGAAGAAAATGAAGAAGGAGGAGGAGAAGAAGAAGAAAATGAAGAAGAAGAAAATTAAAAAGAAGAAGAAAATGAAGAAGAAGAAAATGAAGAAGAAGAAGAAGAAAATGAAGGAGGAGAAGAAAATGAAGAAGAAAAAGAAAATGAAGGAGGAGAAGAAGAAGAAGAAGGAGGAGAAGAAGAAGAAAATGAAGAAGAAGAAGAAGGAGGAGGAAGAGGAGAATGCATAGTCATAATTAATAATAATATCAGTATTATTGCTATTACCACTGTTTGTTTCAAAGCATGGGATGGGTGGTCCATGGACCCTCTTTGAAGACTACCTTGCAGAGCCCTCCTGGCTCCCACCGTGCTCCTCAGGGCAGGGTGCTTGATGCAGAAGATGCTCTGGTGGGTGCTTGAGGTCCCTTTGTCTGTGTCCCCCCCTCCCTCCGGTGCAGGGCAGCTGCGGTGGCCCCGGCGACCCCGGTGAATACAACCTGCGCTCGCGCACCGTGGTCTGCGGCACGTGCGGGCAACCGGCCGACAAGGGGGGCAACCAGAACATCGCCACCATGTCCTCGGGCTCGTCCACCTCCAGCGTGACCGTCACCCGCAGCTACCGCAGCATGGGCGACGCCGGCAGCATCGGCCTCGGGGAAACGCTGGTGACCAGGAACTACCTCCTGGGGGATTCCAGCCCTCGTCGGCAGGTTAGCACCCACCAGCACCCTCCTCTCTCAACAAGGCAGCGCCTTCCTCATCCTCCTCTCTGCTTTTCCTCTTGCTCTGGGCACCTTTGGAAAGGGAGGGATTGGGAGAGGTCGTCCACAGCATCTCCACATCCCATGCTTGACCCCGGGAGCATCCCTCATCCCCATGGCTCTCATTCCACCCATCACTCATGCTGGGCGCTCGCGGGTTAATACCCTCAATAGCAATCAATACCCTCCTCTAATTCCCCAATTCAGGGCTGAGGGGGGGTTCACTGCATCCCAAGGGCATTGGTGGGGATCCCACTTGGAATTTGCCGCCTCCGTCGCAGCCAATGGCACTGATTGGGGGTTCACGCGCTGCTTTCCCTCTCTTCCTCCCAGGCTCAGGCTGTGCAGAACTGCAGCATCATGTAACTCCGTGGCACCATTCCTGGGATCCCTCGGCAGGTTTTGCTTTCCCAAAGCCAGAGTATTTTGGTGTTTTCTTTTCGACCCACTGAGCTCCAGCGCCGATGTTGGGATTTTTTTCTTTTCTAGAGCAGGAATTTTATATATAAACCCATTCAAAACGCTTCCGGATGCTTCGATGTTTTGTTTTTGTAAAGGAAAAAAAGATCTATTTCTATAAAAAACAAAAACCAAAGCAAAAAAAAAAAATAGAGCTTTTTCAGCTTCCAAATCTTTTTAAAAGCGCAGCCAAAGACAAGGAGGAATCGCGTTTACGGAGCGGGAGGTTGGAAGTCAACAGCTCCATGGATGCTATCCTAGTATTTGCCAAAGCTTTTTCTCTAGGGCTGGGAGAAGCGAAGCCATTCCCATGGGGCTGAGCAGAGCAGCTCTGATGCTGGTGCCTGACGTGGAGCGTTGCCTCGAGCAACTCAGGCTCTTTTTGGGATTTGCCCCCCAAATTCCCGTTTTTTCCCCCCTTTTCCCCCCATTTTCAGGGCATCCGGCAGCATTCCCGTCACTTCATGTACTGTATTCCCCATCCCAAGCGCCTCTTTGCCCGTTGGGGTCTCTCTTTTATAAGCAGCCAAGTTGTGCCTTAGCCAAGGTGGGAGCCACGCCGGAGCAGGGATCCCGCATGGCATCGAGGGTGGATGGAATATGGGAAGTGAAACGCCCCGGAGCTGTATCCTGGGACCAGATGGATTTGGTGGATGGGGTGATGGACCTCACTCCTGCAGGACCCACTTGAACCTCCTCTTCGGGGGATGCTGCATCCAGGGGGGTTTGAACCCCTCTTTGTTCTCCAGTGGTAGGAGCTCAGGAGCCGTTTTCCAGGCAGGATGAGGCCAAGGATGCTTTAGGAAGCATTGAGGAAGGTTTTCCTTTGAGCAAGGGGGACCTGGGGGGCAGCTCCCCTCTCTGCCAGGCTCCATCCAGCTCTTGACCCCCAGCCTGGGAGCAGGATCAGGCCCCCGGCACGAGCCCCCTGCTCCGGCGGGATATGGTGATACCGCGTTATGTATCTGTGCTTGCAAAGCTTCTGTATTCCTGCCTCTGTTTCCTTCTGGAATCAATAGAGCTGATCCCTTCCCATTCTGTGTGCTGTTGTCATTGATGTCCTGGGAAGTAGGGGGGGGGATCGTGGGAGCCCCCCAGCTCCAATACTGAGGAAGTGGGGTTGCAATGTGGGGAGAAGGCTCAGAGATTCCCTGCCCCTGGGGTGTCGGGAAGCAGAAATCCCCCTGGATGGGAAAGATGGGGAATGGGGGGGGGATGTGGTGCAGAACCTGAGTGAGCCCCGGGGCAGCTTTGCCCCTCCCATGGGATGACCCCAGCACCCCATCAAGGGGACCCCTTCCCTGTGTATTCCCGCCTCGCCCGGGCCGTGCCAGGCACTGGAATGAGGCGGGAGGAGATGTGGGAATAGGGAGGGAGCTCTAAAGCCGGTCCCTAATCGGCTTTACCGGGCCCAGCGCCGGGAGCCGCGATGTGAGCAGCACGGACGGGTGGGCACAGGCACAGGTAGGTGCCCACCCAATGGGTCCCCCCCACTGGGACAGCACCCAGGAGCTGGGTGCAAGCAGGGCTGAGGTCTATGGGTGCCCAGGGGTGAATGAATGGGGCTGGTGACACTGGGGACCTGCCACATCGGGGCTGGCGGCACTGGGGGTGTCAGTGCCCCTTTGCCAGCCTCAGTACCCCGTGAGCTCCTTGCACGGCCCCATGGGGACCTTGTACAGCCCATGGGGACCCCACACATCCCATATAGGCCTTGCATAGCCCCATGGGGACCTTGTACAGCCCATGGGGACCCCGCACATCCCATATAGACCTTTCACAGCCCCATTGGCACCTTGCACAGCCCCACTGGCTCCTTGTACAGCCCATGTACAGTGCAGGTACGGCCCATGGCACCTCGCACAGCCCATGAGGACCGTGCACAGGGGTTGGGGTTCTCCAGCTCCTCGTGCCCAGCTCCAGGCTCCCCATGGTGGATGCCAGGATGGACATGGGACCACGGCCCATCTGCACCCACTTGTGCACCGAGCGGCTGGGTCTCTGCAGGGAGAGCCTTGGAGCAGCCCTGGGGCTGGGATAGAGCCAGGGATGCCCAGCACATCTGGCAGTGGGTGCTGGGGGCCCCATCAGCCCCACAGCGGCCCCCTCCAGGCCCCTGCGTGCCCGGGGGGATTAAGGTCAGGTCTTGCTGCTAATCCCAAGGGTGCTGTGAGATGGGAGCTTGTGCCCGCTGCCATCCCCCAGGGTTGCACCCCAAGGTGCTGCGTGTGATGGGGCACCCTTGGGGGGACCAAAAGTGGGGGGAGAAGGGAGGGCCATGGCTCAACACTTGGGGTGGGAAGGGGCTGGGGCAGCTCTGCACCGCCACAGCTTTGGCTAAGCCTGCAAGGCATGAGGCGCAAGCTCCTTACGGATCCCAAGCAAAGGCTCCGGAGCACTGGAGCCCTGTGGGAATTGGGGAGCAGCCGAAGGGGGAAAGGGGCTCCTGGATGGGCTTGTTCCCGGCCTGATGCTTTTGGGGTGCTGGTGCCCCCAGCAGGTACCTCCCTGGGGTTCCTCATGCGTGGTCCTGGCTGGGGACAAGGAACTCTCCGAGGGACGTGCAGGGAGGAAGTGGCGGATGCAGGATCCTGTTTCGGGTTCTGGGAAGGGGAAGGAGAAGTGGGATCAAGGCAGACTTCCCCTCATGGGAAGTGCCATTGACCAAACTGGGGTGCTGGGGGGTGCTCAGGAGGGGGTCCTGCTGGTGGGCCATGAACCCCCTCTGGGGACCCCCCAAAACCAGCACGGCTGGCCTAGGGTCTAGGGATGTGGTGTGGGTAGGGGGATGCAGGGATGGGATTTAGGGATGCAGTGTGGATAGGGGAGTGGAGGGATGGGATTCAGGGATGCAGTGTGGATAGGGGAGAGCAGGGATGGGATTCAGGGATGCAGTGTGGATAGGAGTGTGCAAGAATGGGGATACAGGGATGGGTTGCAGATGCTAACAAGCATGGGCAGAGCAAAGCTGGGGTGGCACGATGCAGTTATGGGGTGTCCAGAGCTGGGGGGGGGGGGGATGCTCGGGGGTGTCTGCTGCTACGTGTGTGTGTGCGCGGTCATACATGTGCCGTGTACACGCGTGTCCGTCCGTGTGTCCGCCCCGAGCCGTTGCCATGGCGACGTGAGCAGCATCCGGCGGCCCCGGGGATGCTCCCGCCAGCCCGGCCCTGGGCTGCCGCAGGTCGGTACCGCCGCGCACCGGGACCGGGGCTCCGCGGGGGCTGCGAGCGGCCGTGATAGCGGGGATGGGCTCTGGGAACCCCCCCAGACCGCTCTGGTGCTGCCGGGCGGGGACAAAGGGCCCGAGGTCCCAGCCTCGGGGATCGCTTCCCTGCATCCCGCTTGGCAGCGCCCCCCCTCTTCATCCCACACCTCCGCACATCCCCCCGCATCCCTCCTCTATCCCCCAATTCCCTCCTGTGCATCCTCCCACCTCTTTCTGTCCCCACCCTTTGCATTCCCCACCTCTTGAATCCCTCCTCATCTTCCCCTGTTCTTCCTCAGGTTCCTCCCCTGCATCTTCCCATATCCTCAGTGCATCCTTTGCTTTCCATCTCCCATCCTTTGCTTTCCATCTCCCATCCCTTGCTTTCCATCTCCCCCACCCCTCCTCTTGCCCGGGCTCCCGGGGGGGTTAAGGTTATTCCTGGGTGTTGGAAGCATCCCAGCATCTCGCCATTCCACAGGGATGCTCCTGAGCGGTGACATGCCCCATCCTGGCCAGGATGGGTGGGGTTTGGAGCAAGCTGCTCTAGTGGAAGGTGTCCCTGCCCATGGCAAGGGTTTGGAGCTGGGATTTAAGCTTCCTTCAACCCAAATCATGCTGTGGTCCTATCCTATGGCATGGCAGAGGTTGGGACCTCAATGGGCCATTGCTGAGCACTCGGCCTGGGTCTGGCTCCGTCCTGGGTCAGCTTAAACCCCTCTTTGGAAGGAGAATATGTGTTTATTGGCAGCACAACATTCCCTGGCATTGGAGGGAATGTGGAGATGGGACCCAGGCAGCCACAGCCATCATGAACCCGAAAGCACCAGGGCAATCAAACTATTTCAGCACTGAGTGACACTCACTTCCAAATCCTATCCAGGGAGGCTGCAATGTCCATATGTGCCCCGCTGGCATATGGACCACTTTGGATCCAGAAAGGATGAGGGCCAGGGCTGGGATGGCGCTTCTGGAGCAGCATCCCCCCTGTATCAGATCGGGGGGGACAGGACACACTCTCAGCCCCACCACGGCCCCCGGAGCCTTCAGCCTCACCGAGGAGCCTCTTTTCCTCCCTTTCCCATCCCTCCTCCCCCTCCAGCGGCCCCGGTGGCTCTGGCCCAGGGCAGAACAATGCGGCCGGTCCGAGGCTCCGTGTGTCCCCAAGTGGGAAAGCCGGGGCAGAGTAACCTACTTTCTGCGCTCACAAGGAGCTTTCTGTCCCAGCCAAGCGAGGTGGTGGGGGCAGCGCTGCCCTCCCGGGGTCCCTGCGGGTGGATGGTGGTGCTGGGGGATGCAGGTAAGGAGGCACAGGCAGGGCAGGATGCGCCTGGAGCAGGGTATTGGAGTGCTCGGCTGTGGCTCTGGCCTTGGGGGGACCAGGGCATTGGTTGCGGGGGGTTCCTTGTCCCGGAGCTGCCGGGGTTGGAGGATGGAGCCTGCCCCGAACCCTGATTCATGGGGGACAATGCTCAGCCCCATGGCCCGGCTTTAAGGGGTGAGGCTCAGCCCCATGGTGCGGTTTTAGTGGGTGATGCTCAACCCCATGGTGCTGCTTTAGGAGGTGATGCTCAGCCCCATAGTGCTGTTTTAGGGGGTGATGCTCAGCCCCATGGCTCTGTTTTAGGGGGTGATGCTCAGCTCCATGGTGCTGCTTTAGGAGGTGATGCTCAGCCCCATGGCGCTGTTTTAGGGGACGATGCTCAGCTCCATGGGGCCATCCGCAGGAGCGATGCTCAGCAGGGAAACCACCCTTGCTTCACCCTCCGCCCAAAGCCAGACGGGACACCCCGCTCCCCCCCAGCAGGAGGAGCAGCAGCACCGCAGCTCCCATCCCGGCTCCCTCCAGCGGGCTCCGCAGGGCGGGCGCGGAGCAGGCTGAGGCTCGTCCCCCTCCAGCAGGACTTTCTGGTTCCTGCACTCACTGCCGGGGCCGCGTCGCGCTGGGCCGGGCCCGAACGGCGCTGGGAGCCCCGTACGGGGAGCCCCGTACTGGGAGCAGCATCGGGCATGGGGCCGGGGGGCGCTTCTGGCCGCATCCCCCCCGGGGTGATGGTGATGGTCCAGGGGTGGAGGTGAAGCGGCTCCGTCCTCGCCCCGCCGGAGAGGTAAAGCTCCTCCATGGGGACGCGGTGGCTGCTCCAAAGGGACCACGGGGTCCTCAAGGCGCTGTTTTGAAGGGGTGATGCTCAGCTCCATGGAGCTGTTTGTGGGGACAGTGTCGAGCCCCATGGGGGGGGCTCTTTCCCTGTCGCTTCTAACAGGAGGGGCAGAATGAGCTGGAAGAGGTGAGGGGCGTTCCGTGGTTTATACCCACACACCCTCCTCTGGACCCTGTGGCCCCTGATGGAGGCACACAGAGGGGTCCCAGCAGGACACGGGGATGGCACCGCCTGTGCCGTGGTGACAACGGGACTCTGCCCCACACTTGGGGGTCACACGTGGCTCGATGCTTTGCCCCCCCCCCCCCCCTCCGCGCCGGGTGCAGGTTCCCCCTCGTGTCATTTCCTCCCCGGGGACAAGCGGTGCGGGCTGCGCCGGGCCCTGATCCTTCGTCCTTCCCGCAGGGATGGTGCCGGGACGCTCCATGGGGGCTCCCCAGCTGCCCCCCAACACCCTGCGCCTACTCTGGGTGCTGCTGGTACCGATTGCGCTGCTCTGCGCAGAGCCCCGGCCCCGCTCCACCTTCCACAGCGGTGAGTGAGGGCAGGGAGAGGGATGGGGATGGGTTGGGGGCACCATCGGTGTCATGGGACCATGGGATAAGTTGGGATGCAGGGACATGAAAGCTCCGCCAAGTCCAGCCAGGGACACCTTCCTCTCCTTGGGTTGAGGACCCATCCATCACCTCCCCATTCCTTTCCCCCTGGCGTTGGGAAGGTGGTGACGGGGCCGGGGTGCCCTGGGTACCACAACAGGACGGCACAAGGGTGGTGCAAAGGGCGACCACAGGGGCCAATGGGGGTGAGGCTGTTGGTACCCAAACCCCTTCGGGGGTGGGGTGCTGGGTGCACCCCAGGGTGCCAGTCCCAGCACAGAGGCTGCTGTGCCCCCCACTGCGGCCCGCAGCCCCGCTGCCGCTTCCACTTCCCCATGCAGCCATTCCGAGAAGTACGACACATCCTTCTGCTCGCTCCTTGTCCCTGGGGCTGACGGGGGCAAACGAGGAGCTTGAGGGCATCAGGGAGGGCTTGGAACCCCTTGGGGTGACAGACCCCCCAGACGAGCATCACCCCATGGCCATGGGCACGGGCAGCGCTCGCAGCCCAACTAGGGACCATGCACAGGACCCCAAGGCGGTGTCACAGGCTGAGGGGTGCTCGGGGACACCCAGCTCCTGCAGCAGGACCTGGGGGGGACAGCGGGGAGCTGGCGGTGGTGCTGGGGGGACCACGGAGGAAGCATCGCAGCCCATTTCCTATGTGGGAGCTGCCACATCCCCTCCTCTCCGGCGGTGCCACATCCGGGCTTGAGGGTGGCACCGGTGCCTCTCTGCGTGGCCCTTGGCTCTCATCACCCCCCCCCCCCCGTCTTTGCCCAGGGGACCCCCGGCGGATCCTGACCCACTTCAGCCAGGCCAATGTCTCGCACTACGACATCTTCCTCCTGCGCGAGGATGAGGAGGAGCTGTACGTGGGGGCACGGGACCGGGTGCTGGCCCTCGCCGTCGGCACCCCCGGCACCATCCACGCCCAGGCCTCGGTGAGCAGCAGCGCCGGGGGTGATGCCCTTGGCCCCTGCCTCAGTTTCCCCACTCATCTCCCTTCCCTCCAACAGATAACGTGGGGACCCACGGCCGAGAAAGCCTCCCAGTGTGCTTTCAAGAAGAAGAGCCAAGAGGTGGGACAGCACCATGGGGCTTGGGGGGGTCCCATCGGGGCTATGGGGTGCTCAGACACCCCCCCCTTCTTCCCGTTCCCCCCCACTGCAGACCGAGTGCTTCAACTTCATCCGGGTGCTGGTGCCCCTGAACCAGACCCACCTCTATGTGTGTGGGACCTACGCCTTCAGCCCTGCCTGCACCTACATAGTGAGTGAGCCCCACAGATGAGGATGGGGCACAGAATCCTGCGGGATGGGGCTTTGGAGCTTCATGGCATCCCGGGATGTCCCCTGCTGCCCCCCATCATTGGGGCTGTAGAAGCCATGGATGGAGGTGGTGAAGCCCTTGGTTGGGGTCCCTCAGGCTTGCCCCCGACCTCAGCTTCCCCGCTTGCCCAGGGACCCCACAGCTGCTTCTGTGCCCTTTGGGGGCTGATCCTTCCCCCCATCCCCACAGCTCCTGGAGAACTTCACGCTGGTGTCCAGCAGCAGAGGACAGCCCTTCCTGGATGGGAAGGGCCAATGCCCCTTCGACCCGCAGCACACCTACACGGCCCTGCTGGTGGGTGAGTACGGGGCCGCTGGCCCCTATGGGTGCGCCCCCATCGCTGGGGTGGGATGGAGGGTGATGGAGAGGGGGGGTCCCGGTGTCCCCATGCAGAGGGGGAGCTCTACGCCGGCACCATGAACAACTTCCAAGGCAACGAGCCCATCATCTCCCGCTCGCTGGGCACCAGGACCCTGCTCAAGACGGACGCGTTCCTCCGCTGGCTTTCGGGTGAGCAAAGGGGACAACCCCAGGGAGAACCCCCCCACCGTGGACCCCTCCTTGTGCCACCGCCAGCTCCTCACCCGCTGCCCCACAGACGACGCTGCCTTCGTGGCCTCCTTCAGCCTCCCTCAAGATGACAAAGTCTACTTCTTCTTCGAGGAGACCGCCGAGGAGTTCGACTTCTTCGAGCGGCTCCTGGTGCCGCGGGTGGCGCGGGTCTGCAAGGTGGGAGCATCGCCCCTTGGCCGGGCGCTGCAGCCCCTGAGGAAGGTCCCTCTCCAGCGCCCGTGTAACCTCTTCAGACGTGATGATGATGGAGGAGGATGATGGAGGATGATGACGGAGGAGGATGATGGTGGAGGAGGATGATGGAGGATGATGGTGGAGGATGATGGTGGAGGATGATGACGGAGGAGGATGATGGAGGATGATGGTGGAGGATGATGACGGATGATGGTGGAGGATGATGGTGGAGGATGATGACGGAGGAGGATGATGGAGGATGATGATGGTGGTGGAGGATGATGGTAGAGGATGATGATGGATGATGATGGTGGAGGATGATGGAGGAGGAGGAGGATGGAGGATGATGGTGGAGGATGGTGGGGGGGGATGATGGTGGAGGAGGACGACGGAGGAGGAGGATGGAGGATGATGGTGGAGGAGGATGACAATGGAGGATGACAATGGAGGAGGATGGTGGTGGCAGATGATGATGTGGGTACCCGGCTCCTGTCACCTCGGTGCTGAGCACCCCCCATCCCCACAGAGCGATGTCGGTGGGGATAAGGTGCTGCAGAAGAAGTGGACGACGTTCCTCAAGGCGCAGCTGCTGTGCTCGCAACCCGGCCACTTCCCCTTCAACGTCATCCATCACGCCTTCGCCCTGCCCCGGCCGGGCGGCGCCGACATCTACGCCGTCTTCACCTCGCAGTGGTGAGTGCCGGCACCCGGGGGTGCTGTGGGTGCCCCGGGGAGCACCCATGGGCACCGCGCTGTCCCCGCAGGCAGGCGGGCAGGGAGGGCAGCGCCGCCGTCTGCGCCTACAGCCATGAGGCACTGGAGGAGGTCTTCGAGGGCAAGTACAAGGAGCTGAACAAGGAGAGCTCCCGCTGGACCGTCTATGGTGGCCCCGACATGAGCCCCCGGCCCGGCAGCGTGAGTGGGACGAGCCCCATCGCTGGGGATGCTGCTGGTCCCGGTGGGAAGGGGTTTGCTGCTGGTCCCTATGGGAAGGGTTTTGCTGCCGATCCCAATGGGAAGGGTTTTGCTGCTGATCCCAGTGGGAAGGGTTTTGTTGCCGGTCCCAATGGGAAGGGTTTTGCTGCTGATCCCAGTGGGAAGGGTTTTGCTGCTGATCCCAGTGGGAAGGGTTTTGTTGCCGGTCCCAATGGGAAGGGTTTTGCTGCTGATCCCAGTGGGAAGGGTTTTGCTGCTGATCCCAGTGGGAAGGGTTTTGTTGCTGGTCCCAATGGGAAGAGTTTTGCTGCTGATCCCAATGGGAAGAGTTTTGCTGCTGATCCCAATGGGAAGACTTTTGCTGCCGGTCCCAGTGGGAAGAGTTTCGCTGCTGCAGTTTGGAAGGAAACAGTGGCACGAGAGGGATGGGAATGATGGGGAAGGGGGAAGGTCCCATCGTCCCCAATGACGCTGTGTTCCCCCTGTGCCTCAGCACTGACTCCTCTGTGCCCACAGTGCTCCATGGGCCCCTCCTCTGACAAAGCCCTCACCTTCATGAAGGACCATTTCCTGATGGACGGGAAGGTGGCACCCACCCAGGGGCAGCCGCTGTTGGTGAGGACGGACGTCACCTACACCCGCATCGTGGTGGATGAGACCCGTGGTGCCTCGGGGACCAACTACCGCATCCTGTTCCTGGCCACGGGTGGGTTTATGGGGGGGTACCCGCACGTGGTCCCCCCTCCCAACTCTCCCCTTGGTGCCTCCAAACCCACCGGCGACGTCCCTTGCGCCCCACAGCGGAGGGGTTCCTGCACAAAGCCGTGGAGCTGCCCGGAGCTCCGCACATCGTGGAGAGCATCCAGCTCTTCGGAACGCCGGAGCCGGTGAAGAACCTCCTGCTGGCACCGGGGAAGGTACAGGGGGATAGGGATGGGGCAAGCACCAGCCCCAAAGCCAGGATGGGCTCAACCCTGCTCCTCTCCCTCCGCAGGGCATCCTCTATGTGGGTTACTCCGGTGGAGTCCTCCAAGTGCCGGTGGCCAACTGCAGCCTGCACCGGAGCTGCGCCGAGTGCGTGCTGGCGCGGGATCCCTACTGCGGTTGGGACGGCGCCCAGGGGTCCTGCCAGCCCACCCGCAGCGCCCAGGACACGTGAGCAGGGATGAGGAAGGGAAAGGGGATGTGGAGCGGGGGGCATGGAGGGGGTCCTGCCCCTCGGTGAGCCCCCCCTGCATCCTGCATCCAGCTCGGGGGCAGAAACACGAGGGGGATGTGGAGGCGTTGGAGCGGGGCTGGAGCAGCTCTGCTCTGGAGCCAGGCTGAGAGCTGGGCTGGGGCAGCCTGGAGAAGAGAAAGCGCCTTAAGGGGAGACCTTAGAGCAGCTCCAGGGCCTAAAGGGGCTGCAGGAAACCTGGAGAGGGGCTTTGGACAAGGGATGGAGGGGCAGGATAAGGGGAATGGCTTTAACCTGCCAGAAGGGAGATGGAGGTGGGATCTGAGGCAGAAGCTCTGCCCCGTGAGGGTGGTGGGAAACTGGAATGGGTTGAATGGAGATGGTTTGGATGCCCCATTCCTGACCGTGTCCAAGGCCAGGTTGGACACAAGGGCTTGGAGCACCCTGCTCCAGTGGAAGGAGTCCCTGCCTGTGGCTTTAGATGAGCTTTAAGCTCCCTTCATCCCAACCCATCCCATTATCTCCGGTGCTGACTCCCCTCTCCCACCACAGGAGCACGTGGCTGCAGGACATTGAGGCAGGGAACCCGGCCCCCCTGTGCCACCGCGGCCGGAGCGTGGCCATGCCCCGCGCATGGGGAGCACCGGAGAACCCCACCGCAGAGAGTTGAGTGCGGGGGACACAGCGGGCTGAGGCTGGGGCCGCGCAGGATGGGGACCCCATCACCCCATTGTCCCCCTCTGCACCCCACAGGGCTCACCCCACCTCTGAACGCCGTGGTCCGCCTGCCCTGTCCCCATCCCTCCGCGCTGGCCACCTACCACTGGGAGCACCCCGACGGCGCCCGCGGGGCCACGGCGCTGCTGCCCGGCCACACGCTGGTTGTCATCATGCAGCGGGGCACCGCGGGCACCTACAAGTGCCAGGCGACCGAGAACGGCTACGTATGGACCGTGGCTCATTACCAGCTCTGGGACCCCAGCGGGGCCGGTCCGGGCCCGGACGGGCTGCCGCGGGGTTCCTCGGGTTCCCCCCGCTTGTACTGGCCCGAGTTTGTCACTGTCACCGTGCTGCTGGTGGTGACCCTGGCAGCCGCCGCCTGCTTGGCTCTCGTCGCTTACCACGATCAGCTCAAAGCCAGGAGCAAGGTTCGGGGGTGCAGCGCGCCCCAAAGCCCCCCAACGCAGCGCAGGGAGAAGGTGCCCCTCAATGGGGGCGCCGGGGAGCGCCCGGCACCCGAAGGCACCACGGAGGAGGAGGAGGAGGAGGAGGAGGAGGAAGGCTCCCACCCGTGCTGCGTGCAGCTCGATGGGGACATCGATGCTGATAACAACAGGCTCCGCGTCCCCATGGGGGGCCCGGCGTGATGGTGCCAATGGGGAGCAATGGGGGGGGTGGGGGGTTTGGGGGTGAACGTGAAGGGTTTGGGGGTTAATTTAACACACCCGAGGTAACGTTTTGGGGTGGGATGGGGGGCACAGGGATGGGGATGGGGACGGTGGTGTCACCCCACGGCACAAGTGCCCCATGTGCAACCCTGGGTGCTGAGCAATGGTGGGGGGGACCCCATGGCCCTACCCCATAGCCACGGGGGCGGTGATGGTGGGGATAGAGCCCCCCCCGTCGGATGCTGCCGCGATTTCGGAAGCTGTAAATTTCCCTTTTCTTTGTATATTTGATGTTTTGTATTAAACACAAAAAGGAACGAAAAGTTCTCCCCCCCCCCCCCCCCGGTGCAACGCGAAGGGAGGGTGCGTGTGCAAGGAGCGCCTTAAACGTTGGGTTATAGAGCAGGAATTCAGCGCTGGCCCTTTAAGAAGAGGGAGGGGGGAGTTCTGATTTACGCATGCGCGTTGATACCCTTCCTCACCTCCTCCTGGGCGCCGCCATCTTTACTAAGGGCGGAAGTAACGTTTGCGCGCCGCTTCAGCCCTTTCCCAAGATGTCCACGGCTCCCCGTCTCTGATTGGTCGAGCGCTTTCCGCGCCGGCGCGCTTCGTTTCCGGCCGGTGCCCGCCATGGGGCGGGGGGAGCGGCGGGACCGGGACGAGGGGTGAGGGGGGGGGCGGCGGCACCGGGAGGGGGGGGGGTGGCAAACGGGGGTAACGGGGGGGGGGTGGGGCACCGAGTACAGCCCGGGGGGGGGGGATACGGGACAGGGCAGCGGAACCGGGGCCTCCCGTTTGCCCGCGGGGTCGGGGCCGGTGGGAAGGGGGTGATTGGGGGGGGGGGGCTGCTCCGCGTCGCTTCCATAGGGATGGAATGCGGGAGCCGCGGTTGAGGGGATGGGAAGGGGAGGTTCTGCCTCCCCCGGGCGTCAAACGGGAGCGGTCCGGGGGGGGGATCGCGGCCGTCCCGCTCCGGAGGGTCTCCGCAGGCAGCAGGGCGGTGATTGGGGCTCGGGAAGGCTTCGGGATGCTTCCCGACGGCATCCGTATGCCGGGCAGGACAAAGGGCGCGTCCCCGTGTCCCAAAGCGTCGTCTTTAGGTACAGCGGAGCCAAAACGCCTTCGGATGGGGAAAAGGGGGATAAACTGGGGGGGGGGGGGGCTGAGGCTGAAGCTCCTGTAGAGCACTGATAAAGCAGCAGCAGTTGCGTTTGCATCCATTTGCCCCCCGAGTACTTGAAGGTACCAGTGGGAGATGGGGATGGCTACGAGGGGGGTGGGACTTTGAGGTCCCTTTCACCCAAACGAGCTGTTTTAGCAGCGTTTTTTTGCTCTGGAAAGGATGGGTTTGGGGCTTCCTGTTGGGTCGATGTGTTGAGATGCTTGGCTTGGACTCGGCAAGGAGTTGGGCTCATCCCGTGCTTGCTTCATGCACCCAATGAGACCCAAGCAGCACTTGGTGATGGGGAGAGCAGTGGGGCAGGAGGGCTCTGCTGGAGGAGGCTCTTCCTGGTGCTCTGAATGCTGCCTCATCCGTGGAGGAGGCAGTTTGGGAGTGGGGATGTGGTGGTTTCTATCCCTGGTTTCTATCAGCTTCCAGGTTTGGAAGGTCCACATGGAAATGGCCTGGGAAAATGGGTCTGATTTGTGCAGGGAATCTGGGGACACAAAAGGAAACTTGTGTTTTCCTTCCCTGTACAGAGCCTGGCACTGAGAAGTGATACTCTGACATCCAAGAGCATCACGAGCCTGGAATGACCGGGGAGGAGCTGCTTGCGGTGACCACTTGGATTCCTGGCTGCCTGTTCCAAGGTGATGCTTCCCATTGGAGCAGCGTTCTTCCTCCATCTCCATCTCCCCTCTGGTAGATTAAAGCCATTCCCCTTGTCCTGTCCCTCCATCCCTTGTCCAAAGCCCCACTCCAGCTTCCCTGCAGCCCCTTTGGGCGCTGGAAGACTTCAGTGCTTCATCCCCTCCTCAAAGCATCTCTTGTTGCAGATGCTTCCCCCTCGCGCTGAGCCTGGGTCTGCTGTGCCCTTCTGAGGTGGAGCTGGGCCATCCCGGCTCTCCTGGCCTCCGAGGAGCCATGGAGGACAAACGCAACATCCCCATCATCGAGTGGGAGCACTTGGACAAACGGAAGTTCTACGTGTTCGGGATCTGCATGACCATGATGATCCGGGTGAGCGTTTACCCCTTCACCCTCATCCGCACCCGCTTGCAGGTTCAGAAGGGCAAGAGCTTGTACAAGGGGACCTTCGATGCCTTTGTGAAGATCCTGAGGACAGAAGGCACCGCCGGGCTCTATCGCGGCTTCTTGGTCAACACCTTCACCCTCATCTCGGGCCAGTGCTACGTGACCACCTACGAGCTCACCCGCAAGTACGTGTCCCGCTACAACAACAACAACGCCGTCAAGTCCCTGGTGGCGGGGGGCTCAGCATCCCTGGTGGCCCAGAGCATCACGGTGCCCATCGACGTCGTCTCCCAGCACCTCATGATGCAGAGGAAAGGGGAGAGCATGGGCAGGTTCAAGGTGCGCAACCAGGATGGCAAACGCCTCTTGGTCTTTGGCCAGACCAAGGACATCATTGTACAGATCTTCAAGGCCGATGGCTTTCGAGGCTTCTACAGGGGCTACGTGGCCTCGCTGCTCACCTACATCCCCAACAGTGCGGTCTGGTGGCCCTTCTACCACTTCTATGCTGGTGAGTGAAAGGAGATTTGCCCCAGAAGCCCCTCGTGTTGAGACGGAGGGCCCAGCATGGTTTGCTTTCCTCTTTGATTTAGGGGGGGAAGCCTTGAAATGCATTGGAGCCTCTTGCTGTTGCCTTTAGCCTTCTCTTCCACTGATCCCAAATGCTTGCTTTCTGCATGGAAGGCTGGTTTCATGCATGGCAATGGGCTTTGAAGCCGCTGTGCAAGCACAGTTCCAGCTCATGCAGACTCAGGAGTCTCAGAGATGACAAAAAGACCTCTTAAGAGCCACAAATCCTGTAGCAAAAGCTAAGAGGTAAAGGGCAAATCCTGCACGGATCTGTCTGAAGATGGTGCTGCAGTTCCTGTGGCTTGGAAAACCAAGCCTTGGGATGTAAAGCTCTACTCGGATAAGCTTGGTTCCTCTTGGTTTCCCAAAGGAGCTGGGGCTTCTGCACTGCCAACTTTAATGGGGGGGAGATGGGAAGCCCTGGGATGAGCTGGACGTATTCCTTAGGGATCCCATGGCGATACCAATGTGCTCACCGGATCCGTGCGACTCTCTGCACACACTCCTGAGGCTAAAAGCTTTAAAGGAGAGGGGGGGGCAGTGCTTTGATGCTCTGGTTTGGGGCCATGCGAGCTGCTTCCGCCCTGTTTGCCCAGCAGGGCTGGGGTTGGAGCCGATTGCTCCCTGCCCTTGGCTAACGTGGGGTAGAAAGCATCCCTGTGGGAGGAGGTGAATGGGGGCTTCTGAGTCTGGATGAGGAGGAGGAGGTGAGGAACTGCTGAAGCAGCCGCTTGCACTGACACTTGGCTCCTTTCCATTCCCAGAGCAACTCTCTAGCCTGACTCCTAAAGACTGTCCCCATCTCCTCCTTCAAGCCATCTCTGGGCCACTTGCGGCTGCCACAGCTTCAACGCTCACCAACCCCATGGATGTTATCAGGGCTCGGGTTCAGGTGAGAGCTCAGCCTGCTCAGCGGGGCTGAGCAGCCCCAGCACCAGCAGGATGCAGGGTGGGGTTCGGGCCTCAGCGCTTTGATCTCTGCGGCTCCTCCTCTCTCTGCTTGCAAAAGCTCTTTTGGCCTGGATATCCCAGTGCTTCCTTAGCCCTCAGCATTAACAGGGCTGGGTTTGCCTACCTGGGCTGCTCCACATGAGCTTCCCCAGCAGATGTGGCCTCTTAAAGCATCACTGAAGGGTCTCAAAGTGCCCCTTCCAGTGGCAGAGCTGTTGTGTTGAGCCAGCCCCTTCTCGATGGGGGCAGATGGGAGGAAGCAGGAGCCGGGTCTATGAAGCCCACTCCCTGCTGCCTCTTTAGGGCTTCTTGCCTTTCCCCCCCCTTTCCCTTCGGGAGTTCTGGAGCCCAGATCAAGGCTGCTGGGTGGCCTCCAGAGCCCCCCGTTGGAGCAGAACCCCCCTGAGGCTGAAGCTTGCTTCGTTGTGGCTTTGCAGGTGGAAGGCAAGAGCTCCATCATCCTGACCTTCAGGCAGCTCCTGGCAGAGGAAGGGCCCTGGGGGCTGACAAAGGGCCTCTCGGCCCGCATCATCTCAGCCACTCCTTCCACCATCGTCATCGTGGTGGGCTACGAGACCCTGAAGAAGCTGAGCCTCCGCCCGGAGCTGGTGGATTCACGGCACTGGTAGAGGCGAGCGGTGAAGAGGGACCTTCCTGTGCATCCCAATTGGACCATCGCGGTGGAGGGGAGAAGCTGCTGCCTCCTTTGCCTCCCGCTGGTTTCCCAGTACAAGGCAGAACCGTGCAGCAAGTCAGCCAGCGCCCTGCTGCGAAGCGTCAGGATGCGACCTTGCTGCTTCATCCAGGAGCGCATCCTGGCACCACCTTCGTTCGGGGGGGGGGGTATAGATGAAAGACGGCCCCGGCTGGAGCCAAAAGCCGGGTTCTCCTTTGGGTTCTTCCCGTCCTCGCCAAGCTCCCGACGAGGGGAGGGCACCGCGCTCCAGCAGAGCCCTCTCGTGGCTCCGCTGCTCATTGCACTTGTGCTGGGGGAAGCGGGAAGGAGCGACCCCGTTCCCCCAGGGCCCCCCCTGCGAGGAGCCTGGACCCACTTCAGCCTTCATTTGAGGCCATCCCCTTTTTGTATGCCCTCGGAACACGGTTTCCTATCTGTCACCCGCCGAGCAGCCCATGGCAGGAGTTGAGCTGTTCGGATGCTCGATCCGTGCTTTTAATCTGGTCCTTGCTCGTGGTTTTATCTTAGGGAAGCTTCGGCTGTCGGGGGGGACTGAGGGGTTGTGCTGTGGCCTTGGTCAACGGTAGTGCATATGGCTGCTGCCACTTCCCACCTTTTCCTTCGTGGAAGCACAAACAAGAGGCGTTTGGAAGCTGTTTGGAAGCAGCAGGAGAGGGAGTGGAGCTCCAACTCGATGTGAGGTGGGGAAGGAAGAAACCCTGGACTGGCTTTTGCTCCAGTTCCAACCCGGTTGGCCTGTTCATATTGAATAAGAAGTAAGGGGTCACTCACACTTTTGGACGTTGGAATGCTGCTCCTCCTGTTTGGGAAGGGCAGGGATGACTTTGCACTGTGGTGCTTAAGCCATGCTCCTTTTAACTTGCAATCGAGTGATGAGGCAAGAGGCTGCTCTTCGGGGAAGGGAAGAGCCGAAGGCGTTGCTTTGGCTCTCAGCAGTTGAGGTTTGCCATGGTGCTCATCCCAGGTAGGTTTACACCTGAGAGGGGAGGGATGCGCTTCCCATCCTCTTGCTGCTGGAACTCTGCGTTGTCGCACTGATCCTGCTGTGCACGGGGGGGGTCCTGTGCCCTTTTGGCTGCCTTTGCACCCCAGCAGGGACTGGCTGGGCCACAGCTTCTGCTGGAGGTGCCACCAGTGGTGCTGGGGATGGACTGAGGTGATGAGGGGCACAGCGCTGCGGTGCTCATGGATGAGGCAGGAAAGGCCTTTTCATCCCCCCTTGTGCCCTGCAGCATTGAGGGAGGTGATGCTGCTCCTCTCTTTGCTGTCGGAGCAGCACCTCAGGCTCGCAGGGAGCATCCTGAGCGCGTGGGAGCCCCAAAGGTGGTGCTGGTTGCAGCCTCTGTGCGGTGGGGAAGTGGCAGTGGGGGTGTTGGGATTCTCCAGCTTCATTTCCCCTCGTAACCAGCGGCGTTCCTGACGGATAATAAACTTCAGAGACCTTCGTTGTGATGCCTGAGTTTCAAAGCGTGATGGTGCTGAGAGCCTGACGGCTTTAACGCTTTGCCTTCCGAGGGGAATGACGGCAGAGAGGAAGCAGGGACACCGGGATAAAGCCCAGGGAGTACCTGAAACTGCGGATCAAGCAAGCCCGAAGTGCCTGGAGCCGGCCCAGGCCAGGCTGGACAACGTGCTCCAGTTGCAGATGCCCCTGCTCCTGGCAGGGCTTGGGCTGGATGAGCTTTGGGGGTCGCTTCCATCCCAAACCGCTCCATGATTGTGGGATTCCCCCTTCCCAAAAGGGGTGAGTTCCGGTTGGCTCCTACGAGCGGTGTCCTGACAAGAGAGAGCCACTTTTGCCTCTCTTCCTGTGCTCAGCTTCGCTCCGTCCCCCTTGGAATGGGTCAGGATTGAGCCTTCCTCATCATCCATGATGGACAATGGGGGGGGGGGGTTCCCATGCGCTCTCAGGAGCGTTTATTGCAGTCATTGCCGTGCCTCAGGCCCTGCCTCGCTGCTTCCCGCCGGGACAAGGCCGCTGGAGCGTTAGAACCGGGGGGGGGGGGGGGGGGTTGAGCTCAGCCCCGTTTTTTACCGTTTTCTACCGTTTTTCACCGTTTTTCGCCGTTTGAAGCCGTTTCCCAACGTCCCGGGGCTGAGCCGGGTCCCGCGCGCCAGGCCACGCCCCCTGCAGATAAGCCACGCCCCCTCCTCAGCCCGCGCTCAGAGTGGGCGGGCCTTTCCCGGCTCATCCACCAATGGCAGCGGCGCTGCGCTGTGGCGGCAGCCAATGGGGAGGCGGCGCGGGGCGGCTGTTTGTGGTGGCTCAACATGGCGGAGGCGAGGGGCGGCGGCGATAACGGAGGCGATGGAATCGGTAACGGAGATCATATAACCGGTAATGGAGGGTATATAACCATTAACGGAGGGTATATAACCGGTAACGGAGGGGATATAACCGGTAATGGAGGGTATATAACCGGTAACGGAGGGTATATAACCGGTAATGGAGGGTATATAACCATTAACGGAGGGTATATAACCGGTAACGGAGGGTATATAACCATTAACGGAGGGCATATAACCGGTAACGGAGGGGATATAACCGGTAACGGAGGGCATATAACCGGTAACGGAGGGTATATAACCATTAACGGAGGGTATATAACCGGTAACGGAGGGTATATAACCGGTAATGGAGGGCATATAACCGGTAATGGAGGGTATATAACCATTAACGGAGGGTATATAACCGGTAACGGAGGCGATGGAACCGGTAACGGAGGGGATATAACCGGTAACGGAGGGCATATAACCGACAACGGAGTCGATGGCGCCGGTAACGGAGGCCATGGAACCGATAACGGAGGCGACGGCGGCGATGACGGAGGCCATGGAACCGATAACGGAGGTGACGGCGGCGGCTCCCCGGGGCCAGGCCGCGCTGAGCTCTTCAGCACCGTGATGGATGCGTTCCTCGAGAAGCTGTTGGCGGCCGGGAGGTGAGGGGGGAGCCGGGGCCGAGGCGGGGGCCGGGGCTTCGGGGAGCGCCGCTCAGCGCCGTCCCCCCGGTTGCAGCTACCGGCGGTTCGCCGGCTGCTACCGCGGCTTCTCCAAGCTGCAGCCGGAGCTGACCAAGAGCATCCACAAGCGGTTCGTGACCCAGCTGCAGGCGTCCATCCAGGTGAGGGGGAGCGGTGTTAGGGGTAGGGGCTGACGGGGGGACACAGGAACGGCGTTGGGCTGCAGGAGGGCAGTGGGATCCTTCGCAGGCGGAGATCCAGGAGGTGATGGAGGAAGGGAACCTGAAGGTGGTCCTCAACAACCTGGATAAGATCGTGGAGGAGGGGAAGACCCAGGAGGAGTCTGCGTGGTAAGGACCAGCCCGTAGGGAATGTGTCCTGCAGGAGCTGGCGCTCCGCTATGGCCCTTCCCATTGCTGTCAGTGACCCTAAAGACCCCATAGCCCAGCTCCTCAGCTCCCGGTGTTCCTCTGGGGCTCCCATTGCTGGTGCCAGTGGTGGGGAACAGAGCCGGAGCCTGCCCGGGGTGTGCAGCCCCGCTTCCACGCCGGGTCCTTGCTCTCTGCCCCCTCCGCGTCCCCTTCGCCTCCTCCACATCCCCCTTTGCCTCCTCCATATCCCCCTCCGCATCCCCTCCGCGCCCCCTTCTCCCCCTCCGGGCCCCCTTCTCCCCCTCCGCGTCCCCTTCGCCCCCTCCATATCCCCCTTCGTCCCCTCCGCATCCCCTTTTGCCCCCTCCATATCCCCTTTTGCCCCCTCCATATCGTCCTTCGCCCCCTCCATATCCCCTTTTGCCCCCTCCACGTCCCCTTCGCCCCTCCGCGTCCCCTTCGCCCCCTCCATATCCCCCTCCATATCCCCCTTCGCCCCCTCCATATCCCCCTTCGCCCCCTCCATATCCCCCTTCTCCCCCTCCGCGCCCCCTCCACCCCTCCATATCCTCCTTCTCCCCCTCCGCATCCCCTTCGCCCCCTCCATATCCCCCTTCGTCCCCTCCGCATCCCCTTTTGCCCCCTCCATATCCCCTTTTGCCCCCTCCGCGTCCCCTTCTCCCCCTCTGCGTCCCCTTCGCCCCTCCGCGTCCCCTTCGCCCCCTCCATATCCCCCTTCTCCCCCTCCGCGCCCCCTCCATATCCCCCTCCATATCCCCCTTCGCCCCCTCCATATCCCCCTTCTCCCCCTCCGCGTCCTTCTCCCGCAGGCGGCCCAGCGGGATCCCGGCGGAGGACGCCCGCAGCGCCCTGGTGCCCTCTCTCCTCAGGCACCGCTCCTTCCTGCTCCGCGCCCTGCGGACCAAGCGGAAGGAGAACAGGAAGGTGGCGAGGTCGGTGCTGCGGGGCAGGGGCAGGATCTCGGAGCTGCAGCAGCAGATCCAGGCTCACAGACGGGGCTGGAAGGTAACGGATGGCGCGGATCCGGCTCCAGCCCCTCCGTGGAGCAGGGGCCTCCCTGGGAGCCTTTGCCTGAGCTCAGGGGTCATCATTCCCTTTCCAGGCCCTCAATGAAGAGCAGCAAGAGCTCGTCCTGAGCCTCCAGGAGCCCCAGTGAGGACGTGGGGGCGTCCTGGAGCTTGATCCTCATCCCGGAGGGAATGAGCTCCTGCGTGGCAAAGCCGCTGGATCCATGGAATAACAAAGGACACAGCAGCAGCTTCGGGAATTGGGGGCACTTTCCTGCTCTCGGCCCAGCAGGGAGGAGAAGCCCGAGGGGGAGCGTGGGTCTGGCTCCTTACGCATGAACTGAGGGCCTTGAAGGGATGGGGAGGGAAGTGGGTGCCTCGTGCATGGAACGAGGAGCTGGAAGCCCCAGAGCCCGCATCAGGAAATGGTGTTGGGAATAAATATCCCACGGGATTCTCCGCACCACGATGTTGCCGTGTCCGTGCCTGGAAACCGCTGAGCCCAATGGCACCACCTCAGCTGATGGCAGCAGGACCCTGCCTGGCGCGGGCACCGATCTCCGGTGCTTCCCAGTGCTTTATAATCAACTGGAGCCGCCGTTCCCTTGGGATGGGCTCCCGCTGCCGGCGCTTGGCTCCTGTGCTCTGTACTTATGGCTTTGTTGGATGAGGGCTCTGCTCCAGCCCTGCCCTCCGCCGGTTCCGCTCCAATGGGATCTATGGAAGCCGGAGGGGCCCTGAGCGCTCCGGGCTCCCACGGAGAGTGGGACGGCTGCAGAGAGCTCCGGGCCCACTCCATCCCCTCCCTGTGGGCTCTGCCCATTCCCGGAGGAACCAAATTCATCCCAAACCGCAATTGCTGCTTGCGCGGCGCTTCCGGAAGCGTGGAAATACCCCGGGCCGGGCCCTATAAAGGTGCTGCAGGAGGAGGGCAGCGAGGGCAGAGCCGGCGCAGAGGCACCATGAGGCTCCCGCTCCTGCTGCCCCTCTTGGCCCTCCTCGCCCTGGGCCTCTGCCGCAGAGGTAACGGGACCCTGGGGTGGGTCGGATTGAGCTCCCTTCTGGCAGCTTAAAGCCATTCCCCATGGCCTCTCCCTGCATCCAAAGCCCCTCTCCAAGGTCTCCCCTTAAGGAGCTGACCCAGCTCAGCTCTCTCCCTCTGCCTCCTATGGGAGCTGCTCCAGCCCCGCTCCAACAGCTCCGCATCCCTCTTGTGCTGGGGGTGGGGGGGGGATCAGAGATGCGATTCCAGAGTGGGAATGGGGCTGCTCTGACCCCGCTGCTCCATCCCCAGCTCCGGAGGGCTCCGTCAGCGCCGACTCCCCGCGCTCCGAAGGTGAGTGAGCGGCTGCATGTGCCCCTATAGGGATGGGGATGAGGGGGGCTCCCCCCATCTTGCCCCCCCCCCCCCCGACCCCTGCTCTGTCCCTGCAGCCTTTGTGTCCAAACGCGCCAGTGCCGAGATGCGGAGGCAGAAGAGGAATTACGCCTATGACAGGTACCGAGGGCCCCCCTGCATCCACCCTATGGCTGTTGGGGGGGTCCCTGCTGCAGAACCCCCCCCACACCCTCCCATTGTGTCCCCAGCAGTGTCTATGGGGCCGTGCGGGACCCGCTGGAGGCCAAGCGGGAGGTTTGCGAGTTCAACCCCGCCTGCGATGAGCTCGCCGACCACATCGGCTTCCAGGAGGCGTACCGGCGGTACTACGGCTTCGTGTGAGCCCCACAGCGCCCCATCGGGTACTATGGCTTCGTGTGAGCCGCACAGCGCCCCAGAGGGCTCCCAGCACCACCACCCCCCCCCCCAACAGCTCCGTTTTCAGCCCGTGCCTGGTAATGGCATGGAAATAAATGCACAAAACGGTGTGGGGAGCGTCTGCCTCATCCGTCCCCACGGCTCCATCCCCATCAGCTCCATCCCCACGGCTCCATCCCCATCAGCTCCATCCCCACGGCTCCATCCCCATCAGCTCCATCCCCACGGCTCCATCCCCATGGCTCCATCCCCATCAGCTCCATCCCCACGGCTCCATCCCCATCAGCTCCATCCCCATCAGCTCCATCCCCATTGGCTCCACATCCACCCTGAGGGGATGAGCCACCTCGCAGGAGTGGGACCGACGCTTCCCAAACCCCCATCCTTAGGGATCTATTGACCCTCAGAGGAATCCCATTCCCTGGAAACAGTGTAGGGATGCTCGGGCAGCCCCAGCCAAGGGGAGCGTGGAGCTATGGAATGATCGGGGTCCCCACGGGGGCAGCAACACACGAGGGACACAGAGCTCGCTCCACCCCTCTGTTATCCATTCCTCCATCCATTACCCATCCCTCCCTCCGTTATCCATTCCTCCGTTATCCATCCCTCATGCATTCCTCCATCTGTTATCCATCCCTCCCTCCGTTACCCATCCCTCCATCCATTATCCCTCCATCCATTATCCCTCCCTCCATTATCCATCCCTCCCTGTTATCCATCCCTCCATCCCTTCCCATCCATCCTTCCATTACCCATCCCTCTATCCATTATCCCTCCCTCCGTTACCCATCCCTCCGTTATCATCCCTGCATCCCTTCCCATCCATCCCTCCATTATCCATCCCTTCCTCCATTACCCATCCCTGCATCCCTTCCCATCCCTCCCTCCATCCCTTCCCATCCATCCCTGCATCCCTTCCCATCCATCCCTCCATTATCCATCCCTTCCTCCATTACCCATCCCTGCATCCCTTCCCATCCCTCCCTCCATCCCTTCCCATCCATCCCTCCATTATCCATCCCTTCCTCCATTACCCATCCCTGCATCCCTTCCCATCCATCCCTCCATCCCTTCCCATCCATCCCTCCATTATCCATCCCTTCCTCCATTACCCATCCCTGCATCCCTTCCCATCCCTCCCTCCATCCCTTCCCATCCCTCCCTCCATCCCTTCCCATCCATCCCAGCCCCACGGGAGCACAGGACCGGGGCTACAAACATCCTGGCCTTTATTAAGCTACTCGGGGGGGGGGGGGCACAGCCAAGCCCATGCTGGGGGGGCCCCTGCGCACGGAGCCGGGCTCAGCATCCCTGGGGCTCTTGTGCCAACCCTGCCCTGGCCTCAGCCTGGAAGCCCCAGGAGGAGCCAAGCGCAGCGCAAGGCAGCCCCAGGCAAGGCAGGGAGCAGGGGGGAGGCGCTTGGGCCGGATCCTGAAGCCCCTAAGTCCAACCAGCACCAGAGGGAGCGTGGCCTCAGCACCCCCCCCAAGCTGTGCCCTGAACCCTCCCCAAAGGCCAACGTGGTGGTGCTTTGCAACCCGAGGAGCACAAAGCTCACCTCAAAGCCACTGCTGTGGGCCCAAAGGATGGGGCTTCCTTTGCGCATCCCCATCCGGGCAGGCTGGGAAGCGCTGGAGCAAAGCGCAAGGCAGGCTCCAGCGCCCAGCTTGGACCTCCAAGAGGAGGAGGCAGGGGCCGCATCCTGCTCTCTTTGTGCTGCCTCCTTGGCTTGGCCTAGAAAAGCACCGCGAGGCTCAGGAGAAGCAAAACCCTGGTGCTGGGTCCCCTGCAGCCCCTTAAGGGATGGAGCTGGAAGGTTCCTGCTGTGCTACAAGGCTGCATGCTGCAAAGGGGCTGCGAATGAAGCCGCTGGGATTGGTGCTGCTGTGGGGCTTTACCTGACCCCCAGGACCATCCTGGTCCGTGCCGGGAGGGCCGCAGGGTGGCTCGGGCCCCCTTTTGCAGCAGCTCCTGCCCGGCCCACGGGAGGAGATGCGGAAGATGGAGTGGTTCGGTCCTTGCATAGCTGCTGAGTCCGTGTGGATGGAGGAGCCATCTCCGGGAGCGCATTGCCAGAGGAGCCGCGGGGAGCATCCCGCTCCTTCCAGCCCCGAGCACGGCGGGGCAGGACGTCGGAGCCACGCTGCTGCGGATGCCATCGGGACGGAGGGCTCCGCGGTCCCTTCCAGCATCCACCCCGGCAGCGCCATCCCTTCCTCCGGGGATGCTGAAAGCACCGAAGGGGCTGTGTCCTCCTGGGCAGCGCCACCGCTTCTTGAGGCCGGGGGGGGGGCACCCAGCACCCACGTTCTGCACCCTCTTCAGCAGCAGTGGGGGCAGAGAACGGCTTCGGGGTCCTTCCTCCTCCACAAACCCGATGGCAAAGGGGAAAAGAGACGGCAAAGAGGCGGCGGTGGCGTTCCGAGCTGCAGCCGAGATCCCACCCGGATCTGCGCCCTTCCGGCGGCGCCGCTGCGATCCCCTTCCTTCCTCCTGCTGCGGGAAGCACAGGGGCGGCAGGCAGCGGGGAAGCAGGAGCAGAGTCGTCTTCGCCTCTCCCAAGCAGCCTGGCCCAGCTCCCGGTGAGCAGAGGCAGAGGCAGGATGCGCTCCCTCCTGCAGGGAGCGTCCCTTTGCACTGAGCCCGCGGGGGGGGGACTGGGAAAGGAAATAAATATGCTTGTTCCAAGACAACAGGATTATATTAACAGCTCCCCCCCCCTTTAAATAGCATCATCCTTTCCTTTTCTCTCGGCTATGGCAAGAGGAGCCAGATCCCAAAGGAACTCCGAGGGTGCTGTCGCTTTAAGCTCATTTCTACATCGCCAAAACCTAAGGACTGAAGGGAAAAAGCCCTTGAAACGGAAGGGATGCACAGGAGGGGGAAGGAAGGAAGGAAAGGACTTTCTGCTTCCCCGGCCCCAAGAGCTCCGCAGCTCTCGGCATCCCCTTTGCCAAGCGGGAGGGCTCCTCCGGGGCAAGTCCAGGCTTGAGGAGCTGAGCGAGCAGTGGGATGAGGGGGCTCGAGGCCTGCCCAGCTCTCACCCATCCCTGCCCATCGGGAGGAGGGCAGAGCTCTCCTTGGCTCTCTCCTGCGAGCAGTTGGAGCGCTGCAGCCGCCTGCTCAGGACCTGGCTGGAGGGTGGCTCAGTGCTGGAGCCCAAACTGGATCTGGGGGTTCCTTTTGGCTTGCTTTGGGTAGAGAGTTGGTTGAGGGCGCTGCTGCTGCTGCTGCTGCTTCTGCGCATCCAAGTGTCCGCCTGGAGTTTGGGTGCCTTTGTTCAGACGCTGCACGTTCCGAGAGGGGGAGAGAAAGGTTCACACCAGCCCGGGCCCCGCGCAGCATCAGCCCATCTCCTTCCACTGCTTGTAGAACTCCAGCACGTTCTTGAGCTCTACGCTGGCGCTGGAGGCCGCCTGGATGGCAGCCTGCAAAGAGACACAGGACCCATCCGCGTGACAAGGGATGGAGGTGGGAGCGGGGCAGCTCTTCCCTGCCAGGCTGCGGGGATGGGGTGGATGGAGGTTTGGATGCCCCATCCCATCCCCAGCTGCTCGCGTGGAAGCTCCCCGCATCCCAACCCTACCCATGGCTCCAGGAGCCTTCCCTTGCCCGGTCGGTTCAGCCCTTCCCAACCCGGAGATCCGGGGTCCAAGGCTTCATCCCGAACCCGGCAAACCCGGGGAGGTCCAAGGTGGAAGAACCGAGCCCGGAACTCGGACCCTTATCACCCAAAGCATTTAGAAGCAACCCCTCTGCTGGCACTCACCTGCATGGGTGCTGAGAACACGCTCGGGTCCTCCAGCTGGAAGCCTGTGATGATGGTGACCATTCCCGTGCTGTCGTCCTCTCCGCTCCCCTGGGACACCGTCAGCTGTTTGCAACTGTCCAGGATCTTATAGAGATTCCTGCGGGAGACATCCAAGAGGGAAGAGTGAGGGGGAAGAGCCCTCTGCAGAGGGGCTCCAGGGGGAAGCAGGATTGGTGCCTGTTGAGAGCCCTCCTCAGCACCGCGCGCTCGGTGCTCAGTGAGAGCTGAGCACCCCACGACTCTCCCCAGGGAACGGCATCAGCAGCGCCTCAAGCAAGCTGCAGGATGGCTCCCGAAGCCGCCTCCCCGCTGGGGCTCTGCCCCCTTACCAGGCATCGGCATCCTGCCGCTTCAGCTTGTGCCGCTCAAAGCTCTTCCCAACCTCCTTCTGGCAACGGATGTACCTGAGGGGAGAGGAGCGGCGCTGAGCCCCACGGACGGAGCAGCACCCGCGCCCCCACCTGCATTAAGGCTCCCCCAGTGCCCCGGGGAGGTGCAGCTCAGGGCTGCACCCCACAGAGGGCTGCACCCCACAGAGGGCTGCACCCCACAGAGGACTGCACCCCACAAAGGGCTGCACCCCACAGAGGGCTGCACCCCACAGAGGGCTGCACCCCACAGAGGGCTGCACCCCACAGAGGGATGCTCTGCAAGGGCAGCTGCAGAACCGCTTCTGCTCCTTTCCCACCAAGGCCTCCTTTGCCCCTTGGCCGCTCTGCTGCCGCCGCTCCACCTCCTTCCAGCCCACATCCCCCATTCCAAAAGCGAGGATCAAGCTTCTCCCACTCCCTACCTGTTGCCCTTTTTAAACTCGGCCTCCAGGTACCGGATGCTGTCCCGAGCTCCTGCATTCTCCTTCTTCAGGAAGTCCAAGCCATCAATCACTATCAGGAAGCACACAGAAAGCAAAGCCACCTCCTTACAGCTCTGCTGCTGCCAACTCCTCCGGATGGGAGAGTGGCAGCGGCTGCCACAGGAGGCAGAGGGAGACGGTGAATGGGGCTTCTCCCCTTCCAGCTGCCCTCCAAGGCGTTACAGATCCCGTGTGGGAATGGGAAGGGACACGGGAAGCACCGGAGCAGCAGGAGGGGAAGGCAGCACCCGGCCCCAGGCACCCGCGGGAGGCACGGGGGGGTTCTTGGACGCGGAGAGCCCTTTACCTGTGCGAGGGATGATGATGATGAACCTCCCGCTGGTGGCCAACTGCTTGATGAGAGCCAAGTGCTGGCAGAGGGCCTGGGTGTCCGGGACGAGGTAAGGGGACATGGCTGACTGGGCCTTGGGCTGCTGCAGGCTCCCCTCCAGCTGAGAAACCTCCAGCTGGGAACACACACACGGCCACCGCCGCTTTGCTTCACGTTCACACTGAAACCTCTCCCTGCGAAGCTCCAGCGGCCCCATCCCAGCTCCCGGAGCAGAGGTGGAGAGGGCTCCAATGGAGCGGTGGGGGCAGGGTTGGGGCACCTCATAGGATCATGGAATGGGCAGGGTTGGGAAGGACCCTGAGCTCCTCCAGTTCCAACCCCTGCCATGGGCAGGGGCACCTCCCACTGAACCATGGCACCCATGGCTCTGCCCAACCCGGCCTTGAGCACCGCCAGCGATGGAGCATTCCCAACTTCCCTGGGCACCCATTGCAGTGCCTCAGCACCCGCACGGGAAAGGACTTCTGCCTCATATCCAGTCCCAACCTCCCCTGGTTCAGTTTGAACTCGTTACCCCTTGTCCTGTCACCGCAGTCCCTCACGAAGAGTCCCTCCCCAGCATCCCTATAGCCCCCTTTGGATACTGGAAGCTGCTCTGAGGTCTCCACGCAGCCTTCTCTTCTCCAGCCTCAACAGCCCCAACGTTCCCATCCTATCTCCATACAGGAGCTGCTCCAGGCCCTGCTCCTCCTCGTGGCCTCCTCTGCACTCCTTCCAACAGTTCCATGTCCTTATGTTGAGGGCCCCAGAACTGCACCCAAAGCTCCAAGTGAGGTCTCAGAGCAGAGCAGAGGGGCAGCAGCCCCTCCATGACTGCTGCTCCCGCTCCTGTTGGTGCAGCCCGGGACGGGGTTGGTTTCTGGGCTGCGAGCGCACACTGCAGCCCCCTCATGTTCATTGCTCATTGACCAACACCCCCAAGTGCTCCTCAGGGCTGCTCTCAATCTCTTCCCTGCCCAACCTGGAGCTGTGCCTGGGATTGCTCCGACCCAGGTGCAGGACCCTGCACTTGGCATGGTTCAACTCCATCAGGTTGGACATGAAACTGTCAGAGGGGGATGACTGAGATGGTGACAGCTCTACAGGGCAAGACCTGAGCTTCAGCTCGGAGAAGAGAAGGCTGAGAGTGGCCCCATCCCACTCCTCAAAGGAGGAAACAGAAGGGGAGGTGCTGAGCTGCTCTCTCTGATGACCAGAGACGGGACATGAGGAATGTCACGTTAGCACAACAGGACACGGGGATAACGCGATGAAGCTGCGCCAGGGGAAGTTTACAGTGGACACTGGAAAAGCCTCTTCACCCTTGGCCACCGGTCCCAGCACCGAGCCCAAGGAGCAAGGCTGGAAGCAGCATCTCCTACCTGCAGGCGAAGCTGAGCCATGTCTCTCATGAGCCTGTTCCGACGCGCCTCCTCTGCGGCCTGCCACCAAAGCAAACTTCCCCATCAGTCAGCAGCAAACCCCCGAGCTCCCAGCGGGCCGGGGCGCAGGGGGGACACCCCAGGAGCTTTAAGGAGGAGAACGAACGTCCATCCCTCCCAGAGATCCCTACTTCCAGTTACAACCCACGAGGAACCTGCAGGGGCTTGGGCCAAGCGCAGAGCATCACCCCCCCCCCCATGCCAACTCACCATGTGGAACTGGGCCTGGGCCTGGTGCAGGAGGTTGTCCTGCTCGGCCTGGGCGATGCTGATGAAGATGCCAAGCTCGGGGTTGAACTGCAGGATGCTGCCTTGCAGCTGGGTGATGAAGTGGCCAAAGCTCCGCAGGCAGCAGATGCGAACGACGCACTGCAAAGAGGCGCACGGGGACGTAAGGGGAGCCCACGGCAGATGGGCTTTTTGGGTTCAGAATGAAGGAGATCTTCAGCTGCAGCGCTGAGGCCTCCAGCAGAGGACCCTGGGCAGGATTTAGCCCAACTCACCTCCTCAAGGGGGGTAAAGATGGGTCTGTCCTGCTCGAAGTTAAACCTCTTGTGTGCGCTCCTCAGAGGAGGAAGGTTCCGCAGGGCAACGTCTTCTGGGAGCAGCAAGTTGGCCTTTAGGTCTGGGAGCTCAGCACCACTCAGGATGTCCTTGACTTCATTACACAGGGCCAGGCCTGGAGAGGTTGAAGGGCAAGAAGAGCGCTGGGAGGGTTCTCTGCCCCATTTGCTCCCACAGACAAGCATTCCCATTTCAACTCCGCTTCTCACGGACCCACGGCCATCGTTAGGCTGAGGCACAGGGCACAGCACCGGCGTTTGGAGCCTCCAACGAGGGCCATGGCAAAAGCAGCCCCTCGACAGTCAATTCTCAAGGTGGGGGCCACATAAAGGCTTCACACACAGGGGGTGTCAGCTGTATAGGATGCACTGACAGGGCTCAAACCTAACTGCAATGGGGTTTAAACCAACACCCATTGGATGTTGCTTCCCACTGCGCTTAGCAGCAAAGTGCTACCGGCAAATCCCTCCCCGTCCATGGCATTCCCTGCTGGCTGGGACACGACGTTCCCTCTCCAGTACCTGATTCCTGCAGGTCTGCAGCAGAAGGCAGAAGGTTCAGGAGCACGGACAGCCTGTTCCACAGGCTCTGAGAGCTCTGCAGGAGCGCAACACAGCACAAAGGTTAAGAGGGATGGATCCACCCCCTTGGGGCCCCTTCCACGGGCCTCAGAATGAGCTGAAGGTTGAACTTCACTCCTCTTCTTAAGCCAAGATTAAACCCATTCAGCTGAGGGGTATTTACCATCCCCCATCCTGCCCAGGCCCGGGGCAGCAGCTTCACTATGCCCTCAGCATCCCAGCCCAGTTCCCACCTGAGCACACATGAGGATGAGGTCTGTGTTTGTCCTCAGCCAGTCCAGGAAGACCTTGACAGTGAGCAGCAGCCCTTCGTTGCTCATGATCTGCAGCTTCTCCTGAAGGGAACGCTCATTCCTGCAGGATTTGTTGCTGGAGATGCTCTCCTCGGAGTCAGACACATCATCTGGAAAGCCAAGGGGAAAGCAGGAATGAAACCCTTGGAGAAGCCGAGCATCATTTACCGCAGCGAGCAGAGCCCGTGGCTGCTGGTCAGGTCGATGGGCATCACCCTCGGAGCTGTGCAAGATGGGGGGCCTCGTGGCTCAGTCTGAAACCCTCAGTGCCCTGAGGATCCTGCTTGGACTTCACGAACCTAAAGGTCTTCTCCAACCTGGTTCATTCCATGGTCTCAAAGCCACTGCTCTGAGCTCCCAGGAGGGACCTGAGCAGCATGGAGGGGATCAGGGCCATGGTTTGCTATCAGCAACCAAGAAGCCTTCAGAATCGAAAGGGAGGAAATCATTTACCCACAAACCAGCCCTGACAGAAGGGGAAGATCAGGACCAACAGCCTCGAGAGCTTCATGTCATGAAGGGCTTCCTGCAGCTCTCAGCACCAGGAGCGCTTGGAATTGGCTCCTGACAGAGATTTCCCATAGGGAGAAAGGAAGAGAATCCTTAACACCCGCTGGAATTCTCCTCTGGATTACCACTGAGCAATGGCTGCAGGCGCTTTGCTCAGGGCTCACATCCCTGGATGTCCGTCAGGAAGAGTAAAGCTCTGCAGGAAACAGCCAGCCCAAGCCCTGCCCTGTACCTGCAGTAGCTGCTCCTCCAAACCTGCCCAAAGGAGGTGCCCTAGGAAAAAGGCTGGATTCCAAACGGATCCAGAACCGCAACCACGACCACTCGGGATGAGGTCGCTGCTCCTCACCTTGCTCTGCCAAGCTGGACTTCTCCAGATCTCCATTGACACATGGCTTGCCTTCTATCCCATCCTTCGGGATGGGGGGCTCACTGGTGGGTTTCAGAAGGATGTTGCTGAAGGTGGGAGCCAAGCGGAAGCAGCGTTTGGTCTGGAACAGTTGGGTTGACATGGCCTGCAGGTTACTGGCTATGCTGCTGTCGCTTGTGCTCAGGGAAGCTGGCCCATTGAGGCCTGGGTCTGGAGCCTCAGCTTTGGAGACGCTGGAGCTCTTGGAGTCCCCCAGCCCACTGCCATCCACACAGTTCTTTAAGGCCTCTTTGGGCCCACTTTTGCCTTGGCCGCTTCCCTCCTCGCCCGGCTCATCCTCCATGTCCTCCAAGTCGGAGCGAGACTCCTGGCTGTTCATGTCCGAGTCTGTTTCCACGTCAAAAGCAGCTTCTGCTTCCTCATCGCTCTTCTCCGAGGCACTTTCAGAGCCGTCGCTGCCCTTGATGGAGCCCTGGCTGGAGTCAGAGTCAAAGCCCTCGCTCAGGTCACTCTCATCCACCTTCTGGGGGTGCCGGCGGCGCCGCAGGCAGGACAGGCGCGAGTACTTCTTGCTCTTCTTGCAGTGGCTCTTCCTCTGCTCCTCACTGGGCTGATGATTCCCCAGGTCCCCTTCAGCTTCCTTCTCAAGCAGTGGCTCCCGGGGCTCCTGATCATCTGCAGGCATTGAAAAGGGGAGCAGGAGCTGGGGTGGAAGGGAGCTTAAAGCCCATCTAAAGGCACGAGCCGTCAACTGAGGGCAGCTCCAAGCCCCATCCGACCCGGCCTTGAACACTGCCAGGGATGGGGCAGGAGCAAGATCTGAGGCTGCCAGGAGACAGAGGAAAGCAAAGGCAGAGGCTGCAGGAGCCCCAGCTTACCTGCGCTGTCGCTCTGCAAGGCTGGGACTGGATTTTCCCCTTCTTCCAGCTCTGCCTGCAGGCGGATGTTGACGTGGTTGATGAGGTGCGAGAACAGGGCCAGGGTGAAGGCAATGGCTGCGCTGTACTGCTTTGAACCTGCAAGAGGACAGCAGGAGGAGGTGAAGACCAAGCCCAAGTCCAACCCGTGACTGGCAGCACCCTAAGAGAAGAGCTACGATGAGGAGCAGTGCTTACCTGCTCTCTTGAGGCTGTGGACGCTCATGAGGCAGATGATGACCATGCGGAAGATGAGCAGGTCAGGAAGGAAGGAGTAGCCGCTCTCGTACTCTTCTTCCTCCTCACTGCTCAAGCTCACATGAGGAGGAGAGGGCAGGTAAAACAAACACAGGTTGAAATCCTCCAGCACAGACTGGCACAGAGACGTCAGCTCCGAATCCAGGGAGCTTAAAGAGGCAAAGAGAAACCAGGATGAGGATTCCAGGCTCAGCCCTGGGCGGACGCTGCCCCAAACCTGGCACTGGGGCCATCCTTCAGCACGACACTCCCATCTCTTTAACTTGCAGCCCTGGAAGGATACCCCCAATCCTCTGTAGCTCCCAGGAAGCACCCACAGGATCCAGTGGAAGCCTATGGGAGCCTCCTCCTTCCAAACTAAACCTGCCTTCCCAACATCCCTCCCAGGGAGCTGGAGAACCTGAAGCCATCCCCAGTTTTCCCAGGCACTAAGTGTGGAGCTGCTATTTTAAGGAGCAGTGCAGCTCTACTCTGGTAGTGGGCAATAGCTCAAAGCCAGCCCCATACTGGGCTGCATTGGCAGAGCAGGTGGAGGGAAAGGATTATCCCTGCTTTCGGCGCTCAGGAGATGGCATCAGGAGTAGTGCAGCCAGTTTGGGGTCCCCAGGGCATAGAAGGCCAACTAGAGCCAGGGCCAAACTGGAGCCAGCCTAGCAGCAGACTGTCAAGGGCCAGAGAGAACATAGAACAGGCAGGGTTGGAAAGGACCTTCAGCTCCTCCCGTTCCAACCCCTGCCATGGGCAGGGGCAGCTCCCACTAAGCCATGGCACCCAAGGATTGAGCACGGCCAGCGATGGAGCCATTAGGGTTATAGACCCCAACGAAGGAACAGAGCCCGGTGGGGATTCCTCCAGGCTCAGCAGGTTAACCCCACCAACACTGCTGATCCAGCCCTGATTTGGGAGCTGGGCTTTGCATTCCACGCACGGCAAAGGTAATTCTGGCCCGCTTCTGCCCTAGGGCCACCACAGGCAGGGCAGGGGGATTTACAGCCAACACGCATCCGCTGGCACAGGCTGCCCATTTAGTACTGGTGGGAGAATACCCCATGCGTTGGCAAATCCATCGGGAAGCACTCAGAAACCCAATCCTTGTGTTTGCCTGGGAATTCCTCCTGCGGGGAGGCACTGTCCCAGTGGTAACCACCAGGGCTGCCAAGAGCCCGACCAGACTGAATGCTGCCCACTGTCCCTGATGGGAAAACACTGCTTGGGGCTGCAAGGACGGTGCTGGTGCCAGGTCGGGGGGAGCCAGCAGGGCACCCACGGGTGCAAGAAGCACGGTGCAGCCCTTGGTCCCTTCCAACCTGAACTCTTCCACCCCGAGTTTAACTGCAGCCTGTGCTTCAGGCCTTTAAACCAAGTGCTCCATTTCAAAGCAGGATGAGGTTAATTCCCAGGCACCGGAAAAAACTCCAGCAGGAACAGAGAATCCAAAGGAAAAGAGGGATCGGGGATGGGACGAAGCTTCCCATTGACTCCAGCAGGAAGAGGTTTGGATGCTTCTTTGGTTAGAGATTCCCACCAGCCCTGCACACTTACAGTGCCTCTTTGCCGTCCTAACCCAGCACTTGCCAGGAAGCATCTGATGGCTGAACGAGGCCGTAACTATAACCTCACCTGCTCTTTGGCTGCAAAAGACTCTGCAGGTACATGAAGCTCACCAGCAACCTCTTGATGTCTTTGCCTCTGAAAAGATGGAGAAGAAAACACTGTAAAGCAGAAAGGGACCGGAGTTCTGTGAAGAGGCACCTCAGGTCTCCATTCAAAACCGCATCCGGATGGGACTGGAGGAAAAAGACCTTCCAAACTGCCAGCAATGCGCCTCAACCCTCAGGAACAGCCACCAGCTCCAGGGCAGAGAGAGAAAAGGGCTCATTTCCCCCTCTGCAAGGAGCCAGCATTTGGCTTCTGTCCTGAAATCAGGAGCTGAGAGCTCAGGAACAGGATCCAGCCTCCAAGCAGCCGTTCCTGCAGCTCCCACTGCACAAAGAGCCCGCTCCCAACCCTGAGGATGCCTCTGGGGCTGCTGCAAACCTTCCCCTTTCCCCTCTCACCTCTTCTTGCTTGGAGACAACCTCCTGGTCTCGCACTTCTTCAGCTGGTGGTACATCTTGGCTGCTTTGTCATAGAGCCGCTTCAGGTTCCCATAGGCACCTTCGAAGGACACTTCCGACTGGATACTGAGACACCCAAAGGGAACAGAGCCCACGTTACTTTAGCGCGAGGTTACCCACATCTGGGGGCTTGGATTAAAGCCAGAAAGCATAGAACCATAGACCAGGCAGGGTTGGAAAGGACCTTCAGCTCCTCCAGTTCCAACCCCTGCCATGGGCAGGGACACCTCCCACTGAACCATGGCACCCATGGCTCTGCCCAACCCGGCCTTGAGCACCGCCAGCGATGGAGCATTCCCAACTTCCCTGGGCACCCATTGCAGTGCCTCAGCACCCGCACGGGAAAGGACTTCTGCCTCATATCCAGTCCCAACCTCCCCTGGTTCAGTTTGAACCCGTTACCCCTTGTCCTGTCACCGCAGTCCCTCACGAAGAGTCCCTCCCCAGCATCCCTATAGCCCCCTTTGGATACTGGAAGCTGCTCTGAGGTCTCCACGCAGCCTTCTCTTCTCCAGCCTCAACAGCCCCAACGTTCCCATCCTATCTCCATACAGGAGCTGCTCCAGGCCCTGCTCATCCTCGTGGCCTCCTCTGCACTCATTCCAACAGTTCCATGTCCTTATGTTGAGGGCCCCAGAACTGCACCCAAAGCTCCAAGTGAGGTCTCAGAGCAGAGCAGAGGGGCAGCAGCCCCTCCATGACTGCTGCTCCCGCTCCTGTTGGTGCAGCCCGGGACGGGGTTGGTTTCTGGGCTGCGAGCGCACACTGCAGCCCCCTCATGTTCATTGCTCATTGACCAACACCCCCAAGTGCTCCTCAGGGCTGCTCTCAATCTCTTCCCTGCCCAACCTGGAGCTGTGCCTGGGATTGCTCCAACCCAGGTGTAGGACCCTGCACTTGGCATGGTTCAGCTCCACCAGGTTGGCATCAGCCCACCTCACAAGCATGCCAAGGTCCCTCTGGATGGCATTCCTTCCCTCCAGCGTTATCAACCCATCCGCACAGCTTGGGGTCGTCACAAACTTGCTGAGGGCGCACTCAATCCCACTGCCCATGAACAAGAGCGGTCCCAGCACCCATCCCGGAGGGACACCGCTCCTTCCTGGGCTCCAGCTGGACATGGAGCCATTGAGCACCGCTCTTTGCCTGTGACCATCCAGCCAGCTCTAGGCAGCTCCTGTGCTTCGCTTTGAGCCTGCTGGGCTCTTGACTTCCCACTGATGCCCCCTGAAACTCATCCGCTGCAAAGAGGCCCCCAAGGGCAAAGGGAAGGAGTGGAGGGGGTACCACAGCACTGATTCTCTGGCCAGGACACTCACCAGCGTAAGTAACAATAGGTGGCTTCCACGTTGTAGTATTTGCTCCCTGCCAGTGTCCCCAGCTGGTTAAAGGGCATGCCTGTCATGAGAGAAGGGCAACGGCATCAAGTGAGCCCAGAAAGCAGATCCTTTCCCCTCTCACTACATTGCTACCCGGGAGGGAAGCCAGGAGGCACAACCAGTAGCAAAGGTGGAGTACCACGGTACTCCTCCATCCTTTGGCCACACAGCCTTTTGTTTCATGGGTTCTAGTGCTTTTAGATCCTCCCCACCTTCCTGCCGCTGCTCTCTGTAGGAAAGCAGAGCGAACAATGCCATCTCCTCCTCAGTATCACTAACACCATGGCCCTGCCTCCTCTTGCCATAATCATCAGCAGCTCAGAGCGCTGCTCCGGCTCCCTGCGGCCCTCAGGGCTCCGCAATGACTTCATACAGACTTCACCCATCGGCGAGGAGCACTTTGGTTGGGGCTCCCAGCCAGGAAGTGGTTTTGAAGCAGAGCTTAAAGCCCCCCCTCCCTCAGCAGCAGCACAGAAACCCGCCCCGCGCCCCATCCCCACGTGCTGGGGTCAGCGTGTGGCAAGAGGACGTGAGCAGCCACAAACTCCCTCACTCACCAATGTGGGGGGCCACAGAAAGGGCCTGGTAGTAAAACCTCTCAGCCAGCAGCTCCGTGTCCACGCCGGCCAGCTCGTTCTGGTAGCGAGCTGCAAGGAAACCGTCCCCCAGGCGTCAAAACCCCACGCAGAGGGCACGAGCCCATGGCAGGGGCTTGGAACTGGGGGAGCTGAAGGCCTTTTCCAACCCAAAGCACTCCCTGATCCTACGGAAGCCTTTTGTTTGCACCGCACATCACACCTGAAGCCGAGGGGAGAGCCCTCAACGCCTGGGACAGCCCATAAGGAAAGGGAGGAAGCCCCTGTGCTCCATGCGTTAACTGCTGATGAATGCACCCTTGGAACACCTCCCTTTTCCAGGGCCTCCGACTATGTCCTAGCACAGAGAGTGGGAAAACTCCATCAGGCCAGCTGAGTTAACACAGCAGCTCCCGGACCCCAGGAGGCACTTTGGACCCCCGAGGTGAAGGCACACGGAAGAGATGCCCCCATCATTCTTCCTCCCCCCCTCAGCTCTTTCTTGGTGACAAAGCCATTGCTAGGCTGATTCCTGCTCAATGAGAACGGCAAAGAGCTTCCAAGAGCTGGCCCTCTGCTGGGACAGGCACCATCCTTTTCCTGTATCAATCCCCCCAGAAGATGCTGCTGCTCTTACCCAGATCTCCCAGATAAACCAGGCACCTGTGGCATGCCATCTGGGCCCATTCCATCTCCTTCTCCGAGGCAGACACAGGTTTCTTGCAGCCTGCACGAAGGAATCACACCCCCCCCGTTGGGTAAAGGCTGCTGGGAAGCCCCTGCTCACTGGTGGCAGAGCAGCCCCAGTACAATTAGGGAGTACGCGAGGGGAGCACAGAGAGCAGGGGCAGCAAGAGGAGGAGCAGCTCTGCTCTGGAGCCAGGCAGAGAGAGCCGGGCTGGGTCAGTTCCTTAAGGGGAGACCTTAGAGCAGCTCCAGTGCCTAAAGGGGCTGCAGGAAACCCGGAGAGGGGCTTTGCATGCAGGGATGCAGGGACAGGCCAAGGGGAATGGCTTTAACCTGCCCGAGGGGGGACGGAGATTGAGCTCTTAAGCAGAAGCTCTTCCCTGGGAGGGTGGTGGGACACTGGGATGGGTTGAATGGAGGTGGTTTGGATGTCCCATCCCTGGCAGTGTCCAAGGCCAGGTTGGATATAGGGGCTTGGAGCTGGTGGGGCTTTAAGCTCCCTTTAGCCCAACCCATTCTGTGATCCTACGGCTCCATTTCCCCCCGTGGCCCACTCATCAGCTTTAATGAAGCTTTTCAAACCTCTCCGTCCCCCAGAGATCCAGTGCTCACCGGTGAGCCCAAGCACTAACCTATGAGAGGGTCTGTGACGTGGGTCCAGTCGATGCAGCACTGCAGCTCCAGCTGATAGTGAGACTGGATGTAGAGGAGAAGGTGCTGGTAGAATCCTATCCCAGCTACTAAATGGGTCCTATAGGCACACTCCAGGGTGCTACGGCTGTGAATGTGCTGGAGGGAGGACAGAGGAGGCTCTGTTAGCCCAGTTGCAGTGAGGAGGAAGCAGGGCAGGAGGCAGCTCAGGTGGAGCTCTGCACCTTCTCTTGCTCAGCAATGCTCTATTGACTCAGAGGCAACACCAAGGGGACACTCTTGCAACGGGAGGTAACTACAACCAAGGGGGCTCCTTAGAGCACTTGGAACACCTTAGAGCAAGTCAGGGGGAGAGGGCCCATTGGAACGAGTGGGAATAGTGTGCCCCTGGAGATCATCATTCCATAGGGAGATGGGAAGACACCCGCTGCCCAGGCAGAGCCCCAGATACCTGCCTTCTTATTGGTTTTAATGAGCTGGATAACTTCATAGTAAACCTTCCTCCAGAGCAGCTCTTCTGCTTTCCTTCCATAATCCACTGGGTGCAAGAACATCAGCTTCACACACAGCTCCCGCAGCCTGAGCCAGAGCACAGCACTCCCATCAGCCTCCAACCCCAGCTCCCACCCGAGACGCATGCAAAAGGAAAACCAGAGCTCAGCCCATGGCATGAGCTGGCCCATGGGGTGATGGTGCAGTCTGGGTCCCCCCCCCAGCAAGAGCAGCTGGAAGCGCTCTGCACCTCAGCGGTCCCCTTGGGGGCCAGCAGCAGCTTCCTGTGCAATTCCACCTTTGGAACCTCCAGGTGCTGCTCCACAGGGATTCTCCCCGGGGCTCTGCCCCACTTACTTGTTCCTCAAGCTGATGTTCTCCGGCTTGAACACCTCTTGATAGGCCGCCTTGTTACCAAGGATGAGATCCAGGCGATGAACAGCCTCCACCACTGCTCTGCAAGGGGACACAGGAGGAAGGGCTTCAGTGATTCCCAACCATCTTAAGACAGGACGTGGTTACCTTTTTCCCCTGAACGCAGCTAAAATCAGACCAAGCGACCTCTAAACCATGGCCAAACCCCAAAATCAGCTTTTCCCAGCCGCTGCCTCCAGCTCTCCCTCTTCAAGAAGCTTCCTCCAGAGGAGAAACCCCATCCAAAGGTCTGGGACCAACCCCAGCATCCCCTCGTGCTCATCAGCATCCCCCTCGCGTGGCCGCAGGTCCTTTGCAACCTCTGACAACGCCAGCAGCAGGTAAAGCAGAGGGGGAAAACGCTTTGGGATTACAGGGAAAAGGGAAGAAGTGCTCATGTCCTGCCCCGCTCTCCCTCAAAGCCTCCCCGCAGTGGGATGAAGCTCATGGCCCGCAGGGAACCACTGATTCCCAGAAGGAATGCTCGGAAAACCGCTCTTCTCTTCCCAAAATAGGCGTCTTCATCTTCCAAGCACTGCGTTCGCTGTGCCAGCAGGGGGCTGATGCCCTCCCCTCAAGCTGGGAAGCGATTCCACACCTGCATCCCAGGACATGGGCAGCCCTTAGGTTGGGACGTCAAACCCCTGCGTCCGAAGCCTCCCAGGGTCTCTCCCAGCAGGACCCCGGGGGTGTTTCACCTCCCCCGTGGCTGGGAGCACGTTTCCAGCCAGGGAGTTCAGCCCAAAGCCATTCGTTCCTTCCGCTCCTTCTTAGGAGCTCTCCAAGAAACAGAGGGATGGGGTCGGAAAACCGGGAGGGGCCTCTGTAAGGATGGGGGCTGCTGAGCTGGGAAAGCAGATCCCGTGTTCCAACAAGCTCTGCAAGAGGCAGGAAGAAAGGAGGACCTGAGGGTCCTGTGCGCACAGCCATGAGGGAAGGGGAGGTGGGAGGAGCCAAGCTCCCCTCAGGGCTCGGAAGCATCAAGAGACTCGAAATCCAACGGAACAGCAGCGCTTTGGGTGCCTTCGGGACCATGGGCTGGATCCCGCCCGGCCGCTAAGGACCGCATTCGGAGCCAGTTGGACCCTGCTGGGTTGGAAGCTGCTTCCAGCAGCACACGAGCAGCCCAGAGGAGGGAAATGAGCTGCGGGGCTATTAAAAGCAGCAAGTGGAGCACATCGTGCCATGGAGGGTGGAAATGGTCCAACGTGGAGGCCCCTTCAGCCACGCAGCCCCAACCTCCTCCTTTTGGGCCGTTCACCTGATGGGGTAAGATGCAGGAGGAGGATCTGTCCTCGATTCCTGGGTTGAATTCATCCCAAGGAGCCACAGGCTCTGAGGACTGAGAGCTGCAGCGTTCGGCTGCCTCCTGGCACGTGGCAGCACACACGAGGCTGAAGGCAGGAAGAGGAGCGAGGGAAGAGAACAAACCCCCTTCCCTACGCTGAAAGGTGCGCCGGGATCATCCGGCTGCTGCGTTCCCAAGGGAAACGTGGGGCTCAGCAATCCAGGAAGGCTTCAGTGGCCAAGAGCAAAAGAGCATCCTCCAAATGTCATCTCCGAAAGGATGCTCCAATGGGAAAGAGACCACGGAGACCAGAGCTCAGCTCCTCACGCACAGCACCACTGAGAAATGCACCTCACTGCACTTCCAAGCGTCAGGAATGTGCTTGTCCAAAGCCCATCCGGGCAACCAGCGGCTCCCAAAGCTCTTCTTCTCTTTGGACTTCAGGATCCTGCCACATTCCTCAAGAGGGGAAGAGGGAAAGCTCGCCCTGCTTTGGAGGAGGGCAGGGAGACGCAAGGATGTGCCCAATGTCACCAAGGCAAGAAAGCGGAGCCTGACACCAACCCCTTCCCTTCGTCAGATTCCTGCTCCTCAATCCCAGAGGCCCCACAAAGAGGGGGATGTGATGGTCTTAAAGGTCTTTTCCAACCTCATGGATTCTGTGAGTACTGATGGAGAGATGGAGACTGGAGAGGGCTCCTCATCCCCCCTCCTGCATCCTCATCCCCATCCCCTCTCCTGCATCCATCCCTTCTCCCGCATCCACATCCCGTCTCCTGCATCCCCATCCCCTCTCTCGCATCTCCATTCCCTCTCTCCCCCATCCCCATCCCCTCTCTCACCATCTCCATCCCCTCTCTCCCTCATCTCCATCCCCTCTCTCCCTCATCCCCTCTCACCATCGCCATCCCCTCTCCCCCATCCCCATCCTCTCTCCTGCATCCATTCCCTCTCTCTCATCTCCATCCCCTCTCCCCCCATCCCCATCCTCTCTCCTGCATCCATTCCCTCTCTCTCATCTCCATCCCCTCTCTCCCTCATCCCCTCTCCCCCATCCCCATCCTCTCTCCTGCATCCATTCCCTCTCCCTCATCCCCATCCCCTCTCTCCCTCATCTCCATCCCCTCTCTCCCGCATCTCCATTCCCTCTCTCCCTCATCCCCATCCCCTCTCTCCCTCATCTCCATCCCCTCTCTCTCTCATCCCCATCCCCTCTCTCCCGCATCTCCATTCCCTCTCTCCCTCATCCCCATCCCCTCTCTCCCTCATCTCCATCCCCTCTCTCTCTCATCCCCATCCCCTCTCTCCCGCATCTCCATTCCCTCTCCCCCGATCCCCTCTCCCCCCCTGCCCCCCCCTCGCTCCCGCTATCCCCCCCCCCCCCCGCGGTGCCCCCAGGGCCGCTCTCTCCTCACCGGTACAGCCGCTTGGTGTGCAGCACCTTGGCCTCGGGCTCGCCGCCCTCCCCGGCCCCCCCGCCCTGGCTCATGGCTCCGGTTCGAGCCGCGGCCCCTCCGGGTCCCGCTCCCCTCAGCACCGACTCCGCCGCCGCCGCCGCCGCCCCCGGCCCCGCTCCGCCGCCATGGCTGCCCCCTGCCCCGCGGCCGCTCTCGCGAGAGCCGGCGACACCCGGCGGCCGAGCGGCGTCCTCTCGCGAGAGTTCCGCCGCCCGGCGTGCCAGGACTTAGTGCTGGCAAAGATGGCGGCTGCGTGGCCTCAGCGCGGGCGCCGCCATGGCTGCCCCGCACGTGGGGCCGGCGTGAGAGGGACGGGGGAGCCCTGGGATTCCCTCCGCGTCCTTTGGGATTCCCACCTCATCCCTTGGGATTCCCTCCGCATCCTTTGGGATTCCCACCTCATCCCTTGGGATTCCCTCCGCATCCCTTGGGATTCCCTCCGCATCCCTTGGGAATGCCCCCGTGCACACACAGCGTGGGCTGAGGCGCTGCTGCCCGGACCGGGGGCTCCCTTCGGAGCTTCCCCCCTCGGACACGGCCGCAGGAGCCCATGGAGGCGGCTCCCGCCCATTCCCACCTCAGCCTTTGGCTCCTTCTCCCGCAGGCTCAGATCCCTTGGGAAGGGGCAGGGCTGAGGCTCGGCCCCACCTCGGCCGGTCCGACAGGTTTGAAGTCCAGGAAGAGCCCTGGGGAACGGGGAAGCGCTCGGCGGCTCCCATGGCCCCGCTCTGCAGCCCAAGTGAGTCCCGCAGCGCGGAGCCGCCGCGTTCCCGCCGACGGGAATGGGGTTGGGAGCGGGGACACAGCGGCAGCCTCGCTCCTGCCTCCGCTCCCCCCATTGCTGAGGCTCTTCCCATGGGGAATGCGGCTGGGAGGGAGCGAGGGGGCTCCATAGCAGAGGGCAGCGGCACCAGAGGGACGTGGGGCTGGAGAAGGGGAGCCCTTAGAGCAGCGCCGGTGCCCAAAGGGGCCGCGGGAAGCCCGGAGAGGGGCTTTGGGCACGGGATGGAGGGGCAGGAACTCCCATCCCCCGCCACTGTCCCTGGGGCCGGGCCATGAGCCCGAACCTCTCATTGCTGCTCCTTTTTGGCTGCCGTGCACAGGGTGAAGAGGACGGAACCGGAGCCGCGTCCCCCCCCAACCACCACCGAAGCACCGGAGAGCCCCTGGCCCTGCAGCCACCCCCATGTCCGCTGCGGACCCCATCCTGCCCCCGGAGGAGGTGGCGCTGCTGGAGCTGGCGCGGGGACCCCCGGGCACCCCCTTGGCCAAGGCACCGGAGGACCCCGATGCCACTCTGCCCTGGGACCGCTCCGCGGGGAGGGGCCGGGCGAGCCCCGACGGGGGCCGTGCAGCCCCGGAGGAGGCCGACGCTGGAGACGGGGGAGCCCCCGCGGTGCTGCCCCACGTCTTTGTGCCCATAGACCCCCACTGCATCGAGCGGAGCCCCGGCGAGGCCAAGAAGCAGCAGGAGGAGGGCAAAGAGAGGGCCGTGCCCCGCAGGGACCGAGGCAGCGGCCAGAAGCAGCCCCTCCTCCCCATGGCTCCCTCCCGCTGCAGGGACCCGTTGGGCTTGGAGGGGCGAGCGGCCAAACCCCCCAGCGATGGAGCCCGGTGCCCGTGCGCTAAGGACTGCGGCCGTGGCAACCTCAAGGCCGTGGCCTCGGTGGTGGGGGCTCTGCTGCTGTGCCCCTGCTTTGTCTATGGAGCCTACGTCTTCCTGCCCTTCGATGCCCCGCTGCTGCCCACCATCAGCACCCGCCTGGTGTACACCCTGCGCTGCGCCGCCTTCGCCACGGTGCCCATCGTGCTGGGTGAGCATTGGGGTGCAAGCTCCTGGGGTCCCACTGGGAGCAGGGCCCCCATTCCCCCCTTCAGCTCCTTATCCTCCCATAGTCACTGCAGGGAGCAGGGCCCCCATTCCCCCCTTCAGCTCCTTATCCTCCTGCAATCACTGCAGGGAACAGAGCCCCCATTCCCCCCCTTCAACTCCTTATCCTCCCATAGTCACTGCAGGGAGCAGAGCCCCCATTCCCCCCTTCAGCTCCCTGTCCTCCCGCAGGGATGATCGTCAGTGCCATCTCCCGCCTCTGCTCCTCGGCGCTGGAGCCCTTTGGGGAGCTGCAGCGGGAGGTGGAGATCCACCGCACCTTCGTGGCCCAATCCGGCCACCTCTTCATCCTCTACTTCTTCAACATGGCAGTCCTGGCCACCTACCTCCCGCAGGAGCTCCTCAAGCTCATCCCGCTCCTCACGGGGCTCTTCGCCATCTCCAGGTAAGGAGAAAGGGGGGGTGCTGGATGTGCCTTGGACACCCCCCAACCCCCTTCCATCCCTCATCCCGCTGCCATGCCTGAGCCTGCTCCTCCCTGCCTTCTCCAGGTTGATTTATTGGCTGGCCTATGCCATCGGGCGCTCCTTCCGGGTCTTTGGCTTCAGCCTGAGCTTCCTGCCCCTCCTGGGAATGCTGCTCTGGAATCTCTACAGCATGTTGGTGCTGGAGCCGGAAAACCTCCTGGCTGTGGCCGAGGCAAAGCCCGAGGAGCAGTCCAAGAAGACCGGGGCCAAACTGCGGTACTGGGGATGAGGGACCGCCAGGAGGGATGCAGGGAGATGCGCCCCGGTCCCGCTTGCTCTGCCCCGGGAGCCCCATTGCCCAATAAACCGCTTTACCGAGCGCTTCCGTGGTTGGTTTGGGAAGGGGGGGGATGGATCCCACAAGGAATTGCTGCTGCCAGGGCTTTGCCCATGGGATGGCATCTGCAGCCCCAGCCCTGGGTCGTGCTCCCGGCTTCTTCCTCCGGCTGGGAGGCTCAGGAACTGGTTCCCAGAGCAGTGGGAGGGAGCCCGGCCCCAAGGCAGCCCCCATCCTCTCCCTGCCTTCCTGAGGGAGACCTCGGAGCAGCTCCCAGTGCCCCCCCCGGAGAGGGGCTTTGGACAAGGGATGCAGGCACCGGATAAGGGATTCCTTGGTGAGGGAATCCATCCTGCTCCCGCCTGGAATGGCACGGAGAAAACAGGCGCTCCTTTCCCAAACTCCAGCGACTCTCCTTGACAATTGCTTATAGGATCCCCCATTCAATGCACGAAGGCACTGGAATGTCGTGAGCGGGTTTATTCCCAAGCAAACGGTGCCATTCCAGAGCCTCCCATGCCCAATCCCTGCCCCCTTCGCAGGGCAGAGCCCCCTCCCCACCTTCGGGTTGCGTTGCCCCATCCCACCCCACCAAGCCGGCTACCAGCTGCCTCTTCCCATCGGATCCCTCATTCCTGGGCCGCCTCTGGTGCCGCCGGGCCCTGGCTCTTCTCATCACCCTTCTTTTTGTGCCCGGACACGATGTCGTCGATGCGGAGCAGCAGAACGGCCGTCTGCGGAGAGAGCATCCGGAGCCATGGAATTCCAGCGCCATGGCACCTCCCGCTGGGCTGCGGGCACAGGAGCCTGGAGACCCCCTCCTCACCTCCACTGCTGTCTTATAGGTCTGCAGCTTGACGGCCAGCGGCTCCCAGACCCCCAGCTCCTTCATGTCCACCAGGGCTCCGGTCTCCCCGTTCACCCCCCACGTCTGGCTGTTGTCCTGAGTGTGTTTTGCCTGTTGGGAAAGATGGGATCACCGCTCGGGATCTTGCCAGGAAACCTGGGGAGGGGCTTTGGACGAGGGATGAGGAGGAATGGCTCCAACGGAAGAGTTAGATGGGATCTTGGGAATTACTTCCCCATGAGGGTGGTGGGACACTGGAAGGGGTTCAAAGGGAGAAGCGGTGGCAGTGTTCAAGGCCAGGTTGAGGGGAAGGTGTCCCTGGAGGTGCTTTAAGCTCCCTTCAACCCACCCCATGCCAGGATTCCACAGTTTCCATGCTTTCAAATCCAGCCCAGACCGTTTTGCGCCCCAAAAGCCTTCCAACCACCCTCAGGGGAATCCATCAGTTCCTTGACCACCGGGATCCTTCAATGGAACCCCTCCAGCAGCTCCCTTGAGCTGCCTCAAGGGCACAGCTATGGAAAGCCGCCGGATCCAAGGGCTAGGAGCCGGTGGGAAGAGCCCGGGTCCCAGCTTACCCTGAGCGAGGTCAGCACCCGGATGGTACTGGCGCCACAGTTCTGGATGAGGGTGCGAGGAATCACTTCCAGCGCCTGGGCCACGGCCCGGTACGGCCACTGCTCCACCCCCGTCATCCCTTTGGATTTCTCCGTCAGCGCGTGGGCCACGGCCATCTCGGTGGCTCCCCCCCCCGGCACCAGCTGCGGATCCAGCAGGACGTTGCGACACACCTGCATGGCATCCTGCAGGTTCCGCTCCACCTCCTGCGGCGGGACAGCCCGGCTCAGGGAGGGAATGGGGTCAGAAACCCCCCCCAGTGCTGGGTGCACCCCCAGAGCGGGAGCAGCAGCAGAAGGTGGCTCCTTAAGGGGAGACTTTAGAGGGGCTCCAGGAAACCTGGACAAGGGATGGAGGGCCAGGACAGGGGGGAATGGCTTTAAGCTCCCTTCCAACCCCCATCATTCCATGACCCTTATGGAAAGCGGCTCCTCACTGTGGCCAAGTTCTGATTCCCCTGCACAGTGCAGCCCACGAGGGGGGAATTCTGGAGCTCCAGAACCCAAAGGAAACCTGGACTTGGCTTCGAGCTGCTCCAAAGGAAGCAGTGACTTCCCCAAGGAGATGGCCAGGACAGGAGGGGAAGCAGAGCCTGCAGGAACTCACTGCCAGGATCTCCTTGCTGGCTCCCCGCAGGATGATGGTGCAGGCCTTGGGCTCTTTGCAGTCGGTGATGAAGGCAAAATACTCATCCCCGATCTTCTTCACCTCGAAGAGCCTGGCGCCGGTGCCCACATCCTCCTCCCGCAGCTCATCCGTGCGGCTCACAATGCGAGCTCCGCAGGCCCTGCGCACGAACCAAGAGCAGTCACACACCCCCAGGGAAGGAGGGGGGGGAAAGGGTGGGAGAGAAGGAGGCAATTGCAGGAGCAAGGAGAGGCTGCAGGGAGGAGGGAGCGTTCGTTCACCTGGCGATCCGGTTGTTGTCCGTCTTCCTCACCCTGCGGATGGCCGTGATGTTGGCTCTCATCAGGTAGTGCTGGGCCAGGTCTGCAATCAGGTTGGGGGAGGTTTAGTCATCCCTCAGCACTGTCAGGACTAATTAAGCCTCTTGAAGTTAATTAAGCGCAGTATCTTATAAAAAGAGAAACCAAAGGCACTTTCTTAAGGCACCAAGTGCAGCCTTTGAGGCTCTTCCTCACTGCTCATTTGATGGCTTCCAACTCCTGGCAAAGCAAAAGCCTCTTTGAATTGCCACAAGGGAACCTCAAGCCCCAAATCCAGGCCTTGGAATGGGGAATTCTGTGGTAGAAAGCTCCAAACCTGCCCCAAACCAAGGTGAAATCCATTGTTTGGGGGGGGTTGGAAGTTGCCAAAGGGTGAATGTAACACGGAATGAGCCTCATTCAAATGAACGCAAGCCCAAGGAGTGGGTTGTTACCAGAAATCCCTTTCTCTGTGATGACCAGGTCTGGTTTGACCCTTATGAGGTCTGCACACATCTGCTGGATGTATTCCTCCTCCATCTGCAGGATGCGGGCAAAGTCTTCCTCGCGGGTGATCTCGATGTCGGTCTGCACACAAAGAGCTGCAGGTTAAACCCAGAGCCCCTGAACTGAGGGAGCTGAGCGCCTCCAGCACCTCCTGGGCAGGAACCAAGGAGAACTACACAAGGAAGAGCACCCCCATCAGCTCCCAGTGCCTAAAGGGGTGCCAGGAAACCTGGCGAGGGGCTTGGGAGGTGTTTTAAGGTCCCTTGGAACCCAAGCCATTCCAGGATTCCATGGTATCACTCCTGGCTTTACCTGGCTCTCCCCTTTCTTGTATTCCAGCGAACAATCCAGAAGGACAATCCGGGGGTTCTTGATGAGACGCCTCATTCTGGGGTGAGTGACATCCTTATTCACCATGATCCCCCGTAACACACAGGAGTCTTCACTAAAACCACCTGGAATCTGTCTCAGGAAAAGGGGGAATAAGGCAAATCAGGCTCCTGTATGGAAACTACCTTTTCCCTATAGCAGCCACATACTTTATGCTTCCCACGCCATACACTTCCCAGGATAGCATCCCCACTCCTGAAACCACCCATATCCCATGCGCTGTGGAAGGAAAACCCGTTCCAAGCCAACCACGCTGCATCCAGGCCCCAGCGTGAGGTCGTTTTATGAGCATTCCCCCTGGGAATCCCTGGTTTTAAGGGAAAAGGGGCTCGGGACACGCTCACCTTCTCTACTTTGGCGTATTTCTTGATATCAATCTCCTTGCGGCCGTTTTCCTCCAGCTCCACGGTCCTGACAGCCTCCAGGGCGATGCTGCAGGCCAGCTCGCACCACCGGTTGATGGCCTTGGTGTTTATTGCGCTCTTGATGATTTTCAGCATCATCTCCTTGTTGTTCACGTCCACGGGAGTGCTGCCGCAAAGGGAAAGGGATTATTCCCCCAAATCCCTTCTTTTCCAACCCCCCCAACCACCAAACTCACCCAATCTTCTTCAGGATGCTGATCATGTCATCCAGAGCCTTTCGATAAGCGCCAATGATCACCGTTGGGTGCATCTGCTGCTCCAGGAAGTGTTCAGCAACAGAGAGCATCTCTCCAGCTGCAAAGCAAAGGCCAACCCTCAAACTTCCTCAGTTGTGGAACAATGGGGCAGAGAAAGGCAATAGGGAGCTGGTGGCCATCACCAGCAGGGATAAAGATGTCGTCGTCCCACTGTGCGCAGCGTTTGGGAGGCCACACCGGGAATACTGGGCTCAGTTTTGGTCCCGGCTACACAGCAAAGCTGTGGCTGGGCTGGACAGGATCCAGAGGAGCCACAGAGATGATCCAACGGCTAGGAAGCAGGTAAGGAAAGGCTGAGAGCTGGGAATGTTCAGCCTGGAGAAGGCTCGGGGAGACCTTATCCCAGTGTTCCACTATCTAAGGGTGGCTCCAAAGAAGGTGGAGACTCCCTTTTTACATGGAATCACATGGAAAAGACGAGGGGTGATGGGCCCAAGCTAATCCTGGGGAGATTCCCAATGGACACAAGAGGAATTTTTCCACAATGAGAGCAACCAGCCACTGGAATAATCTCCCCAGGGAAGCGATGGGGTCGCCAGTGTTGGACACTTCCTACGGGGCTGGTTGAAACATTAAGTCCAGGTCACGATGCCCCTGGAAAGGTTGGAGCAGATGATCCCTGAGGTCCCCTCCAACCTGGAATTCTAGGATTCAACTTCAGGAGCGGTAGGTAATGAGTATCTGTCCCATTAAAGCGTATTTATCAGGCTCGGATAGGCAAAAGGGGTGAAACCCCTGATAAAACCCTAGAGAAAAGGCACATCCTTCCCTCTCCTCACCCAGGATGATCACGGATGTGGTCCCATCTCCAACCTCTTCATCCTGAGTACGGCTGATCTCTATCATTGACTTGGCAGCTGGGTGCTGGACCTGAATCTGGACAGGAGCAAGAAACAGGGGGCTGATCCAGAAGATGCAAGCTGAAGCTTCCAGCATCACTCCAGCCCTAGGGCATTTAGATGGACACTGAAGCCCAGGGCTCAAACCTCTTCTTCTGAGAACAAAGAGTGTTTGCTGGACACATTTCACTCCTTAGAAACCCCTCTCTTGGTGCTGCTGGTTAGAACCCGCTGCCTTCAACAGAGAATGAACCAACATCATTCCCCAGCCCTGGCAGTGGTCAAGGCCGGGCTGGAACATCCTGCTCTAGTGGAAGATGTCCCTGCCCATGGAACTGGAGGAGCTTTAAGGTCCCTTCCAACCCATTCCCGGATTTCGTGGTATCCTGGAAGATCCCTACTCCCATGTTAAGCCAACGAATCCTTCAGGAGAAACGTACCTCTCTGAGAATAGCATTGCCATCGTTGGTCATCACAATCCCACCCATGGGGTCCAGAAGCATCTGCAAGCAAAGAAGCAGCAGCACTTGGTCGCGTGGGGTTCAACACAGTGCTCGACACAGGGTCTTGAACAAAGTTCTTACCTTCATCATGGCTCGTGGTCCTAAACACGTCCTGATCACATCAGCTATGGTCTAGGAGGAACAAATGCCATGAACAGTGCTGGAGAGCACCCAAAAGTCCAAACCACCCCATTAAGGAACAAGCAACTGCCGGACAATGGAAGTAAGCACCCCTCTGCAGTGCTCTGATGGAGGAAGAACTGGGGGGGGAATGAAACACAGGGACTGGCACCACCTAAACCCAATGGCAAAGCTTATACACCGCCGGAGTGGGCAGAGAGAGAAAGCTCTCCCTGTTCAGTTCCACTGAGACCTCGTTTCTGTGCTGCTTCTGCTCCGGATTCGGGATAGAATCCAGCAAACATGCTCCAAATCCCACTTTTTTCCCTCGTAGTTGGATACATCCATCCGTGTATCTGCACACGCACTGAACGGGAGCAGCCTGAGGGCAGCAGCTGGTACCTTGGCAGCAGTGATGTTTCCAGCCTGGACCTTCCTCCCAGACTCCCGTTTCATGTTCTGACCTATAGAGACAGCAAAGGAAGAAGCTATCGAAGCACAAAGAGGCTTGAAGCTGATGTCTCTAAGTCCAAACCTAACCCAGAAGCTGCTGCACTGGGGTTTTTAGCCCAGATGCTCCCCCATAGTAAGGCAAACCCGGGTTTAAACTCAGTTTTATCCCCATGTGGCTCAGCCTTGGCGCTCGCAAGGCTCTGCCCTAAGGAAGCTCCAGGCTTGGTGCTGCTTTGCCTCCATGCCCAGCCTGGATGGGCCCAGATGTAAGGCAGGAACGGATGGTTGCGGGTGCAGCAAAAGCAGCACAAAGGGGAGCAGGGGGACAGCAACGGGACCCCGGGGCTAAGCCAGGCTCCTCCCGCCATGAGGAACCCGAAGAGAAAGCACCCGCCAGGAATGATTCACATCGCAGGGTGCTCACAAAGCACACAGGGGGCAAACGGGGCGGCAGAAAGCAAAGAGCTGAGGAGCACACGAGGAGGAATAATGGAAGAGGTCGCGATTAGGTGAGCTCTGAGGCCCAAACCCTTCCCCACGAGGGTGGGGGGGGCACTGGAATGGGGTTGAATGGAGAAGGTTTGGGTGCCCCATCCCCGGCCACGTTGGAGCACTCTGCTCCCGGGGCACGGGGCCCTGCCCGAGGCTTTAAACGAGCCTTAAGCTCCCTTCAACCGAACCCCTCCTGCGGTTGCACCAACACAACCGAGACCCCCCCCCACGCAGCCCTGAGATGCGATTCGGGCCTTAAGGCCGCGCCAGGCGGCCGCAGGCAGCGCCGGGGGGGGGGGCTCCGAGCACGGCGGTTCCTCAGGGACCCTTTGAAGAGACGGTCCCGGGATGGGGGGGGGGGGGGGGGGAGCGGGCGGTGCCTGAGGGACCACGCGGCCGCACCGACCCCAACACCGGCGGCGGCAAAGGGAGAGGGGAAAAGAACGGGACCCGAGCGCAGCCCCCCGGGGGCCGGAGCGCGGCAGCGACACTCACTGAGCACCAGCACAGGCCGCGGGCCCATCATGGTGGCGGCAGCGGTAACGGCGGCGGTAACGGCGGCGGCGCCTCCGAGCGCGGAACCTTCTGGAGCGCCCCCCCCCGCGCCGCCTCCCGGTGCCGCCGCACCCTGCCCCGCCCACCGCCCCGCGCCGACCAATCCCGTGCGCGAGCCCGCGGAGAGCTGGCCAATGAGAAAGCGGCGCTCGCGGCGGGCGGGGCGGTGCCGTGGGGAGGCGGGGGCTGAGACTACATTTCCCAGCGTGCCCCGCGGCCTCTCTCGGCCGCCATGTTGGCGCTGAGGGGCCGCCTCAGCGCTGACGCGGCCGAAGGAGCGCGGCCGAGCGGGGACCGGAGGGGCTCCGGAGCGGCGTTTCGGTGCTTCAGTCCCCGCTTCCCGTCCGTATGTGCGCTCAAATGGGGCTCCTGCCGCTCGCCCTGCTCGCCCTGTGCGCCCTGGTTCGCTGCGAGGACGGCGCCAGGCTCTTGGCCTCCAAGTCCCTCCTGAACCGGTACGCGGTGGAGGGCAAGGACCTGACTCTGCAGTACAACATCTACAACGTGGGCTCCAGGTAAGGGCGAAGCTCCTCTGTGTGTGTGTGGATGGGCGGGAGCCGCTGCCCGAGCTCCTCTTCCCTTTGCTCCCATTGATTCTGAGCTTCCCAAGTGGAAGCTGGAATTCCTCCTGTTCTCTTCCTGCTTTCACTCCTCTCTTGGTCCATGTCGTGTTCCCCATGTCCCAAACTCCCTGTGTGGGCTGTGGGTGCTCTTTCCCACCCCATTGCCTTTCCTTTTTGCCCTTTGGCAGCTTTATCTTCCTCTTTCCGCCCTCTTCCCTGTAACATCACCCCATATCCCTTTGATTTTCCTCCCTTTCTGTTCCCAGACCACCTCATCCAGCTGCTGAGGGATCCCTATGGACTTTTGTGTGTCAAACACCAAGGCTGAGGTTCTCTCCTCACCCCTCTCTTTGTTGCGTTTAGTGCAGCTTTAGATGTGGAGCTCTCAGATGATTCCTTCCCCCCAGAAGATTTTGGCATCGTCTCTGGAATGCTCAACGTCAAATGGGACAGGATCGCTCCGTATCCATGGAATCACTCCCAGTGCTCCTCCTCACCCCTGGAGCCTGCCCTGGGAAGTGAAACAGCAGCACAAGAGGGATGTGGAGCTGTTGGAGTGCCTAAAGGGGCTGCAGGAAACCTGGAGAGGGGCTTTGGACAAGGGCTGGAGGGGCAGGGCAAGGGGAATGGCTTTAACCTGCAGAGGGGGCATGGGGATGGGATCTGAGGCAGAAGCTCTTCCCTGGGAGGGTGCTGAGGCGCTGGCGCAGGGTGGAACTGGCTGAGCTTTGAGCTCCCTTCCAGCCCAAACCGTCCCAGGATCCCATGGATGACTTTTCCACCTGGTTTGTGGCTCCTCTTTCCCCATCTGCTCCCTTTCCCTTGGAGGAATCCGAGTCTTCTCCTTAACTCCCAACTCTCAGAGCCAGCAACGTGTCGCACACCGTGGTCCTGCGGCCTCTCAAAGCTGGCTACTTCAACTTCACCTCCGCCACCATCACCTACGTGGCACAGGAGGGGGGCCAGGTTGTGGTGAGTTCAGTCAGGCAGCAGATCCCCCAGGCTGGCTCTGCTCCGGAAGGAAAGGGGACAGATCCTCTCTCTTCTCCCTCTTTCCCAGGTTGGTTTCACCAGTGCTCCCGGGCAGGGAGGGATCCTGGCGCAACGGGAATTCGACAGGAGGTTCTCCCCACACTTTGTGAGTACCTTTGGGTTGGTGGTTGGTGTTCTGCGTGGATTGCACCAAAAGAAGCAGTTTGCATCCCAGTTATCCCTGGGGAGAAGCTGGCATGGTGGGATCTGAGCCAGAAGCTTTTGAGCCTCATCTACATGGGTTGGGGTTGACTCTTCCAACATCTTCTCCTTCCAGCTGGACTGGGCAGCTTTTGGGGTGATGACCCTGCCCTCCATTGGCATCCCACTGCTGCTGTGGTATTCCAGCAAGAGGAAGTATGACACCCCCAAAACCAAGAAGAACTGAGCCAAGCCGATGCCACCAGCACCCCCGTTGGGATCAGGGCTGGAGCAGCTCCACCTTCCACAGGGTGAGGTGGTGTCTTCTCCAACCCCAGCCTGGACATCCCAAGCCCAAAGGTGATGTGGAATCTCAAGGTCCCACCTTCAACGAGGAAACCTGGGTGGGAAGCAGACCTGGAGCTTTTGATGCTCCTAAAGGTGGGACGCAAGAGGTCTCCTTGTATCCCTGTTGTGCTTCCATGAGCAATGGACTGGGGGGTTCTGTTCTTCCTGGTGGCTCGGAAGGGTTGAGGTGGGGTTTGGTACTGAGGATTTTGTAATAAAATGAATATGAATGGAACATCTTTGCTCTTACCAGGATATGCTGGAGGCATCTGATTGCTTTCTGGTGTGGATGGTGGTCAGGAATATCAGTCATGGAATCCTGGAATGCTTTGGGTTGAAGGGACCTTACAGCTCATCCAATTCCATGGGCAGGACATGTTCCACTAGAGCTGCTTGCTCCAAGCCGCTGTGTCCAACCTGGCCTTGAACATTGCTAGGGATGGGGCAGCCACAGCTCCTCTAGGATCATTCCAGAGCTGGATCTGGGTGCAAGGTTCCACCTGGCCAGGATTCACCCTCTGCTTTGGGGGGGGACCCTCGCAGCCCCCAAAATCCACACTGGGATGCTCCAGGAGGACCTGGTTGCACCCCCTGAAGTCCATTTCCTCGCCAGGAGATGGTGGGGTTTCCCGTCCCACTGAGACTCCGGATGGAAACTTGGATGGGAGGATGGAAGATTCCATTTCGTCTCATCCCTGCCCCTTTGCAGGCAGCAGGGGAGGTTCAGCACCCCGCCACTGCTTGGGCTATGGAGGGAGTTTGGGGTACAGGAGTTTGAAGTGGGGGGGGGGGGTACAGAAGGAATATGGGATACAGGGAGCAATTTAGGCTTTGAGGGAAGAATTTGGGGATCAGGATGGCATCGGTTTGGAGGTACCGGGGATGTCCTCTGGATTTGGGTATCCGGTTTTGGGGATACGGATGAGGGCCCCCCCCAATCACCGGAGCATCCCCATCCCTGGTCCTGGCCTCCCACTTGCAGGGGGCGCTGTGCGCCCACCCCAGCCCCTCTGCGGGGCGCTCTATCCCGGCGCGCCGCCATGGCCGCCGCCGTGTTCTTCGGCTGCGCCGCCATCGCCTTCGGGCCCGCGCTCGCCCTCGTGCTGCTGACGGTGGCGGCGGAGCCCCTGAGGGTCATTGTGCTCGTGGCGGGGTGAGGGCGGGCGGGGAGCGGGGCACCGGGGGCTGCGGCGGGGAACGGGGGGGTGCGGGCGGGGAACGGGCACTGAGGGGGGGGAACGGGCACTGAGGGGGCTGTGGGAGGGGAATGAGCACTGAGGGGGCTGTGGGGGGGGAATGGCACTGAGGGGGCTGTGGGGGGGGAATGGGCACTGAGGGGGCTGTGGGGGGGGAATGGGCACTGAGGGGGCTGGGGGGGGGAATGGGCACTGAAGGGGCTGTGGGGGGGGAATGGGCACGGAGGGGGCTGTGGGGGGGGAATGGGCACTGAAGGGGCTGTGGGAGGGGAATGGGCACTGAGGGGGCTGTGGGGGGGGAACGGGCACTGAGGGGGCTGTGGGGGGGGAATGGGCACTGAGGGGGCTGTGGGGGGGGAATGGGCACTGAGGGGGCTGTGGGGGGGGAATGAGCACTGAGGGGGCTGTGGGAGGGGAATGAGCACTGAGGGGGCTGTGGGGGGGGAATGGGCACTGAGGGGGCTGTGGGGGGGGAATGGGCACTGAAGGGGCTGTGGGGGGGGAACGGGCACTGAGGGGGCTGTGGGGGGGGAATGGGCACTGAGGGGGCTGTGGGGGGGGAATGGGCACTGAGGGGGCTGTGGGAGGGGAATGGGCATGGAGGGGGCTGTGGGGGGGGAATGGGCACTGAGGGGGTTGTGGGGGGGGAATGGGCATGGAGGGGGCTGTGGGGGGGGAATGGGCACTGAGGGGGCTGTGGGGGGGGAATGGGCACTGAGGGGGCTGTGGGGGGGGAATGGGCACGGAGGGGCCTTGGGTCTAAGTCCCTTCCCAGCCCCTTTCCCCTCCTCCTGTGTGCCATGGGGCGGTTCTGCCTCCTCCAGGGCCTTCTTCTGGCTCGTGTCCCTGCTCCTGGCCTCTCTCATCTGGTTCATCCTGGTCCACGTCAGCGACCGGGAGGACCCCCGGCTGCAGCGCGCGCTCCTCATCCTGGGCGCTGCCATCTCCGTGCTGCTGCAGGAGCTCTTCAGATTCGCCTACTTCAAAGTGCTCAAGTGAGAGCCCCCCCTGGGAGCCGGGGGGGGGGCACAAAAAGCTCCCCGGGACCCACAGAGCAGCCCCCATGTGTGGGGCTGCACCCCCAGATTTCCTGGAGGGGTTCCTGCCCCTCTTTGAGCGTAAACGAGCTCCAGAGGAGCTTTGCACAAGGGATGGAGCTGGGGGAGCTTTAAGGTCCTTTCAACCCATCCAATGGTCCCTGGAGAGCCGCGGCTGGTTCCGAGCCCTTCCCTTTCCCTGTTCCCTCATTCCTCCTCCCCTATCCCTGCAGGAAGGCCGATGAAGGGCTGGTGACCATCAGCGAGGACGGGCGATCCCCCATCTCCCTGCGGCAGATGGCTTATGGTGAGCTCTGGGCTGGCCCTGGTCTCCCAACAGCAGGAATGGCGGATCCAGATCCCAGCCATGCAGCTCATGCAGCATTCCCAGCTCTTCCCCTGCGCTCCCACCTTTCCCTGGGCTCACTTATGGGGTGCTTTGGGCTTGATTGTTGTCCCTGCACAGTCTCTGGCCTCTCCTTTGGCATCATCAGCGGCATCTTCTCCGTCATCAACATCCTGGCGGACTCCATGGGGCCAGGAATCGTTGGCATCCACGGGGATTCACCCTATTACTTCATCACCTCAGGTGGGGCTGACGCCTGACCCTTCCCCAGGCGAGGAAGAGGAAGGAGGTTGGGGGGCTGAGGGCTCTCTCCCCCCGCAGCCTTCCTCACCATGGCCCTGGTTCTGCTCCACACCTTCTGGGGCATCGTCTTCTTTGACGCCTGCGAGCGCCGCCGCTACTGGGGCCTGGGGCTGGTGGTCACCAGTCACCTCCTCACCTCGGGGCTGGTGAGTGCCACAGCCCCCCCGGGACACCCCCCAAGTGCTGCTTCAGCCTCTGGATCCATAGCGGGGGGGGGGGCTCTCAATGGGCAATTCCTGCTGGGAAACCACCGGGCAGGACTTTAAGGCTTAAAGGGGATGGAGCTGCTCCTCCCCCCCCCCGCCCCATCCCCACCGTGCCATGGGGTGCAGACCCCGCCATTCCCAACGCATCCCTCTCCATCCCAAGACATTCCTGAACCCCTGGTACGAAGCCAGCCTGGTCCCTATCTTCATCATCACCCTCTGCACGGGCCTCTGGGCCTTCGTCACTGCCGGGGGCTCCTTCCACAACGTCCTCAAGTGCCTCTCCTGTAAGTTGGGGGGGGGCCCTCAGGAGGGATGGGGGGGCACTGCTGGGAGGGGGCTCTTTGGGGTGTTGGGGGTTGGATGGGGGGGCCCTGAGGGGGTGGGATAGGGGAGAACGGTTCCTGTTTGCAACCCTCTTATTCAATGGGGGCTAATGGGGGCCTCCTGATGGTCCTGAGCCCCCCTGCACCCCCTTTGTGCCCCCCCTCCCAACCCCAGGTAAGCAGGAGGACGACAGCACAGTGATGATGTACTCAGCGCTGCAGGTGCCTTGTGAGGACTGAGGGCCCCATTCCCGGCCTCTGGAATCTGCCGCTGCTGCCTTGCCCACGGCGGTTTGTTCCTGCGGTGCTGCCCCTCGCTGTGCCACACGGGGGCTCCCTATCCCAGCCCCTTCCCAAGGGAACATTGGGAATCGTCCCTCGGTCCTTGCAGGGTGCAGCCGCATCGAGGGGCTCGGGGCAGGACCCCCCCTTCCCTCACATCCCCCCCCGCCCATCACATGCTGCTGCCACCCCCCTCTTGGCCTCTGTGACAGCGGGGTGATGCTTTGGGGGGGGCACAGAGCTGGGGTTGGGGGTGCTGTGCCCCCCCCCCCCCGCCCCCCCCCCCGCTGGTGGCTGAGCTCCCTCTGAGCAATTTGGGGGGGGGAGTAAATTATTTTTGTGGATTCAGAGTAAAACCCTTTTACAAGAGCGATGGTGCCACGGTGCTGGGGGGGGCAGGATTGGGCCTCCCCCCCCCATCTTCTTCTGCTCCTACTTCAAGGGGAGGGGACACCCGCGTGTCCCAGTACTGGTCCCAGTCCCACCCCCCCCCATCAAAGAGCCATGGAAGAGGGGGTGGGGGGAAGGGGCTTTATTTCTCTCACACCACGATGGGGGGGGGTCCCTCAGAGCCCCCCCCCGGGGGGGTTCAGGGGTGGCTGTTGGAGGGGGCACGATGGGAGGAGGCTTTGAACACGACGTCCTGCTCCTGCGTCCTCCTCCCACTGCTTTGGGGGGGGGGGGGGCAGAAAGGGGTTGAGGTGACCCTGCCCCAGCCCTGGGGGGGTGCTGGGGATGGGGGGGGGTCCCTCCTTGGGGACAGGAGCCTCTCACCACATCCTCTTGCCCACAAAGTGGATGCTGAGGAAGAGGCCGATGCAGCCGCCCAGGGCGCCCATGATGATGGCGATGGCTTCACCTTGGAGACATCATTGGGGTGAACCCCAAATCCCCCCCCCCCATCCTCAATCCTTCACCCCCCATCCTTCCCCCCCAGTCCCCCCCCCATCCCTACCTGTGGAATACCCCTCGGGTGCTGCAAGAGAAGAGCCAGGGCTCAGCACTGGGGCCTCGCACCCAACGGGGGGGGGGGGGCTCCAGGAGCTGTTTGAGGGGTACAGGGGGGTCCTTTTTACCCCCCCCCCCCGGTCCCATCCTCACCCCTGGGGAAGGAGGAGAGCACCCGGCGCTGGTTGAGCTCTTGGGGCACCCGGAAGTTGCCCTCCAGGAGCTGGGGCTCAGCCTCCGATGCTCCCGTGCTATAAAGAGTTCCCTGGAGCTGCTCCAGCTGGAATGGACATGGAATATTGGGGGGGGGGGGGGCTGGAACTTTGCCCCCCCCCCATTCCAACCCAAGGGGGTTTCACCCCACCTGGGCCCGGCTGATGTGGACGGGCTGCTGGAAGAGCGTCCAAAGGACGCTTTGGAAGCAGGGGGGGGTGGTGAGGGATCCGTTGTAGCGATAGTAGAGATCCAGGCGGGAAGGCAGCAGATCCCGGATGCTGAAGGAGGGGATGGACGTCCTCTGGCCTGGGGGGGGGGGGAAGCGGTTTGGGGGGGCTGGAGGAGGAATTTGGGTTCCCCCCCCCACCCCATTGTCATCATCTCCCTGCTCTCTCACCAGCGTAGCGGATGCTGCTGAGGTGCTTCAGGATGTTGGCGTAGGCAGGGTGGGGGTCAGCACCCACCTGGGGGGGCGATGGGGGGGGTCAGCTTTGCGGAGGGGTTTGGGGGGGTTTGGGGAGGTTTTTGGGGTGATTTTGGGGTGTTTGGGGTGGGTTTGGGTGTTTCGGAAGGGGTTTGGGGTGTTTGGGGAGGTTTTTGGGGTGTTTGGGGCAGTTTTGGGGTGTTTTGAGGAGGTTTTGGGGGGTTTTGGGGAGGGGTTTCGGGAGGTTTTGGGGGTGATTTTGGGGTGTTTGGGGTGGGTTTGGGTGTTTTGGGAGGGGTTTGGGGTGTCTGGGTTGGTTTTGGGGTGTTTTGAGGAGGTTTTGGGGTATTTTGGGGAGGTGTTTGGGGCGGTTTTGGGGGGTTTGGGGCTTCGGTACCTCCAGCAGCACCCCCAGCACAGCCAGGCCCCCGCTGTGGTGCTGCGCATCGCTGGCGTTGCCGTAGTGCTCCACGTCGTAGTGCACCACATGCATCTGGGGGGGGGGGGGGGGCAGAGCAGTAACCCCCCCAAAGGCACAGCCCCCCCTCTGTTGGGGTCTCCCCATCACCCCCTTCCCTTCCGGATCCCTTTCCCGCTCCCGTTTGCTCCGCAGCCCCATTGCCTCCGCTGCTCCCGCACCAGGACCCTTTATCCCATTCCCTGCACCATTCCCAGGCTCTTTCCCAGACCCTTTCCCGTACCCATTGCCCCCCCCCAGTTCCTGCTCCTGCACCCATTCCTGAGCCCGGCCACATTCCTGCACCGTTCCCATCCACCAGCTGCATTTTCCTCCTCATTCCCATCCCATTTCCCAGCTCATTCCCATGCTGTTTCCTATTCCCATCCCATTTCCCACCTTATTCCCATCCCATTTCCTATTCCCATCCCATTTTCCACCTCATTCTCATCCCGTTTCCCATTCCCATCCCATTTCCTATTCCCATCCCATTTCCCACCCCATTCCCATCCCGTTTCCCATTCCCATCCCATTCCCCACCTCATTCCCATCCCGTTTCCCATTCCCATCCCATTCCCCACCTCATTCCCATCCCGTTTCCCATTCCCATCCCATTTCCCACCCTATTCCCATCCTGTTTCCCATTCCCACCCCGTTCCCCACCTCATTCCCATCCCATTCCCCACCTCATTCCCATCCCGTTCCCCACTCCCATCCCATTCCCCACCTCATTCCCATCCCATTCCCCACCTCATTCCCATCCCGTTCCCCATTCCCATCCCATTCCCCACCTCATTCCCATCCCGTTCCCCATTCCCATCCCGTTCCCCGCCTCATTCCCATCCCGTTTCCTATTCCCATCCCATTTCCCATTCCCATCCCATTCCCATCCCATTCCCATCCCGTTCCCCATTCCCATCCCATTCCCCACTTCATTCCCATCCCGTTTCCCATTCCCATCCCATTTCCCACCCCATTCCCATCCCATTTCCCATTCCCATCCCATTTCCTACCCCATTCCCATCCCATTTCCCATTCCCACCCCATTCCCCACCTCATTCCCATTCCCATTCCCCACCTCATTCCCATCCCATTTCCCATTCCCATCCCATTTCCCATTCCCATCCCATTCCCCACCTCATTCCCATCCCATTCCCCACCTCATTCCCATCCCGTTCCCCATTCCCATCCCATTCCCCACCTCATTCCCATCCCATTCCCCACCTCATTCCCATCCCGTTCCCCATTCCCATCCCATTCCCCACCTCATTCCCATCCCGTTCCCCGCCTCATTCCCATCCCGTTTCCTATTCCCATCCCATTTCCCATTCCCATCCCATTCCCATCCCATTCCCATCCCGTTCCCCATTCCCATCCCATTCCCCACTTCATTCCCATCCCGTTTCCCATTCCATCCCATTTCCCACCCCATTCCCATCCCATTTCCCATTCCCATCCCATTTCCTACCCCATTCCCATCCCATTTCCCATTCCCACCCCATTCCCCACCTCATTCCCATTCCCATTCCCCACCTCATTCCCATTCCCATTCCCCACCTCATTCCCATTCCCAGCCCGGCCCCGGTACCTCCGCGGCCGCCCGGTGCCCATCCAGGAGATGCTCGGCCCCCCCGCTCCGCCCCTCTCCTCCCCAATGGAAGTGAAGCTGCGCCGCGGCGAAGCTCCGGGGGAGCCCCCGCAGCCGCAGCGACGGCGGCAGCTCCAACACCGCTGCGGGGACCCGGGACGGGGCTCACGGGGCCGGACGGGACCCGGTGCGCCCCCCCCATCCCGGTCCCCCCCCCCCTTACCCGTGTGCCCGTTGTTGCTCAGCGGGAGGAGCGCGGCCCCGGGGCTCTCGTAGCCCTCGGGGCGGACGGGGGGCAGCGAAGGGTCCGTCTGCACCCGCGCGGTGCGGATGTCGATGGGGGACTGGGCCCGGCCCCCGCACGCCGGGTGCCCCTCGGGCCAATGCTGCTGCCCGTGGGGACCTGCGCGGGGGGGGCCGCGGTTCCTCACGTCGGGAATGCCCCCGCTTGACCCCGTGCGGGGCCGGGACGTTCCCAACGCGCTCCTTAATCCTTTCGGGAAGGGTTTTCCGGCTCGGGGAGCGGGGACAAAGGAGGGGGGGGGACCCACGGGGTCTCCAACGGGATGGGGCTTAACCGGGATCGGGTCCTAATTGGATTTGGCAGCGGGAACGGGGATGGAGCTTTATGTAAGGGAGCACAATGGGAGCATTGGAGCACGGTGGGGACCCATGGGGACACGGGGGGGGGCAGCCAAGCACCCCCCTCCCAACTGGGGGGACCCAGAGAAGTTTGGAGGGAGGGGGAGCCCCAATGGGGGCTGCACCCATCAATGTCCCTCTGAGCGGGGGGACCCAGGGGTCTGGGGGGGCAGCACCCACCCTTCCCCCCCCCCCCCCCCGCCCATTTGGGGTGCTGCTGCGGCTCCGGGGCCCCACTCACCCTCGTACGCCCAGTGGGGACCTGTGGGGGGGCACAGAGGCGTTGGGGGGGTCTCTGAGATGACACCCCCCCCCAAAGCACATCCTTGGGGTCCCCAAGCGGGGGTCCCTGCATTGGGGTGCCCGGGGGGGTGGGGGGGGGGACTCACCGGCGGGCAGGGAGGGGGCGAGGCCCCCCAACAGCAGCAGCAGCAGCGGCAGCATCGCGGGGGGGGGGGTGGGGGGCGGCCGGATCGGCCTTAAATACCCCCCCGGGGGGCACGGGGGGGGCTCCGTGCCCAGGGCCATGGGGCGGGGGCATGGGGGGATTTGGGGAGGGGAGTGGGGGAAGGGGGGAAGTTCATGTGGGGCTGTGGGGGGGGCCCATGTGGGGCTGGGGGGGGCTCATGTGGGGCTGGGGGGGGTTCATGTGGGGCTGGGGGGGGTTCATGTGGGGCTGGGGGGGGCTCATGTGGGGCTGGGGGGGGTTCATGTGGGGCTGGGGGGGGCTCATGTGGGGCTGGGGGGGGCTCATGTGGGGCTGGGGGGGGTTCATGTGGGGCTGGGGGGGGCTCATGTGGGGCTGGGGGGGGGCTCATGTGGGGCTGGGGGGGGGCTCATGTGGGGCTGGGGGGGGCTCATGTGGGGCTGGGGGGGGGCTCATGTGGGGCTGGGGGGGGGCTCATGTGGGGCTGTGGGGGGGTTCATGTGGGGCTGGGGGACCCTGGGGGGGGGGCCCCCGGAGTGGCTCCCCTCGCCCCGCCCCCTTTGCCCGGCCCCGCCCCTTTGTCAGAATCGCGCCCACCTCCCGGTGACGTCACAAAGGTACATACCGCCCCACGTGGTGGCCCGCGCGCCCTCCCTCATTATGTAACATCGCCCCGCCCCCTTGGCAGTGACGTCACGCCAAGGTCGCCGCCCATTGGTGGGAGGGGAAAGAGGGCGGAGCCAAGGTGCCCACGTGAAGGGCAGCCCCTGTCGCCGCATGGAGGGGCGTGGCCGCTGCCTGACCTCCTCCGGCCAATCAGCTGCGGGGCGGCTTCGCATTGGGCAGCGCCGGCCAACCAGGAGCCAGGGGGCGTGGCGAGGTGCGGAGTCTCCGCCCACTACTGGTGCGCGGGAGCCAATGGGCGAACGAGTGGGCGGGGCCCAGCGGAGGCACGTGCGGCCGCGCACGTGTCCGCGTGGGGACAGCGCAACCGGGGCGGGACCGGGACGGGAACAACGAGAGCGGAATAGGGGCATCGGGATACAGGGATCGGGATACCGGGATCGGGGCACCGGGATAGCGGTACCGGGATACAGGCATCGGGATAGAGATACCGGTACCGGGATAGGGGCATCGGGATACCGGGATAGCGGTACCGGGATACAGGCATCGGGATAGAGATACCGGTACCGGGATACTGGGATCGGGATACCGGGATAGCGATACCGGTACCGGGATAGGGGCATCGGGATACCGGGATAGCGGTACGGGGATACAGGGATCGGGGCACCGGGATAGCGGTACCGGTACCGGGACACAGGGATGGGGATACCGGGATAGCGATACCGGTACCGGAATACAGGGATCGGGATACCGGGATCGGGGCACCGGGACAGTGGTACTGGTACCAGGATACAGGGATCGGGATACCGGCATAGCGGTACCGGTAACGGGATACAGGGATGGGGATACCGGGATAGCGGTACCGGTACCGGGATACAGGGATCGGGATAGCGATACCAGGATAGGGGCACCAGGTTCGGAATACCGGGATCGGGGCACCGGGAGAGGGATACCGGGATGAGGACACCGGTACCGGGATAGGTGCAGT